>OY730193.1:74289346-75489346 GCA_963422505.1 Pseudognaphalium luteoalbum
TTCGTTTGTTGATCTATCATATATTCAGAGGATGGTCAATGACATTGGTTCGGAGACTGAACAAGGGTATGTATTCGACATGGATGATGATGTGTCGGTTGACGATAAACATTTGGGTTCAGATGAGCATTACGATGATGCACCTGTTATTGAGGCAAATTCGAGTGATGATGAGGGGCTTGCTAAAACTTCTCATGGAAAATCTAGTTCAACTCATGCAGCGCCTGCTCAGGATTCTGCATCAGTATCACCAACTCAAGAGGCATCTGAAAGTGAAACTGCTGAAGAAAGAACATAAAGGAATAAGCAATGGTGGCCTCAAGGTAGATCTGCAAAACCAGTGCCTGTGACTTGCAAAACTTACAAGGTTCGCGGAGATTACACCGGTGTGATCAAGAGTTGGAAGGTTCGTCAAAGGATGATTATGATTAAGAGAATGGATGGTATTCAGTATTTCAAACTGAGATTCAATCAATTGAGTACACTACCAAAGGGGGAGATCAACAGGTTAGCTCAGTTAAACTTGATTAATCCTGTCAATGATGATTATGCTAATTACATTCAGAGGACATTGCGTCAAGAGGTTAGAACTAAAAGATACAATAAGTTAAAGCCGACGCTGGGAACAAAATATACTTACAAGAAGAAGCTGGATCCTACGACATGTCACCCTATGGTTAAAGTTCATTATCCACCAGCTGACTGTCTGACCGAAATACCTCTGGAGTAGGTTCCTTATAATTTTCTACGAAGATTTGTTTAGTGGGAACTTGATCCACATACTGGTGAAGCGGTGATAGTATTCGTTCCTGATTCAGAGCGCAGCTAGAATTTGGGGGTATTTGGAATTTGAAAAAGATTGCGTTTCGAGTTTTTGATCCTATGAGTTTGATATATCTTCATGAAAAAGATTTGAGAAACCTCTTCGATAATAGGATTCGGGTAAATGAAAACAACGAATTAAACAAGAAGCTTGCAAGACAATTTCATAAGGTTGTTGAAGTTTGTGTTATTTATGGAATACACGCAGATGGTAAGTTTCCTGCGGGTTGTGTTTGATCAAAGACTCTGAAGATTTTTGAAGACCAAGCTGAAGACACGGGGGAGTTTGTTGATACATATCAGTGTGTCTGTTAGTTGGTCTATCGAGTTGTAAAGTGTCATTAGTTTTTTAATAGAAATATAGATTTTGTATGTAACGACACTTAAGTTTTGGTTTAGGCGACACTTGCCTTAGTGACGCATAGCGACACTTAGATAAGTGACGCATGAAGGCGACCACATGCGACACTGGCCAAGTGACGCATGTCTTCCGTTTTGTGTTAGTATTTAAGCAAACCTACGGGTTTCTGGCTAGGGTTGACGAAACCCTAGCACCATTTGTCAACTAAACTCACTTGTAATCAGTTCCAATACGTAAATTAAGCTATTAAACTCGTTTTACTTGTTTAATCAACCATTTCGGTTTGGGTTTATTATTGTTTCGTGTGATTGTTTGATTCCGCCTTACAATCATTGTCAACCATCATCTGGATCCACGACTAGGGGCACTCACAGCTTCCTCACTTGCGTCTAAAAAGTTCCTTCCGTTGAAGAACCAATATTAAACAAATTTAACAAAAAAAATTCACTATATAAACAAAGTATTTTATCAAATTAACATGTGTTGGTTGGGTGGGTTTACGTGGAAAAAACAATAGCATGGATATAATATAAACTATTATTATTAGAATTTTAGGAATGCAATATAAGTTAACATTTCACTACAGCATAGAGTTTGCCATTTTTAAGATGATTATAGGTGCATATAAGTAAAATATAACATCAAAAAGCTCCTATAAAATTTTCAACCCTTGTTGCATTAGTGTTTAAATTCCAAGCTTTTAGGAGCTGTTTGAAAATTTTAAAAGCTTCGATTTAAAGGTTTCCAAACACAGCTTTTTATTAAAGGAGCTTAATTAATGTATAAACAAAAAGTTAAAAGCTCCAAAAAGCTCTCAAAAGCTTCTTGCCAAACATACTTATCATAACTCGTGATCATGCGGGCTATGACATTTAAGTTTGTAAAATTCACTATCTAAATTCAAAAAGTTATTTATTTATTGTGTTGTAAAATATCATTCAGGATCAGTTAATAAGATAACATTCATAACTACTACAGTTCATTCAATTTACAAACGCGAATTTCATCTATTACGATTACCAAAGGTAATTTATTACTATTCACAACCTATTCCAACTCACTAAATACTATAGCAACTCAAAGTAAAAGATAAAATAATACTTAGTTTTATGACCCGTGATAACATGGAACGATGAAGACTCAAGTAATAAAGATTATTTGGAAAATTTTAGTGTATATGAAATGTTAATATAAGTATGGGTCTCAAGTCCTTTCTCTTTTGGGTTGAGGAAACTAACAACCAACCTGTAAAAGATGAAATGAATCATTGGTAAATCATGTATTTCAGCATGCATTTTCAATTTAGTAATAATAAATATATTTATTTTAACTATAATAATAAATAATGGATTATGAAAGAGTTAATAAAAAAAAAAAAAAATACCCGTGTAACAAATTGGAACTTGTAAAGTCTCACATACCATACAAAACTTCATGCCATATAAAGTTATTAAAAGATCCATAAAGGCATTGGTAATAGAGTTGGTCAAATTGTAAAGTGTGACACCAGGTAAATTAGGACAATTATTTGTGCCTAATTACAGTAAAATATCACGTAATTAGTTTAGTGTTAGACTAAATGGGTGCAACTTTATGCATATATTTTTATATATACACACGTACGAGGTTAGTTTAAAATCGCACGATAACAACTCAGGTGAAACTTGACACTTATAATATATAATATGGACGTTGGTGATAAAACTTTTCTAAATAATGTGTATTATTAAGAATTAACATTATTTACTTGGATTATATTAAATTATTCAAGAAAAATATATATATTACGTTTTGTTAAAACGTAAACGTACGCGACAGAAACATACGAAACGAACCCGACAAATGAATTTAAAACCCAGTTTTATTTTTGTAACTCAAATAGAGTATTTTGATAAAATACTTTTGTAACTTACTAAAAATGCTTACCATATGATAATAGTTAGCCAATACGATATTAAACCAATGCAAGAATGGTTAACACACACTTTTATAAGTATACAAATGAAGCGAATCATAATAATAAAATTATTGAGAATTATTATTACACACCGTCATGAACGGCCCATACTTATTTTCAAATTACAAAATGAAAACATTAAATAAACACTTGAACATTCTTAGTTGAGTGGACAAATAGCATGAGTGATCTTTCAAGACACTAACTTATTTTACATACTTACTTACAACCTTATGCGTTTCGGACGCCAAAAGGTTGCAGGGTTTGGAGAACCAATACACGTACTTACATCCGACATGCTTATGGACTTACATCCGCTTTACCTTGCTTGATTTCACATACACTGTTTGCTAGACTCAGGTGAGTCTCATAGTGATGTGACCCCCAGCCGTCAGTGTCGTTGGTGTTGTTGTAATGACTTTGGGGGCGATCAGGGTGTTTTAAAATTTATTTTGCTCGGGGCCTAAACCTCCGAACTACCTACTGGTACTGGGTACAAGTACCTAATACTAGTACGTGGTAAGGATGATCAGGGTCATCTCCAGACGGTCGAATTTGAAACAGAGCTTATTTGGATAATTAAGTCTTTAAGATAGGGTTCAGATGGTTGGTTTTGTTTGGGTTTTTATCTAATTTAAACTACTAAAGCAATAAACCTAAAATGAGCTAGCTAGCATATAAGGAACAACTAAGGATAAGGAAGATGTGGTTTACCATGACTTGAGATGATATAATGTCGGGAAGGTGTTTATGATGAGGACACTTTCAGATTAATAGATTGACAGAACTTGGTGTAAACACTAGAACCCTACCAACTAATTTCCCGTTGACATGTCACTAGGAGCTAGGTTATCATGATTCTGATCAGAGCAATATGCTAGACTTCTAATACTTAACTAGTTGAAAGATAAGCAACCTATCTTGGTTAGACACCGAGGTACATGAATAAAGTAGCGTATCGTCTCATAGGTCTGACTGTTCTTAACACCTAAGCTTATCTCTTGTTCTTCTAATTGTGTAACTAATTATTAACTTGTTATGTTTAAAGAATCAAATATGTAAGATCTAGGAGGTTGATGTATCCTAGGTCACTTGGACTTTACTTTCCTAGATCTTGTTAATACCATTCTTAAACTCTAATTACTTTGATTTATGACTTAGACCTCTCCTTTTCAAACAGTTATACATCCCTGGATTATTCGCAGTTTGTTAAAACGTGTTTCATATGCAGACCATGCCTTTCAGTAATTAGACAGTGTACTTTACATGGTAGTTCCACGACTTCTTACATCCAACATGCGGTCAAGAGTAATTGACAGTGAAAGTGACACTCTAAACTAACTAAATGTAAAGCACTGTAGAAATGTAATCCTAATATATACAACGAGTGGTTTCACTGTGTCTTACTTATTGCATGTCATGGGCACATATAACTACTTACCACAATTAAGGTTCATGACTCCCTAATATCTAAGTTGTAGTCTCGTGGATAACTGGAAAGGGTACTCCATAAATTAGGTCTGGTGTCATATATATATACAATAATAAAGCATAATAATTCCCATTCAAATAAGTATCTCTTTATAAATTTAAACTATGTTGGAATGAGTTGTTTTTACGATCCTATCAACTAACTAATGTAGAGTTGTCCGCAATCAGATAGAAGATATGTCACATGGATAGTAAACACAAACAATTACAGTACATCGGAAGTTCTCCCAGATGTACTGAACACATCGACCAATGACTACCCTCGAATCCTATTCCCCAATCTCGGTCATCGGAGATGTCCGTATCATGGCATGGTATGTTGAACAATGTGACACTCCTCCAAATTAGGTATAGATTTATACTTAATTTCATGCGTTTCTTACACTAATTCCCTACAAAAACAAAAACTAAACTAATAATGTGAGATAAGTCTAGCATGCCGAAAACATTTGGACAAAAATTATTACTATTTTCGTAATTATTTATTATTACGCACGAAACTATCGAAGTGTGTCTGATAAAACAAAATGTACGTTGGTGAAACAAAACTTCATAAATAACTAAATATTATTTTTATAATAGTTATTTACTCGAAAGTATTATGCTAACAATATTTCATAACGATAAAACTCGAAACAATTATACGTTTTAATTAAAACGTAACATATGCAACAAAATAAATACAATAAACCCGACAACCCAACGAGTCAAAAGTTTTTTGAGACTTAATATTAAGTATTTGAAATGATACTTCGAAACATGTTAACGCAAAATAACATTAACAAGTTAATAGATTAAAATACCTTTTAATATATAATGATCGGGTAAACGAACACGGGTTAAATACCTACACAAAATATGGGAAACAACAAAAACTTGAGACACATGTGGTGGACCATATGGGTGCCAATTTTTCTTCACAAATCAAACACCCCATACCGTTTATATATTTTTTTGTTTCTTTCTTTCAAACACACATACACATCATACACCATACTCCAATTATTTACACAACCACTTTCTATTCTTTCCCTTCTCTTTCGGTTCAACAACACAGCACCAACCATAATCATAATCAACCAAATAACCACCATCATCAACATAATCATCTACAAGTAGTTGCAAGGAGAAAAGAAGCAAGAACAAACTTTAGGATCATCCTCACCATCTCCTTTCAATTCTTCATCTTAAAAGACTTGTAAGGATTCATGAACCATCACTTACCTTGTATGATTTTTAGTTTATAACATGTTATATATTCATTACATGAAAGATCTTGCAAGAAAGTACCACAAAAACTAAGAAAAACTAAACTTTGATGATAATCAAATTATGGACAGATTCTGTGTTCTTAGTACAAAAATCATATAAAATCGTAGGTGTTGAATAAACACGTGAGACACTGCCAAAATCTTCGTATTTATGTTAAGAATAACTTTCGTGTAGAACGTTTTGCTGGAAAATGAACAGATTCTAAGCTAGTAACCGATTTGTGAAGATAACTCTGAAAAACGGGTTTCTGGACATGCCTGATCACGATTTTTTTAAAATATTGTGGATGTCTAAAAATCATGAAAACGATACTGAAAGTAGGTGATATATATGGGAACATCGTGTAAAAGTTTCAGATTCGTTCGATAAGTTTTGACCCTCGAGAACAGTCCTGAAAGTAGTCGAAAAATCAGAAAACGGGTTTGGGGACTGTTTTGGCATACTTTAAATAACGACACTTTTTGGTTAACTACAAAACGCAACGACAAATTTACCGAGCTCAAATAACACATTTAAGTGTCATGTAAAAGTTTCGGATCAAACCAAGCACGTTTGACCAAGTCGATATAAACGAGCCACAAACGATAAACGTAAACCGACAAATATTAAACATTAAAACTTTCGGACCAAAATATACGTTGAGAACTTTACTACGGGTTATATTTGTTTCAAACCAGACGGGTTGGGCCAACCCAGACGGGTTACCCAGTTAAAACCCAAACGGGTTTGCGTCTATCCCTTGGGCCGAACTATTATACATTAAAAACTGGGCCGGAACTTGTTATTACACTATTGGGCCGTGGGCTAAAAAGGGATAATGGGCTGCAAGTTTAAAACTTAAATGTATTGGGCCAAAACTATTTAAATGGGCCGGTTAAACAATTGGGTCAAACGAGTAAATGGGTCAAATGGATTAATACGTTATTGGGCTAAAAGATTTTTATATAATAAACGGGTTATTTGGGCCAAGTGTAATAGGCCGAGCCCACTTGGACCGTGAGATTTAAAAACGTAAATATATATTGGGCTGAGCCCAACGAACCATTAAACCATAAAATATACAACGACTCGAGTTATTAGTTGGAACGTGTAATTTTAAACCAGAATGAATAATTTAATTTCGTAAAATTACAATATAAATGGAACTTATAAACTTATACATATAACAATGAATGGTTATGATTATATATATATATATATATATATAACAAATGTTAAGATTTGAGAAATAATAACAATATTTCCAACATCATCACCAACGACTTGTACAACTTAAGAAATTAAATTTTTTCAGAACAAACAAACTATTAACATAATTTGATCAACAATCAAGATACTTATGTTAATACAATTATGGTGTATAGGTTAACATACCTTTGGCACGACATTTGCTAGCTAGCTTTCACATCACGCAAATACCGTGAGTTCACAGCCCCTACTTTTAAATGTTTTCTGCTTTTCAACATAGGGGTGTTAAACATAAAAATTGCATGATAACACATGCAATCAAATTATAAATGCTTATAGCTTTATACAACTGTTTGATGTTTGAAATTACATTTTCACAACTATTTGAGAATTAGACAACGAATCCTAGTACGGACCTAGGCTTACGATGTAGTGCATAAAAGTCCTTATGGCTACAGACTATAACCATTAGCTAGGTGACTCTAGCCACTAAGTATACGGATAGTACTATCGCCGTGACGACCCTCCCACAGATATAGAGCGTATACTTACATGTCCTATTAGGCAAACAACTATTGTTGGTTGTGGTTTGGTTATAGGGTTATGTCGCGTTACTTTAACTCATCAGGTTTAGCTCACCTTTCGAGGGATCACCGTCTAAGTATTCCTACAAAACTACTATTTAGGAATTGAGTTCCTACGAACAACTATTTCGGGAAATGTTATTTGTTATTAGATAACCTGTGTTTCCTACAAACTACTACTAATTGGAAATGTTATTCTTAAATGATTAACTTGTGTTTCCTACACTATATACAAACCTATGAATTCACTCAACAATTTTGTAGACGATTTCTCTATGTTTTTCAGGGAATTAGCAGCATAGGTAAGAACTGCATGCATATCAGGACGGACAACCCTGGACTTGTTAAGATGCCACTACTTTAGGGATACTCAGATTTCCTTCATATTACTACAATTCATTTGTGGTTATATCTACGAAATCTACTTTTGTGTCATGTATTTTTATAAAATACTGTTTCAAACTCTTTTAAGTTGTAATTTTTGTAAAACTACTTAATTATTGGCATCTTAATACATTATTGTCTGCGATAACCATATGCTCTGGATCTGGATGTATGTATCTATTGGTTGTTTACTGCTTGCAGCCCCTCCACGTCACTAAGCTTCCGCAAACTACTCTCACTAATTGTAATTACCGTTTGGCGGGGTGTGACAGACTTGGTATCAGAGCCATTGGTTATAGCGAACTAGAAGTCTTTGAGTGACCTGGAAACCTTAGAGACCTAGACTATAACCTTGGCTAGAACATTCACAATGCGTCTAGAGAAATATCTCCTCATACGTAAACTATTCCTACGAGAAATCCTATGAACATGATTACGATCACAACGACACATTGGCACACGAGAAACCGCCGCACGACTCTATCACACACTTAATCTATTTATGCACTATACAGACGATGCACTTGCGTACCTGAGCGACTTATATTGGCTTAACAGCGCGGAATAGTAAATGCCATCCACCCATACCATATTGCTGAAAGTATCATTTCACTAAAACTTCTTGCCACTCGTAGATGTAAACGTATAGGGACAAGGTTGAACATTGTGAAGTAGAGTTTGGTAATAAGTACATATGTGAAAGGATACCCTAACAATTATGGCGGCTGAAGTAATTGCAAAGGTATTACGACATATACATGTTTATACGACTAGGTTCGAATGTCCAGTGTGTCACTTCAAAATCATAAGATACGTGACGGAGATACCGTTAACTCTTCCCATTGATCAATAACTAAAAAAATGTGAAACGTCTTTCTTCACATTCTTTACCTTGGAAATGACTTCTGCATTTTATTAATCGTAAAACGGAATCATGCCACCAAAGAAACGAACTACTAGGAATAGTCGATGAAACACCACACCACCCAACAATGAGGAAACGACTAAACAAATCATCATGCGAAGAGTAGCTGAAGGCATTGCTCAGTATGAGGCTCCGAAACTGCGATAATGTGGTACATAACAGCGGGACGACCCCTGTTAATGGTGAGACACCTGCGAATACCCGCCAAGGGTGTTCGTACATGACATTTCTGGCTTGTAAGTCAAGTACTTTCCACGGTACCGAGGGTGCTATTGGTGTTATTCATTGGATAGAAAGAGATGGAGTCACTGTTGGACATTAGTGACTGTTTACCTGACAGTATGGTGAAGTACGCCACCTGCACCTTTGCTGAAAAGGCGCTAACGTGGTGGAACAGTCAACTCCAATCTCTTGGAAGGGAAACTGCTCATTTCCTGTCATGGGGAGTACTGAAGAATATGATGTTGGAAGAGTTCTGTCCCCGTAGTGAGATGCAGAAGGTAGAAACTGATTTGTGGGACATTAAAATGATTGGTGCTGGTGTCACTGGGTCACCAGTAAGTTAAGCTAGCTACTACTAACTATTGCGAGCAAAACGATGCTTATATTACTTCCGAATATTCCAAAGCGTTACATTGCTAAGCTAGCTACTACTAACTACTACATAATTAGTCTCCTACTTATCTCTCACTAAATTAATTAAATTAGCTTAGAGAGAGAAAGTAGAGAGAAAAAGAAAATAAAAGCTAGAAAGAAATAAGAAAGATATGAAAGGTGTGGAAGGTGTGTCTTGAAATGAAGCCTCATGCCTCCTATTTATAGGTGAAATCCGGCTCATGTTAGCATCTTGGGGAGCACATTAGAAAAAGATGGAAAAGGTGGTGCACCGGGTACGTACTTTCGCGGAAAGGTGTGGCACCAGGTACGTATAATCGCGTAAAGGTGTGGCACCGGGTACACAAAAGGACCAAAAACCGGAAATAGGACGGGTGGCAGGTGGCCAGCGCCGCCCTACCTGTGGCCGACAGCGGCTGGTAGGTGGCCGGCGACGGTTGGCCTACCCCCGCCCCGGTTCGCCGTCTTTTGTTCAATTTCTTAGGTTGTGCGTATTTTCTTCGTTTTGTGTCCGTTTGTGTCGATTCTTTTTGCGTTGGATTCATAATTCAAAAACGAAGATTTTGATATAAAGAAATCCTCGAGATGAGTTTCCTATCTCCAGATATTGCGTACGAATCATTTGAATCTTCCGGCGGGCGTAGAATCTTCATTCTTTATCCGTTTTTGTTGATTCTTCTTCTGTTAGACTCGTATTTTGAAAACGAACATCTTGGATAAGATGGATGTTGATGATGGGAACTTTAGTCTTTAGATCTTGTTTTGATGCCTTGAATCTTCAAACGTTCGTGGAATCTTCGTTTTTCATCCGTTTTGCTTGATTTTTATCGTGCATCTTCATTTTGATCTTCTTGGAGGATTCTCATTGATTTTGATATTATTCGAGTTAAAATGCTCAGAATCATTTCAGAATGAGAAAGATATCTGTAGTAAAAACGTGACTTTTTACGCGATATCACATAGCCTCACTTTTACTGCTTTTTACTTTGCGGTGAGATTACATGCTCTGTTTCTATGAACACAACTAACTGAAAACACTTATACTTATTGTCTGAGTAAAACTACGATTTTACTACAATTTGGCCTCGAACAAATTTCATAGCTCCGTTAATACTAAGCGCGAACATTATGGATAACTTTATCGGGAAATGACTTTCCGCCGTCCGGTTAGTCGCTCTAACCACCATACGGGCGCATAATTTTTTGTAATTGAGTGTGGAGGGATTCACTTACTAGGGGCACCAAATGGTTAAGCTTCGGACTATGAGCTCAGGGCAATAGTGTACTACTTTGGCAACTGTGCTACTACGATAACTCTGATACATTGTGTTCAAACTATGATTTTACTATGATTTCAAACTATGCAAACCTATGAACTCACCAACATTATGTTGACCTTTTAGCATGTAATTCTCAGGTTTACAGGTGCAGTAGGATGCTTTTTGAAGCACTAGCTCGAGTCGCATATTTTACAAACTACGGAGATTTTCTTGCATTATTATTTTTGTACTAGTGGTTATGTACTAGAATCTCCAGGCTTAATTGCGGACTCGCAAATGATATTTTGTAAACTTTATATTTTATGAAATGTATTTTCTAAATGTCTCATTTAGAGGTCATTTGCGGTATACTTTGTGCTGTTGATACTTGATTAGTCGCGCCCCGACCCGAACCGTTTTTGCAAATCCCAATTTGGGAGTGCGACATAAAGTCTAGACTTCTGCATTAAGAAAATGACCCATTTACTATAAGTTAGATGCAAACATAGATTTCAGTTCTAAATAAAATACAGTGAAGGACTAAAAGCAATATTAACTTTAGCTTTAAAAAATGTGACCCTCCATAACTAATTAGATTTCTTAAACACATACTTTTACTTAAACTTCCTCATTGGTTTAGAAATGCCTCCTCAATGAAATACTTATATAATTCTTTAGGGATTCTGATTTACAATTATCGGTAATAGTGTGACAACCGTCACCAAAATGCACTAGTAGTGTACTAATAAGATTCATTTCATTGTAATCAAATTTTGATTGTTAAGATTAAATCAAAAAGTTCTCGATTGTTTCGCATCAAATGCTATTCTCATTTTGAGAAATTCATAATTCATGTGAAATCAATAAACTCAACTAACTTCGCAAGAGATTTAAGAAAATAAAATACAATATCTGAAAGACAAGATGAAAACTTGTAAGGAATTGGATTCAGAATTAGGCTTGGAGGCTGTGGGCCCAACCGTTGGTTGGTCAATCCAACCACCAGTTGGGTGTGCATGGGCCGCAAGGTCGGTTAGCCCAACCGCCGGCTGAGCAATCCAACCACATATTGGGAGTCTGAAGTATAAAAACTCGTAAACCATAACCCTAAACGATTTTCTGCCAGATTTACGAATTCTAGCCGTTCTGGGGTTTATTCCTAGAATTCTTCTCTACCAAATTAGAACACCACGATTTTTTTCTAACTCATAAAATTTTCTTTATTCAAATTCAAGTTTGTAAATGCCCTATAACTCCAAAATACATAAATAAAACTCCTTTCAATTCATTTTAGAAATTAAGTTGGACTCAAATTGTGACACCCGTCAATTTAGGTCAAGTTTAGTACCTAGATTAAACCATTATTACATGTATTTAGTTTTATATTAGGCTAATTATATGTAACTATTTGTATATGTGTATATGTATATATACACGTACGTAATTAATTTTAATTACGCAAAACAATTGGATGGAATCCGATGAATAAATACGGACGTTGGTGAAAACATTTTCTTAAATAACGTGAATTTATTAAATAATCGTTATTTACTTTATCTTATTTCAATAATATATAAAACGTTATACGTTTTGTATAAAACGTTATACGTTTTGTATAAAACGTTATACGTTTTGTATAAAACGTACCGAGCTTGATGAAAACGCATGAATCGTACCCGATAACCAAATGAAACCCGGCAAACTTTTAATAACGTAATATAAAGTATTTCAAATAATACTTCAATAAAAAATTTCCCGAATATATCGTTAACGAAAAAAATAACTAACAAACGTCTAACGTTTAAACGAATAACGAAACTAACGGGAAAACGAACACAATATGTTACGCGAATTTGGGAACAAGATTTAACAAACCCCACACCCCTTGTGGGCCCTACTTTTGACCAGCCAAGCAAGCCCTCATACCCCCCTCATTTTCTTTTCTTTACTTATACAATACTCCTACACACCATACCTCACAAAACTCACACTCCATCTCCACTCTCTCTCCCTCTCTTTATCTCAAAACAATCGGCCAAAGGCCAGACCTAAACACCACCTGTCACACCCCCAAATTCGTGCAGCGGAAGAAATTCTGGTCGGGATGCAACTAATCAAGTAATCATTGCACAAAGATATAACGAACGACCACTATATGAGTCGTTTTGAAAATATTACAGTTTCCATAAATAAAGTGCCCGAAGGCATAATGTTTACAATCCTAAAATGTATAGTTTTCTAGAGTCCGCGTCCATGATGGGAGATTCTTTTACATAATCAAAATATACAAAAGATGATGCTAAGAATCTCCGTTAAATGCAATGTTGAAATCCATGTGACTCTAGTATGATCCTGATGGGCAACCCTACTGTTGTTGTGTACCTGAGAATACATTGCTAAAAGGTCAACACGAATGTTGCTAAACCTATTAACTCAGCAACTTTTGTGTTGACCCCTTTTAGCATGTATTCTCAGGTTCACAATAACAGTAGGATGCTTTGGAAGCATTAGCTCGAGTTGCATGATTTACAAGCAACAAGAGATTTTCGTGCATTACTATTTTTGTAATAGTAGTTATGTATTAGAATCTCTAGGCTTAGTTGCGACCTCGCAGAATTATGTAAACATTTTAGAAGTCAATGTATTATTTTTGAAACTGTTTTCAAATGACGCATATAAAGGTCGTTCAATATAACTTTGTGTAAAGATATTGATTAGTCATGCCCCGACCCGACTTTCTCTGCATTACAAATTTAGGGGTGCGACACAAACAAACAACCTCAAGCCTGGAGGGTTTACCCGCCTGGTAGGCTAGGTACCCTCCGGGTACGCATGGGTACCCGCCACGTAAATAGTACACCTTTTCAAAATACTTCAGAGTTTCTTTAACACCATAAAGTATGAAGTATTACTTTGGTAAAGGTAAAAGTAATTAATTTAAGTTATTATTATTATTAGTGGTATAAAATAATAATAACTGTAATCGGTTTTAAAGTTCCAGACAATATACGGGAAGTAAAATATAACATGTACATATCTATCCATACCTGTACATATCTTTATTTCTTTCATTCTAAAGAGTTTCGGGAAGATCAAGCAAGAAAGAAATACGTAGGAACCAAGAATTAATCCCCAAAATCAGTTGTAAACATCGAATTGAAGCTACATAACTCGAATTCAAGTAAGAATCTTCATCTTTAACATCAAATATGTTTTGTTCTTCATATTTATAACCAAGAAATGGGTTTTGTTAAATTTATGAAAACTTAGTTGAATTAAAACGAAATTAAGATGGATTATAATTGAATTATGATGTAGAAGTGTAGTAATCATTGTGGTTAACATCAATTCACGTCAAAATTTGATAAATGATTGTAAGTATGATGATTAAAAATAGGTTTTGGTTGATTGATGTTAATTGACCTTGTTAATGGTCTAAATATGTTGATCAGTAATGGTTAGTGTTGATTAGAGTGTTGTTGTGAGCATTTTGATCATAACTAAAAAGATGGAATTCGTGAGAATTAAATTAGTTAACTTTAAAACCTAACTAGTTCAATTAATTGTTAAATGATTAGAAAGTGAGTTAAAAGTTGAAAATAACTCACCTTGTTATGAGTTTGAATGAATTAACGTAATGTTATGGTTAATGAAATCATTAACATGATAAATTAAAAGAAGAAAGATTGATATAGTTTGTATTAGAGGTTAATTATGTTGTTAAAGTGTATATGATCATTGATAGGTGTCAAGAATGTGGAGAACTTCAATGGATCATTATAGCCTAAAAAGCAAAGGTGAGTGATATGGGGGTTAAATGGGTACGGTTGTGTGTTCCGGATTGCTTCCGAGCAAGAGGTTCTTACAACTTGGTGAAGTATTGTTTATCTTTTATATTGTGGTTTATTGTTCAATTTTATATCTTGTTGAGTATCTATGCTATTGTTAAGGTAAGTGATATGTTGTGCGGCGGGATTCATAGCTCGTCAACTGCAACCCTGCAACACAACGGTGATGTTTTAAATTTATAATAGCTAGGGCTCAACCTTCAAGTACTACCTACTTTGGGGGAGTAAGCAGTAAGTATAACTCGAGTGTCGTCCTTGAATCGAAGCGAATGGAGCTAAAAGTGATTTACCGTAAATAAGTATCCTAATAGGATGGGTTTTATAAAAGTAGGTAGGTTTGTTTGGTTATTTCTAAACTAGCTAAAAAAAACTAAAGCAAATAAATAAAAGAGAGTAGACAACAGGTAGAGCATGATTGCTAAAACTTCAATAATTAGGGTTTCGGGATGATATTCAGTATAAAGATAATTGGAGACTACCCTGGGAAAATCATCACACGGACAGTCAGTGTATGCACTAGGACCCTACGTTTTAGTCGAAAAGCCTAAAAACATATGTCAGGTTATCGTAATTTTGATCAGAAACAGGTTGTTTAAACCCCCCTCACTTTCCTAGATGGAAAAGCGACATCTACGGATGAAATATCCTGGGTGCAGACATAAGGTAACAATCTACAATTAACTATCTGATAATTCTTAACACCTAAATCTATCTGAGATTAACTGGGTATGTACTTATTGTCTGCTATGTATGTTGAGCTATCGGTTATGTTGAGTTAAGCGTTTTAAGCATCTTGTATTATATCTGAATACTTGCTTTCTTTTCGGAACTCTTTATTAATTTGCTTTAATCATAATTAACTCCGTCATGAATTAGACCCTCCTTTGCTATCAGGTGTTCGTCCCTAGGAATACTCACGGTGTACAGTGTATATTAAATATCCAAAGTGTTCTAGACTCAAGGTATACTCAGGGTGTACAGTGCATTTGGCATATCCACAGTGTTACTGACTCAAGGTATACTCACGGTGTACAATACATTAAAGTAGTTCAAAAGCTTGTATTTTAACCTTGGTGTACTAATGGTGTATGATGCATCGAGCATTTCCACAGCTTGTATTTGAACCTTGGTATACTAATGGTGTATGGTGCATCGAGCACTTCCACGAATTTATTGTTCCTAGACCCATATTCTAGAAGGGTAGTGATAACACGCAAAAAGTCAAGTTTGTATGTGTTACTATCTCACCTTTTTAGCCCGATTCTGGATGAAAACATTAACATGATAAATTAAAAGAGGAAAGATTGATATTGTTTGTATTAGAGGTTAATTATGTTGTTAATGTGTATATGATCATTGATAGGTGTCAAGAATGTGGAGAACTTCAATGGATCATTATAGCCTAAAAAGCAAAGGTGAGTGATATGGGGGTTAAATGGGTACGGTTGTGTGTTCCGGATTGCTTCCGAGCAAGAGGTTCTTACAACTGGGTGAAGTATTGTTTATCTTTTATATCGTGGTTTATTGTTGAATTTTATATCTTGTTATGTATCTATGCTATTGTTAAGGTAAGTGATATGTTGTGCGGCGGGATTCATAGCTCGTCAACTGCAACCCTGCAACACAACGGTGATGTTTTAAATTTATAATAGCTAGGGCTCAACCTTTAAGTACTACCTACTTTGGGGGAGTAAGCAGTAAGTATAATTCGAGTGTCGTCCTTGAATCGAAGCGAATGGAGCTAAAAGTGATTTACCGTAAATAAGTATCCTAATAGGATGGGTTTTATAAAAGTAGGTAGGTTTGTTTGGTTATTTCTAAACTAACTAAAAAAAACTAAAGCAAATAAATAAAAGAGAGTAGACAACAGGTAGAGCATGATTACTAAAACTTCAATAATTAGGGTTTCGGGATGATATTCAGTATAAAGATAATTGGAGACTACCCTGGGCAAATCATCAGACGGACAGTCAGTGTAAGCACTAGGACCCTACGTTTTAGTCGAAAAGCCTAAAAACATATGTCAGGTTATCGTAATTTTGATCAGAAACAGGTTGTTTAAACCCCCCTCACTTTCCTAGATGGACAAGGGACATCTACGGATGAAATATCCTGGGTGCAGGCATAAGGTAACAATCTACAATTAACTATCTGACCATTCTTAACACCTAAATCTATCTGAGATTATCTGGATATGTACTTACTATCTGCTCTGTATGTTGAGCTATCGGTTATGTTGAGTTAAGCGTTTTAAGCATCTTGTATTATATCTGAATACTTGCTTTCTTTTCGGAACTCTTTATTGTTTAGCTTTAAGCATAATTAACTCCGTCATGAATTAGACCCTCCTTTGCTATCAGGTGTTCGTCCCTAGGAATACTCACGGTGTATAGTGTATATTAAATATCCAAAGTGTTCTAGACTCAAGGTATACTCAAGGTTTACAGTGCATTTGGCATATCCACAGTGTTCCTGACTCAAGGTATACTCACGGTGTACAATACATTAAAGTACTTCCATAGCTTGTATTTTAACCTTGGTGTACTAATGGTGTATGATGCATCGACCATTTCCACAACTTGTATTTGAACCTTGGTATACTAATGGTGTATGGTGCATCGAGCATTTCCACGGATTTATTGTTCCTAGACCCATATTCTAGAAGGGTAGTGATAACACGCAAAAAGTCAAGTTTTTATGTGTTACTATCTCACCTTTTTAGCCCGATTCTGGATGAAAACATTAACATGATAAATTAAAAGAGGAAAGATTGATATTGTTTGTATTAGAGGTTAATTATGTTGTTAATGTGTATATGATCATTGATAGGTGTCAAGAATGTGGAGAACTTCAATGGATCATTATAGCCTAAAAAGCAAAGGTGAGTGATATGGGGGTTAAATGGGTACGGTTGTGTGTTCCGGATTGCTTCCGAGCAAGAGGTTCTTACAACTGGGTGAAGTATTGTTTATCTTTTATATCGTGGTTTATTGTTGAATTTTATATCTTGTTGAGTATCTATGCTATTGTTAAGGTAAGTGATATGTTGTGCGGCGGGATTCATAGCTCGTCAACTGCAACCCTGCAACACAACGGTGATGTTTTAAATTTATAATAGCTAGGGCTCAACCTTTAAGTACTACCTACTTTGGGGGAGTAAGCAGTAAGTATAATTCGAGTGTCGTCCTTGAATCGAAGCGAATGGAGCTAAAAGTGATTTACCGTAAATAAGTATCCTAATAGGATGGGTTTTATAAAAGTAGGTAGGTTTGTTTGGTTATTTCTAAACTAACTAAAAAAAACTAAAGCAAATAAATAAAAGAGAGTAGACAACAGGTAGAGCATGATTGCTAAAACTTCAATAATTAGGGTTTCGGGATGATATTCAGTATAAAGATAATTGGAGACTACCCTGGGCAAATCATCAGACGGACAGTCAGTGTAAGCACTAGGACCCTACGTTTTAGTCGAAAAGCCTAAAAACATATGTCAGGTTATCATAATTTTGATCAGAAACAGGTTGTTTAAACCCCCCTCACTTTCCTAGATGGAAAAGCGACATCTACGGATGAAATATCCTGGGTGCAGACATAAGGTAACAATCTACAATTAACTATCTGACAATTCTTAACACCTAAATCTATCTGAGATTAACTGGGTATGTACTTATTGTCTGCTATGTATGTTGAGCTATCGGTTATGTTGAGTTAAGCGTTTTAAGCATCTTGTATTATATCTGAATACTTGCTTTCTTTTCGGAACTCTTTATTAATTTGCTTTAATCATAATTAACTCCGTCATGAATTAGACCCTCCTTTGCTATCAGGTGTTCGTCCCTAGGAATACTCACGGTGTACAGTGTATATTAAATATCCAAAGTGTTCTAGACTCAAGGTATACTCAGGGTGTACAGTGCATTTGGCATATCCACAGTGTTCCTGACTCAAGGTATACTCACGGTGTACAATACATTAAAGTAGTTCAAAAGCTTGTATTTTAACCTTGGTGTACTAATGGTGTATGATGCATCGAGCATTTCCACAGCTTGTATTTGAACCTTGGTATACTAATAGTGTATGGTGCATCGAGCACTTCCACGAATTTATTGTTCCTAGACCCATATTCTAGAAGGGTAGTGATAACACGCAAAAAGTCAAGTTTTTATGTGTTACTATCTCACCTTTTTAGCCCGATTATGGATGAAAACATTAACATGATAAATTAAAAGAGGAAAGATTGATATTGTTTGTATTAGAGGTTAATTATGTTGTTAATGTGTATATGATCATTGATAGGTGTCAAGAATGTGGAGAACTTCAATGGATCATTATAGCCTAAAAAGCAAAGGTGAGTGATATGGGGGTTAAATGGGTACGGTTGTGTGTTCCGGATTACTTCCGAGCAAGAGGTTCTTACAACTGGGTGAAGTATTGTTTATCTTTTATATCGTGGTTTATTGTTGAATTTTATATCTTGTTGAGTATCTATGCTATTGTTAAGGTAAGTGATATGTTGTGCGGCGGGATTCATAGCTCGTCAACTGCAACCCTGCAACACAACGGTGATGTTTTAAATTTATAATAGCTAGGGCTCAACCTTTAAGTACTACCTACTTTGGGGGAGTAAGCAGTAAGTATAATTCGAGTGTCGTCCTTGAATCGAAGCGAATGGAGCTAAAAGTGATTTACCGTAAATAAGTATCCTAATAGGATGGGTTTTATAAAAGTAGGTAGGTTTGTTTGGTTATTTCTAAACTAACTAAAAAAAACTAAAGCAAATAAATAAAAGAGAGTAGACAACAGGTAGAGCATGATTACTAAAACTTCAATAATTAGGGTTTCGGGATGATATTCAGTATAAAGATAATTGGAGACTACCCTGGGCAAATCATCAGACGGACAGTCAGTGTAAGCACTAGGACCCTACGTTTTAGTCGAAAAGCCTAAAAACATATGTCAGGTTATCGTAATTTTGATCAGAAACAGGTTGTTTAAACCCCCCTCACTTTCCTAGATGGACAAGGGACATCTACGGATGAAATATCCTGGGTGCAGGCATAAGGTAACAATCTACAATTAACTATCTGACCATTCTTAACACCTAAATCTATCTGAGATTATCTGGATATGTACTTACTATCTGCTCTGTATGTTGAGCTATCGGTTATGTTGAGTTAAGCGTTTTAAGCATCTTGTATTATATCTGAATACTTGCTTTCTTTTCGGAACTCTTTATTGTTTAGCTTTAAGCATAATTAACTCCGTCATGAATTAGACCCTCCTTTGCTATCAGGTGTTCGTCCCTAGGAATACTCACGGTGTACAGTGTATATTAAATATCCAAAGTGTTCTAGACTCAAGGTATACTCAAGGTTTACAGTGCATTTGGCATATCCACACTGTTCCTGACTCAAGGTATACTCACGGTGTACAATACATTAAAGTACTTCCATAGCTTGTATTTTAACCTTGGTGTACTAATGGTGTAAGATGCATCGAGCATTTCCACAACTTGTATTTGAACCTTGGTATAGTAATGGTGTATGGTGCATCGAGCATTTCCACGGATTTATTGTTCCTAGACCCATATTCTAGTAGGGTAGTGATAACACGCAAAAAGTCAAGTTTTTATGTGTTACTATCTCACCTTTTTAGCCCGATTATGGATGAAAACATTAACATGATAAATTAAAAGAGGAAAGATTGATATTGTTTGTATTAGAGGTTAATTATGTTGTTAATGTGTATATGATCATTGATAGGTGTCAAGAATGTGGAGAACTTCAATGGATCATTATAGCCTAAAAAGCAAAGGTGAGTGATATGGGGGTTAAATGGGTAAGGTTGTGTGTTCCGGATTGCTTCCGAGCAAGAGGTTCTTACAACTGGGTGAAGTATTGTTTATCTTTTATATCGTGGTTTATTGTTGAATTTTATATCTTGTTATGTATCTATGCTATTGTTAAGGTAAGTGATATGTTGTGCGGCGGGATTCATAGCTCGTCAACTGCAACCCTGCAACACAACGGTGATGATTTAAATTTATAATAGCTAGGGCTAAACCTTTAAGTACTACCTACTTCGGGGGAGTAAGCAGTAAGTATAACTCGAGTGTCGTCCTAGAATCGAAGCGAATGGAGCCAAAAGTGATTTACCGTAAATAAGTATCCTAATAGGATGGGTTTTATAAAAGTAGGTAGGTTTGTTTGGTTATTTCTAAACTAACTAAAAAAAACTAAAGCAAATAAATAAAAGAGAGTAGACAACAGGTAGAGCATGATTGCTAAAACTTCAATAATTAGGGTTTCGGGATGATATTCAGTATAAAGATAATTGGAGACTACCCTGGGCAAATCATCAGACGGACAGTCAGTGTAAGCACTAGGACCCTACATTTTAGTCGAAAAGCCTAAAAACATATGTCAGGTTATCGTAGTTTTGATCAGAAACAGGTTGTTTAAACCCCCCTCACTTTCCTAGATGGACAAGGGGCATCTACGGATGAAATATCCTGGGTGCAGGCATAAGGTAACAATCTACAATTAACTATCTAACCATTCTTAACACCTAAATCTATCTGAGATTATCTGGGTATGTACTTATTATCTGCTCTTTATGTTGAGCTATCGGTTTTGTTGAGTTAAGCGTTTTAAGCATCTTGTATTATATCTGAATACTTGCTTTCTTTTCGGAACTCTTTATTGTTTAGCTTTAAGCATAATTAACTCCGTCATGAATTAGACCCTCCTTTGCTATCAGGTGTTCGTCCCTAGGAATACTCACGGTGTACAGTGTATATTAAATATCTAAAGTATTCTAGACTTAAGGTATACTCAGGGTGTACAGTGCATTTGGCATATCCACACTGTTCTTGACTCAAGGTATACTCATGGTGTACAATACATTAAAGTAGTTCCATAGCTTGTATTTTTACCTTGGTGTACTAATGGTGTATGATGCATCGAGCATTTCCACAGCTTGTATTTGAACCTTGGTATACTAATGGTGTATGGTGCATCGAGCATTTCCACGGATTTATTGTTCCTAGACCCATATTCTAGAAGGGTAGTGATAACACGCAAAAAGTCAAGTTTTTATGTGTTACTATCTCACCTTTTTAGCCCGATTATGGATGAAAACATTAACATGATAAATTAAAAGAGGAAAGATTGATATTGTTTGTATTAGAGGTTAATTATGTTGTTAATGTGTATATGATCATTGATAGGTGTCAATAATGTGGAGAACTTCAATGGATCATTATAGCCTAAAAAGCAAAGGTGAGTGATATGGGGGTTAAATGGGTACGGTTGTGTGTTCCGGATTGCTTCCGAGCAAGAGGTTCTTACAACTGGGTGAAGTATTGTTTATCTTTTATATCGTGGTTTATTGTTGAATTTTATATCTTGTTGAGTATCTATGCTATTGTTAAGGTAAGTGATATGTTGTGCGGCGGGATTCATAGCTCGTCAACTGCAACCCTGCAACACAACGGTGATGATTTAAATTTATAATAGCTAGGGCTAAACCTTTAAGTACTACCTACTTCGGGGGAGTAAGCAGTAAGTATAACTCGAGTGTCGTCCTAGAATCGAAGCGAATGGAGCTAAAAGTGATTTACCGTAAATAAGTATCCTAATAGGATGGGTTTTATAAAAGTAGGTAGGTTTGTTTGGTTATTTCTAAACTAACTAAAAAAAACTAAAGCAAATAAATAAAAGAGAGTAGACAACAGGTAGAGCATGATTGCTAAAACTTCAATAATTAGGGTTTCGGGATGATATTCAGTATAAAGATAATTGGAGACTACCCTGGGCAAATCATCAGACGGACAGTCAGTGTAAGCACTAGGACCCTATGTTTTAGTCGAAAAGCCTAAAAACATATGTCAGGTTATCGTAGTTTTGATCAAAAACAGGTTGTTTAAACCCCCCTCACTTTCCTAGATGGACAAGGGACATCTACGGATGAAATATCCTGGGTGCAGGCATAAGGTAACAATCTACAATTAACTATCTGACCATTCTTAACACCTAAATCTATCTGAGATTATCTGGGTATGTACTTATTATCTGCTCTATATGTTGAGCTATCGGTTTTGTTGAGTTAAGCGTTTTAAGCATCTTGTATTATATCTGAATACTTGCTTTCTTTTCGGAACTCTTTATTGTTTAGCTTTAAGCATAATTAACTCCGTCATGAATTAGACCCTCCTTTGCTATCAGGTGTTCGTCCCTAGGAATACTCACGGTGTACAGTGTATATTAAATATCCAAAGTATACTAGACTTAAGGTATACTCAGGGTGTACAGTGCATTTGGCATATCCACAGTGTTCCTGACTCAAGGTATACTCACGGTGTACAATACATTAAAGTAAATCCATAGATTGTATTTTAACCTTGGTGTACTAATGGTGTACGACGCATCGAGCATTTCCACAGCTTGTATTTGAACCTTGGTATACTAATGGTGTATGGTGCATCGAGCATTTCCACGGATTTATTGTTCCTAGACCCATATTCTAGAAGGGTAGTGATAACACGCAAAAAGTCAGGCTTTTATGTGTTACTATCTCACCTTTTTAGCCTGATTATGGATGAAAACATTAACATGATAAATTAAAAGAGGAAAGATTGATATTGTTTGTATTAGAGGTTAATTATGTTGTTAAAGTGTATATGATCATTGATAGGTGTCAAGAATGTGGAGAACTTCAATGGATCATTATAGCCTAAAAAGCAAAGGTGAGTGATATGGGGGTTAAATGGGTACGGTTGTGTGTTCCGGATTGCTTCCGAGCAAGAGGTTCTTACAACTTGGTGAAGTATTGTTTATCTTTTATATTGTGGTTTATTGTTCAATTTTATATCTTGTTGAGTATCTATGCTATTGTTAAGGTAAGTGATATGTTGTGCGGCGGGATTCATAGCTCGTCAACTGCAACCCTGCAACACAAAGGTGATGTTTTAAATTTATAATAGCTAGTGCTCAACCTTTAAGTACTACCTACTTTGGGGGAGTAAGCAGTAAGTATAACTCGAGTGTCATCCTTCAATCGAAGCGAATGGAGCAAAAAGTGATTTACCGTAAATAAGTATCCTAATAGGGTGGGTTTTATAAAAGTAGGTAGGTTTGTTTGGTTATTTCTAAACTAACTAAAAAAAAACTAAAGCAAATAAATAAAAGAGAGTAGACAACAGGTAGAGCATGATTGCTAAAACTTCAATAATTAGGGTTTCGGGATGATATTCAGTATAAAGATAATTGGAGACTACCCTGGCAAATCATCAGACTGACAGTCAGTGTAAGCAGTAGGACCCAACGTTTTAGTCGAAAAGCCTAAAAATATGTCAGGTTATCGTAATTTTGATCAGAAACAGGTTGTTTAAACCCCCCTCACTTTCCTAGATGGACAAGGGACATCTACGGATGAAATATCCTGGGTGCAGGCATAAGGTAACAATCTACAATTAACTATCTGACCATTCTTAACACCTAAATCTATCTGAGATTATCTGGGTATGTACTTATTGTCTGCTATGTATGTTGAGCTATCGGTTTTGTTGAGTTAAGCATTTTAAGCATCTTGTATTATAGCCGAATACTTGCTTTCCTTTGGGAACTCTTTATTAAGTAGCTTTAAGCATAATGAACTCCGTCATGAATTAGACTCTCCTTTGCTATCAGGTGTTCATCCCTAGGAATACTGACGGTGTACAGTGTATTTTAAATATCTAAAGTGTTCCAGACTCAAGGTATACTCAGGGTGTACAGTGCATTAAAGTAAATCCATAGATTGTATTTTAACCTTGGTGTACTAATGGTGTACGATGCATCGAGCATTTCCACAGCTTGTATTTGAACCTTGGTATACTAATGGTGTATGGTGCATCGAGCTTTTCCATGGATTTATTGTTCCTAGACCCATATTCTAGAAGGGTAGTGATAACACGCAAAAAGTCAAGTTTTTATGTGTTACTATCTCACCTTTTTAGCCTGATTATGGATGAAAACATTAACATGATAAATTAAAAGAGGAAAGATTGATATTGTTTGTATTAGAGGTTAATTATGTTGTTAAAGTGTATATGATCATTGATAGGTGTCAAGAATGTGGAGAACCTCAATGGATCATTATAGCCTAAAAAGCAAATGTGAGTGATATGGGGGTTAAATGGGTACGGTTGTGTGTTCCGGATTGCTTCCGAGCAAGAGGTTCTTACAACTGGGTGAAGTATTGTTTATCTTTTATATCGTGGTTTATTGTTGAATTTTATATCTTGTTGAGTATCTATGCTATTGTTAAGGTAAGTGATATGTTGTGCGGCGGGATTCATAGCTCGTCAACTGCAACCCTGCAACACAATGGTGATGTTTTAAATTTATAATAGCTAGGGCTCAACCTTTAAGTACAACCTACTTTGGGGGAGTAAGCAGTAAGTATAACTCGAGTGTCATCCTTGATCGAAGCGAATGGAGCTAAAAGTGATTTACCGTAAATAAGTATCCTAATAGGATGGGTTTTATAAAAGTAGGTAGGTTTGTTTGGTTATTTCTAAACTAACTAAAAAAAACTAAAGCAAATAAATAAAAGAGAGTAGACAACTGGTAGAGCATGATTGCTAAAACTTCAATAATTAGGGTTTCGGGATGATATTCAGTATAATGATAATTGGAGACTACCCTGGGCAAATCATCAGACAGACAGTCAGTGTAAGCACTAGGACCCTACGTTTTAGTAAAAAAGCCTAAAAACATATGTCAGGTTATCGTAATTTTGATCAGAAACAGGTTGTTTAAACCCCCCTCACTTTCCTAGATGGACAAGCGACAGATGAAATATCCTTGGTGCAGGCATAAGGTAACAATCTACAATTAACTATCTGACCATTCTTAACACCTAAATCTATCTGAGATTGTCTGGGTATGTACTTATTGTCTGCTATGTATGTTGAGCTATCGGTTTTGTTGAGTTAAGCGTTTTAAGCATCTAGTATTATAGCTGAATACTTTCTTTCCTTTGGGAACTCTTTATTAATTAGCTTTAAGCATAATTAACTCCGTCATGAATTAGACCCTCCTTTGCTATCAGGTGTTCATCCCTAGGAATACTCACGGTGTACAGTGTACTTTAAATATCCAAAGTGTTCCAGACTCAAGGTATACTCAGGGTGTACAGTGCATTTAGCATATCCACAGTGTTCCTGACTCAAGGTATACTCACGGTGTACAATACATTAATGTAAATCCATAGATTGTATTTTAACCTTGGTGTACTAATGGTGTACAATGCATCGAGCATTTCCACAGCTTGTATTTGAACCTTGGTATACTAATGGGGTATGGTGCTTCAAGCATTTCCACGGATTTATTGTTCCTAGACCCATATTCTAGAAGGGTAGTGATAACACGCAAAAAGTTAAGTTTTTTTGTGTTACTATCTCACCTTTTTAGCCTGATTATGGATGAAAACATTAACATGATAAATTAAAAGAGGAAAGATTGATATTGTTTGTATTAGAGGTTAATTATGTTGTTAAAGTGTATATGATCATTGATAGGTGTCAAGAATGTGGAGAACTTCAATGGATCATTATAGCCTAAAAAGCAAAGGTGAGTGATATGGGGGTTAAATGGGTACGGTTGTGTGTTCCGGATTGCTTCCGAGCAAGAGGTTCTTACAACTGGGTGAAGTATTGTTTATCTTTTATATCGTGGTTTATTGTTGAATTTTATATCTTGTTGAGTATCTATGCAATTGTTAAGGTAAGTGATATGTTGTGCGGCGGGATTCATAGCTCGTCAACTGCAACCTTGCAACACAAAGGTGATGTTTTAAATTTATAATAGCTAGGGCTCAACCTTTAAGTACTACCTACTTTGGGGGAGTAAGCAGTAAGTATAACTCGAGTGTCATCCTTGAATCGAAGCGAATGGAGCTAAAAGTGATTTACCGTAAATAAGTATCCTAATAGGATGGGTTTTATAAAAGTAGGTAGGTTTGTTTGGTTATTTCTAAACTAACTAAAAAAAACTAAAGCAAATAAATAAAAGAGAGTAGACAACAGGTTGAGCATGATTGCTAAAACTTCAATAATTAGGGTTTCGGGATGATATTCAGTATAAAGATAATTGGAGACTACCCTGGGCAAATCATCAGACTGACAGTCAGTGTAAGCACTAGGACCCTACGTTTTAGTCGATAAGCCTAAAAACATATGTCAGGTTATCGTAATTTTTATCAGAAACAGGTTGTTTAAACCCCCCTCACTTTCCTAGATGGACAAGCGACAGATGAAATATCGTTGGTGCAGGTATAAGGTAACAATCTACAATTAACTATCTGACCATTCTTAACACCTAAATCTATCTGAGATTGTTTGGGTATGTACTTATTGTCTGCTATGTATGTTGAGCTATCGGTTTTGTTGAGTTAAGCGTTTTAAGCATGTAGTATTATAGTTGAATACTTTCTTTCCTTTGGGAACTCTTAATTAATTAGCTTTAAGCATAATTAACTCCGTCATGAATTAGACCCTCCTTTGCTATCAGGTGTTCATCCCTAGGAATACTCACGGTGTATAGTGTATTTTAAATATCCAAAGTGTTCCAGACTCAAGGTATACTCAGGGTGTACAGTGCATTTGGCATATCCACAGTGTTCCTGACTCAAGGTATACTCACGGTGTACAATACATTAAAGTAAATCCATAGATTGTATTTTAACCTTGGTGTACTAATGGTGTACGATGCATCGAGCATTTCCACAGCTTGTATTTGAACCTTGGTATACTAATGGTGTATGGTGCATCGAGCATTTCCACGGATTTATTGTTCCTAGACCCATATTCTAGAAGGGTAGTGATAACACGCAAAAAGTCAAGTTTTTATGTGTTACTATCTCACCTTTTTAGCCTGATTATGGATGAAAACATTAACATTATAAATTAAAAGAGGAAAGATTGATATTGTTTGTATTAGAGGTTAATTATGTTGTTAAAGTGTATATGATCATTGATAGGTGTCAAGAATGTGGAGAACTTCAATGGATCATTATAGCCTAAAAAGAAAATGTGAGTGATATGTGGTTTAAATGGGTACGGTTGTGTGTTCCTGATTGCTTCCGAGCAAGAGGTTCTTACAACTGGGTGAAGTATTGTTTATCTTTTATATCGTGGTTTATTGTTGAATTTTATATCTTGTTGAGTATCTATGGTATTGTTAAGGTAAGTGATATGTTGTGCGGCGGGATTCATAGCTCGTCAACTGCAACCCTGCAACACAATGGTGATGTTTTAAATTTATAATAGCTAGGGCTCAACCTTTAAGTACAACCTACTTTGGGGGAGTAAGCAGTAAGTATAACTCGAGTGTCATCCTTGAATCGAAGCGAATGGAGCTAAAAGTGATTTACCGTAAATAAGTATCCTAATAGGATGGGTTTTATAAAAGTAGGTAGGTTTGTTTGGTTATTTCTAAACTAACTAAAAAAAACTAAAGCAAATAAATAAAAGAGAGTAGACAACTGGTAGAGCATGATTGCTAAAACTTCAATAATTAGGGTTTCGGGATGATATTCAGTATAATGATAATTGGAGACTACCCTGGGCAAATCATCAGACAGACAGTCAGTGTAAGCACTAGGACCCTACGTTTTAGTCAAAAAGCCTAAAAACATATGTCAGGTTATCGTAATTTTGATCAGAAACAGGTTGTTTAAACCCCCCTCACTTTCCTAGATGGACAAGCAACATCTACGGATGAAATATCCTTGGTGCAGGCATAAGGTAACAATCTACAATTAACTATCTGACCATTCTTAACACCTAAATCTATCTGAGATTATCTGGGTATGTACTTATTGTCTACTATGTATGTTGAGCTATCGGTTTTGTTGAGATAAGCGTTTTAAGCATCTTGTATTATAGCCGAATACTTGCTTTCCTTTGGGAACTCTTTATTAATTAGCTTTAAGCATAATTAACTCCGTCATGAATTAGACCCTCCTTTGCTATCAGGTGTTCATCCCTAGGAATACTCACGGTGTACAGTGTATTTTAAATATCCAATGTGTTCCAGACTCAAGGTATACTCAGGGTGTACAGTGCATTTGGCATATCCACAGTGTTCCTGACTCAAGGTATACTCACGGTGTACAATACATTAAAGTAAATCCATAGATTGTATTTTAACCTTGGTGTACTAATGGTGTACGATGCATCGAGCATTTCCACAGCTTGTATTTGAACCTTGGTATACTAATGGTGTATGGTGCATCGAGCATTTCCCCGGATTTATTGTTCCTAGACCCATATTCTAGAAGGGTAGTGATAACACGCAAAAAGTCAAGTTTTTATGTGTTACTATCTCACCTTTTTCGCCTGATTATGGATGAAAACATTAACATGATAAATTAAAAGTGGAAAGATTGATATTGTTTGTATTAGAGGTTAATTATGTTGTTAAAGTGTATATGATCATTGATAGGTGTCAAGAATGTGGAGAACTTCAATGGATCATTATAGCCTAAAAAGCAAAGGTGAGTGATATGGGGGTTAAATGGGTACAGTTGTGTGTTCCGGATTGCTTCCGAGCAAGAGGTTCTTACAACTGGGTGAAGTATTGTTTATCTTTTATATCGTGGTTTATTGTTGAATTTTATATCTTGTTGAGTATCTATGGTATTGTTAAGGTAAGTGATATGTTGTGCGGTGGGATTCATAGCTCGTCAACTGCAACCCTGCAACACAAAGGTGATGTTTTAAATTTATAATAGCTAGGGCTCAACCTTTAAGTACTACCTACTTTGGGGGAGTAAGCAGTAAGTATAACTCGAGTGTCATCCTTGAATCAAAGCGAATGGAGCTAAAAGTGATTTACCGTAAATAAGTATCCTAATAGGATGGGTTTTATAAAAGTAGGTAGGTTTGTTTGGTTATTTCTAAACTAACTAAAAAAAACTAAAGCAAATAAATAAAAGAGAGTAGATAACTGGTAGAGCATGATTGCTAAAACTTCAATAATTAGGGTTTCGGGATGATATTCAGTATAAAGATAATTGGAGACTACCCTGGGCAAATCATCAGACAGACAGTCAGTGTAAGCACTAGGACCCTACGTTTTAGTCGAAAAGCCTAAAAACATATGTCAGGTTATCGTAATTTTGATCAGAAACAGGTTGTTTAAACCCCCTTACTTTCCTAGATGGACAAGCGACATCTACGGATGAAATATCCTTGGTGCAGGCATAAGGTAACAATCTACAATTAACTATCTGACCATTCTTAACACCTAAATCTATCTGAGATTATCTGGGTATGTACTTATTGTCTGCTATGTATGTTGAGCTATCAGTTTTGTTGAGTTAAGCGTTTTAAGCATCTAGTATTATAGCCGAATACTTGCTTTCCTTTGGGAATTCTTTATTAATTAGCTTTAAGCATAATTAACTCCGTCATGAATTAGACCCTCCTTTGCTATCAGGTGTTCATCCCTAGGAATACTCACGGTGTACAGTGTATTTTAAATATCCAAAGTGTTCCAGACTCAAGGTATACTCAGGGTGTACAGTGCATTTGGCATATCCACACTGTTCCTGACTCAAGGTATACTCATGGTGTACAATACATTAAAGTAGTTCCATAGCTTGTATTTTTACCTTGGTGTACTAATGGTGTATGATGCATCGAGCATTTCCACAGCTTGTATTTGAACCTTGGTATACTAATGGTGTATGGTGCATCGAGCATTTCCACGGATTTATTGTTCCTAGACCCATATTCTAGAAGGGTAGTGATAACACGCAAAAAGTCAAGTTTTTATGTGTTACTATCTCACCTTTTTAGCCCGATTCTGGATGAAAACATTTAAAATATACAATTATATACTAAATTTCATCACGAAGGCTAAAATATAGACGATGCTTCTAGAATCAACTAAAATGGCCTAAAAAGAGTAAAATAGAGCACAAACGGTCATGAATCTCTTGTTCACACATTTCAATGCATTTTGAGCTATTGTTGGAATTATGACCTCTAAAACAGATAAACGACGAAGGAAATTACGAACGCGTGAGCGCGAGAATCACTCAAAATAGATAAACGACGAAGGAGTTACGCCAAAATGAAGAAACAAAGAACCGGAATACGGGCAAACCAGACCGTATACGGCCAAGCTGATCCGTATACGGCCTAGCCCAGCCGTATATGTCCCAGTTTGCCCGTATACGGTTGGTGTTTGCCCGTATTCGCCTTAGTTTTCCCGTATACAGCCAAAATGACCCGTATCTCGAGTTTGAGCAATAAAAATGAGATTTTTACACGGGTGAGCAATACGGTTGGAAAATTTAAGGTTCAAATACGGGTCAAGGATATGGCTCGGCATTTTCTATATATATAGGACTTCTCACCATTTGAAGACATGAACACACACATCACCAACATACTTCACTCTCTCACTACTCTCTCTCTAGATTTAGGTTTTTATTTTTAGTTTTCGTAGCTAGTTGCTAGTTAGTTGGTTAACACTTAACAGTACTAATAGAGAGGTAATATTGTAATATCGCTTGGAGGATACTCAAAGTTCTGCTTGTATTATTTCACGTTGTATTTAGCTACGCTCTTATTGTGGTTATATCTATCATTTACATATTTTAATTATGATGATTGTTATTGTTGTTATCATGTTAGATTTAGGATCATTTGCCATGATTAGCGAGTAGTTATATTGCATGTTTGCTATGATGTAGTTAGTTGTAATAGTTGGGATGATGTCATTATGAAACAACGGAGGTAACGTTATACGGCTTTCATTTGTATAGCGCTGAAAACACCAATGTGTGTAGTACAGAACGTGGAAGCTATGAAAGTCGTGGGCACAATCCGTTGTGGAAAAATGTTATAAACAAACTATCACTTTGACTTACTTTCTATCTATGATTTTAAACCTCATTTAAACTAAACGCCTTTCAACCAGTAAACATGATTACGACCTTAATGATAGGACGTCGCGAACCCTATCCAAAGGTACTTAGTTATCTGTGTCTAAACATGGTCTGATTTATAAATAGCGTAAACATTGCTTTCTAAAATGAACACAAAGTACATTGTCGTTGTGGAAATAATGCTTTCTGAACTGAACGCAAAGTACATTGCGATTATGGAATAATGTTTTCTGAACTGAACGCAAGTACACCGGAACTGTGGAATTACTGCTTTCTTTTCAGAACGCAAAGTACACAGTGACTGTGGAAACACTGTTTTCTAAAATGAACGCAAATGTTACACTGTGAATAAATTAGGGATTTATTGAGACTTTAAAGTAAGGGCCGGTTTATATCATAGATGGATAATTACTACGCTTAAATACAAACTTAGTTAAACAAGTCTAGGGCAACCTTTATGAAGCACCGTAGGAACCGGCTAAGTACTTGGTAAAGCGATGGAAACACCACTGGTGGAGTACAATGTATAAACCACAGAAATGTCATTGTTACTTCACTGTGTGGATTAATGCGGTTATTGTATAAAGCAAAGTAAGTACCGTCAGTCGGCTAAGTACTTGGTTAAGACACAGAAAAAGCCACTGTTACTTGTTTTGTACATTATCAATGATCATACTACTCTTAGACTTTACAAAACCCATCGATAGAAAGTAATCAAAGCACACGAGATCTTGTCTTAAACTTGAATGTTTTGTTAAATTAAGTATTCTTGTAGGGTTAAGAAAGGTCGGACATCGCGTTGATTTGTTACCTTATTCATGCACCCAGGATTTCAATCCATATAAGAGTCACTATACCTTCACAGGTTAGTGTCGTGGGATGAATAAACTACTCCGATCAAAATCATAATAGCCTAGTTACTCAGTGACATACTGATCGAGAACTCTAACAGTAGGGAACTAGTGCTTACTCCACTAATACTTGAAATAAGTGAAACATAAGAGTTTATGACAATTTCATAACTCATACATCATCCCAGTTATAGGCTACCGAAGTCATAGAAAACACCTCCTCTAGATTAACAACTAACTACCTATATTTTATTCGCTTTATTTAAATTTCTGCCTAAGTATAACAAAAACAAAACAAAACCCTGAAAATATCTTTTAAAACCATTGCTAGTTAGATAGACCGCCTCTTACGTCCACAGTCCACAATACACTGACTCATAGAACGACCTTAGGTCATCCTTATCATTGTACTCCCACAGTTTTAAGTATACTTAGGCCCCGCATTTACAAATATAAAACCCACTGAGTTCGTCCATGTACTATTTGGTCGGTCCTTTTGACGATGAGAATGGTTCTCCCCTTTCACAAGGAGAGAGCTTCAAAACCCGACTCTTCGGGGCGCATCAAGTTTTTGGCGCCGCTGTCGGGGAGTCAGCCGTAAGATCTGAAGACGTTCTAGACAAATCTTTCTTTCTAGTAATACCCGTAGTTTAGTTTTCCTTTCCTTATTCCGGACAAAAATTCTTCACCACAACACATAACGATATTCGACCAGATCATCCGGATCTGAACCTCTCATTTTCGTACCCGATCCTGAGTTGATTATCCGGACTGCTCGCATAAAAAAATGCACCCGACAAATGATGGTTGCTCGTGTCATGCTCGTTGATCGAGCCCTAACGGTCGGTTTAGGAATTGCTTCCTTGTCATTGCGGACCTTCAAGTCGGGACCGGCGATCAGCGGGTGGTTTTATATTTATAGTGCAGGGAAGCCTAAGTTATACTACTACTTGTATAGTAAGTGGCAGGTATGACTCCGATGTCGTTCTTAAACCACAACGGGCATGGGATCTTAGGAGGATTACTTATATTTGGTAGTTTAGTTGGGATTTTAAAACTTTTTGAGGGGTTTTGTTTTCTATTTTATATAAACTAAAGACAGTAAAGTAAATAAGGAGTGTAGTCGCTGAAAGATCTATAGATTACGTGAGTGTTTACTATGATGTCGGTATATGCTATTTAGGGGTAGTCATGAGGATTAAGGCTCTAATTATAATGAATTCCAGCAGTGCTGACTTGGGGTCTCTGAATGATGTTCAACATAGTATTGTACCTACGTCCTTTTTGTGGCTTCCACGCCATTTTACGGTATTTCCGATGCCTCGCCCAGAGATCCCGTATCATTACTGTATATGTCCTAATGGGCCATAGCTCCTATCCTATTACTTATCTAAAGTAGAGTTGTCCGCAATCAGATAAATAACATGTCACATGGATGACAGATATGGAATGTAAGCTACACCAGAAACTCTCCCAAATATAGTACCAATTTAACCGACAACTAACCTCGAATCCTATTCCCCAGTCTCGGTCGTCTGAGATGTCCGTATCGTGGCATGAATTGTTGAATAAACAATAAAGTGAACAAAAGTTACCCTACGAAATAAGTTGGGAAATTCTGTCTAACGATCAGTTAAGTTGTTCGACATTATTTCATATAGATTATTGTAATTATTCTTGCATGTTAAACAGTTGTATGTAATTATTCTATGTTTGAAAACCTAATTATAAATCCACCACCGCAATAGACAAATAGATATAGCATGCAAACCCTAAAGCAACAATCAAACAAGAACATGCAGTAGTGTAACATGGATAGTTATCAGTTTATTTCAGGCAGAGTTTCTGGATAAATATTTAAGTCACGAATACTCCGAAAGTTGTCTCAAAAGCATTCGATATATGAAATTAATTCTAATCTATCTCTAATCCTATGCTCTGTGTCTCCTCCGATGTGTTTCAATCAGGAGAACAGCGGGCATGCCGAGTTCATCGAATCATTCAGACACATAATAGTTGAGGGACCTATTTCTAGTAATTAGCCGGGTTCTATCAATAGGTTTCAAATCACAACATAAGTTGGATAAATAAACATTTGAGAACCAATTCATAAATTCAAACATATCCTAATTACATGCGAGCAGAGTAACAGCATGGTTTAAAGCATAACTACCCTAGCATAACGTCTATCATTGCAAACACAAATGTGTCTAGCCTAACATAGCAATTAATAAGGCATGCATTCTTAAATAATCATGGAAAAAGCACAACATATTTAAAAATAACAAGAAAGGATTTTATAATAAAACCTTTTAGGCGTTACAACAAATTTGCGCAACCGCAGTCTCGGAGCGACTTTGTACAAAGCTCGTAAGCTTGCTACTCTACTCCTACTAGCTAATTACTACTACTACTATTCTAGAGAGATAAAGTGTATGTGAGAGAGAAAGAATGAATTATGTTGTGAGGGATGAGTGTGTGAAATGAGGAGGTTGATGCCTCTATTTATAGGCAAAGCCTTCCAAGCATGCTACCACAATTTGACACCCAATTCTTCTGATTTGCACTGAAATACCACCCCTAGCTTAAAGATTCGACACCAAAAGGGTAGTATCGGACACCAGTCTCGGTCGTCTGAGATGTCCGTATCGTGGCATGAATTGTTGAATAAACAATAAAGTGAACAAAAGTTACCCTACGAAATAAGTTGGGAAATTCTGTCTAACGATCAGTTAAGTTGTTCGACATTATTTCATATAGATTATTGTAATTATTCTTGCATGTTAAACAGTTGTATGTAATTATTCTATGTTTGAAAACCTAATTATAAATCCACCACCGCAATAGACAAATAGATATAGCATGCAAACCCTAAAGCAACAATCAAACAAGAACATGCAGTAGTGTAACATGGATAGTTATCAGTTTATTTCAGGCAGAGTTTCTGGATAAATATTTAAGTCACGAATACTCCGAAAGTTGTCTCAAAAGCATTCGATATATGAAATTAATTCTAATCTATCTCTAATCCTATGCTCTGTGTCTCCTCCGATGTGTTTCAATCAGGAGAACAGCGGGCATGCCGAGTTCATCGAATCATTCAGACACATAATAGTTGAGGGACCTATTTCTAGTAATTAGCCGGGTTCTATCAATAGGTTTCAAATCACAACATAAGTTGGATAAATAAACATTTGAGAACCAATTCATAAATTCAAACATATCCTAATTACATGCGAGCAGAGTAACAGCATGGTTTAAAGCATAACTACCCTAGCATAACGTCTATCATTGCAAACACAAATGTGTCTAGCCTAACATAGCAATTAATAAGGCATGCATTCTTAAATAATCATGGAAAAAGCACAACATATTTAAAAATAACAAGAAAGGATTTTATAATAAAACCTTTTAGGCGTTACAACAAATTTGCGCAACCGCAGTCTCGGAGCGACTTTGTACAAAGCTCGTAAGCTTGCTACTCTACTCCTACTAGCTAATTACTACTACTACTATTCTAGAGAGATAAAGTGTATGTGAGAGAGAAAGAATGAATTATGTTGTGAGGGATGAGTGTGTGAAATGAGGAGGTTGATGCCTCTATTTATAGGCAAAGCCTTCCAAGCATGCTACCACAATTTGACACCCAATTCTTCTGATTTGCACTGAAATACCACCCCTAGCTTAAAGATTCGACACCAAAAGGGTAGTATCGGACACCAAAAGGGGGTATCGGGCACCAAAAAGGGTGAATACAACACCAAAAGGGGGTATACCACCTCAAAGGGGTAGTATACCACCCTTTAGGGGTGGTATACAACCCTTATGGGCTGGTATCCCTTGGTTCGTGTTCTTGTCTACTAGATCATAAGTCTTGGTTGCTTGGTCATAGTTCCTATGATCTTCGTGTGGCTCTATCTTCTTCGTTACTTGTTAGATTTGAACGATTCTTGCGCCAATGGTTTCGTATTTTCCCGAAGATCAATATGACATATATTAGGCTAATTTTTCTTAATTATATGTCAGAACCACAAGTGAATCATTTTATCTCTGGTTTGTTCGTTATTTGAGCGTTTTAGTTGATTTTTTGAAAGGAAGTCTAAGCTTTGGCTCATTTTACATTTTTAGCATAAAACATTGATTATTTGATGTTTATTCTAAGATTTGAGCTAAAATGGGCTTGATAAGGTGCACAAAAAGCAACTTTTTGCGTCAAATTAAATATCCCACTCTTAGACTTTTTGCTTATCCTCAAGCAAACTCTAAATCGTTATATGCCAAAAACTTAAATTTGATGCAAATCAAATTTATGGGTGAGTCTTTAAAGGAAGAAAAAACACGGATTTGAAACAAGTATTGTTTCAGTTCAGAAAAGAGAGACATTCCCATGACGTATACAAAAGATTTATAAAATGATCATCTTAGGCATGTTTTCAATTCTCGCGATCTTGGAATATACATGACTGGGCGATCTCACCAGGAGGTCACTCAATTCACTCAGAGTGTATCGGGTTTCCTATCATTCTAGTACAAACAAAATCACTCATGCACCAGTCATGCAACATTCATCGTCATAGGCTTGATCGAGAATCAAATCTCTACCACTTAGACAGGGACGACACTAATTATCACTAGACATTTGTGAGGCTTGTAATATAAAGTGAGGGTTTAAAGGGTATGGATAGTGGATATTTTTAAGGTAAAAGGGTTTTGCTTATCTTAGGACCTTTTAAACTTATGAAAATTTTTATTTAGATATAGTTTATAATGAAAACGGAAACGAATAATGACAATGGAGGAAGATAGCTATTTTGACTTCTATCTTTTTGAAAGCACATGGAAGATTTATACTTTCAGGAATCGGAGCTTTCGAGAGATTTGAAGCACTTAGCTTTATTTCAGATGACACACACACACACACACACACACACACACACACACACATATATATATATATATATATATATATATTATTCTTTTTCTTCTTTTCTATATTTTTGGCTTAGAATTTCTTTGCCAAGGAATTTCTAAGAGATTTTTATTTTCTTACAGTCCTTTTTTGAGATCCTTTCTTTTCTCAATCCTTTGAGAACTTCAAATTTACTTGGTGCCAATTTTTCGCACCATATGACTCTCGATCCTTGAGTATTGATTATAGAAACGTAGACGAGAAGTTTTAAGTAAATACGAAATTTGTGATTTTTGAGGGAAAGCAAAAAGAAAATCTAAATAAGGTTTTTCAAAAATTTAAAAATTCTAAGATAAGGTTTTGGAGGGTATGGAAGTTAGTGGGTTTAAAACTTTGGGTTTTTTTGAGAAACGAAAAGGTTAAGGCTCAACAGAGTTTTCTAGGTGGATCATCGATACTAAAAATGAGTATCGGAAAGGTTAGGTGTCACACCCCCAATTTCATGCTTTGTGGAAGTGATTGTTTTTGGGCAAACGACTCTACATGAGACGTTTATAAATATATTACAAAAGTAGTACAAAGTTTTAAGTCATAAGTTATAAGTTTACAATAACAGCGAGTTCACATTTGATTTTGAAGATTTTAATACATAACCATTAATACAAAACATAATGCAAGAAAATCTTCATGTCCAAATAGATGCATGCGACTCGTAAGTAGATAGCTTATCCTGAGGGCCATCCTACTATTACTGATCACCTGAGAATACAACACTAAAAGGTCAGCTATAAAGCTGGTGAATCTCACGGGTTTAACATAAACATTGATGTGATCAACATGATTATCCGACGATTTAATACCGATAAAGATTAAGTAATACAACCGAACAATGATAAACCAATTAAGGTTTCCGAACAATGATTAAACCATTAAGGTTACCGAACTATGATTAACCAATTAAGGTTACCGACTTGATTACCGACAATGACATTTGTATTGCATTAAGCCATGGTTCGAGGCCTAACCCGATTTGTGCCTCCCGAACGGTGTCAACACCCATAACAATTACTAAAATGCCCGTTTGTACATGGTTATAGCTAGCAACCCGGACGAGGACGTCACTCCCATGATAGATCTATCTTTTAGTAATCGCGCCTTATTAAGTTAACGAACCATGCAATGATGAGGACTTTCCCGTATTAAAACACTTATGCAATACCCGAACAATGAAAATCAAGACCGACAATGATAACCAACGTGTTTAACAGAGTTAATAATTAAATTAACTAACCGAATAACAGTGATCATGAAAACAAGTAAGCATTGTATCTCACCCCAAGTTTAAAAACAGTAAAAGTGGGGATGTGAGACTCACCCGAGTCTATCCGAGCAATGAATATGTCCGACGTGGAATAGACAATCCCCGAATCTCCTAGTGATCCTAAACACGCGAGATTCTAATGAGCATTTGATTATCTAATATTTCTCCGTTTTAATGTTTATCCATTATGATTATGTCCAAGTGATTATATTTGTACTTCCGATTAAAGTTTATAAAATGTACGGTCCGTTGGTGACGGATTGAAATTATATTCTAAAGATATATAACGTGTGTTTTTGCATTTATATAACTCGTTCATGGATGTGTCGTATTGTTTACAATTATCCTTATATTCGTTATATTTTATTTCATAAGTTACAAAATTTGGTACGAGGTCCAAAAACTGAAATATGTCATTTTCTACCCCTAGACGACCCCGAAAGGCCTAAAACCGCCTAGGCTATGGTACATAGCCTTGATCATTGGGCCGTTGTCGAGTGAACGTGTGACTTTTAGCCCAAACCGTTATGATAAATTTTTCATCGAGAAGCTACCCTGAAACCACTTTTGAAATTCTTCGGCATTTTTACAAAAACTGTTCTGTTTGAGTATTCCAGCCGTTCGGCTGTGAAGGTCCAGCCGTTCGGCTATGGAAGACCTAGCCGTTTGGCTATGGAAGTCTAGTCGTTCGGCTGATGTTCCATCCGTTCGGCTAAGGAAGACCTAGCCGTTCGGCTGATGAAATCCAGCCGTTCGGCTGAGGGACCATTTGCAGGTCTGTTCGCGAAATCAGTTGAGAAAACGAGTATGGATTCGATTTTTGGACATAATTTACTCAATGGAACAACATTACATGATGATATAAGTATATTAAACTCGAATTTAAAAGAAATGTGAACGATTTCTTACGAGTAAAAATTGGAGCCGTGAGTGATGGTGATGATGTTCATGATGATGATGATCAGAAAGAAGAAGATGATTATGATGATGATGTGACATATTGTTTGTTGTTGATGATGAAGATGGGATAGAGGCCGAGAGAGGAAGAGATAGATGTATCCGTGTTTGTGTTTGTGTTTGTGTGTGTAAAATGATTGGGGTTGGTTGTTATATCCGACCCCAATAATTATTGGGTGGTACCCGTGTTCGCGTACCCGATCGTTATGTAGTATAATCTTTCAAAGTGAAAATGTTCTAAATATAAAATCGTATATATTTTTATTCGAAGTATTTTACAAAAATACCTTTAATGAGATATACAAATATATCTTTGCTTCAACTAATTTTGACGGATAGTTTTCAGTGTACAAAATGCGTTTAAATTCTCAATCGAGTAAATAATTATTATTTTCATTAATAATACATTATTTAAAAATGTTTTACACCAACGTCTGTATTTGAGATTGCGTGTTCTTTCAGATTTGATGGTATGTGATTATTAAATAATCATTTTAATGTTATATATATATTTATCTATATAATATCCGAATTTTTTTTTTTTAATCACGTATTGAGTACGAATGATTTAGGTTTAATTTAGGGGCTAATTTTGGCCCTTTTTGACCGGGTGTCACATTTGGCTTGAAGAGATATGATAATGTGAGTGCTCCTTGCTGTGGATCTAAGTGATTGATAACAATGATTGAATGGCGGAAACAAACAATCACACTAAATATATGTAAACACAAATCAAAACACGTATATATCAATAATATGACTTTGTATTGATCAACGTAACATATTAGCTTGATTACAGGAATGCTATTTCGACAAATGGTGCTAGGGTTTCGTAAAGCCTAGCATGAAACCCCGTAGGTTTGTATTTATACTAAACAGAATTCGGCAGACATGCGTCACTTGGCTAGTGTCGCATGTGGCCGGCTAGTGTCGCTAGTGTCGCATGTGGCCGGATATGCCACACTAAAGCAAGTGTCGCCTAGACCAAATAATAAGTGTCGCTAAGTACAAAACTTACTTTTCTATTATAATTAGCTAACTACACTTACAACTCAATAAACCAACTGACTGACACACTAAATGTACCACCAAACTCCTCCATGTCATCAGCTTGGTCTTCAAAATCTTCAATCATTTCCAGTCAGCTGGGACTACACCACCAGCATGTATCTCATTAGCTACACAAATATCCACAATCTTCTGAAACTTGATAGCTTCATTTCTGTCTCTTGCCTTGAATTGCATCTTATTCTCATGCAGTTTTTTCATGTCTTGTTCTGAAAGATTTATTAAACTCAAAGGATCAAAAACACAAAATCTATTTCTTTTCAATCCCCATGTTGACCTTTTCTTGGGTTTGGAAACCTCCCAAGTGGTCTTCTCTCCTGATCCCAAATCACTTGTGGAATCGGCATCAATTGAAGGTTCTGATCCGTTGGCGGTTCTGAATCAGGTATAAAAATAAATACAGCTTCACCTGTAATATTGTCATATTCCCAATACAACAATCTTCTGAGAAAGTCCAAAGGAATGATCTCTAACAGAATCTTCTTTAAGTAGTTTGCTGGTGGATATATCATCTTTACAATTGGTTGCCGAGTAATAGGATTCAACTTCTTCTTGAACTTGTATCTCATACCAAGCGTTGGTTTAATCAAATTATATTTCTTGTTGTTCATGTCACGACGTATGATAACCTGAAAGAAATCCACTCTGGAATCTCGAGAGCGATTAATCAAAGGTATTTGAGATAATCTCTGAAGTTCACACTTAGGCAATGTACTTATTCGATAAAACTTGAGATTGAAATACTGAATGCCATCACTTCGCTTAATCAGAAACACTGAGTTGTTTTCATCAAACTTCTAACTCTTGATCAAACCCGTGTAATCAGTTCCGACTTTTTAGTGTTTGCACGTAACGGGTACCTCAATTATCGGTTTGAATACTAACTGAGGTTTTGAAGTCGAATGTTCTGCAGTAGAGGCTGAAGGCTCATTGGTTTCTGCTTCTGCTTCTGCTTCATCCTCTGAGGAATCAGATTCGATAAAAGGAGCCTCATCAAAACACTCATCACTTTGCAGCTCCTCTCCCTCAACTTCAACATCATCATTCCCTTCAAAGTTTAAATGCCATTGAATCATTAACAGTTTCTTCCTCATGCATCGAAGTATTCTCATTCATCATTCGTTGAAGAAACGTAAGATCTACACATGAGTAATCTACAACTATTGGTCTTGGTTGTCCCTGAACCTCAACGAAATAATCCAAAGTGATATTTTCATTAATTGCAGAATCTTGTACATTTTCGGATTCTGGGGGAGGAGTTACATTTGTTTCTAACTCCTTGGGATCATCCTCCCCCGAAACAATGGTAACTTACTCCAACTCTAACAACCTAGACTAAAGATCTGACACCTGAAGCTTTAATTCATCAACCGTTGCAGCCTTGAGCTCTAATTCCTTGATTTTCCTAGCTTGGGCTTCAATAACTACAGCTTGATCAGTAAAACATTTATCCATTAACTCCATTTGAGCAAGAATCTGCTGAAGTGATACAGGCTGTGGTTGTTGTGGTGGTTGCTGACCAGGTTCTCGAATCACAACCCATGTTCTCTGGCATCTTCTTTGAGGAAAGTCAACATATGAGGGAGTTGACCCAGTGTTGCACCCGCAACCGTCGGTTCAGCGTCGTTGTGATTTTTGATGGTGGTGCGGGCACAACAGGGGTTTTAAAATTTATATTTAGTTGGGCTTAAATTATACGTACTACCTACTCTAGTTAGCAAGTGGTAAGTATGACCTAAGATCGTTCTATGAATCCAAACGTGCGGGCGATTAAATTTAGTGCTTTTGGTAGGAAATATTTAGGATGGAACAAAGTAGGTAGGTTTGGAGGTTTTAAACTAAAGACAAGTAATTAAAGTGCAGAAAAGTAAATTGCAGGAATTTAAAGTGCAGGAAAACAGGTAAAGATAAATATGTGATTGCTGAGATTTCGATAATTAATGTTTCAGGATGACAGATTAAACAGGAACAATGCTAAGTGTAATGATTTAAACTATCAGGTGTAAACTCTAGAACCCTACCAACTAAATTTCCCATTGGCATGTCACTAGGAACTAGGTTATTGTGATTCTGATCAGAGCAATACGCAAACTTCCAATACTTATCTAGTTGAAAGATAAACAACCTATCTTGGCTTAACGCCGAGGTGCATGAATCAGTAGCGTATCGTCTCATAGGTCCGACCTTTCTTAACCCCTAAAATAGTTTAGTATTTCATTAGCATGCAGATTAATAACTTTGTATGTTTAGAGCGCTGATTATGTAAGACTTAGTGTTTTAAGGATTCTAGGTCACTAGGATTTTATTCTTACTCCTAAGTCTTGTTTTGTGCATTAAGGCTTGGTTACTTCAACTTATGACTTGAGTTCTCCTTTTCAAACAGTTATACATCCCTGGATTATTCGTAGTTTATAAAAAATGTGTTTCATATGCAGACCATGCCTTTCAGTAATCGGACAGTGTACTTTACATGGTAGTTCAGCTGCTTCTTACATCAGACATGCGGTCAGGAGTAATTGACGGTGAACGTGACACTCTAAACTAACTAAATATAAAGCGATGCAGAAATGTAAACCTAATATGTACAACGAGTGGGTTCACTGTGTCTTACTTGTTGCATGTCATGGGCACAGATAACTACTTACCATAATTAAGGTTGATCAAGTCCTAATTACTAAAGTTGCAGTCACGTGGATAACCAGAAAGGGTACTCCATAAATTAAACTCAAGTTCATAAAGTCTTAACGATACATAGGTCATTAATTCCTATTTTATCTGAACGCGTTTTCGAACATCATTTCATTGTGCATTGACTTTCATAGGATATACCAGTTAGTTGTGAAGTTGTATTATCCTTTCGGAATTCCAACTGTTAAACAGAGCTGATTCCAGTGATGTAACTACCTTCAGTCGTTTATCGACTTCCATACATTTGTACTCCGTGTAAAACGTTTCCAGTACTATATCAGATAAACTGTCGAATAGGGGTCGTTACATCACTTTTACAATTGTCGTACACTTAATTGCATAATGTCATCCTTACTTATAATTATCTACATCATCAACAATCACAATAATAAACTACTCACAATTCATGGTAATAGACAAATCACATACAAGGCAATAATACATAATTAAAATATGAAATAAAGCAAGTATGATAAAGGTTTTGATATCACCTAGAAATAAATGTGTAGCAGCGTATTATTATGATTAGCAACTCGTTCACACGTACAAAGATGAATCTCCGAACTCCTAACTTTCGTTCTAACCCCTATGTTAATCCGTAGATTAATTACAATAATCCTAGACTAAAATATAAGAGAATTTTTAGAGTAAGAAAGTGGAAATGGAAGAGTGAGAGTATATGTATGAGTGTGAATATGAGAGTGTATTGAAATGAGAGCTAGGGGCTGCTATTTATAGAAGAAAATTGGTTCAAGTTAGCATCCCAAAGCTCACAATAGCAAAAGGTGGAAAAGGTGGTGGCACCAGGTACGAAAAGGTGGAAAAGGTGGTGCACCGGGTACGGAAAAACATGTAAAGGTCTAGCACCGGGTAAGAAAAAGGACAAAAAAGCGCGATCCGTGCGGGTGAGTGGCGGCCGGCGGCGGCTAGGTGGCTGCCGGCGGCGGTGGGGTGGTTGGCACCCCCCGCACCGGTTCGTCGCGTGTTGCCTCGTTTCTCGATTCGTGCGTGGTTTCTTCGTTATGCGTCTGTTTGCATTGATTCTTTTTGTGTTAGATTTGTAATTCAAAAACGAAGCTTTTGATGAAAAGAAATCCCTAAAATATATCTCTGAACTTTAGATGTGTCGTACGAATCGTTTGGATCTTCCGGCGTACGTAAAATCTTCATCCTTCGTCCGTTTTTGTTGATTCTTCTTCTGTTGGATTCATAATTTGAAAACGGACATCTTGGATGAGATAGATGTTGGTGATGGGATCTTTTGTCTTTTGTCTTGAAATCTTCGTTTTCTATCTGTTTTGCTTGATTTTCATCGTGCAACCTTGTTTTGATCATCTTGGCACAATACTATTGATTTGTACTGAATTTGGGTTAAAGTGTCAAGAATCGTTCCAGAATGAGAGCGATATCATTAGTAAAAACGTGACTTTTTACACGATATCAAGTAATCCACACTTAGAACTTTGCTTGTCGTCAAGCAAACTCATTCTTAAAAGCTTCTGGAAGGATTCTAGTTGCTTTAGTTTTTAGAGATACCATTTTCCAAAGAATATAAAGTTACAGTTATGAAAGAGTTTTCACCAGAAACTAAGGGTTTATAGAATTTGATACCTTCTTCGAGCAACATAAATGACGATCATGACTAGGCAATCCTCACAAGTGGGTCACTCAAATCACTCAAGTGTTTAGGGTTTCCTACTTACTAGTGTCAATCACTCAGATAGCCTGTCATGCAGCATTCTCATCATAGGCTTGATCGAGAATCAGATCTCCATCACTTTTGATGAGGACGGTACTAACCTTTCGAGATATCTTGGAAGGAATCGGATGTTTTGGGTTGAAGAAGGTGTGAGGGTTTTCCTTGTACTGTCTCGAAACTTTTCTTGAGATATTTTCTTTGGAATTTCTCAGATTTTGAAAGGACTACATAGCCTTTTTCTTTCTTTTTCTTTGGAATTTTTCTTTTCTTGGCCCTTTTTCTTGATCCTTGGGCTTTTAGGTTTCTTCCGACAGCTTTTGCTGAATTTATTTTTCTTGGAGCTCCTTTTACGGATGATTCTCATCCTTTGGGGAATGATTCGATATATTTTATAGCTTTGTATTAGGCTGCAGAAGTCTTGGAAAATCAAGAGTATCTTTGAGAGTTTGTTGGAAAATGAAACTTCTGTAGGTTCGGGATGAATATTAGGAGGTTTTGATTGGGTGTGAAGAGTGAAGGTTGAGTAGGTGGATGTTTGATGGTGGAAGGGTGTTTGGATTCCTTAGAAGTTATCAAGATGGGTTGTACCTATGCCACGTATGGTACTCATCGGTGTGATATCGAAATGCATTACAAAAGCAAGTTCTAATTCAAATGCATACATCAGCGCACACATAAAACGAAAAGTGAAGCATTTTAGAGATGAATGCTAATGATGGGCTCAATCCTCACGAATCGAATGTTTTGGTCAATATGTGCCTAGCCATGTGTTGCCCTTTTTGTCCGTATCTTATTCTAAAACAGTTTTGTTTCGTTGTCAAAACTCGTTTCTTGCTGTAATTTATAATTTGAAAAATAGGATTTCTAAGGAACGATGTTTTTGAATCTAAAAATTTGAAATTTTATCCATTTTTAGCCTTTTAATGAAAATATTGTTTGACTTACGGACAAGAGGTAAAAACTTGCGGTTGAAGGCCGTATATCCTACACTTAGAGGAACATTGTCCCTAATGTTCGAATCTATTCGTTGAGTACCTCTTGTTGAAGTATCCCACACTTAGAGATTCTACTTATTTTCGGATTTTTTCGTAAGTGTAGTGTGGTTTTGATTATCCCACACTTAGTGTTTGGAATATCGGATGAGATAATCAATTCTTTAAACGGGTAGAGGGTTTTGGAACGGTGTACCGCTTTTGCTGTGCATGTTGTTGGCTACTCGTTAGAAGTTTGCTGGTCCGTGGCTTGTAGCTTATGGCTCTCGGCATTCTTCATCGTGTGGTCCACAGTTTTCCTTGCTTCGGTCTTCTATAGTTTCTCAAACAAACCAATCAATTCAATCAAGTAATAGCTGCTGATAAGAAAAGTAAAGTAATAGCTTAATAAAGTAATAACTGGATAGATGTGATGTTTATGCATCCACAGTACATCAAATACACACAATAATAATAAAGTCTTGGTAGAAAAAGAAAGAAGTCAGAAAGCGGAGCAATCTAGTGCTCGGCTGGTGGTGGTACTGCTGCTGAAGATATTATAGGTCCAGGAGATGTCTCATATGATGAGGAATCATCGTGCTGATAGTGGGTGCCTTCGTCTGATGTATCTCGATCAGCCTCTGCATCTGGTGTACCTGTAGTGAATACTCCATGCTGTATCAAATGATCAACAAAATCTCCTGCAGGCTTGTCAAAGCTGTCCAGTGGAATCTCTGGTGTCCTCTGCTGAGAGTGTCCTCCAAATAAATCAGTCTGTCTATGAGAGGATACTGGATCAATCCATGAGGGTGCAGGGCTGACACTCCTGAGAATCCTATGACTCTGAACAATGGTGGCTCGTGTGGAGACTCTGGATATTCTGCTGCTTTGCGAAGTATACCCTCTGACCGAACCAACAGTTGAGGGGACATGCTGTACTGGAGTAGGATCCTGTGCTGGTGGTGGTTGTGGTCTAGGTGGAATCGTGCGAGGTGGGAAACCATGGCCATGGCCACGAGCTGGATGTCTTTGAGGTGCTCGAGTAGGAACTGGATGTGTAGGAGCTGCAGGTGTATATAAGTGTGGTAGGGCTCGGCCCATTCCACATGGTATGTCTGGAAGTGGGCTCACTAGTATCCCTGCGATCTACTATCTCATGGCTCTATAACCTCTGACTTGCATATGCATCAACCAGTACCAGTAATCGGGCCCTGGGGGTATCCCGTAATGGTATATATAAGCTGGTATATGAGCTCTAGGGGCCGGGACAGAAGGTCCTGGCCTAGTAGGCTGTGGCGGTGCAACTGGGTCATCATAATCTTGTGCATCCTCATTCTCATCTGAATTGGAGTCTGAATCGCGGGGCTCTCTTGGTTGTTTCCTCTTCCTAGATTCCCTGGGTAGGAGTAGACCTGCTACCAATGTATCAACACTCTTAGGGTCTGATGACCGTGCCCTGATGTAAATGGTGCCATCCCTGAGAATCCGAAGTATATCCATGCTCCTTAGAAAATTGTAGTTTATCGGTTGGGCACTCCATTCTGGCAGGCTCTTGAATTTCTCTATCTTTGTCGTCCTAATCAACCTAGTAATCACTGGGCCCATGAATGATCTTCTTGCACCAAACTCTTTTTCTTCCAAAATCCGCTGTGCAACTAAATGGGCAACCTGAATGTTCCTCTTCTCGAGGATACATGCCATCATGACAACATCAAACTCAGAGACTCGTCCATTAGACGTATGCTTCCCATCAAGCGAACAAGCCAGTAGTTTGTGCAAAATCTGCATAACTGGGTCTGTGAGCTGGGTAGCTTTAATACCCGAGAAATACGGCTTTGGTAACCAATGACTCCATGCCTCTACGGTAGTAGTCATGAGAGAAATCGTGGTGGCTCCACTAGTAAACATAGGTGAATCGATTTCTTCTGGAGTATAGAGATCTAGGTGACGTGCAAACCGAGCCAATGACAAGGTGAATAGGCTCCCCATATATCTAAATGTGATCACCCCGTCCCCAACTCTACTCCCTGGCTCAAATGTATAGGTGGTCATGAACTCGGTGATCATCTCCATATACACCAGTTCGTCAATGCTGAACAGTTTCTTGAAAGACTCAAACTGCTGACCCTCTATTGAGTAACTGAGTAGACTCTCTAATCTCTGCCTGAATCCCAATGTCTGCAGCTTTTCCCAATCTACATATCTAAAACGGCCAAAAGATTTGTCTCTCCATATTCGTGCCATCTGGTCGTATGCTGGTGTTGCACTAAGGTATGCAAGAGATCCTGTAAGTGGACGTGCTGGGTTTAGCTTCTTCTTCTTTGGTGACATAGTACCTGAGAACATGAGAGATTTAAAGTAATAGGTCTTAAGAAAGGGGAAATTTAAAGCGCTTCCCGAATTTTCTAATGGAAAATTCGAAGTGAGGGCTTTGAATTCTTGACAGTCCAAAGATTACAGTAAATATCAAATGCCCTCAAGTGACTAATAATTAGTCTTAATCATAGTAAGGCAATCATCAATGTGTGAAAATATATAGTCATGGGATGGCGGTAATTTAACTTGTGAAGTAATGTCGTTTACAAAGTTTAGTGTTTAGCCAAGTTTGAAACGTCATTATTTCACAATTTATAGTCTCATGGTAGGTTTTTGGCTTTTTAAAAGTCCAACTTGAAGTAAGGTTTTTGAATAAAAATTGCAATTGATTTGTTTTAAAAATGCATTACTTCAAGTTGACTTTTTAGGTCAAAACTTACTTCGGACGATAATTTCAATTTGTCCGCATACCAAAGTTATAACCTAAACATGTAAACATTATTTTAGAGATTTTCCTAATTGATAAACAAGCTAGGTCATGAACAAAAAGTTATGTCATCCATGTGTTTGGTTTTATTCAAGACTTTTATTTTTAATAATGATTCTCTAGTGATATTGCCTATTTTGACTAGTCAAGCAAATACAAGTGTCCTAGTAAGCAAGAGTTGTCAAGTAACCTTAATTTACTATCCTAATCATGCATGCTAGTTAACTTTTTGTTGACTTGCAAAAGTCAAACTTGCTAATCCTAATTTATCCGCATTGTGCAATTAACATAGGGCAATCATTCAAAACACCACAATTACTTAAATGTTTAACAACTAACCCTTAATCAAGCTAAATTCTAGACTTAATCAATAGGTTAAAGTACATCTTCTTGAAAGAGCCAAACTAGTGTGAATTAGCATGGGTAAGTGGTAGTAGCATGTAGTTCCCAAGCATTCAACCAAGAAAAATAATAATTCCTAGTTACTAACTTAGATAACTTCATAAAATAAGATACTTTAAGCTAAAAGTAGGTTTCTTATGATCATACCTTGTTTTAGTGCATAAAACTTCAAAATGAATGTACATCCGAGAATATCATGCAATAAGGAGTTCAAAAGGACATAAAATTAGAGAGTTTGGTGAAGATTGGATGGTGATTCATGGAGGTATGGTGGTGGACGGTTTTTAGGTGAGGGAGGAAGGAGAAGAAAAGTTTTTGTTTTTGAATTAGAGGATCATGTGGAAGGTTGGTGGTCCATGGGAATATTTGTCATGCTCCTATGTACCATATTCCTTACATGGTCCCCAGTGTACATCTTAGTACTAAGCCTAATATCCTAGATTAATTTCTAATGTCCTACTAATAATGTTTACGAAACCTAAATGTATTTATTGTAACTAGTTACTTGTTGGTCTCTCGTTACGTTATAAACAATTTAAGAAGCGCGTAAATTTTTGTGGAACAATTAAAATCAATCCTGAAATATTAAACTTAAATTATTTTGGGTGTTTTAAAAATTATTTGTCTAACGTGGACTTGTTGAATGTACATGTTTCGGCTAAAAGCTTAACGTTGTACGTTCTTGTTGTCACGCATGTGTTTTCAGGAAAAAAATTTAAAAACGTTTTTTTTTCTTTTTAAAGGAATCTTTCAAAATTTTATTATATTACTATATTCATACTAAAATATGCTCATTTAAAGTCGCGAGTTTTGACCTTTTTCGGAAGGAATTGTTTTAAGATTCGTTCCGATCCCTCCATAGGGAAAGGGTCGAGATTTGTTCCCTTAAGCGAACGTTTTTCAGCACGAAACATTTTGAAAGCTCCAAAATGACGTTATAAACTAAATAGAAATGACGATTCTCTAATCCTAGGACTTCTCGTTCTTCGTATCCTAAATTGACAAGATCACCAATTAACTTATTGTACGCTTTCCTTACCTTTTTAGGGTTTGACAAACTGACGCGTGACCCTTGGTCTTTGTAATTAAGATCGTGAGTGAGTTTATTCATGACTTCCAAAAATGCGTTCTCTTCATGTGAATCAGGGTCTCCGGTTGTAGACTTAACTATCCTACAGAGTTCACTGATTGTGGATTTTTGTACGGAAGTGAAGGGGTATTTGGTAAAGGCAAAGATTCGAGTAAGCTTGACATGAAGGTTATTTTTTTTTGCGAAGAAAACCGTGTCGATTCTTTCCTTGGTGGAATCAGGAAAAACGTCTCGTATTTTGGAGATCAGGTAAGAGGCGGGTTCAACAAAGAAAGGAATTTTACCAGGAATGACGCTAGAAATCATCGGATATTGTTCTTCCCAGAACTCAAGTTTGTTGATCATTGCGGCGACACTGTGATTGATTAATATCATCGATGTTGGAAGAAAATCCATGTCGGCGAGTGATTCAAAAAGTAGATCTAAGTCTGCTATAAACTTTAGTTCTTGGTCTCTGAAATTTGTGGAAGTGCTTTCGCATTCACGACTTGACAGGCGAAGAAGGAATTCTACTTGTTTTTCTAATGTGGCAATCGTTTCTCGTTGTTCGTAGGAATACGGGAGGTTGGCATAGGTTAACTGCCTGACGAATGCTTTATAGACATCTACCCTACGGGAAGGATTGAAAGAAGCACCGAGGTGGCATTCTTCAAAATAAGGTTGTTCCGGCTCGACTGATGGAGCCTTATCCACCACTCGGTAAATGGTGTATTGGTGTTAGTGTGAAATGAATGGAAAGATGCCGTTATTCTAAGAATCGGGCATGGTTTGGGTATACACCGATGTTTCAGGAATGAGGGTGATTAAGTCAGAAGATTTTGGAGGTTTTTCTTCAGAATCATCTTCGGGAAAATACTCGAAGTGGGAAGAATTTGGTAAACCAGGTAGATGAAAAGTTGGCGAGTGATCTTCTGGAGATGATGCAAGGTCAGGTAACTGGGCTGTGTCATCAAAATCTAGGCAATGTTTTGGAATTGAAAGTGAGGTTCTATATTCTTCTTGGGTGTCGGAGGTTTCCTTAGTTTTAGAAGAAGGTGAAAAGAAATCAGATCCTAACTCTTTTTCTAAGTAGTCAAAGAATTCTGTATCATCCATTGAAATGAAGCAAGAATTAGGTTTTTGAGTTGTCATTTTAATGCTATCCTAACTAATTAATACTTAATTAATACTAATTACTTAAATTAACTTTCGAAAGATTTCTAAAAAGATTTCAATCGGAAGGGTCTCCTAAATATTGCTACTTAAGGCGGCTTTAAATCGTACGTTTGTGATTCCCCGGCAGCGGCGCCAAAAACTTGTTACACCCACAACCGTCGGTTCAGCATCGTTGTGATTTCTGATGGTGGTGCGGGCACAACAGGGGTTTTAAAATTTATATTTAGCTGGGCTTAAATTATACGTACTACCTACTCTGGTTAGCAAGCGGTAAGTATGACCTAAGATCGTTCTATGAATCAAAACGTGCGGGCGATTAAAGCTGGTGCTTTTGGTAGGAAATATTTAGGATGGAACAAAGTAGGTAGGTTTGGGGGTTTTAAACTAAAGAAAAGTAATTAAAGTGCAGAAAAGTAAATTGCAGGAATTTAAAGTGCAGGAAAACAGGTAAAAATAAATATGTGATTGCTGAGATTTCGATAATTAATGTTTCGGGATGACAGATTAAACAGGAACAATGCTAAGTGTAATGATTTAAACTATCAGGTGTAAACTCTAGAACCCTACCAACTAAATTTCCCATTGGCATGTCACTAGGAACTAGGTTATCGTGATTCTGATCAGAGCAATACACAAACTTCCAATACTTATCTAGTTGAAAGATAAACAACCTATCTTGGCTTAACGCCGAGGTGCATGAATCAGTAGCGTATCGTCTCATAGGTCTGACCTTTCTTAACCACTAAAATAGTTTAGTATTTCATTAGCATGCAGATGAATAACTTTGTATGTTTAGACCGCTGATTATGTAAGACTTAGTGTTTTAAGGATTCTAGGTCATTAGGATTTTATTCTTACTCCTAAGTCTTGTTTTGTGCATTAAGGCTTGGTTACTTCAACTTATGACTTGAGTTCTCCTTTTCAAACAGTTATACATCCCTGGATTATTCGCAATTTATAAAAAACGTGTTTCATATGCAGACCATGCCTTTCAGTAATCGGACAGTGTACTTTACATGGTAGTTCAGCTGCTTCTTACATCAGACATGCGGTCAGGAGTAATTGACGGTGAACGTGACACTCTAAACTAACTAAATATAAAGTGATGCAGAAATGTAAACCTAATATGTACAACGAGTGGGTTCACTGTGTCTTACTTGTTGCATGTCATGGGCACAGATAACTACTTACCATCATTAAGGTTGATCAAGTCCTAATTACTAGGTTGCAGTCACGTGAATAACAAGAAAGGGTACTCCATATATTAAACTCTAGTTCATAAAGTCTTAACGATACATAGGTCATTAATTCCTATTTTATCTGAACGCGTTTTCGAACATCATTTCATTATGCATTGACTTTCGTAGGATATACCAGTTAGTTGTGAAGTTGTATTATCCTTTCAGAATTCCAACTGTTAAACAGAACTGATTCCAGTGATGTAACTACCTTCGGTCGTTTATCGACTTCCATACATTTGTACTCCGTGTAAAACGTTTCCAGTACTATATCAGATAAAGTGTCGAATAGGGGCTGTTACATCACTTTTACAATTGTCGTACACTTAATTGCATAATGTCATCCTTACTTATAATTATCTACATCATCAACAATCACAATAATAAACTACTCGCAATTCATGGTAATAGACAAATCACTTATAAGGCAATAATACATAATTAAAATATGAAATAAAGCAAGTATGATAAAGGTTTCGATATCACCCGGAAATAAATGCGTAGCAGCGTATTATTATGATTGACAACTCGTTCACACGTACAAAGATAAATCTTCAAACTCCTAACGTTCGTTCTAACCCCTATGTTAATCCGTAGATTAATTACAATAATCCTAAATTAAAATATAAGAGAATATTTAGAGTGAGAAACTGGAAATGGAAGAGTGAGAGTATATGTATGAGTGTGAATATGAGAGTGTGTTGAAATGAGAGCTAGGGGCTGCTATTTATAGAAGAGACTTGGTTCAAGTTAGCATCTCAAAACTCACAATAGAAAAAGGTGGAAAAGGTGGTGGCACCAGGTACGAAAAGGTGAAAAAGGTGGTGCACCGGGTATGGAAAAACACGTAAAGGTCTAGCACCGGGTATGCGAAAGGACAAAAAAGCATGATCCGTGTGGGTGAGTGGCTGCCGGAAGCGGCTAGGTGGCTGCCGGCGGCGGTGGGGTGGCTGGCCGGCGGCGGCTGGCACCCCCCCGCATCGGTTCGTCGCCTGTTGACTCGTTTCTCGATTCGTGCGTGTTTTCTTCATTATACGTCTGTTTGCGTTGATTCTTTTTGCATTGGATTTGTAATTTAAAAATGAAGATTTTGATGAAAAGAAATCCCAAAAATATATCTCTGAACTTTAGATGTGTCGTACGAATCGTTTGGATCTTCCGGCGTACGTAGAATCTTCATTCTTCCTCCGTTTTTGTTGATTCTTCTTCTGTTGGATTCGTAATTTAAAAACGAACATCTTGGATGAGATAGATGTTGGTGATGGGCTCCTTTGTCTTGAAATTTCATTTTGATGTCTTGAATCTTTAAATGTGCGTGGAATCTTCGTTTTCTATCCGTTTTGTTTGATTTTCATCGTGCAACCTTGTTTTGACTATCTTGGCACAATACTATTGATTTGTACTGAATTTGGGTTAAAGTTTCAAAAATCGTTCCAGAATGAGAGAGATATCGGTAGTAAAAACGTGACTTTTTACGCGATATCACCCAGCTGGTCATTTTCCTGGATTCCTTTGCACATGAACCCGTCCCTCAGATATCCTACGCAAAATATGCTTAAAACGTCGAGGATTAACCATTTAAATTGCATCTAAAGCATCTTGAGGAGGCACATCACCCTCAGAATCGGGTGGTGTGGGTCCACCATCATCCTCGTCTTCGTCCTCAACGTTTTCAACATTCTCGATATCATTCAAATCTTGAGCCACCTCATTTTCCACCAAATCATCTTCATTAACCGGAGGGATTTCAATATCCTCAATTCCATCATTCGGCGGCACAACATAGTTTTCATTGACTATGTGCCCGAAAAGGTCATGATCAGGCAACACCTCAACATCCTTTTGTCTGTATTTTACAATCTTTGAAAACTCTCAATAACATCAGCATTGGATGTAACAACGATCGCTGATCAGTAGCGATACCTAAATCCATATTAATCAGAATGAGCTGCAGAAAACGCAGATATTGCAGCCATTTATCCTTGCCTGCCCGAATATTCTCAACCATATTGCCAAAGATATATCCACTAAAGTTGTAAGGTTTGTTGTAAACCAAAGCCAACATTAGAGATAGAGTGGAATAGCTGGCAGCATCATAACCTCTCTTCCTCGGAGATAAACAAATGATGATGATGTGACACAAATACCTCCAAACTTTGCAGATATATTGTTTCCTGAAAGCCGAGATTTGACCTTCCGGATAGCCCATCCTCTGAAGACCCCCAACTATGAAAGTTGTCTCAAATTGGGTCGGCATATCGGGCGTATAATCGAACTGAAGAACACGATGAATGGTATCCTATGTAATCTCAACCTGTCGACCGAACATGGTACATATAATACGCGGGATATTATTGTCGGTTCGAATAAGAGCATGATCATAGAACTCCTCAATCTGATTCATATAAACTGATGCAGACGCTGTAATTGCATGATAAATCCTTGAGCGTCGAAGAAAAATTGATCATCGGACGAAACGGAATAGAGTTCTTGTGCGTATCCTCCAAGAAAGCCACAATGTTGTGTCTTGTGTTGGTTCGTCGATAATAATTCTAAAGTTCTGCCATCTGTATGCTAAATTCCATAAAAGAGAACAAGAAACAGCGTTACAGAATAAGCTCAAATTTCACGACAAACAAACATGATAAATTCTGATTTTTGGCGTCACTTAGGGAGTGACGCATGAACAGTAGCGACACTCAGGAAGTGCCACATGGAACAGTGTTATAAAATTAGAAATTACATGAAGCGTCACTTGAGGTAAGTGACGCTATGAAGGTGTCACTTGTGTAAGTGACGTAGCCATAGCATGCGTCATTAGATACGACACTAAGAAAGTGTTGGTATAAAAGTAAGTATCATTTAAGGCGTCAGTTAACAAGTGACGGTAAAACCTAAGCGATACTAAGGGAGTCACTTAGGGGAGTGACACAAAGTAAGACGTCACTCAGAAGAGTGATGGTACAACTGACGGTTAAAACATAAGCATCACTAAGGGAGACACTCGAGGGAGTGACGCATAGAAATGCGTCGCTCAGGAGAGTGACGGTATAAGTGACGGAAAGTGGAACCTAAGTTCTATATGTTTAGTCTTAGAGTGTTGTACGGGATTGCGTGTGATAGATATGGCAGCAGTGTTATCTTAATGAATAGGAGTCATAGTAAGAAGTAACCCATAATCACGCAGTTGATGCTGAATCCACAAAACCTGAGAACAACAAGTGGTAGCAGCAACGTACTCAGCCTCCGTTGTTGAAAGAGAAACTGTAGTCTGCTTCTTGCACTGCCACGAGACCAAGCGCGATCCGAGAAATTGGCATCCACCAGTTGTGAACTTCTTGTCTATGCTGCAGCCACCATGATAAGAATCCGAATAGGTAGTAAGAACGAATGTTTTCTCATTCAAATACCATAGACCAAGATTGGGTCTATGTTTGAGATAACCAAAAATTCGCTTTACCGCCTTTATATGAGACACCTTGGGCTTAGCTTGATAGCGTGAGCAGATGGATACATCAAACATAATATCCGATCGAGAGGCAGTCAAATACATAAGAGAACCTATCATAGAACGATAGTCCTTTTCCTTGCAATCTTCTTCATCCTCAGCAAGTCTAAGATTGTGATTAATCTCGATAGGAGTCCCATAGGTTTTACAATCGAGCAAGTCATACCTAGTCAACATGTCATTGACATATTTTGACTGATGAATATAGATACCTTTAGCAGACTGCTCAACTTGTACATCTAAAAAGAATTTGAGCTCCCCCATCGCACTCATCTCAAACTCAGACTTCATGATTTGCTCGAAGTTCTTGCACATTGCCTCGTTTATAGAGCCAAAAATGATGTCATCCACGTAAAACTGCACGAGTAACATATCTTCTCTATCCCCAAACTGTTCTCTACGGATGAATAAAGTACTATGAATGGTGCCCCTAACAAAACCATGTTTCATCAGATGAGTAGTAAGCCGCTCATACCAAAGCCTCAGAGCTTGGTGGAGACCATATAATGCCTTGTTCATATTGCAGATATATTCTGGATGCACAGGGTCTTCAAACCCTTGAGGCTGCTTAACATACACTTCCGTATCCACTTGTCCATACAGAAAGGCACTTTTTACATCAAGTTGATTGACGCGAAATCCTTTATAGGAAGCGTATGCTAAGAAGATGTGAACTAACTCCATTCGAGCAACAGGAGCAAATAATTCATCATAGTCCAAACCCTCAATTTGACTGAAGCCTTGAACTACCAAACGTGCTTTGTTACGAACCATAATGCCTCGATCATCCATCTTATTTTGATATACCCAACGAGTGCTAGTCAAGTGGGCACCTTTGGGTAACGGAACTATTTCCCAAACGTGTAGCTTCTGAAATTGTTGTAGTTCCTCTTGCATGGGTTCAACCCAGGATGGATCTTTTAAGGCCTCTTCAACCTTCTTTGGTTCAACTTGAGATAGATGACACGAATTTATCTGAGCAACAAGAGTTAAAAGTTGGTGAGTTTGAGACTGTTTCACGTGTTTGAACCACAACATGAGGATCACCAATAATATTTTCAATGGGATGATCCTTATGTACACGAGTCACTGGAATTGTATCAGGTGCAAGGACCAACTCCAAGTTGTTCATATCACCCTTAGTGGCATGAATAGCTGTAGACTCAGGACTAGTAGAACTTTCAAGTAGCAAGGGTTCTTGTGGGGCTTCATCTTCTCCTTCATGAGTAAAGAAATGAGAGTAGGCCATTTCTTCTTCTTCTTCCTCTTCCTCTAAAGGAGGCATGTTTGGATCATCAGGAAGATCCTATGCATTTATCGTTCCCGAAGTAGAAGGAACATCCAAAGATGGGGTAGTGGGAGATGATACAGTTGGAGTGGGTGTTGAGGCAGATATTTGGTTGGATGTCGATTTGGGATTTGGCTCAGTTGGTTTAAAGAAGGGATCGGGTGTTTCTTGAGAAATATTGATTCCATGAAGTATGGTGACCAAATCTTCCTCTTGATCTTCTTCTGGTATGTTGAAAGAGTTAAAGACATCCACATAACTGAAAAACCAATCCGGAACCGTTCCTTGAGGAGGATCCGTATAATGCAAACATTTTTTGAGAAACTTAGTGACGACCTTGGCGTCGTTTGTTGGGAGAGCTTGTGCTTCGGCCCTCCTGGACACGCAATCAACTGCAACCAGAATGTATTCTTTCCCGTTAGATTATAGGGAAGGGTCCCATAAAATCTAATCCCCAAATGTCGAAGACTTCACAAGCTTGGATGTAGGTTAGTGGCATTTCATTACGTGCGAATATGTTGTCGAATCGTTGGCAAGCATCGTAGCATTTAACCAAGTCGTAAGAAACATGAAAAATGGTTGGCCAATAAAAACCAGCGTCATATACTTTCTCTGTGGTCTTGTTAGCTCCATGGTGGCCTCCAGTTGGTCCATGGTGGCTCTGATAGAGGATATGTTCGAATTCTTTCCCCTCGACGCATCTTCTGATGATATGATCGGGACATACCTTAAAGAGGAAAGGATCGAGCACAACAGTCTTTCCCCTCGAATTCTTGTAAGAGCAGAATCCAGCGCAACAGTCTTGGGTTAACGTCTTACATTTTGAAGAGATACTGAAGAGCTGAATGATCTGTATAGACAATAGTTTTGGACAAAATAAGATAGGAATAAAATTTATTGATATCGCGTAAAAAGTCACGTTTTTACTACCGATATCTCTCTCATTTTGGAGCGATTATTGGCATATTGAACTCAAATACAGTTCAAATCAGTGATATTATGCTGAGATGGTCAAAACAAGGTTGCACGATAAAAATCAAGCAAAACGGATGAAAAACAAAGATTCCACGCACGTTTGAAGATTCAAGGCATCAAAACAAGATTTAAAGACTAAAGTGCCCATCATCAACATCCATCTTATCCAAGATGTTCGTTTTCAAAATACGAGTCTAACAAAAGACGAATCAACAAAAACGGATAAAGAATGAAGATTCTATGCCCGCCGGAAGATTCAAATGATTCGTACGCAATATCTGGAGATAGGAAAATCATCTCGGGGATTTCTTTATATCAAAATCTTCGTTTTTGAATTACAAATCCTACGCAAAAAGAATCGATGTAAACGGATGCATAACGAAGAATATATGCACAAACTTAGAAACGAGATAAAAGACGGCGAACCAGGGCGGGTGGCAGCCACCAGCCGCCGGCCAGCCACCAGCCTCTACCGCCAAGCTGGTGGGCAGCGCCTGCCGCCTGTCCTCCATCCCATTTATGCTTTTTGGTCCTTGCGTGTACCCGGTGTCACACCTTTACGCGATTGTACGTACCCGGTGCCACACCTTTACGCGATTGTACGTACCTGGTGTACCACCTTTTCCACCTTTTGCTTAAGTGCTCCTCAAGTTGCTTATGTGAGCCGGATTTCACCTATAAATAGGAGGCATGAGGCTTCATTTCAACACACACCATATGCATTAGTCATATTACTTTCTTACTTTCTCATTCTATTTTTTTACTTCAAAATTAGTATTAGGCTAGTTAGGAAGCTTGTTTAGGGTAGAACGAAAGCAATGAACATCTTGTAATCTTTGGTGTATGCTTGGAGTTACGCTTATTAATTCAAGCCTATTCCTTCTCGCATTCTAATCCGGGTTCTTTCTTTCCAATTCTATATTAATTAAATATGTATGCTTTAATTATGCTAGAATTAGTTTGTGCCATGATTAGCGAGTAGATTACTATCGTATTTGTTGTGATGTAGTTAGCATATATAATTTAGGGATGACTTTAAATATGTCGTGAAATGATATGACGACACCTATTCAACTGTTTACTTGGTAGAGTGCTGGAAATGCTTTTAAGCAAAGTACATACGTATGGAAGCCGGTAAACGACTGAAGGTAGTTGTATTATGGATCGACGTTATAAAAATGGAAACTTTCTGAATGGACTTATAATGTGATCTTAAACCTAAAACTTACATTCGCCTTTCGATTAACAAATGTGGTTGTAACCTTGTAAAGAGGAGTCACGAACCTTAATACTTGGTCAATAATTATCTGCATCAAATCTATGGTTTAATTGTAACGTCATGCAAGCATCATAAAATGCAATGTGATTACGTGGAATTACCATGAGTATAGTGCACTTCCAATCACAATCTAATTATCATGTAAACATCACGAAGCAATTAAATTCACAACGGAAACATCGTTAAACGATTAAATACATTGTGAACTACCATAGCATTTTCTGACATTGTCTGGGTTTAACTTTCTGCAAAAAGCCGTCAACATTTTAATTAGATTAGAGTAGGTAGGCTATAGGCTAAATAACCATTCACGAAAACCTAGGGATTTGTTAATTGTATCAAGAAAGGAAAGTTTAAAATCCAATCTAAAATGATACTCTTTCCTAACCTGTGAAACCCTAAGGTAAATTACGCAAGAAACCTAAACGTTTTCCCTCGCTTATCACTCTTAAGTTTTACTAATAGGAATTGGTAAGTAAGTCCGAACATAAACCCTAAGTTAGTTGTTTATAAGACTCATAATCTTTATGGTATTAAGAACGGTTAGACGTGTTATAGACTTGCTACTCTATTCCTTCGCCCACGAGCAAATGCGTTCAATAATATGGGCCACTGACTCCCTCACAGGAGAGTGTGAAGAGTTGAGCATCATCTGTTTGACCAGAATCATGACACCTTAGTTCCTCGTGACATATTAGTTGATAACCGACTAATAGGGAATCTATTGGTTATACCATAAGTTATTGAATCTTGCAAACAATTCTAATTTAGTTAATCATTTTCCCGTGAAAGTCATCATCCCATATTATTAGCTAATGAACTCACAACAAATACTACTTTCCATTATATGATTTATTATTACATTTTATTCGCTTTATTTACTTTACTTAGTTAACTGAACCAAATCCCCAACGCACTCTTTTAAAACCCCTTTACTAGAAAAGAAAGATTGATTGGATCACCTCCGTTTCAATTCAGTTTCTCTTTAAGAACGACTCTAGGTCATACTTACCATCTACTAGCCCTTGGTTCAGTATTAGTAAGTCATACTTAGACCCCAACAAATATAAATTTAAACACACACGATCACCCGCCGGCGTTGTCATCATACGGCCGCTGACGGGTGCCATCAAGTTTTTGGCGCCGCTGCCAGGGAGACTAACTGTCCGATACAGAGGCCCAACCAATCCTGTTTTCTAGTATACCCTTAGGATAAAACCTTATAAAAAAATATATTTTCTTTATTGTCTGTTTTTAGTTACTGTATGACATGTTCCCCTAGATCTGCACCGCTTTTTAACTTTCCTGATCTAGAACTTATAATACGCACTATTCGACGAGAAAAGAAGCAATCTGCAATTAGACAAGCAATGGCTGATCGCATCACTCTCGCTAACAACAGTAAGACCTCTATTGAAGGAAGAGGCGGCCCAATTCTCTACCCAGAAACCCCAGCATAATCATTCGAGCTTAAGCACCACATCATCCAACTAATCCAAAACCACTGTCAATTCCATGGATTACCAAGTGATGATCCAAACTCTCACCTCGACAAGTTCATATATCTTTCAAACTCCTACAAACAAAATGGAGTCAGCCAAGATTCAATCTTATTGTATCTTTTCCCATATTCGCTCACACATCATGCGCAAACATGGTTTGAAGGTTTAGAAACTGGCTCTATCCCTTCATGGACGGTAATGGCGACAAAGTTTCTAATCAAGTACTTTCCGCCCTCTAAACAAACCAAACTCCAAAATGACATCATGAACTTCCACCAAGCTTTTGATGAGTCATTATACACCGCATGGGAACGATTTTAAGGAGCACTGAAGAAATGCCCTAATCACCGACTCGACAAATCTGCACAATTGTGTACCTTCTATAATGGTTTAGACCCTAACCACTGAACCACCCTCGACGCTGCCACACAAGGAAGCTTCATGACAAAGACAGACGAAGAAGGATGGGACCTTATAAAAAATATGACTATGCATCACCATGATTGGAACTCTGGATATCACTCAACATCTTCAGCACCTCTCGCTGCATCAAATCCAATTCCAGTCGAAGCAATTATGGTATTAACAGAGAAGATGGACACACTTGTCAAACAGTTCAGAGAACTTAAAAAGCAATAACACCAAGTACACCAAGTGCAAGCTTGTCAAAACTGCACCAACTCGCTACCACCAAGTGAATATCAAGTTGAATATGAAGAGATAGACGGCACCATTTACTATGCTCAATATACCGCTCGACCAAAGAAGTCTCCACCCGGTTTCAACCAAAAAAACAACCAACCTAGAGGACCTCCATTCCCACAAAGAAACAACCAACCTTTCCAACCCCAATACCCATCTAGATACCCACCTTACCCACAACAACAACAACTTGCCTATAACCAACCCATCGCACTTCCTGGACCCACTTCCGACAAAAACCAAACCACTGAACAACCCAACAAGACAAATGCCCCAGCTTCAAGTTCAGAAGACGCCTTTACCCAGTTCATGCTAGGCCAACACATACTCAACGAAAAGACATCTGCTAGGCAAGACCAAGCCGATCTCTTCATGAGAAATCAATTAGCCGTACTGAAGAACTTGGAAGCTCAAATTGGACAATTGGCACAACGTCTTGAGAACAGACCCAGAGGAAGTTTGCCTAGCAACACGATTCACAACCCATATTTTGAGGAGGCAAAGCAAGTTACCACCACCAAGGAAGCAGCCACTCCACCACCGGCTGCTATCCCAGTAAAGCAGCCACTCCAACCGTGAACAAGGAGGTTAGAATCCCTTACCCCGCTAGACTTAAGGTCCAACCTAAGAAATTATCATCTTTTAAGTTAGACGGAAAATTCATCGATACTATGTCTAGAGTTCCTGGTCGTAATAAGTACATCAGAAAATTGCTATCCACTAAGGATAAACTGCGCGAAGTAAACAACATTCCCCTTAGTTCTGAAACCTCGGCCCTACTTAAGAATAGCCTTCCCGAAAAACTAGGAGACACCGATAGATTTACACTCCCTTGTTCTATTTACCAATCCGGAGAAATAAGCGCCTTAGCCGACCTAGGAGCTAGCATTAACCTCATGCCGTACTCACTGTTTAAAAGGCTAGAACTTGAAAACTTGAAACCCACTAAGATGACCGTCCAGCTAGCTGACCAAACCGTAAGATACCCAAAAGGAATAGCTGAGAATGTCCTAGTTCAAGTTGAAAAATTCTTCTTTCTTACGGATTTCATGGTAATGGACATCCACGAGGACATAAACATCCCGATTATTCTTGGAAAACCATTCATGAACACAGCCCGAGTAGTAATTGATGTGTATAACCACACAATTGTCCTACGCTTGCACGGTGAAAGCATCACTTACAAGATCGACCAACCAGAATGCACCCCAGAACAAGAAGAATGTTATGCTATAACAACATGCAGAATTACCTATAATGATGAATCAGAGCCCGAAGAAGAACAACCTTTCACCCGATCGTCAACCTTCATCTCTGACACTGAAACTGACCCAGAAGAGGAAGAGGAGTATCAACCTGCAGAGGATGACTTGGAATCTGAAGAAGAGGAAGAACCTGAAGAAGAAAAGGAAGAACCCACTGAGGAAGAAGAAGAAACTGAAGAGGAAAAAGAAGAAATGGACGAAGAGACTGAGGAAGAGGAAGAAATGAACGAAGAAATGGAGGACGATGAAGATCATGTTGACTCGCCACAAATGGCTGAAGTCAAGAGGATACAAAACTGCGAAGATTACTCTTCATCAGAAGAATCCGTTGATTATGAAACCCTCCGTCAAGAACTAAATTTCACTCATATCAGAAGAATGGGAAACATTCTTGACTCTTATCTCGACCCATCAAAACCTTTCACCCGAACCTGACTCCGAGATATAGATACGTTTGAAGAAGAACTCTGATCATCGAAGCACCCAAACCTATATGCTACACTCTATCAAAGAACTACTGCATATAAGGCAAGGCAAAAGTGTGGCTTTTATGAAGGAAACCTTCAAGACACAACTACGGAAGTTAGGACCATCGAAGTCGACAGTTCCTAACCTTTCAATAACGCCCCCTCAGATGAAGAATTTCACCAATTCCCAGACTCACGTGACAAGGATTCAAAATATAAGAGCGAATGTGACGATGGATATGTCAACATTTCCTGCAATGAACGCTCTATTCCCCTTGCTCCAGCAAATTCTCCCATCACCACAACTGAGATATTGGAAATCCCTCTCTTAGATACCCAGCAAGAGATGATTGACTTGATTGATGAAAATGATGATGTTCGCATCATCGTAGAAGCTATCAGAGAATCGACCAATGACTACACCACCACTAAAGGCACCTGATAAGGGAGATCGAACGAGAAAACGATTCATACCTCGCCAATTATGGAGAACCAGAACCCCGCGCTCTTCGAAGATATATTCAAAAATTCTCCGATTCTCTTCAAGCACAAATCACCAGAGAAGCTCAACAGCCAGAAAGACCCCACTACCCGATGGGAGAAGTCGAGTTCTACAACAACCAAAGGCAAATATACCAAAAAGTGTATTGTGCCTTGGCCGGATCTGCTTTTCCCTACTCTTCGAGTCAGAAGGCTGTACTTGCATCAATGAAAACCAATCTTGAAAGAGCTACTGGAAACCCATGAAATTATGCCAACATCAGAATGGTGAGAGATCTTAGAACCCTTCTAGACCTCATCGAAACTGGAGAACATCTCACAGCCTCGGAAAACTACAGAATCGTCATTCACTCCACCATTGGTCATCACGTTGAACTGATAATTGATGAGCTGAACGAGTTAGCATATAAAGAAGAAACTCGTGAGGTACCAAGATTCATTCCACACATGTCGCAAATCAACCTAGCAACCTATGTGACGACTCAACTACGCGGAATGTACCAAGAAGAAGACGTAGAACTTGACATTTACCGAAATGGATATCGTGAAATATTCAGCAAGTTAATCTACATCTTCACAGACTCGGATTTTCCCTTCAACCGTGAACAACATCAAATCATCAGACAAGTATGCCAAGCAACAAGATCCTTTGGAGGAGATCATTTGGCTAGTGACTTTGAAGAAGTAAGAACTGAGTTTATGGCTTTAATCGCCTCAATAGGTCAAAACCACCCCCAGTGTAAGGTTGTCCGAACTTACACCTGCACCAGAATTGACCCTAACAGACCAGTTACACGGTCAGTTAGATACATCAGCTACGGGATGACAATCCTCGATAGCTTGGCCACTAACCACTTCAAAAGCTTCAGAATGGAATCCACCAACCCACCAACTCTTATTGCCGACATGATAGAGCAATTCCTCCAATACTTTCCTCCAAGATACGCCCTACCTAGAATCCACAGTGACCACTCCAGCACTAGGGACGCATCCAGCATCATCTAAAGAAGAAAGGACTAAGTCGAGCTCTCAACTTTAAAAGAGCGCTTCTCGGGAGGCAACCCCTGTTTTTAAATTTCTGCAAATTTTACTTTCCAAGAAGTGATGAAATCTCCGACTATCTTTCACACACGGATCATACATGCCCTAGCCTGCAAGAAAGTATCAACACCCGAAGAATTGTATATCCGACGTGTTCATACCTACGAGACCAATCACAAGAAGACTTGATCAAGAATGCACCTATGAAGACGAAGTCCGACAGATGCAAGCAAAGGAATACTACAACTACCGAGGAGTACTTCTGTACCGTCTCTTTCACTCGTTATAAATATACCATATCCACTATGCTTATCACTAAGTGTGGTATTCAAACCCAACACACATCGCTAAAAGAATATGTCTTAGATGTTTCAACTCCTAAGTGTAGGATTTTTGCCCCGGACAGAGCTTAGAATAACATCAAGGACGATGTTCCTTTAAGTGTGGGATAGCAGTAGTTGCACTACTGTGAAATGGATAATGGTATATGCTTGATTCTAAAATCATTGCTCCTTAGACCCTGCTTCTCTAAAAAGTAACTCGAAAATTTAAAAAAAATTCAAAATTGAGTTAAAATATGTTGAAAATGAAAATTTTAGACGAAGAATGATTTACTTTGGGGAAAAAGGACAAATAAAATACAAATTCTTTTGAAAAACTAGTTTAGTAAGCCCATAAAGAGCATCGCATGACTAGGCACACAACAAACCAACTTTCGATTCGTGAGGTATCTTGAGCTATATAAAGAGCATTCACTTTTAGTGCTTCACTTTTTCGATTCTTGAGTGTGCCAATGTATGCGTTTAGAATCAGAACTTGCTCCTGTTATGCATTTCAAATCCGGATTGGTGAGTAAAGAGGAGATCGAATCACTTCATTCTTAAACCTATTCATATACCCATAAATAAACACGTTATCCCAACCTTCTCAAAAGAATCCCTCAAACTTCATAGTAAGTCCCAAAGATGAAAGAAAAGAAGCTACAAGGATATGACGTCAAATAAGAAAATCCAAGAAAGAAAATTCGAAGAAAAGAAAATGAATTGGAGAAAAAGACTCCTTCTGCAAACACCAAAAGAAAAGGGCATCAATCCTCCCAAAAATTCCAACTTTACCAAAAAGAAACCAATGAAAAACCAACAAAACCCCCTCTCACATCACCAACACTTCACCCCAGAAACCCTATATCACTTCCCTTAGAATGATTGTCGCTAGATCGACTTCGCGCTCACCAAAAAGGTAATGATTTGTTACTCGATCAAGCCTATGACGATGAACGATACATGACTGGCATTCAGAGTGATTGATAATACTAGAATAGGAAACCCTAAACACTTTGAGTGATTGGAATGACCACCTTGAGAAGATCGCCTAGTCATGTATCCAAGATCAAATATCAAAAGAATGCTCCCAAAGATTACAACCTTGTTTTTCAAAGAACAAATATTTCATTTTTTCCAAAACCCCATTTAGTAAAAAGTCCCGCCTCAAAATATTTCATTATCTGCTTATCATTAACCATATTGAAATTCAAGTTTGCATGAGGACAAGCAAAGTTCTAAGTGTGGGATACTTGATATCGCGTAAAAAGTCATGTTTTTACTACCGATATCTCTCTCATTCTGGAACGATTCTTGGCATATTGAACTCAAATACGGTTCAAATCAGTGATATTATGCTGAGATGGTCAAACAAGGTTGCACGATTAAAATCAAGCAAAACGGATGAAAAACGAAGATTACACGCACGTTTGAAGATTCAAGGAATCAAAAAAAGATTTAAAGACTAAAGTGCCCAACATAAACATCCATCTTATCCAAGATGTTCGTTTTTAAAATACGAGTCTAACAAAAGAAGAATCAACAAAAACGGATAAAGAATGAAGATTATACGCCCGAATGAAAATTCAAATGATTCATACGCAATATCTGGAGATAGGAAACTCATCTCAGGGATTTCTTTATATCAAAATCTTCGTTTTTGAATTACAAATCCAATGCAAAAAGAATTGACGTAAACGGATGCATAACGAAGAAAATACGCACAAACTAAGAAATGAGACAAAAGACGGCGAACCGGGGTGGGTGGCAGCCACCAGCCGCCGGCCAGCTGGTGGGCGGCGTCTGCCACCTGTCCCCCATCCCATTTCCGAATTTTGGTCCTTGCGTGTACCCGGTGCCACACCTTTACGTGATTGTACGTACCCGGTGCCACACCTTTACGCGATTGTACGTACCTGGTGCACCACCTTTTCCACCTTTTGCTAAAGTGCTCCTCAAGTTGCTAATATGAGCCAGATTTCACCTATAAATAGGAGGCATGAGGCTTCTCTTCAACACACACCATATGCATTAGTGATATTACTTTCTTACTTTCTCATTCTATTTTCTTACTTCAAAATTAGTATTAGGCTAGTTAGGAAGCTTGTTTAGGGTAGAATGAAAGCAAGGAACATCTTGTAATCTTTGGTGTATGCTTGGAGTTACGCTTATTAATTCAATTCTATTCCTTCTCGCATTCTAATCCGGGTTTTTCTTTGCTATTCTATCTTAATTAAATATGTATGCTTTAATTATGCTAGAATTAGTTTGTGCCATGAATAGCGAGTAGATTACTATTGTATTTGTTGTGATGTAGTTAGCATATATAATTATGGGATGACTTTAAATACGTCGTGAAATGATATGACGGCCCCTATTCAACTGTTTACTTGGTATAGTGCTGGAAATGCTTTTAAGCAAAGTACATACGTATGGAAGTCGGTAAACGACCGAAGGTAGTTGTATTATGGATCGACGTTATAAAAATGGAAACTTTCTGAACGGACTTATCCTGTGATCTTAAACCTAAAACTTACATTCACCTTTCGATTAACAAACATGGTTGTAACCTTATAAAGAGGAGTCGCGAACCTTAATACTTGGTTAATAATTATTTGCGTCAAAACTATGGTTTATTTGTAACGTCATGCAAGCATCATAAAATGCAATGTGATTACATGGAATTACCACGAGTATAGTACACTTCCAATCACAATGTAATTATCATGTAAACATCACGAAGCAATTAAATTCACAACGGAAACATCGGTAAACGATTAAATACATTGTGAACTACCATAGCATTTTCTGACATTGTCTGGGTTTAACTTTCTGCAAAAAGCTGTCAGCATTTTAATTAGATTAGAGTAGGTAGGCTATAGGCTAAATAACCATTCACAAAAACCTAGGGATTTGTTAATTGTATCAAGAAAGGAAAGTTTAAAATCCAATCTAAAATGATACTCTTTCCTAACCTGTGAAACCCTAAGGTAAATTACGCAAGAAACCTAAAAGTTTTCCCTCGCTTATCACTCTTAAGTTTTACTAATAGGAATTGGTAAGTAAGTCCGAACATAAACCCTAAGTTAGTTGTTTATAAGACTCATAATCTTTATGGTATTAAGAACGGTTAGACATGTTATGGACTTGCTACTCTATTCCTTCGCCCACGAGCAAATGCGTTCAATAATATGGGCCACTGACTCCCTCACAGAAGAGTGTGGAGAGTTGAGCGTCGTCTGTCTGACCAGAATCATGACACCTTAGTTCCTCATGACATATTAGTTGATAACCGACTAATAGGGAATCTATTGGTTATACCATAAGTTATTGAATCTTGCAAACAATTCTAATTTAGTTAATCATTTTCCCGTGAAAGTCATCATCCCATATTATTAACTAATGAACTCACAACAAATACTACTTTCCATTATCTGATTTATTATTACATTTTATTCGCTTTATTTACTTTAACTAGTTAACGGAACCAAACCCCCAACGCACTCTTTTAAAACCCCTTTACTAGAAAAGAAAGATTGATTGGATCACCTCCGTTTCAATTCAGTTTCTCTATAAGAACGACTCTAGGTCATACTTACCATCTACTAGCCCTTGGTTCAGTATTAGTAAGTCATACTTAGACCCCAAAAAATATAAATTTAAACACACACGATTGCCTGCCGGCGTTGTCATTATACAGCCGCTGATGGTTGCCATCAAGTTTTTGGCGCTGCTGCCGGGGAGACTAACTGTCCAATACAGAGGCCCAACCAATCCTGTTTTCTAGTATACCCTTAAGATAAAACCTTATAAAAAAATATATTTTCTTTATTGTCTATTTTTAGATAGTGTATGACCTGTTCCCCTATATCTGCACCGCTTTTTAACTTTCCTGATCTAGAACTTATAATACGCACTATTCGACGAGAAAAGAAGCAATATGCAATTTGACAAGGAATGGCTGATCGCATCACTCTCGCTGACAACAGTAAGCCCTCTATTGAAGGAAGAGGAGGCCCAATTCTCTACCCAGAAACCCCTGGACAATCATTCGAGCTTAAGCACCACATCATCCAACTAATCCAAAACCACTGATGGCTTTCGTAGAGGTAGAATCCGGCGTGACCTAGAAATCTTAGGGAAATCCTTAATAAAGTGACGGTAGAATCCGGCGTGACCTAGAAAACTTCTGATGGCTTTCACAAAAGTAGGTGCTGGAAGTTTTGAAATAGTATCAACTTTAGCTTTATCGCCTTCTATTCCTGCTATAGATGTCCGATGTCCTAGTACTATTCCTTCTTTCACCATAAAGTGATATTTCTCCCATTTTAGAATGAGTTTTGATTTTTCGCAACGAGTGAACATCCTTTCTATGTTGGAAAGACAAGATGTGAAGGAGTTTACAAAGACAGAGAAATCGTCCATGAAAACCTCCATACACTGTTCAATAATGTCATGGAAAATCGCCACCATGCATCTCTGAAAAGTAGCAGGTTCATTGCATAACCCAAAAGGCATACGTCGGTAGGCAAAGTTTCAGTATGGACATGTGAATGTTGTCTTTTCTTGGTCCTTCGCATCGAGAGGTATTTGAAAATAACCAGAGAAACCATCGAGGAAAAAATAGAACTCATTTCCTGACAATCTCTCGAGCATCTGATCAATAAACGACAGAGGGAAGTGATCTTTGTAAGTGGCTTCATTTAGTTTACGATAGTCAATGCAAACCCTCCAACCGATGACGGTTCTTGTTGGGATGAGTTTATTATGTTCGTTTGTAATTACCGTCATTCCTCCTTTCTTTGGAACAACCAGTACGTGACTGACCCATGGAGAATCTGAAATAGGGTATATCAGGCCAGCATCAAGAAATTTGATAACCTCCTTTTTGACCACATCTTGAATCTTCAGGTTGACTCTCCTCTGTCTCTGAACTGATGGTTGAAGTCATTCTCCATTAGGATATTGTGTGTGCAGTAGTTTGGACTGATCCTTTGTATGTCAGAGATTTTCCAAGCAATTGCCTTTTTATGTGACTTCAGAACCTGTATGAGTCTGGCTTTTTCCTCAGGCTTCAGATCTTTGGATATGATAACTGGTAGGTGTGAAGTTCCTTCGAGAAAAGCGTACACCAGATGAGAGGGTAGTTCCTTCAGTTCCAATTCTGGTGGTTCTTCAGTAGAAGGCTTCATTCTTGCAATTTCATCTCTCTTGAGTTCATCAAACTCTGTTTGGAAGTATGATTCTTCAAGAGGTGATTCTGATGTATTGGCTGAAGCTATTTCAACCCTCTCTATTTTATCAGAGAATGCATCCTTCCTTAGCTCGTATTTGACAGTTGATGATGTGGAAGTTGCATTTTCTTCGATAACGATGATATCATTGTTTGTAGTAAGTGCGAACTTCTGAGATTAAGCTGATGTAATTTCTGGATTTGAACTTTGTGGTTCACAACATTCAGATAGTTATGGATCAGGTGGTGAAAACATTGATTCCATTTCCTTGTGCGTCCTTTAAATTTCTTCCCTTGAGAGAGATGAATCATATACTTCAAGAGTCGGGTTCCTTCTTAGAAGAGTGACTGGCGTGCCATGTCCAAGCGGAGCAGTCATAATAGTTTTGAACTGCGGGCTAGGACTCTTTAAAGGAAATAGAACTTCTCTTGATGTGGCGGAAGAATTTGAGAGATCAGAGCATAATTCCGTACTTTCTTCACATAATCCCGTAATTTCTAGATTTGAACTTTGTGGTTCACAACTTTCAGATAGACGTGGATCAGGTGGTGAAACATTGATTCCATTTCCTTGAGTGTCATTTGAATTTCTTCCCTTGATAGAGATTAATCATATACTTCAGGAGTCGGGTTCCTTCTTAGAAGAGTGACTGGCATGCCATGTCCAAGCGGAGCAGTCATAATAGTTTTGAACTACGGGCTAAGACTCTTTAAAGGAAATAGAACTTCTCTTGATGCGGCGGAAGAATTTGAGAGAGCAGAGCATAATCCCATACTTTCTTCACATAGTTTCCTTGTTGTGATGATAGTGTTAAGGTTGATGTTGCTTACTGCGAGAATTTCTTCCAAACATTCTTCAATTATTTCCTGCATAGAATCTACAAGACCAAGATCTTCTCCAATAGGATGTTTCATTAGTTTATCAACATTGAATGTGACTTTCTCAGTTCCAACTCGAAGTTTTAAAGATTTTTCATTAACGTCAATGACGGCCTTGGAAGTGTTTAGGAAAGGTTTGCCAAGGATGAGTGGAACATCGGTGTCTTCTTCAATATCCATAACAACAAAATCAACAGGAAAGACGAATTTATCAACATGGACCATAATATCTTCAGCAATTCCACGGGGGAGTTTAACTAATCTATCAACTAACTGGATGGTCATTCGGGTTGGAAAAAGTTCGTTTAATCCTAGTTTCCTAAAAAGCTAGTATGACATAATGTTTACACTAGCTCCTAAGTCAGCTAATGAGTTACTTATTTGAACATCCTGAAGATAACAAGGAATAGTGAAACGGCCAGTGTCTCCTAGCTTCGGGGGTAGTCCTTGTTGCATAATCAAAGAGCATTCTGCATCTAAGGGTAAGTTAACTATCTGTCTAATTTTTTCTTTGTTGGATAAGAGTTCCTTAAAGAATTTGGCACAACTAGGCATTTCAACTAAAGCATCTAAAAGTTTACCATTTAAGTGTAAGCTTTTGAACATTTCTAGATATTTTCCAAATTGAGCTTCTTGTTTCTCTTTCTTAAGCCTACCAGGGAAAGGTATACGTGTTGGTTTAATGTTTTATGGGGCTTTAGATGGTTCTGGTTCAGAAGAAGTGACGGGGGTGTCAACTTGTACTGAATCAGTAGGTAGAGAAGTAGAAGGTTCAGTTGTGGGAATATCTATGATTTTCTCGTTTTTAGTCTCTTTTCCTCCTCTAGTGACTACAAGGATGTCATTATTCTCATAGGATGAGTGATAGACAGGTTTGTAGATTGTTTCCTCCCTTTGCTTCTCCACAACTTTTAAAAATAACCTTTTAACATTATCCTCCATGTTTTTAATTAAATCATTTGAAATTCTAATCAAATAATCAATTTGGTTTTGAAAATTAACAATTTTTTTATTGACATTATTTTGCTCAGCAATGAAGTTTTCGAAAGTTTCGTTGTTTAGACGAGAAGTCAATGGGGAAGGAGTAGAGAGAACTAAAGATCGGGAAATGGGTTGTGTGGTAAACCGCTGAATGAAAGGTTTGGAATGAAGAGTGTGATTAGGGTTTCCACTATTTGTAAGAATTTCTTCATTGGACCTTCGAATTGAGAGGAACTTTTGAGGTTTCTTCTTTGACTTAGGGTTTGAAGATTCTTGCAAGTCCTTGACAATTTTAGTAATAGATTCGAGTTGAGTTTTTAGATTGTCTAAGGTTTGATTTGAAGTACTCCCTTCTTCTGAAGTAGATTCATCTGACTCCAAGTCATGCTGATGCATCGTTATTGTCTCAATCAATTTCCAAGCTTCGTGAGAAGTATGTAGCATGAAATTTCTGGATTAAGCGGCATCGAGGGTTTGTTTGTGTTGAGGATTTAAATTGTTATAGAATGTGCAGACCAGATTCGTTTTAGTCAACTGACGATTCTGGCATCTCTCGATCAGATTCTTAAATCATTCCCAAGCCGAGCTTAAAGATTCGGTAGTTCCTTGACGTAAATTGGCGATGTTGGTCTTAAGCTTGGTTTGCAGGGAAAGAGGGAAGTACTTAGCTAGAAACTTAGTAGCCATCCCATGTATGAATCGAATTGGGGTCGAAATCATAAAACCATGTTAAAGCTCGAGAAGATAAAGAATAACGAAACAAATGGAGACGAAGAAGGTCTCTATTGGTTCCTCTTTGTGTGAAAGAGTCGGAAAGGTTGATGAATTTGTTAAGATGGGCGTTTGGATTTTCAACCGAAAGACCATGAAACTGACACTCATATTTAATCATTTTAATTTATTGAGGCTTAATTTCAAGGGTTTCATCGGTTGGTGCTATGATCGGTCCTCCTCGTCCCTCTAGCAATGGCTTAATTGATGAGGCGAGAGTGATACGGTTTGACATAACTTGTTGGTAGAAAGTAGGGTTTTGGAAAGGAAGGGTTTAAACTATTCTAAAGACGGAAAAAGTAAAATTATCCTAAGGATAGAAAAATGAACTTTCGGATGATATTGATCTTCCGAAAGGATCGCTAAATAACTAAGATAATTAAATTCCTAAAATCGGTCGTTGTAGTCCCCGACAGCGGCGCCAAAAACCTGATCGAGCCCCAACGGTCGGTTCAGGAATTGCTTCCTTGTCGTTGCGGACCTTCCAGTCGGGACCGGTGATCTGCGGGTGGTTTTATATTTATAGTGCAGGGAAGCCTAAGTTATACTACTACTTGTATAGTAAGCAGAAGGTATAACTAAGCTGTCATTTTTAAACCACAACGGGCATGAGATCTTAGGAGGATTAATTATCTTTGGTAGTTTAGCTAGGATTTTAAAACTTTTCGAGGGGTTTTGTTTTCTATTTTATATAAACTAAAGACAATAAAGTAAATAAGGAGTGTAGTCGCTGAGAGATCTATAGATTACGCAAGTGTTTACTATGATGTCGGTATATGATATTTAGGGGTAGTCATGAGGATTAAGGCTCTAATTATAATGAATCCTAGGAGTGCTTGATGCGCCCGCAGCCGTCAGTGTCGTTCGTGTTGTTGTAACGACTAGGGGGCGATCAGGGGGTTTTAAAATTTATTTTTCTCGGGGTCTAATCCTCCAAACTACCTACTGGTACTGGGTAAAAGTACCTAATACTAGTACGTGGTAAGGATGATCAGGGTCATCTCTAGACGGTTGAATTTGAAACAGAGCTTGTTTGGATAATTAAGTCTTCAAGATAGGGTTCAGATAGTTGGTTTTTTTGGGTTTTTATCTAATTTAAACTACTAAAGCAATAAAACTAAAATGAGCTAGCTAGTACATATTGAAGAACTAAGGATAGGGAAGACGTGGTTCGCCATGACTTGGGATAGTATAATATTAGGATGGTGTTTATGATCGGGACACTTTTAGATTAATAGATTGACAGACTTTGATGTAAACACTAGAACCCTACCAACTAATTTCCCGTTGGCATGTCACTAGGAACTAGGTTATCATGATTCCGATCGGAGCAATACGCTAGACTTCCAATACTTAACTAGTTGAAAGATAAGCAACCTATCTTGGTTAGACACCAGGGTACATGAATAAAGTAGCGTATCGTCTCATAGTGTGACAACTCTCCAAATTAGGTACTGATTAACAAATAAGCATGTGCATTCTTACGCTAATTTCCTGATTAAGTTTAAAACAAAACTTTTGATGTGATGTAAGCCTAGCAGCCCAATACTTTTAAACAAAAAGTATTACTTAATATGTGATTAATAATACTAATCGCGTACAAACGTATCGGAACAAACCCGACAGAAAAATATAACAAAAGTTGATGACACAAAATAATTAATAATTCGATTATTAATTACGAGTACTGTTATATCTATAACATATAGATAAAACAAATTAAATATACGTTTTGCATAAAACGTATTATAATTCGAACAGAAACAATTTTAAAATGTACCCAAATGTCGAAAATAATAAAAGTATTATTTTCGTTATTCATAATAAAGTATTTGGGGAGTTACCTCAAATTACAATTTAGAAATTTGAACAAAAATTGACACACAATTGGACCCGTACACGAAACTAACGGCTTAAAAACCTACAATATAAACACAAACTAAAATATATGGGAGACACAACTCGTACTGAGCCATGCCTCCCTTTGACTTTTAAACAAATACATACTCTCTCCTCACTTGATCACCAACCTCAGATAATTGAGGAGACAATATCTGTTACTAGCCATACTCGTTTGAAATATTATATTCTCACCTGCCATTCTTCTGTGATCTTTCTACACACACACACCACATCAAAATCATCTATCATCTTTTTTTTTTTCTTGAGCTGGAAGAACTCAAACAAAAACCGAAGCAACAAGCAGCACCACCAATATCATCATCATTAAATCATCTACAAAAAGGGAGAAGATCAAGAGCAAGGAACAAACAGCAACATCATCATCATCATCACCTCCTTTGATTCCTTCATTAAACTACTTTGTAAGAACACTTAAACTTTCACTAATCTTGTTTGTTTTTAACTCTTAAACTGGTTATAAGTTCATATCTTGAAGGATCATGTATGAAAACTTAACAAAAACTAGGTAAAACATAACCTTAGTGACATATAAATTTTGGACAGATTTTAACATCTCGGTATAAAAATTGTATAAAATTTGTACGAGTAACGAAAACACTTGAGACCATTTGGAAAAGTTTGATATTTTTGTCCTCTACAAAAGTTCTTCTTTGACCTTTTCCAGAAATGTCCGTATTTTCGTGTATAACTCGATTCTTGAACATATGTCTGTTTTGGACCAAATCAGACCACACTTCGAATTTATTTAAAATTTGTCGCTGACCCTATGAGTCGCTGACCACTTTAGTCACTGAACTCTTAAGTCACTGACCCTTTCATGACAGAACTTTTAGTCGCTGACCCTTCAGCGACCAACCACTTAAGTCACTGACCTCTTATGTCACTGACCCCTTAAGTCACTGACACCTTCAGCGACCAACCACTTAAGTCACTGACCCCTTAAGTCAGTGACCCCTTCAGCAACCTTAACCAGCGAGTCGACCACCAGCAACTTGACAAGCAAGTTGACCAGCAACTTGACCAACGAGTTGACCAGCTTTGACCAGCAACTTGACCAGCGAGTCGACCAGCAACTTGACCAGGGAGTTGACCAGCTTTAACCAGCGAGTTGACCAGCAACCTTGACCAGCAAGTTGACCAACTTGACCAGCGATTTGACCAGCTTTGACCAGCAACTTTGACCAACTTTGACCAGTGAGTTGACTTTCATTGACTTTTGTACAAATTGTAGTTTGACCAAAACTGATCAGACCTAAGTGACGCCTTGAACATGGAAACCCAAATACTAGCGTCGTTGATCATAAGTGACAAGTGACCCGTCACTATCTAGCGACACTTCATCGAAGTGACGCCCAATTTCATACAATAAGTATATTTACCTATGCCTACATATATAGAACAAATATATGAAAAATGGAGACGAAATAATATTTCAACACAATGTCACCAACAAATTCAACGACTAACATTATTAAGAAATTAACAATTTCTTCAAACCAACAAACCGTTAACATAAGTTGATTAAACAAATCAAACGTACTTATGTTAATACATTTATTGTACATAGGTTAACATACCTTGGGCGTTTATCTGTCGGATGCTAGCATTCATACCGAGCAAACCACAGTGAGTTTACAGCCCCTATTTTTAAATGTTTTCTACTTTTAAACACAGGGGTGTTAAACATAGAAATTGCATGCCAACACATGCAATCAAACTATAAATGCTTATTTACTTTTATACAAACTGTTTGTTTATGGAATAACATTTCCACAACTGTTTTGGGAATTAGACAAAGTATCCTAGTACGGACCTAGACTTGGAATGTGTGCATGAAAAGACCTCATGACATGCTACTGTAACCATTAGCTAGGTGACTCTAGCCACTGAGTATACGGATAGTACTATTGCCGTGACGACCCTCCTACGGTGGAGCATATACTTAAATGTCCGTTCAGGCAAACATCATAAGTTCTGGTTGTGGTTTGGTTATAGGGTTAGGTCACGTTACTTTAACCTGCGAGGTTTAGCTCACCTTCAAGGGATCATAGTCTAAGCAAATTCCCACATACTTTTAGGAAGAACGAATCCTACAACTGTTAAACACCGGAAAACATACCGGTAACTTATTTATACTGGTAAACAACCAGTTACATACTTTTAGGAAGAACGAATCCTACAACTGATAAACACCGGAAAACATACCGGCAACTTATTTATACTAACCAGTTACATACTTGTAGGAAGAACGAATCCTACAACCGTTTAATACCGGAAAACATACCGGCAACTTATTTTATACTGGTAGACAACCAATCATATGTTTTAAGGGTAACAACCCTACATAACCTGTATTTTTATAAATGAATAACGAATCATTTATACAAACTTGGTTTAACTAACCACATACATATACAAACCTGTAAATTCACTCAACATATTTGTTGACGACTTTCTCTATGTTTTTCAGGAAATTAGCTTGGTAAGTAATCGCATGCATTCAGGATGGACAACCCTGGTGTTGAGTCATATTAGTGTGTCTGTCAGTTGGTCTTGAGTCTGTAATAGTTTAGATTAGAAAATAGATAATTTTCTATTTTGAGTGACACTTATCTAGTGTCGCATTCAGGCGACACTTAGTAAGTGTCGCACTAGGGTTATGATCTGCGACACTTAGCAAGTGTCGCAGAATCAATCTGGTTGTATATATAGAGCCATCACGGCTCATTGCAAAGGTTGGACAAAACCTCTGTAAACAAGCTAGTATTCGTTAGTTATTGAAATATAAAGCATTTTTATTCAATATCTCATTGTGTTGATTTATATTTCATGCTCGTTACTTCAATCGTGTGATTCCGCCACACAATTGATTCTAGTCATTCAATCTAGATCCTAGGTTAAGGGACAACAAAGTGGTATCAGAGCTGTTAGGCTGTTTGTGACAGATTTGATCAGTTTCGAGTTTGTTTCGAGTTTGTTTCGGTTGAAATTGGGAAGAAACTAGCTTATTTTCATTGATTAGAGAGTTTTTGGTCTTCAATTTCTTGTTATTAACGTGTTTTTGCAGGTATTGTTCATCTGGTAAAGAGAATTTTCGTTAGATTTTACGAAAATTTGGTTTTTAGGGTTTTTGGGTTGCTGCTGCGCGTTTCTGCGACACTCGTGTTGACACTTCTAGCGACACTTAACTCAGTGTCGCCTCTAGGGTTTTGTAACATTATCTTGCGACACTTCAAACGACACTTACTTTAGTGTCGCCTTAAGGATTTAGTGACACTCACTGCGACAGTAATTCCCGTCTTGCTAGAGACACTTGCTAGCGACACTTCATTGCGACACTTATATCTAGTGTCGCCTGTGGTTTAATTTTACACTTTCTGCGACACTTGTCTCAGTGTCGCTTGTCAGTTTGTGACACTTCCTTAGTGTCGCTTAAGCATTTTAAAATCAATTTTCTTTTCAGTTTAATTAACGATGTCGATGCAAGCTTTTGCTCAAATGCTTAAAACCAGTAATGAAGCTGGTGGTACAAATAAGCCTCCAATTTTTACAGCTAATACAAATTATGTTGAATGGAGACAAAAATTTGAAGCTTTTATTTCTTATAATGAACCGGATATGATGATTCCTTTGCTTGAAAGGTATGAGCATCCGAGGCAAGAGAGGGTATTTGAGGGAATCACACCTCCTAAGTCTATTCGTGCGTTGAATGCGGATGAAAAGAAATCTTGGGATATGGAAAGGAAAGTCCATTCAGCTCTTGTTATGAGCTTATCTTCTGATGTACTCAAAATGTTTAAACATCATGACATCTCATATGATATGTGGCAGGCCCTTGAAAGACGATGCGGTGGTAGTGATAAATATAAGAAGAGTAGGCTGGATTTGATCAAACGACAATATGAGTTGTTTGATATGTTAGAAAATGAATCCTTAAACGGTTTGTTTATTCGTTATTCACATCTAGTGAGTGAGCTGTCTGACGGGGGAGTGAAAATGCAGGTAGAGGATATTAACAAGAAATTGTTAAGTACGTTACCAAAGAAATGGAATCATCATGTGATGATGATGGAGGAAGACGAAGGCGTGATGTCTATGTCTCTAGATGATTTCATTGGACGATTGCAAGCATATGCACAACATATGCAAAGGAAAGAAACAAAATCTAGTGCTCATATTCAGGATCCAAGCATTTATGGGAGTAAATCTTCATCTTCAGGGATTGCTCTTTTGTCTGGAGGAGGTTTGTCATCCGCCACTAAAACTTCAACTGCAAGTGGTGGTGCCTCCAGTGGATCATATATTTTTTCAGGTGGATCACTTTCATCATCTGGTGGATCCAAGGCTAATCAAGCTTCTCAAGCAACTGAGGAGAATGCTGCTGTATTTCAAGCATTTTTGAGTGCTTATGACAGTTTTCTATCCCAGAAAACTAGTTCCATTGATTTAACTGATGAGGATTTTGATCAAATAAATCCTGATGATCTCGAGAGAATGGACATTAGATGGAATTTTGCTATGTTAACTAGGAGAACAAAAAGATATTTGCGAAAAACTGGTAAAAAGAACTTGGATGATGATAGTGATTCGGGTTTGGGTTTTGATAAGAGTAAGGTTAAATGCTACAAGTGTCACAATCTTGGACACTTTGCTAGAGAATGTGAGAAATCTAAACAACCTCCTTCTGGTTTTTCAAAGCCATCTGCTTCAAAGAAGTCAACTGCTAAGGATGTTGATAAGCTTGAGGAATCTATCAGTGAAGCTCTTCTCCTTACTAATGATGAATATCATAACTGGAGTGATACAGAGGAGAACATTCATAACACAGCTCTTATGGCAGAGATTACAGATGAGGTACAAATTGATGAACCTCTTTCTTGTGTTAGTCGTATCAAATTAACTAGTAAAATTAACAAATACTCTGAGGATAATGCTCGCCTGTATTCTGATTTAGATAAACTTAAACAGGCGAACCAATTGTTAAAAGAAAATGAAAAGATTTTTGACAAAAAGATTAATGCCACTATGACTGAAAGAAAAGATCTAAATGCTAAGATTTATTGTCAACAAGATGCTATTGATAGTTATCTTAAGAAAATTGTCGATTTACAAAAAGCTCTTGATGAATCGAAAACCGAGGTTATTGATCTTAATCGAAAACTTTCAAATTTCAGTACATCCTCCGTTGTTTTTGATGAGATCCTTCAAGCGCAAATCAATACAAAAAGTAAGTCAGGGATAGGATACTAAGCGGTACCTCCCCCAGCTAACTATGAACCTATGCCTTCGAAGGATGACATTAAAAACTTTGTGCCTTCAAATGTTAAAGAAGGCAAGTTATCTGTTAAAGAACCAGTTATTTTGGCTCCAACTGAGAAGGGAGATAAACCTATCTCCCAAAAGAAAGCAAATGCATTACCTGTACTTCCTACTATTGAGGAGGAAGTAATTGAAATTGAGGATGTAACTGATGAGATTGATACAGAGGTTCTTAAATTGGATGTAAAGCCTGAAAATTTTATAATTACAAATGAACCGTGTAGTGAAATTCCTTCACTAAAGGTTAAATCTAAGGCTATTCCTAAGGTTAAGAAGGAACCAAATTTTGCTAATAACAAATCAATTTCTTCTAAACCAATCACAAATAATTCTAAAAGTAAATCAACATCTTTTTCACGTGCCAATTCACCTTGCACATTTCAATGTGCTTGTTCAGTAAATAGAAATATCAAATCCTCATCAGTTTTGCAACCTCAGTTTCAATCGGTTGTTGAGAGAAGATCCTGTTTCTACTGCAAAAAACAGGGTCATTTGATAAGTGTTTGTCCGTTGCTTTCTAGACAACGGTTTGGAAAGACAGTGCCTAGATCTTCAGTTTACAGAAATTTTTCAAAATCTTTACCTAAGCATAGTTTCATGTCTCCCAAACCTGTCAAGAAAACTGACAAGATAATGTCGGTTACACCTACTTGTAATCGGCAACCTCTTGTCAAAAAGCAACCATCTAAACCTCTACAGGTTTGGAAAGTCAAAGAGTCCAAAGAAGACTCTTCATCACATAATACCCCATCAGTTAAAGAGCCCAAAATTCTGAAAAATCATGTACTCACTGATGTGGTTATTATGGATGACTCTGGTAGACCCAAGTCCGTCAAGGCTTGGGTCTCACAATCAAACTAATTTCTCTATTTTTGTGTGCCTACAGCCATCAGAAGAAGTAATCAAGAGCAAATGGTATGTAGATAGTGGTTGTTCTCGGCACATGACAGGCAACATATCTCTACTCTCTAATGTTCTACCTATTAAAGGAGGATATGTTGCATTTGCGGGTGATAAGGGTGGAGAAATTACTGGTAAGGGAACTCTCACTAATGGATCAGTGAGTTTTGACAACGTGAACTATGTGGAACAATTGCATTATAATAATCACGAGTGTGTGACAAAAAGTTCACAACGGTGTTTACGGATACGGAGTGCTTAATACTCAAACCAGGCTTTCAAATAGCTGAGGAATGGGTACTCATTCGAGCACCGAGGACAAAAGACACGTATGTCCTTGACATGAGTACTGTGTCAACTTCAACATCTGAACATACATGTCTGTTGTCCAAAGCTACTCCAAAGGATTCCCTTTTATGGCACAGGCGAATGGGACACATAAACTTTCGTAAGATGAACTATCTTGTAAAAAATGAGCTTGTTACTGGTGTGCCTAAACTCACATTCAGTTTGGATGATAACTGTGTTTCCTGTCTCAAAGGAAAACAACACAAGCAGTCCCATAAGTCGAAGAAGGTGAATTCCAATGCATCGCCCCTAGAACTATTGCACATGGATTTATTTGGGCCGGTTAATAAGAGGAGTATAGGAGGTAGTACTTATTGCTTAGTAGTCACCGATGACTACTCTCGTTTTTCTTGGGTTTACTTCATTTCTACAAAGGATGAAGTCCCTGAGATCTTAATATATCTGTTTGACAAGTTAGAAAACTTGTGTGGAAAGAGAATCAAGAGGATTAGAAGTGATAATGGAACGGATTTCAAAAACAAAACAATTAAGATGTACTGTTTAAGGAAGGGTATTCATCATCAGTTCAGCTCTGCTTATACACCTCAACAGAATGGTGTCGCTGAACGCAAGAACAGGACTCTTATTGAAGCTGCGCGTACTATGCTATCCGACTCTAAGCTTCCAATCACTTTTTGGGCAGAGGCGGTAAATACCGCGTGTTTTGTTTTAAACAAGGTTTTGATGGTTAAAAAGGAAAACAAAACATGCTATGAGCTGTTTAACAACCGTAAACCAAACTTACAATTTCTGGAGCCCTTTGGATGTCCTTGCACCATTATGTCACGAACTCAAAAGGACAAGTTTGGTGAAAAATCAATGGATGGAATATTCTTGGGATATTCTGTAAATTCTCCTAACAAGAGAGTTTACAATTTATCTACAAAGCGTATTGAGGAGCATTATGAAGTCAAGTGTTTACGCTATACGGCTCCTCCCGAAGGCAAAGGACCAGAAAATCTATTTCAGTACGATAGTTTCTTTGACTCATTTAATATTCCGACCCCTGAGAATGTTGATGATGAAGAAACTATTGTCACTCTTCTACATGGTTTGGATATTAATGTAGATCACACTTCATCTGCACTACCTGTCCAACCTAATACATCTTCCACCTCAGCATCAACACCATCAGTTGATGCATCAATTCTAACAACAGATCCTCCATCACCTCAACCGTTAGATATGGCTAGTCCTTCAGAAGAAAATGTTGAAGCCAATGATCCTCCATCCGAGAACAATGCTACTGAAGGAGATCTTAATAATTTGGAATTACTTATTGTGCCTAACTCAATTCCACAGACTCGGATTCATAAGACTCACCCCACTGATAATATCATTGGTGAGATAAGTAAAGGTGTTCAAACTAGACATCAATTGGCTGTGACCGACACGTCTGCTTCAACTTCTGAAGCATCTCCTACAGCCTCCTTGGAATGTCTTGTAACTGAAATGGAAGAATGTTTTCTATCTCAAGTTGAACCAAAGAAAACAGCTGATGCATTAAAGGATCCGCATTGGGTTGATGCAATGCAAGAAGAATTGCATCAATTTGAGAAGCTGAAAGTTTGGGAATTAGTTCCTTTACCCAAGGGTGTCCATGCAATTGGAACTCGTTGGGTATATCGTGTGAAGAAGGATGACCACGGTGTAGTGGTTACAATAAGGCACGATTAGTAGTTCAAGGATTTACACAAATTGAAGGATTGGACTACGATGAAGTATTCGCCCCTGTAGCTAGATTGGAATCAATTTGCATTTTTTTGGCTTATGCTTCATTTAAAGGTATTCGGGTTTATCAACTAGACGTAAAGAGTGCTTTTCTTTATGGACAAGTTGTGGAGGAAGTCTATGTCAGGCAACCTCCTAGATTTGAAGACTCGGTACATCCGGATTATGTCTGCAAGTTAGACAAGGCTTTGTATGGTCTTCACCAAGCACCACGAGCATGGTACGAGAGGCTGTCTACACATCTACTCAAGCATGGATTTTCCAGAGGACAGATTGACAGCACTCTCTTTACAAAAAGGTCCAAAAACGATTTGTTACTTGTGCAGGTATATGTGGATGACATCATCTTTGGCTCTACAAGTAATGCTCTCTGCAAGGAATTTGAGCAACTTATGAAGTCTGAATTTGAGATGAGTGCAATGGGAGAACTCAAATTCTTTCTAGGTGTCCAAGTTGAACAATCTGACAAAGGCATTTATATCCATCAGTCAAAATACGTCTTTGACATGTTGACTAGGTATAATTTGCATGATTGTAAGACTTATGGCACCCCCATTGAGGTATCTCACAAACTTGGACCAGCTGAGGAAGATGATGAGTGTAACGAGAAGGACTATCATTCAATGATAGGTTCTCTCATGTACCTTACTGCTTCAATACCAGATATTGTTTTTGCTGTTTCTTTGTGTTCCAGTACCAAGCTCATCCGAAGGTTTCTCATATGAAGGCAGTTCAACGAACTTTTGGGTATCTCAAATATAGACCTACTCTTGGTCTATGGTACTCAAATGAAGACGACTTCACTTTGACTGCGTATTCATATTCAGATTATGGCGGATGCAACAAGGATAAGAAGTCCACATCTGGTGGATGTCAGTTTCTTGGACCGCGCTTAGTGTCATGGCAGTGTAAAAAGCAGACAACCGTTTCAACCTCCACAGCCGAGGCTGAATATATTGCTGCTGCCAGCTGTTGTTCACAGGTTCTGTGGATTCAGCATCAACTTCGCGATTATGGTTTCATCTCAACTCTTACTCCTATACATATAGATAACACATCAGCCATATCTATCACACGCAATCCCGTACCGCACTCTAAAACAAAACATATAGAGATACGATTTCACTTTATACGGGATTGCTATGAGAAACACCTTATTGACCTTATTCAAATAGAAACACTTAAGCAAAAGGCAGACTTGTTTACTAAGGCCTTTTCCCATTCTCGTTTTGATGAATTACTTTCTATGCTTGGCTTACGATTTTTTAAAACGTTACAGTGACGTTGATTTTACATAAAAATAAAATAAAATAAAATTCGCAAGAGCCACACTCTATACTTCTTAGTATTAAAGTAATGCATTATTGCTACATCTATAAAAAGACGTTGGGTTGTGTCTGTAAACAACTTGGGATATGATAGTACATTAAGTATCATTCACGAAATGCAAATGTTCACTGTTATATCTGATGTATCAGTAGACCTATTAATGTATTTATCATAAATTTCTTAACATACAGCTTCATCATATGATATGTTCATAGGCAACTCTCTATTTGTTCTCGGAGATATTAAACAGTAATATCAACTACTTGTTAATTTTATGTAGTAAACATCATATGACGTATGGCGGTTTGTCTTAATTCCTATATTTAATATGGACAATTTTTATATTATGAAATTTTATATCAACTTATTTGGGGGATATAGTATTGGTTTCCTTTGTTGTACGTCGGTACAGACCTGGTCTCTGGTACTATATCTTAAAAATTAAACAACTGCGAGTTAATCAGACTTGCAAAATCTTAGAGCTTCAAATACAAATACATACTTAAGTCAAGTTAAGTCGCTTTGTTGTACGGAAGTACAGACCTGTCACCAATGACTTGACGAAAATTGATTTTGTTTAAACCTGAATCAAGATAAGTCGCTCTGTTGTACGTAAGTACAGACCTGTCACCAATGTCTTGATTCTTAAAAATAAGTTTCATATAATTTTTCTTAATATAAAGATTAACCATATGTAGATGTTAGGGGTATGTCATATGTGTTATCTCTGCAAAAGATTGAACATATTAACAATAAAAGGTTATCTCTGATGAATGAAGGTTAGTTGTTTAAGTGGATAATGATATGAACAATTGTCTTGAACTGTGTGTTATTAAATTTATTTTAAATATGTTATGTAAATTTAAAGAGGACAAGTATACTGATAATTGGAATAACAGCAAACATATGTAAAGTAATGTATGATGACTTAATATGATCCTTAACCAGACCCAAAACAATCCCGTCACCAAAAATAGTGTATTTGTTTTGAATTCTTAGTTAAGTTATAATTATTTTAATATTTTTTGTCTTACTTAAAGTCAAATGTCACTGAATAGCCAAAACCGACTCGCGAAAGAATTTGAAAGTTTTAGGAATTTTCAAAATTTTAAGTCTGTGACACTCACTGAGTGTCGCATAGAGTGTCGCCTATAGTATGGAGTATATAAATGCCACCCTGCGGCATTTATCATCACATTTCCTGCGACACTCACATACGATTCTGTGTCACTCGCTCTCGTTTAAGCGACACTTGCTCTGTATCGAATTTTGCTGCGATTTCTTGAAGATTTTTGAAATCTGTGCTTTGAATCTTGTTCTTCTACTTCACACGAACATTAAGGTACTAATTTCAATCAAAATCCTTCATTATTTAGTGATAATCTGTAGGTTGTAGTTACGGGTTTTAGGGTTTGGGTGATTTCGAACGTATTGATGTGTATAAAGGGTTAATATCGTGTGCATTATTATCGATATACATGTATCTCCCAAGTTATTACCCTAGGTTAGCTTAGTTTTGCAATTTTGTAAAAATTTGAATCTGGGTTTATGGTTTCTGGGTTTGTGTTCATCTTTGCGGCACTCGAAGCGACACTCGCCTCAAGTGTCGCAACATGGTGATTCGAACACTAACTGCGGCACTCAACTTAAGTGTCGCCTTTTTGCTATGCGTCACTTGATTAAGTGCCGCCTTGTCTCTTGCGACACTTACCTTAAGTGCCGCCTTTAAAGGAACATTAATTAGTTGCGTCACTTGATTAAGTGCCGCCTAGCCTATTGCAACACTTACCCTAAGTGTCGCCTACAGTTCTCCTTAAGTGTCGCCTCTTGATTTGCAATGCTGCGACACTTACCTTAAGTGTCTCACGGTGATTTTTTTGGCTTCTGAGCGACACTCACCCAAGTGTCGCTACTTCAATTAGCGACACTACTGAAGTGTTGCCTAAAGGTAATTTTGAAAGAACAGTTTATACTTTATTTGTTCTAACGGTATAACTTTTCTTTGTGTATTATCTATGTCTTATTTTTGTGCAGATGGCAAACTTAGCTATTTATGCTCGCCGCACGCAGCCACGACATAATGTGGTGGCTTTTCTCGATGATACGCACGCCAACTCGATTCCGTTTCATCCGATGATTCAGTTTTTGCGTCGCTCGAGGATTCACAATGCTATCACTGCTTCATGTCCAATCTACCTGTAACACCCCTAAATTTATTGTTTAGCGGAAGCAAGATTTGGGTGTTACTAATCAATATTCAAAGCACAGAGATTAATAGTAAACGACTCTATATGCGTCGTTTTAACAGAATGTATTAATAGCAAAATGTTTACAAGTTTGAAGCTACATATAGCTCGTGTTCGTTTAAAATGAGAGATTTCAATACATAAATACTTATACAAAATATATTAATGCAAGAAAATCTCTATTGTCTGCATGCTGACTCGAGCTATAGTTTCCTGGGGCAATCCTGCCTACTGCTTTGTACCTGCGATACATGCTAAAATGGGTCAGCTAACGCTGGTGAGCTCACAGGTTTGAGTATCAAATAAGTTGAGTGAACCGCAAGATTTAAATAGTTGATTTGCATCCAGCAAATGATAGTGGTAACAGTATACAGCCATGAGCACATAGTTGAGCTTAACTCGTGGGTCAGGACACAGCCTGAGCGTTTTCGCCTCCACGGATGCCTAATCAACATCCGTCTTCCTTAAATATTAGTACGTCCGTTTACCCGGTTAGTGCTTGCTAACCCGGACGAGGTGGGTCAATCCTATATGGTACCATATACTAATATTCACGCTACAAATGTATTAACAACTATGCTGATGGAGGGCTTTAAAAGATTAGTTGTGTAAAACTCATGTAGTACATGTAAAAGTTGTACTTGCGTTCACGCGTTAAAACAAGCAATATATCACACCCCTGAGTAAAAATAGTAAAAGAGGGGCTATGAGACTCACCTGAGTCTTTAGAGTTTATATCAATAAACTGAGATTGATGAGTCGGGAATCGAAGTCCAAAGACTTGTAACCTGAGGGTGTCCACGACACGCGATGGTTATAAACATATGAAGGCATCTCATAAGACTACCTTGTAGTTGTTTGTCCAACTAGAATGTCCAAATGATTACAATTTGGTTGATTGTTTAAGTGTTTGAAAATGTGTATGGCCCGTTGGTGATTGTTGGTAATAACAATATTATCATTATTCTTGAAAAAAAAACGTGTCCCAAAGTGTTTTAGAAGTCATGTCGCATTCGTGTTTGATGTTATACAAGTTTAACACTTTGCGTGAAAATTTAGATGTAACACTGTTACTCGTGACTCTAGGGTAAGGGCGAAGCCCGTTAATGACGGGGGTCCGGGGGCAGCGCCCCTGGTAGCGGGGTCCAAGGGGCGGCAGCCCCTGGCGGGGTCCAAGGGGCAGAGCCCCTGGCTGGGGTCGAGCCAGGGGCTTGGGTGAAATGGGTGAAAAACGCATCTGGATTCGAATTTGGGTGAAATGGGGCGTCAAATTTTGGGTCTCAAAACTTAGTGTAAAATTAGCTAAAACTTTCTGTTTATGCGTCACTTATAGCGTCACTTAGGGGCTTGGGCGACACTTGGGAAGTGTCGCTAAAAATATTAAATCTGAGCATATGCGTCACTTAAGGGAAGTGACGCATGGTAGGGCGTCACTAAGGTAAGTGTCGCTATAAGTGTCGGGTGCGGGTCTAGGCGTCACTCAGGAAGTGTCGCTATAAGTGTCGGTTAACGTTGTTGTGCGTCACTAGTCAAGTGACGGTAGAAGTGTCGGGAAAAAGGGGCTTTATGCGGCACTTATGCAAGTGACGCATGATTAGGGCTTTTAGCGACACTCAATGCGTCACTTAAGTGACGCATGAAGTGACGCTATACTGCACTTCGTTGCGACACTTAGGTCTGTCAGCGAATTTTTGAGCCAAAAATGAGTTTTCGGGTTTCCGTTTGGTCTGATTCTTTTACCCAACCCTTATAAGGACATTCTAAGCTTAAAGAAACAACTAAAACTTAAAAATACTCAAAATCGTAAGATTTTGGGTTTTTGTCGGAAACTTACAAATCGTCTCGCGGAGAATCCGGAAAGATAGAAATGTAGATCCTTGCGAGATGAGTCTTTTTCTCCAAACGAGTTATGCGAAATATTGAGGTATGCTAGTGTTATTTGAAGGTTTAATGGTGATGGTGGTTTGGTGTGGTTGAGAGGAAAAAGAAAGAGAGAGAGAAGAGAAGGAAGATGGAAGTGAGAAGTGGGGTGGGGAGGTGGTGACCTCACCCCCTTTTTGGCAGATTTTTAGTGGGGCCCACCCTATGTGGGTGTGTCCCAAACTTGTTCCTCGCGTCTGCGCTCCGCGCGGTGTTCGTTTTCCCGATCGTTTAACCGTTTAAATAATTATTTCGCGCGTTATACACCCGTTTTAAGGCACGAATAATTACCCAATATTTTTACTTAAAATATTTCACCAATTACTTTAATAATTGAGTTATAAAGTATAACTTAACATTGTTTGCGCGTTTAACATTCTAATCGCGTAGGCTTTTAATTGTACGATACGAAACATGTATGAATTATCATCAAAATACTATTTTAGATATAATAACGTTATTAAATAATGTTATCTTATTTAATAATTTTGTTCACCAACGTCCGTATAAAATTGAATCGAATTACATTCGATTTAAATTGCGTACGATTTAATCAAATCGCAAAATTGTATATATTCAACAATATAAAATCCGATACATCAATTAGCCTAACACGGAACTAATTACATGTATTAATAGTTGATTAGGCACTAATCACTAGTCCTAATTTGGCGGGTGTTACACTACCTGAATCAAATCGAGGAATTTTATGCAAATGATGTGATTAACACAGAAGGCGACTATCGAAGGATTGTATCAACTGTTTTTGGTCATCGTATTGAAATTACGGAGGATACAATACGAGAAGTGTTAGGATTTGATGACAATTTTGAGTTTCCAACTCAGTTTGAGAACAGTTTTATCGCTGGTGGTCTTCAGCGTATGGGTTATCCGGCTATTCCTCCAGATCAATACAGGAAACAACATTTGAGCAGAGTCTGGAGGTACTTAGCTCACATTATCATTGTGTGCCTCTCGCCAAGGAAGGCGGGATTTGATGGGATGAGTTATGGAACGATCTCCCTGATGTTGGGTTTGGTTTACAATAAACCTTTCAACTACTCTGGATACATCTTTGGGCATCGAGTGGAGAATCTACGAGCTGGCGGTAACATGTGGTTTATGTATCCACGTTTTTTGCAGCTGATCCTGAATTCCCTGAATCTAGGGATTCAGCCTGACCCAAGGTCGATTCTGACCTTGACTCCGATGTTGGTCAGGGTATTTGGGGATTGTGCAACACCCCCAAAGGGTCGGGCAGTTCTGCCTGATGTTCCGTTATTCGGCCACGTGATTGATGAAGAATATGTGGCTCCGCCGGATAATGGGTTTCTTGATGTTGCAGCTCCCCCACCGCAAGTTGATGAAGCGGTTTTGGAAGAAGTTCTGGTTGACATTGAGAATTTTCCAACTTCTACACCTGCTGCTGTTGCTACAACCTCCGCTGCTGATAAGGGAAAGCGGGTTCGGGATTCTTCGGACACAGAATCCAATGACGTTCCTCAACAACGTCGTCAACGAACCTCGACTGCTGCTTCTGATGACCTTCAGCCACAGCCGGAATTTTTGAAGAAACTGATGGATGATATGGCACAAATGAACCAGATGCTTCAAGATCAACAGGCTCTCATTCAGGTTCAAGCGTCAAGAATTTTAGAGTTAGAGTCCACGGCTGCTCGTGTACCGGATCTTGAGCGTCGTGTGTTAGATTTGGAATCTCTGGCTGTGGTTCCGGGGGAGTTAGATCCTGAAACCACAGGCCATGATAATGTAAATGTAATCAATGATTCTGAGATTAATGAAAATATTAATTTGGATTACTTTGCGTCGTCAGCTCACGTACCTGGCCAACCAGTACCATTAAATGTAGATTACTCGCATGCTAATCTTGAATATCTACAAAGTCTTGTATTTGGAACAACTACAAATGTTGAAAATGAGGGTCCAAATATGTTTGCCGAGGATAATCCAAATGAGGAGGTAGAATCAGATGATGATACTGTTCCTGCTGCTACTTCTGCAGAACCATCTTCCCATTCTGCTGGTACTTGAACATCCACTGCTCAACCTAGAAAGTATCCAGAATGGATTTTGCCTCCAACGCCCGAGTTGAAAAGATGCCGAGCATATTCTGTTCATGGAGACTTATCTGGGCTTATAAAAAGCTGGAAATTCGATACTGATTTTCGATTGTTTGTCATCAAAAGGCAAGATGGCATTCAATATTTTAAGGCAAGGCTAGATCATTTGACTACATTACCGAAGGTTGATCTAAATTGACTAGCTCAATTGAATATGATAAATCCCACTGATAATCGAGAAGCTGAATTCTTTCAGCAAATACTGCGTCGAGAAATAAATACAAAGAAATTTAAATGGATTCGACCAGTAATGGGAATTCAATTTTCAAATAAAAAGAAGTTGGACCCGAGGACGCGCCAACCCATATACGGTTATCATTATCCTCCAACCAAGAATCTTACCCAAGTGCCATTTGAAAAGTTACCATTTGATGTGCTGGGAAATTTTAGGTTCTGGTGGTATGACACAGTTACTGGAGAGGCGGTTATTGAATATTTTTCTCAAAAGGGACTGGGACGTGATGCTAAAGAATGGAAACATGTTACTGGCTACACTCTTAGAGTTTTTGATCCTCTTAGCCTTATTAACATGTCAAAGAATGATCTTCAAGCTCTTCACAGTAATAGATTGCAATTTGATATGATTGATCAAGAAGATGTTGTGAGGTTTCAGAGAGTTGTGGATCTCTGCATTGCTAAGGGAATTCATGCTGGTGGGAATCTCCCGACAGACTGGATCTGATATTGAAGATATTTTTAAAGACCAAGCTGAAGACACGGGGGAGTTTGTTGAGTCATATTAGTGTGTCTGTCAGTTGGTCTTGAGTCTGTAATAGCTTAGATTAGAAAATAGATAATTTTCTGTTTTGAGTGACACTTATCTAGTGTCGGATTCAGGCGACACTTAGTAAGTGTCGCACTAGGGTTATGATCTACGACACTTAGCAAGTGTCGCAGAATCAATCTGTTTGTATATATAGAGCCATCACGGCTCATTGCAAAGGTTGGACAAAACCTTTGCTCAACTTGTCGACTAAAACCTCTGTAAACAAGCTAGTATTCGTTAGTTATTGAAATATAAAGCATTCTTATTCAATATCTCATTGTGTTGATTTATATTTCATGCTCGTTACTTCAATCATGTGATTCCGCCACACAATTGATTCTAGTCATTCAATCTAGATCCTAGGTTAAGGGACAACACCTGGACTACTTAGGATGCCACATACTTTTGGGACCGCTTTTGAAAGATTTCCTCAGTATAACTGCAAACAATGCAGTCATACTTACGAAATCTTGTATTAAACTTATGTATTGTAAAACTAAATGTTTTAAACTCTACTACTACCGATACGACTTACATAGTCGTACTACTTTTGTAACAACTGTCAAACTGGGCATCCTTGATAAATAAAGTTGTGCGATAACCATATGCTCTGAGTATGTATGCGTTGTTTGGTTGGATTTAACTGTTCGCAGCCCCGCCATGTCACAAGGCTTCCGCATATTATTATATTGTTTGATTCTAATTACCATTTGGCGGGGTGTGACAGACTTGGTATCAGAGCCATTGGTTATAGCGAACTAGATGTCTTTAAGTGACCTAAAACCTTAGAGACCTAGACTATAGCCTTGGCTAAAACATTCGTTGCATACATACACACTTTGCATACATCTAACATACGACTGACACGTCACCTACGACTTCTTTGTCTCAGCATGTCGAGGCACAATCCGATTTACTTGTATGCTTCTGATGAGGAGCCGACTGAGGATTCCTACCATAACGACGCTAGCACCGGAGTTGTGAGTCCACCAGTTCACCCGAGAGCTCTATCTGATGACACCGGTGATGCCTACATCACCCCACCACCTACTGCACATGTGGTCCCACCTACTACTACTCCCACTAACCCTACCACTCGTATGTTAGGGTCTACCTTTATGACGACACGCCATACGACTGCTGGACCTTCCAGAGGACCGGTACCTAGGAGGACACCATGGATGTGTGTCCGAGACTTCCCTAGAGGACCACTTGCACCCCGTGACAAGGCGCCGATGGCAGAGGAGAGGGTGATACATTGCGATGAGCCGCCACAGAGGGTACCTAGGTTTGCTCACTTGGAGTGGATGACTCCTATGTTAGGGCGGTGGAGGTCATTGGAGGGTTTTCCCTCTACTTTCGAGACCGGGGAGTCCTCCCGATCCTCCGCACCACTACCTACTACTGGAGAGCCTGTGGAGTTGACTCTCCCTACCATTGTGGCTGTGATACATACTTTGTTCCGTATTTCTGGTAGCAGGGGTGCACACCTTGCAGAGCTACAGAGTGATGTCTCTCATCTGGATGGAGACATGACAGACATGCATGAGCGTTGCCACTTCTTGTTGAGCAACGTGGTTGCTGCCAGAGAGATAGCCGAGACCGCACATGCTCGTGTCAGGGTACTAGAGAGACGTGCGAGGACAACAGGGTTGATGATTGGAGCTTGTGTGATGATAGTTGTGCTGAGGACAGCTGTGGGGTTGTTTTCACCTTATTTTCATTAGACTTGTGTATGGCGGTTTGTGCCTACTAGGCATCAGACCAATTACTTTTGGATGATGGATATATTAGTAGGTCCATCACGTATTGTATAGACCAGTATCAGATGGGTAGGTGTATGTATGTAATAGACATGTACTAGATGGAAAACTGTTGTTAGAATGGGTGTATGTATAAGAAAACCCATTATCTTTTGTATAGCGCTAACAGCTGATGGGGCAGGGATCCCATCTTGTTTTGTGTAAAACTATTGTATCAGCGCTACACCTTTTGATATAATATAACTTACGTTTGGTTGTATTTCGTATTCATTACATTCAACAACGACTTTAGTATTATATCTACATTTAATATGTGTGTTAGAAACGGTAGCCAATCAATAACATTTGATCATTCCTTGAAAACCATGAAACATACCACACCTTGATTATTGATTCTTATCTTGAATTTCTTTGAACTCGATTGTTTTAAATGATGATGAAAAGAAATATGTATTTAGCATTATATAATGACGCCTGGCCAACGTGATTATATGGTACTAACTACATATGGGCATTTCAAAGTCGTGCGACATGTGATACAAAATCTTGTCCTTCAATCCTTCATATTGTTCACTTGTTAAACAATGTGAAATCTTGTTCATCACATTCATTATCTTGGCATTGACTTCTGCATTTTATCGCAGAACGGAATCATGCCACCAAAACGACGGTTGACTAAGAATGGTCGACGAACGACTCCTTCTTCCATTCTTGAAACTGTTCCCCCACCCAACAACAATGAGACTACTGAACAAATGATCGCGCGTCGAATAGCTGAAGGTATTGCTGAGTATGAAGCAAGCCGAAATCGTGAGAATGGAATGAATAACAGTGGATCTACCCTTGTTAACACTGAGGCACCTGCGACTACTCGCCGAGGGTGTTCATACAAGACATTCCAGGTATGTAAGCCAGTTACTTTTCGTGGCACCGAGGGTGCTATTGGGATTATACACTGGATAGAGAAGACAGAATCGGTATTGGACATTAGTGACTGTTCACCAGACTGTATGGTGAAATATGCCACCTGCACCCTTGCTGACAAGGCTCTTACTTGGTGGAATAGTCAAGTCCAATCACTTGGACGACCAGCTGCCTACTCCATGTCATGGGAAGTACTGAAAAACATGATGTTGGAGGAGTTCTGTCCCCATAGTGAGATGCAGAAAGTCGAAACTGAACTGTGGAACATCACTATGATTGGTGCCGATATCACTGGTTATACAACCAAGTTTCAGGAACTAGCACGTCTAGTGCCACATATGGTGACACCTGAGTACAAGCGCATCGAGCGTTATGTATATGGTCTGGCACCGCAAATCAGGAGTTTGGTTACATCTTCCAAACCTGACACATTCAGGAGGGCTGTTGTTTTAGCGCAAAGTCTGACCGATGAGGCAGTCAGGATGGGAACACTGACCAAGAAAACTGCATCGGGCAAGGTTGAACCGAGCAGTACTGAAGCTGGCAGTTCTGGAGGTACAAAACATAAGTGGAATGACAGAGGAAGTGACCGTCAGGGTCAAACAAATAAGAAGGGGTCTGGAAACCCAAAGTCCTATGCTGCCACCGCTGTGGAATCAAAACCATACTTGGGTAACAAACCTAAGTGTGACAAATGTAGCAAACACCACGAGGGTGAATGTTGGTATTGCAACAACTATAGAGGTTGGGGTCACAAAACCCAAAACTGCAAAGTTAGCCCTACCCCTAGGGAGAACACAGAACGCCGAAATCAAGGGTGTTTTGAATGTGGCGACACGAGGCACTACCGGAACCGTTGCCCACGACTCAACAACCAAAAACGCAACAACAACAACCGTGGTAACAACAACCGAGCCAACAACATCAACAATCAGCCGGCTCATGGAAGAGCATTTGTGATCGGAGCACAAGAGGCACGCCAGGACCCTAACACCGTCACTGGTACGTTTCTTGTAAACAACCATTATGCCTCTGTGTTAATCGATTCAGGTGCTGATTTAAGTTTTGTGTCTAATGAGATTAGACCACTATTAGAACTTGAATCACGTAAGTTAGATAACAAATATACTATTGAACTAGCCGATGGCGAGTTAATCGAGTCAGGAGAAATAGTATCGGGATGTACCTTGGAATTGGAAGGTCATCTCTTCGAAATAGACTTACTACCGGTTAAGTTGGGAAGTTTCGACATTGTAGTCGGCATGGATTGTTTGGCTAAGAACCGCGCCGAGATCATATGTTGCGATAAGTTGGTACGCTTACCACTACCGACAGGAGAAACTCTCATGGTCAAAGGTGAGAAACAAAAAAGTGCCACAAAAATGATTACATGCTTGAAAGCCCGTAAATATCTCCGAAAGGGATACCAAGCATTCTTGGCACACGTTGTAGAAAAGAAGTTCGAGGAACGACGTATAGACGACGTACCTATTGTACTTGACTACCCGGGAGTATTTCCTGACGAGTTACCAGGATTACCACCCCCACGACAGGTTGAATTTCATATCGACCTAGTTCCTGGAGCAGCACCAATTGCTCGTGCACCTTACCGTCTTGCTCCATCAGAAATGGAAGAGCTGTCTGCACAACTACAAGAACTCTTAGACTTAGGATTCATCCGACCGAGCTTTTCACCTTGGGGAGCTCCGGTTTTGTTCGTTAAGAAAAAGGATGGATCAATGCGAATGTGTATCGATTATCGGGAACTGAACAAAGTAACTATTAAAAATCGATATCCACTACCTCGCATCGATGACTTGTTTGACCAACTACAAGGGTCAAGTTACTATTTGAAGATCGACTTGCGATCTGGTTACCATCAGCTGAAGGTTCGGGATGAGGATATCCCTAAGACTGTGTTTAGGACTCGGTACGGTCATTACGAGTTCCTAGTCATGCCATTCGGATTGACAAACGCACCAGCAGTGTTCATGGACCTCATGAATAGAGTATGCAAACCTTATCTTGAAAAGTTCATGATTGTGTTTATCGATGACATATTGATATACTCACGAACGAAGGAGGATCACGAGAAACATCTGAGAATGATTCTTGAATTACTGGAGAAAGAGAAGCTTTACGCAAAGTTCTCTAAGTGCAAATTTTGGATGTGCGAGGTTCATTTCCTTGGTCATGTGATCAATAACAAAGGAATTCATGTGGACCCATCCAAAATTGAGGCTATCAAGAACTGGGAAGCCCCGAAAATGCCATCCGAGATACGACAATTTCTTGGGCTAGCCGGCTATTACCGATGATTCATCGAGAACTTCTCGAAAATAGCCCAACCGCTTACCGCTCTGACTCAAAAAGATAAGAAATTTAATTGGGGTGAGAAGCAAGAGAATGCCTTCCACTTGTTGAAACATAAAATAAGTACCGCACCTATCCTATCACTACCAGAAGGAGTAGAAAACTTTGTTGTCTACTGTGATGCTTCACATCAGGGATTAGGTTGCGTGTTGATGCAAAACGACAAAGTCATTGCTTATGCGTCTCGACAATTGAAAGTTCACGAAAAGAACTATACGACGTATGACTTAGAGCTAGGAGCCGTCGTTTTTGCACTTAAGATTTGGAGACACTACCTAAACGGTACAAAGTGCACTATCTTCACGGATCACAAAAGTCTCCAACATATATTCGACCGGAAAGAACTCAACATGAGACAACGTCGTTGGTTCGAATTACTGAACGATTACGACTGTGAGATTAAGTATCACCCGGGCAAAGCAAACGTTGTAGCTGATGCCTTGAGTCGTAAGGTATGGGTCAAACCCTGTAGAGTTCGAGCATTGGGTTTGACGATCCACTCGAACCTCATTACTCAAATTCGTGATGCTCAACAATTAGGATTCATTCCCGAATGCCTTAAGGAAGAATCCTTGAAGAGAATGGAGAAACAACTTGAAACCAAAGACAATGGAGTGTTGTACTTCATGAACCGAATTTGGGTACCGTGCGTAGATGAATTGCGCCGATTGATTTTGGACGAAGCACATAAGTCCAACTACTCGATACATCCTGGTGCAGATAAGATGTATCACGAATTGAAAGGATTTTACTAGTGGCCTGGCATGAAACGAGACATTGCCACATACGTTAGTAAGTGCTTGACTTGTGCAAAAGTCAAGGTCAAATACCAAAAGCCATCTGGGCTTTTACAACAACCCGAAATGCCCAAATGGAAATGGGAACACATCACGATGGACTTCATCACGAAGTTACCGAGAACAACATCCGGAGTTGACACCATATGGGTGATTGTCGATCGATTGACGAAATCAGCCCACTTCCTTGCTGTCAAGGAGACAGACAAAATGGAGAAACTGACTAGAATCTATTTGAAAGAGGTCGTTTCTCGACATGGAGTGCCATTATCCATCATCTCTGATAGAGATGCAAGATTCACTTCTCGCTTCTGGCAAACACTTCAACATGCATTGGGTACTAGACTCGACATGAGCACTACTTACCACCCACAAACTGACGGCCAGAGCGAGCGAACAATACAAACGCTCGAAGACCTGTTAAGAGCATGTGTGATAGACTTTGGAGGTAATTGGGATACACACCTACCTCTAGCAGAATTTTCTTACAACAACAGTTATCACACCAGCATACAGATGGCACCATTTGAGGCATTGTATGGACGCAAGTGCCGATCGCCACTCTGCTGGGCAGAGTTGGACGACAGACAATTATTAGGTCCTGAGATAGTCCAAGAAACTACGGACAAGATATCTCAAGTGCTTAACCGATTAAAAACAGCACGTGACCGACAAAAGAGTTATGCCGATAACAGACGGAAACCTTTAGAATTTCAAGTAGGTGACAAAGTCCTACTCAAAGTAGCACCCTGGAAAGGGGTTGCACGATTTGGAAAACGGGGAAAACTTAACCCACGATACATCGGAACGTTCGAGATCCTTGCGAGGATTGGTCCTGTTGCCTACAAGCTCCAACTACCGCAAGAGCTTAGTAGTATCCATGACACCTTTCATATATCTAACTTGAAAAAGTGTCTTTCCGATGAAACACATATCATCCCTTTGGACGAAGTCTTCATTAACTCAAAACTAAACTTTGTGGAGGAACCTATCGAAGTTATGGACACAAAAACGCAGAAACTTCAACACAAACGAATCAAGCTAGTTAAAGTTCGTTGGAACTCAAAGCATCGCCCAGAGTTCACCTGGGAACGTGAGGATGAAATGCGCAAGAAGTATCCTCAACTATTTGAAAACGTGACCGTGACTCACGACACGAGTTAAATCTCAGGACGAGATTTCCCTAACGGGGGGAGAATGTGACAACTCTTCAAATTAGGTACTGATTAACAAATAAGCATGTGCATTCTTACGCTAATTTCCTGATTAAGTTTAAAACAAAATTTTGATGTGATGTAAGCCTAGCAGCCCAATACTTAAACAAAAAGTATTACTTAATATGTGATTAATAATAATAATCGCGTACAAACGTATCGGAACAAACCCAATAGAAAAATATAACAAAAGTTAATGACACAAAATAATTAATAATTCGATTATTAATTACGAGTACTGTTATATCTATAACATATGGATAAAACGAATTAAATATACGTTTTGCATAAAACGTATTATAATTCGAACAGAAACAATTTTAAAACGTACCCAAAGGTCGAAAATAATAAAAGTATTATTTTCGTTATTCATAATAAAGTATTTGGGGAGTTACCTCAAATTACAATTTAGAAATTTGAACAAAAATTGACACACAATTGGACCCGTACACGAAACTAACGGGTTAAAAACCTACAATCTAAACATAAACTAAAATATCTGGGAGACACAACTCGTACTGAGCCATGCCTCCCTTTGAATTTTAAACAAATACATACTCTCTCCTCACTTGATCACCAACCTCAGATAATTGAGGAGACAATATCTGTTACTAGCCATACTCGTTTGAAATATTATACTCTCACCTGCCATTCTTCTGTGATCTTTCTACACACACACACACACACACACCACATCAAAATCATCTATCATCTTCTTTTTTTTCTTGAGCTGGAAGAACTCAAACAAAAACCGAAGCAACAAGAAGCACCACCAATATCATCATCATTAAATCATCTACAAAAAGGGAGAAGATCAAGAGCCAGGAACAAACAGCAACATCATCATCATCATCACCTCCTTTGATTCCTTCATTAAACTACTTTGTAAGAACACTTAAACTTTCACTAATATTGTTTGTTTTTAACTGTTAAACTGGTTATAAGTTCATATCTTGAAGGATCATGTATGAAAACTTAACAAAAACTAGGTAAAACATAACCTTAGTGACATATAAATTTTGGACAGATTTTAACATCTCGGTATAAAAATTGTATAAAATTTGTACGAGTAACGAAAACACTTGAGACCATTTGGAAAAGTTTGATATTTTTGTCCTCTACAAAAGTTCTTCTTTGACCACTTCCAGAAATGTCCGTATTTTCGTGTATAACTCGATTCTTGAACATATGTCTGTTTTGGACCAAATCAGACCACACTTCGAATTTATTTAAAATTTGTCGCTGACCGTATGAGTCGCTGACCACTTTAGTCACTGAACTCTTAAGTCACTGACCCTTTCATGACAGAACTTTTAGTCGCTGACCCTTCAGCGACCAACCACTTAAGTCACTGACCTCTTATGTCACTGACCCCTTAAGTCACTGACACCTTCAGCGACCAACCACTTAAGTCACTGACCCCTTAAGTCAGTGACCCCTTCAGCAACCTTAACCAGCGAGTCGACCACCAGCAACTTGACAAGCAAGTTGACCAGCAACTTGACCAACGAGTTGACCAGCTTTGACCAGCAACTTGACCAGCGAGTCGACCAGCAACTTGACCAGCGAGTTGACCAGCTTTAACCAGCGAGTTGACCAGCAACCTTGACCAGCGAGTTGACCAACTTGACCAGCTTTGACCAGCAACTTTGACCAACTTTGACCAGTGAGTTGACTTTCATTGACTTTTGTACAAATTGTAGTTTGACCAAAACTGATCAGACCTAAGTGACGCCTTGAACATGGAAACCCAAATACTAGCGTCGTTGATCATAAGTGACAAGTGACCCGTCACTATCTAGCGACATTTCATCGAAGTGACGCCCAATTTCATACAATAAGTATATTTACCTATGCCTACATATATAGAACAAATATATGAAAAATGGAGACGAAATAATATTTCAACACAATGTCACCAACAAATTCAATGACTAACATTATTAAGAAATTAACAATTTCTTCAAACCAACAAACCGTTAACATAAGTTGATTAAACAAATCAAACGTACTTATGTTAATACATTTATTGTACATAGGTTAACATACCTTGGGCGTTTATCTGTCGGATGCTAGCATTCATACCGAGCAAACCACAGTGAGTTTACAGCCCCTATTTTTAAATGTTTTCTACTTTTAAACACAGGGGTGTTAAACATAGAAATTGCATGCCAACACATGCAATCAAACTATAAATGCTTATTTACTTTTATACAAACTGTTTGTTTATGGAATAACATTTCCACAACTGTTTTGGGAATTAGACAAAGTATCCTAGTACGGACCTAGACTTGGAATGTGTGCATGAAAAGACCTCATGACATGCTACTGTAACCATTAGCTAGGTGACTCTAGCCACTGAGTATACGGATAGTACTATTGCCGTGACGACCCTCCTACGGTGGAGCATATACTTAAATGTCCGTTCAGGCAAACAGCATAAGTTCTGGTTGTGGTTTGGTTATAGGGTTAGGTCACGTTACTTTAACCTGCGAGGTTTAGCTCACCTTCAAGGGATCATAGTCTAAGCAAATTCCCACATACTTTTAGGAAGAACGAATCCTACAACTGTTAAACACCGGAAAACATACCGGCAACTTATTTATACTGGTAAACAACCAATTACATACTTTTAGGAATAAGGAATCCTACAACTGATAAACACCGGAAAACATACCGGAAACTTATTTATATGGTAAACAACCAGTTACATACTTGTAGGAAGAACGAATCCTACAACCGTTTAATACCGGAAAACATACCGGCAACTTATTTTATACTGGTAGACAACCAGTCATATGTTTTAAGGGTAACAACCCTACATAACCTGTATTTTTATAAATGAATAACGAATCATTTATACAAACTTGGTTTAACTAACCACATACATATACAAACCTGTAAATTCACTCAACATATTTGTTGATGACTTTCTCTATGTTTTTCAGGAAATTAGCTTGGTGAGTAATCGCATGCATTCAGGATGGACAACCCTGGACTACTCAGGATGCCACATACTTTTGGGACCGCTTTTGAAAGATTTCCTCAGTATAACTGCAAACACTGCAGTCATACTGACGAAATCTTGTATTAAACTTATGTATTGTAAAACTAAATGTTTTAAACTCTACTACTACCGATACGACTTACATAGTCGTACTACTTTTGTAACAACTGTCAAACTGGGCATCCTTGATAAATAAAGTTGTGCGATAACCATATGCTCTGAGTATGTATGCGTTGTTTGGTTGAATTTAACTGTTCGCAGCCCCACCACGTCACAAGGCTTCCGCATATTATTATATTGTTTGATTCTAATTACCATTTGGCGGGGTGTGACACATAGGTCCGACCGTTCTTAACACCTAAGCTTATCTCTCGTTCTTCTAATTGTGTAACTAATTATTAACTTGTTATAATCAACTATGTAAGATCAAGGGGGTTTATGTATCCTAGGTCACTTGGACTTTACTTTCCTAGATCTTGTTAATACCATTCTTAAACTCTAATTACTTTGATTTATGACATAGACCTCTCCTTTTCAAACAGTTATACATCCCTGGATTATTCACAGTTTGTTAAAACGTGTTTCATATGCAGACCATGCCTTTCAGTAATTAGAGAGTGTACTTTACATGGTAGTTCCACGGCTTCTTACATCCGACATGCGGTCAAGAGTAATTGACAGTGAAAGTGACACTCTAAACTAACTAATTGTAAAGCAGTCAGAAATGTAAACCTAATATGTACTACGAGTGGTTTCACGGTGTCTTACTTATTGCATGTCATGGGCACATATAATTACTTACCACAATTAAGGTTCATGACTCCCTAATATCTAAGTTGTAGTCAGGTGGATAACTGGAAAGGGTACTCCATAAATTAGGTCTGGTGTCATATATGTAAACAATAACAAGGTATAATAATTCCCATTCATGTAAGTTTCTTTTTATAAATTTAAACTATGTTGAAATGAGTTATTTTTACGATCCTATAAACTAACTAACATAGAGTTGTCCGAAATCAGATAGAAGATATGTCACATAGATAGTAAACACAAAGAATTACAATACACCGGAAGTTCTCCCAAATATACTAAACACATCTGCCAACGACTACCCTCGAATCCTATTCCCCAATTTCGGTCGTCAGAGATGTTCGTATCATGGCATGGTCTATTGAATAAATAGTCGCATAAATAGGTTTTACCCTACCGGAATAAGTTGGGGCAGTCTGGTCATAAGCGGTTGGCCAAATGCCATCATTCATTTATAATGTTATAATTAAACTATAAACATAAATTCATTTAGTACATTTATAGTATTGATCCGTAATATAACTACCTTCGGTCATCCCAGACTTCCGTACGTTTGTACTCCGCATAAAGCGTTTCCAGCACTATATCTGGGAATAGTCGAATAGGGGCCGTCATATTACTTTACAATATTTAATATCATCCAATTATAACTATCTAAATCATGGCAAACATATAAGAAACTACTCGCAGATCATGACAATAAATATTTTTAATGTTAATAAATCATAAACATCAAACAAGAACATTACGAATAATTAATAAAAGAAAAGGATAGATATTACCTGTAATTATTGCGAGCAAAACGATGCTTATATTACTTCTGAATATTCCAAAACGTTACATTGCTAAGATAGCTACTACTAACTACTACATAATTAATCTCCTACTTATCTCTCACCAAAATAATTAGATTAATTTAGAGAGAGAAAGTAGAGAGAAAAAGAGAAAATAAAAGTTGGGAGAGTGAGTAGAAAGGTGTAAGCTGTTTGGTGTGTGGTGTGTGGTATGTAGGTGTGTCTTTCAAATGAACCAATGGCACCAATTTATAGTTGAAATCCAGTGCACTTTAGCAACTTGGGGCACATGTTAGCAAAAGGTAGAAAAGGTGGTAGCACATGTACCCTAAAGCACGGAAAGGTCTGACACATGACCCTAAAGTTGCGGAAAGGTCTAGCACGTGTACCAGGCGAGTACGAGCAAGGATGAAAAAGCGGTTGGGAGACGGGGGAGGAGCAGCCGGCGCCACCACCATGTTGTCCGACGGTGGCTACATGGTGGCAGGCGGCGGCCGGCAGGCTGTCGTCCCGGTTCACCGTCTTTTGCCCGTTTCTTGATTCGCGCGTATCTTCTTCGTTATGCGTCCGTTTTTCATTAATTCTTTTTGCATTGCTTTCTTTTTTCAAAAACAAAGACTTTGATGGAAAGAAATCCCTGAAAAGTATTTCTAATCTTTAGATGTCTCATGCGAATTGTTTGAATCTTCCGGTGTACGTAGAATCTTAGTTCTTCATCCGTTTTTGCTGGTTCTTCTTCTGTTGGATTCGTATTTTAAAAATGAACATCTTGGATAAGATGGATCTTGGTGATGGTTACTTAGTCTCTAAATCTTGTTTTGATGCCTTGAATCTTCAAACGTGTGTGGAATCTTCGATTTTCGTCCATTTTTAGTGATTTTTCTCATGCTTCTGTGTTTTTACCTCCTTGGCATAATATCACTAATTTAAGTGATAATTGATCTTGTATGCCAAGTATTAGTCTTAAATGAGAGGGATATCGGTAGTAAAAACATAACTTTTTACGCGATATCAAGTATCCCACACTTAGAACTTTGCTTGTCCTCAAGCAAACTCATTCATAAAGGGCTTTTAGAAAGATTCTAGTTACACATATCTTTTAGAAATACCATTTCCAAAGAATATAAAGCTCTAGTTATGAAAGAATTTTCATGAGAAACTAAGGGTTTATAGAGTTTGATACTTTCTTCAAGCAACTTAGATGAATCATGACTAGTAAATCCTTACAGTGGGTCACTCAAATCACTCAGGTGTTTAGGGTTTCCTACTTTCTAGTGTCAATCACTCAGATAGCTAGTCATGCAGCATTCTCGTCATAGGCTTGATCAAGAATCAAATCTCCATCACTTTGGATGAGAACGATACTAACCTTTCAAAACATCTTAGAAAGGAATCTGGTTTTTGGTTTTGGAGAAGTGAAAAAGGTGTGTGAAAAGGAGGATTATGGGTTTATCTTTCCTCGTATCGTTTTTGAAACTTGAGTGTTTTTTCGAGAAATTCTCTTTTGGAATTTCTCATATTTGCAAAGACTTGATAGTGCAACCCTTTGTGGATTTTAATTTCCTTTTCTGGACTTTTCTGGGTAGTGCCGGCATATATGTTTCTTGTTTTCTTTCTTTTTCTCATTTTTCTTTTCTTTTCTTTTTATTATGTCACCGTTACCGATGGATATTTTTGTCCAAAAGGTTTCGTATGGTATTGTGAGGTTGTGTTGGCTTTTCTCGTGGAAATTTGGGAAATTGAGAGTGTCTCTAAAAATTCTGGAAGACGTGGCTTCCGTAGGTTCGGGATGAAGATATAAAGGAAGGTTTTGATTTGATAGTGGCCGTGAAGAGTGAGTGGATGTTTGGTGGTAAGTGTGACACCCGCCAAATTAGGACTAGCAATTAGTGCCTAATCATTTTTTAATACATGTAATTAGTTATGTGTTAAGCTAATTGTATGTATCATTATGTATATTATTATATATACACATACGAGATTTAATTAAATCGTGCATTTTCGATTCGGATAGAATCCGAACACCTCAAACATGGATGTTGGTGACAAGTTTTTCATAAATAATGTAAACCTATTTGGTAATTAAATAGTCATTATTTACTATATAATATTATTGCATAATAATAAACTAAATTTCTTACGTTTTGTTTAAAACATAACATATCTGGGAAAACCCGTAAATCGAGCACGACACCCGAACGAAATTCAAAACATATTTTGGAAACTTAAAACAAGTATTTTAAAACACATAGTCATTCCATATACCATTTACATACTAAAAATGTATACGAGAGATCAATCGAACGAACCTAACTTTTAAACCGCACAATTAACGTATAACCGACTAACAAACGTAACACGAGTCCAAGGAACGAGTAGTGAACCCAAGCCCAGGCCCTTGAGCTCAGGCCCAGTCGGCCCCAAGAAACCCAAATGGGCAGCCCTAAACTTTCCCCATATAAAAACCACACTTAACCCTTATCTCTCATTTCCTTTACACACAAATCACAAATCTTATCTTTTCCCTCCCTCCACCTCCCCTCCAACGAGTTTCCAGCCACTCCACCACCATTCTCAGCCTCCTCCATGACCTACAAGGACCACCAATCACTCCCTTCACTAATCTAACATCATCACTCACGATATTAGCAAGGAAGAAGCAAGAACACGTGGACAGCAACACCATCGGCTCACTTCAGCTCCAGATCCGTTTTCGCTTGGTATAAACCTCTTCTTTTTAACTATATCTACTTGAATTCCACATATATACATGCTAGTGTTTCGTTTCTCACTGATTATGTCCATAAATCTACTTAAAACTCGTTTGAACTTGTGGAAAACCATTGGATAATAACATTACCCACTGGGTAATAATTTATTTCGGGTTAGATCGGGCATAACCGAACCATTTATTGATGAAATCTAACTTTTATTAAGCCTAAATTGTATCATTTTGAGTCTAGTTTTCAAATATGTTAAGCTCATTCTCTAACTCAATCGTTTGCTATTTTTAAGAACTAAAATGATGGTACAAGGTGAGACTGAACATTCTGACCAGAATCTTGACCAAAATGATTTGTGCATATCTCAAGTTATAGGACGAATTAGAAGGTGAATCCAGTTGGAAAAGATTTTTTTTTATGATTACAACAACTTCTCTTGTGATACATTCAACCATAAATGCACGATTTATTTTCTAGTGAACTGTTTATACACAAAGGTACTAAAACGTGATTGATTGACCCTTGCAGCTTTGGAAAATTATTCAGGACAAAATACTAAACTATAGATCATGTAAAAATATGGAATCTAAAGCTAAGACATATATGAATATGTGTAAAAATTATCAGACTCTACATTAGCCATTTGAATGGTCGAAAGGCAAGGACAAAATCGAGTAATTTCAGAAAAACATGAACATAAGTGACATTTTCATATTCGGTTTAAAAACGACACTTGTGGGTCACGAAAGGTCACAAAACTTGTTTTCTATAAGTTTTACAACATCATAGAAGTTGTGTAATAGTTTCAGGTCAAACCGAGCATTTTTGACTTAGCCCTCAAGAACAAAAACCATCTCAGCCCGATTCTCCGACACAACTACTTTATGTCGCACTCGTGCGACACAACACTGCGACACAAACCATTATGTCGTATCAAAATCAGAAACCCTAATCTGCGACACCAATCCTTGTGTCGCTACACAATTTATGTCACAACATGCGACACAGACCTCTACGTCGCATACTTAACTTATTTTGCTGAATTGCGACACTACTTTTATGTCGCCACAACCATTGTGTCGCATATCACGGATTGTTGAAAACCCCTATTTTCACTAAGTCTCGATTCCATACAAAATTGTTTAACTATATACGACACTACATGAACATACAACAACATGTACTCAATGAGTGTACAAACCTAATAATAATATCTTTTTGAATTATTATTACAAAACGTCACCAACGGGCTGCTCATACTTACCAAACACAACGATAACAAACACTGGACATAACTAGTTGAATGAACAACTAGCATGGATGTTCTTTCGAGACATCTACTCATATAAACTTATATGTCTAGGACACTAGAAGGTTACGGGTTCGGAGAACCTACTTGCTGATTTAAGCACATGGATATACGTATTGTGACAAACGCTTACTTTCAAGACTCAGGTGAGTCTCATGGCCCCTCTTTTACTGTTTTTCACTCAGGGGTGGGATACATTGCTCTATTTTTTTTACATATGAACGCAAGTACTAAAACCTCGATATATACTACATGAGTTTTCACACTAATCATTTTCAAGCCCTCCATAGCATAGTTTGGTAATACTTTTATAGTGTGAATGTTAGTGTATGGTACCATATGAGATTGACAATCCCCGTCCGGGTTGGAAGCCCCAACTGGTCAAATGGACGCATTATCATTTGTTCGTACGAGTGTAGATTAGGCACTCGTGGGGAGGCACCCTCGATCAGGCACTTAATTGTGATCCTGACACCTCAGTTAAGCTCAGACTATGTGCTCATGGTTGTATATACACTCAATTATTTATTTTCTTCGTTGCAAATCATGATAATAAATCTTGTGGTTCATACACATTGCATTATTATACAAACCTGTGAGCTCACCAGCGTTAGCTGACCTTTTTAGCATGTATCTCAGGTATACAGCAGTAGATTTGGACTGCCCATCAGGATGCATATTAGCTCGAGTCTCCATGCAAAAACCTCAGAGATTTCATTGCATTATTATATTTTGTATAACTAATTATGTTTTTAAATCTCTCATATTACGAACACGAGCTAATGTAACTAGCTTAATTGATGTAAATTTTTGATTTATTAATGTAATATTTAAAATGACGCATATAGAGTCGTTCATTATATACCTTGTGTGTTTTGATTATTGATTAGTAGAACCCCAAAGTATGCTTCCGCCAAATAGTAAATTTGGAGGGTGTGATAAATTGGTATCAGAGACTAAGGTTATAGTGAACTAGGTTGCATTTAGTGGGCCTAGACTATGATCGTTAGGCAGTATTTCCTTATTAGGTATGACTGGTTCAGATATTACATCATACAACTTTAATTTAAGATAGCCTGATCAACTATGTACAATTAAAAGAAGATGATGTGAGACCTGAAACATTTATGTTGAATAGGGATACACTAGTTGACTCTGACCATGAGAGAAACGGGACCATTACTTGTTTGTGCTATACACTCTAGCCTATATTGTATGATATATATATATATATATATATATATATATATATATATATATATATATATATATATATATATGTAAGACCCTCAAATTTACTGTTTAGCGGAAGCATACATTGGGTGTTACTAATCAAATATCAGAAGCACAAAGATATAATGAATGACCACTATATGCGTCGTTTTACATTTGTATTAATAAAAACCAAAGTTTGCATCAAAAATAGAGTTACATTAGCTCGGTGGAAATTGAGAGATTTAAGTACATAATTAATCTATACAAAATATAATAATGCAGCTAAATCTCTGATTGTTTGCATGCTGACTCGAGCTAATTGATCTTGATTGTGCAATCCAACCTACTGCTGGTCACCTGTGATACATGCTAAAATGGGTCAGCGAAACGCTGGTGAGCTCACAGGTTTGTATGTCAACACATGATTGTATGAACCGCAAGATTTATAATTGAATTTATAAAGCAATTAAGCAAAATAAAAGTTATACAGCCATGAGCACATAGTCTGAGCTTAACTTGAGTGTCAGGTCCAATTAAGGAAACCCAACTTGAATGCCTCCTACGAGTGCCTAATCCACACTCGTCTTCCCAAATGCTAATACGTCCGTTTGACCAGTTAGTGCGTGCTAACCCGGACGAGGATTGTCAATTCTATATGATATCATATACTAATATTCACGCTACTACGTATTACCAGACTATGCTATGGAGGGCTTTAAATTGATTAGTTGAAGTAACTCATGTAGTATTTGATTTTGATTTGTACTTGCGTTCAATTTGTAAAACAAAACGAGCAATAATATCACACCCCTGATTGAAAAACAGTAAAATAGGGGCCATGAGACTCACCTGAGCTTGAGAAGTTTATCTAAATAAACTTTGATTGATTAGCCGAGTATCGATGTCCGAAGACTTGTAACCTGAGGGTGTCCACGACACGCGATGGTTATAAACGGGAGTCGGTATCTCAAAGGACTACCTTTGTAGTTGTTACACAACTATATATGTCCAAATTACTACGATTTGGTTGATTATTTGGTTTGTGTTTTGAAAACGTGTACGGCCCGTTGGTGATAGATTTATAATAATAAACTTAACTATTATTATTATACTTTGATTTATCCATTTTTGCGTATTAATCGTATCGTATTTGGTTTGGTTATTGAAAAGTGATTTTTAAACACTTAGAATGTTTTTGGCTTCTGTTTTTGGGTTTCTGCGACACTAAATGCGACATAACCCTTGTGTTTCGCAACACAAGGCTTGTGTTCTGCAACACAAGGCTTGTGTCTCATGTCTGCGACACAATATGCGACACAATGCTTGTGTTCCGCAACACAAGGCTTGTGTCTTATGATATGCAACTTAATGCGACACTAAATGTGACACAATGCTTGTGTCTTATGTTTTGCGACACTAAATGCGACACAATGCATGTGTCTTATGTTTTGCGACACTAAATGCGACACAATGCTTGTGTTCTGCAACACAAGGCTTGTGTTCCGCAACACAAGGCTTGTGTCGTAAAGATGAACACTAGCCCAGAACCCAGCGGCTGTCGCGATTTTTCAACCCAAAACCCAAATCTAACTCATTTTTAGGCTGCCAAATCGTGTTTTCATCATACATTTGGACAATACTAAGTTGTGTAAACATTATAACACCGAAATAATACACCAAAATGAGTAGATCTAAATATTTAGAGAATTTCTTACAATTGAAAATCGAGACAAAGGAGGAAGAAAACGAGGGTGGTGCCTTTGTTAATCTTGTTCCTCTCTTGACGGTGATTCCGAAAATGTAACTTTTGTTGTCGGTTATGCGAGATCAGAAAATTTGGTGGTGATGGGTTTGAGAGTGTTTAGTGGTGTGTGTGTGTTTTTGTTGAAATGGAAATGAAAGAAAGAGGGAAAGAGAGGTGGGGTGTAGGTGAAAGCCTAACCTTTTTCAGTCCCCGCAATTGCGCTCCGTGCGGTGTTCGTTCTCCCGTTCGTTTAAACGTTAAATGTTTATGTTATACGTTTAAATATACGTTTTAAAATACGAATAATTACCCAATATTTTTGTTAAGTATTTTACCAAATACTTAATGGTTGCATTATAAAATATAACTTTAGCTTGTTTCGATTTGTTTGCGCGTTTAATAATCTAATCGTGTAGTCATTGTTTGTACGATACGAATTTGAATTGAAATATTATCTAAATAATATTTTGGATATAATTGCGTTATTAAATAATATTATATTATTTAATAAAATTGTTCACCAACGTCCATATTAATTGAACCGAATTACATTCGATGTGAAACTTGTACGATTTAATCAAATCGCATGATTGTATATATTCAACAATATATATTACTTGATACATTAATTAGCCTAACACATAACTAATTACATGTATTATAACTGATTAGGTACTAATCACTAGTCCTAATTTGGCGGGTGTCACAATATAGGCCATACAGAACCACTCGTGGCTAGACGCACTGGTAGCTCACACCGAGCTAGACCTTACCACAATCCTGCCATCACGGGTAACGTCTCTGCTATAGCTCGCCATCGGGCAATTTCCCACCAATGGAGCTGGTTACCCATGACTATGGCCACCTGGAGGATTGAGGAAGACATAGAAGTCCCTGCTGATGTTGGGGAACATTTAGCCATGGATCTTTCCCCTTACACCCAAGAACTAACATACCTTATCATACCTGTATTAGCTGCCAGAGTACACCAACACGAGAGACAATTTCACGACCTGGGTCTGGAACTTCAGGAAACTCATGAGAACTGGAGACTCATGGCACTGCGTATCAATCAAGTCTCTGAAGATCATGAAAATACATTCAGCAACATGGACGTCCTACACGACCGGCTAGTGGAAACAGGAATTGAAGTTGAACTTTTGCATCACAAGTGGGAACATTGCGAACAACGCTTACAAGAAGCTGAAGAATACTCAAGAATGCTGGTACAACGACTAGCTGATAATGCCAGACAAGCCAGCAGGCTTGCGACTGTGGATCGTCTTATCACCCAAATGTCACAAATAACCTGCGCCAAGATTAGTGTAGTACTTATCTTGTAACCTATCTAGTTATCTATGTAGGGCTCCGTAATTCGTCTGAATGTATTAATTCCCGGCATCTTTTGTAATCTCCATATTATGTAATCTTTTGAGAACTCATACCTTGTATCCAACTTTGTTATCTAATGAACTATGATTATCACTTCCTGCTGTTGTATATTAACACTTTATATATATACCCCTGTGATATATCATAACCTTATGCAAGTGTCTCATTTTATATTCTTTCTTGTTTATTCTAGAATTATGCCTCCAAGCGTCTCATTTTTAGAATTTCTCGGAATGAAGCCCTAGCTACTCAAAACACGCCACCAAATAGTGGCTCATGGCCAAATCAGGGCAGTGAAGACACGACCAACAACACCCCTCCACCCAAACTCTGTTCATACAAGGACTTCCTGAATTGCAAACCGCTACACTTCAAGGGCACCGAGGGTTCTATTGGTTTGATACGCTGGATGGAGAAGATGGATTTGGTCTTCCGAATTTGTAACTGCCCGGAGGACTGCAAGGTCAAGTACTCCACATGCACCTTCTTAGATGGCGCCTTGACTTGGTGGAATACCTATGCTCAAACTGTGGGCATTGACACTGCTTTCTTGACTCCGTGGGAAGATTTGAAATGAATGCTGAAGGACGAGTACTGTCCTAGAGACGAAATCCAACAGTTGGAGAATGAGTTCTGTCACCTCACCACCCAAGGCAATGACATTGCCGGATACACCACCAGGTTCAACCAACTAGCACTGTTGTGGCCATCCCTTGTCGACCCGGAATACAAACGGATCGAATGCTACATTTGGGGACTTCCCACACGCATTCAGGGTATGCTCACTGCTTCCAACCCCACGACCATTCAGGGTGCCGTCCGTATGGCACATAACCTCATGGCACAAATGGTTCGTCGGGGAACACCAATTACCAACAACAATTCAAATCAGTCTGGGGACAACAAGCACAAATGGTCTGGGAACAACAACAACTCCCAACCATCAAAGAAACCCGACACCATCAAGGCCTACTCCTCTAGGCCTGAACCAAAAAAGGGCTACACTAGAAACAAGCCCTACTGTTCTAAGTGCCACAGACATCATGAGGGTCCTTGCGGTACTCCATGCACCACTTGTCAACGCTATGGACATATAGCAAAAGACTGCAAGTCTAACACCACTAACACCCATCAACCTAGAGCTTGCTTTGAATGCGGCAACCCAGGGCATTTCCGGAATGAATATCCAAAACTGAAGAACAAGGGCAACAACACTGCTAAAGGTAGAGCCTTCGTTCTGAACTCAGGGGAAGCCCGCCAAGACCCGAATGTGGTCTCGGGTACATTCCTCCTCAACAACTTAACTGCCTCTATTCTATTTGATACTGGTGCTGATAGAAGTTTTATATCTGATGAATTCTGTCCACTACTTGACATCACACTCGTTGCATTAGATGCTAAATACATTGTAGAGTTAGCTAACGGAAAACTCATTGAAACCGATAGTGTGATACCCAATTGCACTTTAAACCTCGCCAACGAATTGTTTTCAATCGATTTTATACCCGTTGAAATTGGAAGTTTCGACATCATTGTTGGCATGGATTGGCTGTCCAAGCACCATGTTGAAATCATCTGCTACGAAAAAATCGTCCGCATTCCTCTCACCACCTGTAGTACTTTAATCATACAAGGGGACACCGGTGGGACGAGATTGAACATCATATCGTGCATGAAAACCCATAAATACATGAGAAAGGGTTATCAGGAAATCCTCGCACATATTACAGAGAAAAAGTCGGAGGAGAAATGACTTGAGGATGTGCCAATCGTTCAAGACTTTCCAAAAGTCTTTCCCGAAGACTTGCCCGGCATTCCACCACCTAGACAAGTCGAGTTCACGATCGATCTTGTACCCGGGGCAGCACCTGTGGCACGAGCACCGTACCGTTTAGCCCCGTCTGAACTTCAGGAGTTGTCCACTCAGCTACAGGAACTCCTGGACAATGGGTTTATCCGACCGAGTTCTTCGCCTTGGGGAACTCCAGTCCTGTTTGTCAAAAATAAAGACGGTTCTTTCCGCATGTGCATCGACTACAGAGAGTTGAACAAATTAACCGTCAAGAACTGTTATCCACTCCCACGTATCGATGATCTATTCGACCAAATTCAAGGGTCAAGTTTCTATTCCAAGATCGATCTGCGATCTGGATATCAACAATTACGAGTTCGCGATGTTGATATTCCAAAAACTGCTTTCCGAACTCTTTACGGGCATTATGAGTTTCAAGTCATGCCCTTTGGTTTAACAAACGTGTCGGCTGTATTCATGGACCTAATGAACCGAGTGTGTAAACCATATCTCGACAAGTTTGTCATTGTCTTCATTGATGACATTCTTATCTACTCGCGCGACGAACAAGAACACGTGCAACACCTCAAAACCATCCTAGAGCTACTCAAGCACGAAGAGTTATATGCCAAATTCTCTAAGTTTAAGTTCTTGATGCAAACTATACAATTCCTTGGACACGTGATTAACAGTTAAGGAATTCATGTTGATCCATAAAAAATCGAGGCTATCAAGTTCTGGCAAGCACCAACAACGCCGACCGAAGTACGCTAATTCTTGGGTCTTGGTGGATACTATCGGTGCTTTATCGAAATTTTTTCAAAAATAGCTCATCCCCTTACAACCCTCACTCAAAAAGAAAAGATATTCGTCTGGACTGACAAACAAGAGTCAATATTCCAATTGTTATAACAAAAGCTTTTCAGTGCACCCATCCTATCTTTACCGGAAGGCAACGATGACTTCGTGGTATACTACGATGCTTCCCAACAAGGTCTTGGTTGTGTGCTGATGCAACGAGACTGTAAGTCCCTAGTTCTAGGATCGATAACTTCGTTATCTATAGTATTAAGGTCTCAATACACATTATCTTACTATAACAACGAATAAGTTCGCGTTTAGGTTAACTAATACTTAGCTTTTACTATAAACTGTCAAAGCCAAGCCGTTAGTCTTTAGGTTATTCTCTGGATTGAATTCGCAGGTTGCAGTTTTCGAATGGTAAAAGTTCTTAGGTTTTCACGTAATGAAAATATATATATATCTCGTCTCAACTCGCAGCCACTAGGCCTGCGAGTTGACTCGACTCGCACACAAGCCCAAGCCCAGTTCAACTCGGCTCGTTATCACCTGTTGCATTCTGCGAGCTCAAATCTCATCTCGCATCGCAATGCCTTGCGACTTGAGATCTCGACTCGCTATAAATGTTTATTTCATTTTCGATATTCGTCTAACACTTTAATTTACTAATATATTTAACGAATATTAATAACAAAACAAATATTCATTTACAAATCTAAACCAATATACAAACTTGATAACAATCACGCAAGTCATATCTCAAGCTAGATATGTTGTCACAAACTATGTCTCAACAGACCCCCCCTTGACAATAGCTCTAGCGTCTATGTCTTTAAATTATCTTTGGTCTTTATTTGTAAATCTTACTACCTGCATAGATTTTCATCTTAATACAAGTCTTTACCATCATCAGATAATCTCTCGCTAAATCACCCCATGCTTCTATCGTAAAGATTATGTTCTCATTCAACTTTAACAGATCCTTCTTTGACATATTCATTAGGTGTCGATGGCATAAACTCAACTTCATCATCAGCTTCAACCATGAAAATTTCACGTTCACCACCCTCAACTTCATCTTCAGCTTCAACCATGACAGCTTCTCCAGTTTCTGAATCCACATGCCAACTTTTCATATTTCCCAGAATATCCTGTGGCATTGTTTTCAGTGGAATCTGCTGAACACAATTAACAGCTGGATAAACTTTCTTTCTTCTTCTCCTACCAGTCCTTTGACTTCTCTCCTGTAATTTTATCTTTTTTCCATTCCTTGGTTTAGTCTTTTCAAACTTCCCCGAACGAACCTCAGTCGTGATTATATTTTCTACATATTGACCAACAAATCATTATCTGGATTCTTCAAAGATAATCTAGCCAAGTCTCTAATCTCATACTTAGGTAGAGAACTGAACACTGCAAGCTTTCGCTCAAAATACTGAACTCCATCAAACCTTTTAATCGCAAAAAGCTTCAGGTCAGAGTCAAAATACCAACCTATAAAGGTCTGAATATTGGATTGTCCTTATCTTTATCAGGAATCTCTTCTTCAAAATCGGTTGAATCATCGATATCTTCATCTACATCGACAACTTTAGGACCTATATCATCTTCAATCACAACCTCTGTCCTAGATGGGCTCACATAGTGTTCATCTATATTTGCATCTGGATCTACACCCATGTCTAGCTCAATCTCTGAAACAGCAGTCCAATCAAGTGGTGGTTGAAATTCTCCTTCTTCTAAATCATAATTAATATCTTCATCTATCTCATCCAGAAAATCATCTTCTGAATCAGATAGATTAAGCATTTCAATCCCTAGAAAAACACAAACACAAATAACTATTAACAATCTAAATTCCTTCATTGATTTCCCTGAATCAATCTAAGAATTTCTTTATTAATCCTTTTGTGTAATTAGTACATAACATAAACGCAATTAATAACTTATAAATCCTTTATTGATTACCCTGAATCAATCTAAGATTTCTTAAGTCTTTTATCAAACACTTAACAAACATTAATTAAATTTAAACTCTAATGTATTGTGAATAATCACCAAACATTTAAGTTTACAATTAACTAACTTATATAATTTGCAAGACTTAATTGAACTGTTATTTTCTAAGAACTTAACTTTTCAATTATATCTTTAAATTATATATCATTTGTCTAGTAAAAACAAACACATTTATAACTTGTTAGTTATAAAAACTCTCAAATCTAAAATGTCTAAGTTCAAATAAACTTTGACCGCTGAAATAAATCAGAACACGCCGCACGACTTCGCAATGAGTCGGAAGACTTTCGATCACTAATTTATTTAACTTTTTAGAATTAATAACTTAAATAAATTCTAATATATTTAACTAACAAATACAGTAGCAAGCCGAATATATTACCAAAAATATTAAGTTACAATTATCCAATTGTGTTAGGACAAATACTTACAAATACTAAACAGTACTAATCTAATACTAAGCTATCTTACCAGCTTATGTATCAACCGGTACCGCTGTACTTGTACCAGCTCCACTACCACTTGCACCAGCAGCAGACTCCCCCTGAATAGTAGCATGCTCACCAGTTTTTAAAGGACCAGTCGACTCACTATCTTTAGATGCACTGGGATCATCTTCTCTGTCGTGTCTCTTCTTCAGCTTCAACTCATCTTCTTTGCACGCTGCTCTATATACCCTAATCTCCCCCTGAACTGACTGTTCTTTATGCAGACTCAAAACGAGTTCCTCCAAATTGTCAAGCTTCAATCGCTGGGCAGTGCAGTCATCAAGCAGTGTGTTATGAACCTTCATCAATGTCTAATAAGATTCACTAACAGTAAGCAACTGCTGTGCTAAAGAAAGATTTTCAGCTAACAGCCGTGGAACCGATGCCGTCATTTTCTCTAACTCCTTCACTCTAGACTCTAAGGATGTAATCCTTTCAGCATCAGTCATAGGAGTCACTGGAATCGTCGATGGTCTAGGCGGTGTCAACGAAACAATATGAGAATCACGAGTAAGTGGTGGAATGGCTTAAGATAAGGCTGTCGTGAGAAGGCCAGCCGCAAAGCGGCTTGCCTTGGTAGTAGGAAACTGTGCTGAATGCACTAATTCCACAACCCCCTCCTTGATAACTTGAGAAACCGATTCTTGTGCCGGTAACTCGGTCCTTGTCTCAGCCTGTAAAGTTAGATACAAATAAAAAAGTAATTGTTACAGATAACTCCGTCTCAATCTCTAATTAATTATATAACACTTGTAGTACTAAACGTTTATCTCATACCTCAGATGGTACAGATACTGGTTCAGTAACCACCGGTGTCACAGACTCCACCTGCGGTGTATCTCGAGAAACTGTCACAGAATTAACTGTCTCAGTTAAACTCCTGATAAACAGCAAGTTAAGATTATCTAACTTTAAATCAAACTTACCATCTTGAATAATCAAGGTCCTAGAACGCTTTCTGCGTTGAATAATCAGAGGGGTATCCGCCACCTCAGGACCTTCATCAAGAATACTGAAGTCAGGATCGGCTTCTTTAGCGTTACGCTTTTCTTTCACAGCCGGATCAGGCATCAACTTGAACCATAAAAAATTTGTCCAGCTGGAGGTGAAATGAGTCTGACATCATCAGAATCTGTAGAAGAATCTGATTCAATCTCACCATCTTTTCCACCAGAAGTACCAACAATAGTATCCTGAATAGTAAATATATTAAACATTTTGGATTACCATAAAAGCTCTATCATACAAGTTCGATATATATGTAAGATTAATCTAATATATTACATTCAGAGGTAAAACCTCAGATCTATCTTGCTGTCCCTGCTCACCCTCAGGTCGTACAACCTCTGGGTCTGCAGTCTCAGCTTGCTGTGTATAATCATATTTATGTTTTATGATTAGTAGAATAAACCAATCAACTAAATATCTATATCTATATCATTATATAATTATATTATACTTTTATGATTAATAATAGAGTCTATCAACTAAGTATCTATATTTTTGTATAATATACCTCTGCAGGAGCAACATAATGCTCAATAGCCTGCAAAACAGGATCAGTAGCATCATCATGCTGTACTAGCACCTCATGCACAACCTGTGCAGCAACCTCTGCATCAACCTGTTGTCCCAGTTGATCAGCCTGAATAAGAACATCTTCGAGCAGCTCCTGTGGCTCAGGTTGTAGAACCACATCAGCAGCAGGCTCGGGAATAACAGCAGCATCAACATCCAGCCAACCATTATTTGGTGGCGTTATATAAGCAGGATCAGTAATGAAGCCAAATAGATCACGAATCTCCGGCTTAACATACTTTTCCCGTCGAATTGTCTGCTGAAACATAGCATTGTATCCTCTGAGCGCGATAGTGTCTACACGTAAATGTGGCTCAGGGATAACAAGATCAGCAATCCGACAATGGATGATCAGGATACAAAACCTCGGGTAGATCAAAAATCGTGATCTCATAGTACCCGATATCTGGCGTACCAGTTCTCCAAAAATATAATCACAAAAACTGTATGATTTATTATAAACCAGTGACAGCACGGCCGATACAAGAGCAGGACTTAACTCGTCAAAACCGCCCTTCTTCAGTCCAAAAATTGTGACTATAAATTGCCACAAGAATCTCCATTGCCCAATAACTAAGGCCTTGAGGAATTGACGTCCTCTTCTCTCACCCGTATACCTTATACGACCTAACGCACCCTCAACAAAATCCATAGGGTACTCAATCGGACCATCTTCTTGGTCTACCGTCCCCAGTTGTAAAATCTGACGAAGGTCAGATGCAGAAAGGACAACTGGTCTCTGATTGAACGTCATGCGTATCACTGGTGGGTTGACGGTTTGATCATACTGAATATCCGTCCAAAAATCATTCAGTATCGTCTGAGCTATCAGTGGAGACTCTGTAATCGCATAACGAATGCGTGAACGTGCAAAAAATGTAAGCACCTGAGCTACTTTGCTAGCTCCTCGTGCACTGAGATCTAGATCAACAACTATGTTGTGACCTTTATCAAACGAACGTGCCATATCTGTATGAAGCACAAATGACAAAAATAATTAATGCACGTTAACAACATTTACTAAATTTTAAACTATAATGTATTATGAATCAAAATTCATCAAACATCTTAGGTCTAAATTTAGAATATATATCTTGTTACATAATTGTCTCAAGTCTTATATATATAAATTTTTATATTTAACTTATAACAAAAATGTCGTAAGTTGAATATAAATACATAAACAACTTATAATTAAATAATCGTAAATTATACATAAAATAAGTTATTACGTGTTAATTTAAAATTCTCACGTCAAAACTTATAAGAACTTTTGAGGTGGAAAGTTATACTTATATATAACTTATTAAATCAAAAGGGCAAGTTACGAGTTTATTAAAAATATCCTAATTGTTGGATTCGCAAAAACTGAACTCAACTCGCAACTCATTTCGCAGACACATCAACTCGCAAACCAAGTCAATCCGCAGATCAAATCGATGTATTCCCATTGTATAAGACTCGATTGGAACACCCCTCTTTTTTAATATCAATATTATATTATTTTACTCGGAAGCCTATGAATTTAAAACATATTTATAAACTGCACATTAAGATAATGTACATACACAGTTACATATTCAAAACCTACAACTTAGTACTGTCTAAAACTATATATGTCGGGGTATTACATATTAAAAAACCAAGTTTATAGCAAAACCATATCAGAGTCATAATCTCTCAGACATTCCCTACGAAAACATCCTTTCCTGGCACCCATATATATATCAAAACCTACAGGAAGTAGGATGAGGGATTAGCACAAAGCTAAGTGAATGAATTCTTCACGCACAACTTAACTTAGCTTATCTACCTGTTTACCCCAAACAACCGTAAACATGTATTACAACTAGTCAACAATATAGTAAGGAGGATCGGTGGCTCTGGGAATACCATAATACCCGGGTGGTTCCCAAGAACACTTATCCAACCATATCCGTTTGGCCATAACGGACGAGACCGATGACTAGTGGTTACTATACTCAGACACAGGTTCTATACACACAACAAATGAAGCAAGACCCTGTGTCATTCACACAACAACCAACTATCCCAACCAACTAGTTCAACCTGTTGACCTCATTAACAACTGATGCCCGAAGGCCACACATAGCACGTAGATTTATAATCAACTTTGCATAATAAATAAAACAACATATCTACGTTTACTTGTTGCAACCAAATAGTTACAACTAAATCAAATGGTGAGTTCCAAATCCACTCACCGATACCTTTGTCTTCACAGTCTCGTAATCCAGGTATCACTTATCTTTCGGAGGATCTGAGAATCGACGATCAAATATAAGTTAGTAACATATTTAAAATCGTTAACTTATATTCAAATTTCATATAACATATCATTATTAAATACACAATACATAATAATTCATAACATCATCCATCTAATTCTGTTTTCTATACCATACCCGATCGGCTAAAGCCTGTAGCCGATCGGCTACCCTGCTAATTCCTACACTTTTCTTTCGACTCAAAGTTCTGTGGTCGTTTTGGTCTATCCTAACCGTTCAGCTAAAAGAAGCCGTTTGGCTCATACACCCATACCCGATCGGCTCATTAGTGTTACCCGATCGGCTAACGTTTACATTTCAGTGTTTTTAGTCTAAGGTCACGTTCTGTGGTATTTTAAAATTAATCTACCCGTTCATCTCATTTTAGCCGTTCGTGTTCATCTTGCATACCCGATCGGATCATCATTGTCAGCCGATCGGCTAGCTAGTCCAGACCCAGAACCCCAGTAACTTCATTTCTGCATAGCTCAACTCGTTTTTAACCATTCACACACAATCAAACTCAGTTTCTAATGTATTTATACTACAATAATATGCACAATTACAACTAGCAACATAGGCTTCAACTTCTATATCAATTCATAATCATGTATGCATCAATTTGATTCAAACCAATTATACTAATACAATTTCAACTTACTATTAAGAAATCCAATTGATGGTGATAATGAAACCAGTATGATGATGATGATGATAGAATTAAGCCACAAGAACACTTTGAATCAATCCAAAATATTAGCCTTTGATTTTGTTTATAGTATTTGATTAGGGCATGTATAAAATTGAGGAGCTGAGGTTGAAGAAACAACCTAAAGAGGAGGTCGGCCTCTTTTAAACCGACTTCACTAAATGGGTATTTTATACCCGTTCTAATTCTATTGTCTGGAACCTAGAAATCTTTTGCGATAAATATTACTTTCTAATACTGTTAACTACAGTAATTTAAAACAGGTAACAATTTACTATTCACAATAAGGTCTGGGACTTATTTATATAAGTTTCACAATTAAACAATAATATTAAATAATTTCTAAAACAAATAATCAATTTAAAAAAATTAGAAAATTACCAGGCTACTGGAGAGGATGTTACAAATCTCCCCTCCTTAAGGAGATTTCGTCCCCGAAATCTCACCGTGATCAAACAATCCAGGATATCTGGATTTCATAGACTCCTCGGTCTCCCAGGTCAAATTAGAACCTAAATTGTGTTTCCATTTCACTAACACTATCGGTATCTGTTTCTTTCTAAGTTTATTAACTTTTCTATAGAGAATTTCAATCGGTTCTTCAACTAATTTCTGATTCTGATCGACTTTCAAGTCTTGCAAAGGAAGAATCTGTGATTGATCCTCGACATCACACTTTCTCAAATAACAGATATTAAACTTGTCATGAATACCAGCAAGCTCAGGAGGAAGATCCAATGAAACTGATTGATCATTAACCACCTGACGAATTCTGAAGGGACCAATGTATCTAGGTGCAAGTTTACCTCATTTTCCAAATCGAATAACACCTTTCCACGGGGAGACTTTCAAATACACCAACTCACCTTCGGTAAAGGTAACCGGTCGCCTACGTGGGTCGGTATATTGTTTCTGTCTATCACGTGCCGCTTTTAGCTTTTCTCGGGCGTTAGCCACTTTGTCAGCTGTGATCTGTATAATATCTGGGCCTGCAAATTGCTTTTCTCCCGCTTCTAACCAACATGTGGGGGTACGACAATGACGTCCATAAAGCATTTCATAAGGAGGCATACCAATACTGGAATGATAGGAATTATTATAAGCAAACTCCACCAAAGGAAGGTGAGAATCCCAAGAACCTCTATATTCTAAGACACAAGCTCTGAGCATATCCTCTAATGTCTGAATAGTACGTTCTGACTGACCGTCTGTCTGAGGATGATAGGCCGTACTGAGATTAACACGTGTACCCAATTCTTGTTGTAAACTCTGCCAGAAATGAGAAATAAATCGAGAATCTCTGTCTGATACAATCGATAATGGAATACCATGTCTTGAGACAATTTCATTAACATACAACTGTGCGAGTTTACTGAGAGAGGCAGTTTCACTAGTAGCCAAAAATGTGCACTCTTGGTCAATCTATCAACGATAACCCAAATCATGTCATTACCTCGAGATGTGCGTGGAAGTTTGGTTACAAAATCCATAGTTAAATGTTCCCACTTCCACTCTGGAATCTCTAACTGTTTCAATGACCCATACGGCTTTTGATGTTCAGCCTTAACTTGAGCACATATATGACAATTACCAACAAACTTTGCAATATCAGTTTTCATTGTGGGCCACCAGTACAAAGGTTTTAAATCATTATACATCCGTGTACTACCAGGGTGGACAGACAACCGTGACCTGTGAGTTTCAGTCAACAACATATCTCGAATATTACCAATCAGAGGAATCCAAACACGAGACTGAAAAGTCTTTAATCATTTATAATCGTCAACTAATAAGTCTTTTCTTTTCAACATAATTTCTGACCTAAGATTATATTCCAACAAAGCTTCTAACTGTGCAGCTTTAATTTGATCCACTAAGTCAGAAGAAATATTAACTTTCAGAAAATAAACTCGGTCAGAAGTACCTTTTCTGCTCAATGCGTCTGCAACTACATTTGCCTTTCCTGGATGGTAACGTATTTCACAATCATAGTCTTTGATTAATTCTAACCATCGCCTTTGACGCATATTCAGTTCTTTCTGTGAAAACACATACTGCAGACTTTTATGATCAGTACAAACAATGCATTTAGTACCATATAAATAGTGTCTCCATATTTTCAAATCAAACACTACAGCTGCAAGTTCTAAATCATGAGTCGAGTAATTCCTTTCATGCGGTTTCAACTGGCGAGAAGCATAAGCAATAACTCTGTCTCTTTGCATAAGGACACAACCCAAACTAGAATAAGATGCATCACAATAAACGATAAAGTCATCTGAGCCATCTGGTAAAGCTAACACAGGTGCCTGACATAGTAACTGCTTTAAAGTTTGAAAAGCTATCTCCTGTGATTCATCCCATTGAAATTTAACATCCTTACGTGTCAATTTGGTTAACGGACCAGCAATCTTTGAAAAGTCTTTAATGAATTTTCTATAATACCCAGCTAGTCCAAGAAAACTTTTAATTTCAGAAGGATTCTTTGGAACATTCCAATTCATAACAGCTTCAATTTTAGCAGGATCAACTTTAACCTCATCATTACAAATAATATGACCCAAAAACTGTACCTCCCGAATCCAGAATTCACATTTAGAAAATTTGGCATATAACTGTTCTCTTTTCAAGGTTTCAAGAACTAACCTCAAATGCATAGAATGTTCTGATTCGGACTCAGAATACACGAGAATATCATCAATAAAGACGATCACAAATTTATCAAGAAAGGGTCGACATACCCGGTTCATCAGATCCATAAAAACTGCTGGAGCATTAGTCAAACCAAAAGGCATTACCAGGAATTCATAATGACCATACCTGGTATGAAAAGCAGTCTTTGGAATATCCTGTTCACGAACACGAACCTGATGGTATCCTAACCTCAGATCAATTTTAGAATATACAGAAGATCCCTGCAACTGATCAAACAAATCATCTATTCGAGGCAGAGGATATTTATTCTTTACCGTTCTTTTGTTTAATTCCCGATAATCAATGCACATTCTGAATGACCCGTCTTTCTTTTTAACAAACAAAACTGGTGCACCCCACGAGGAAGAACTAGGTCTAATAAAACCTCTATCCAATAATTCCTGGATCTGATTCATCATTTCTCGCATCTCAGACGGAGCTAATCTATAGGGAGCTTTAGCTATAGAAGAGGAACCAGGAATGAGATCAATCTAATATTCAACTTCCCTAACCGGTGGTAAACCAGGCAATTCATCTGGAAACACTTCCGGATATTCAGAGACAACCGGAACATCAGAAATGGACTTCTTTTCTAATTTGGCATCAATGACGTAAGCTAGATACGACTCACAACCTTTAGACAACGACTTCCTAGCTTTCATCATGGAAATCAGAGAATTACACCCACTATCCCGTTCTCCTTGAGCCACAACCTATGAATCTTCAGAGATTGGGATTCTAATCAGCTTATGGTGGCAATCTATACTTGCTTTAAACTGACTTAGCCAATCCATGCCAATAATCACATCAAAACTTGGAATCGGCATTAACAGAAACGAAATTGGAAAAGTCTGGCCATCTATCACAATATTAGCTCCAGTCACCGAGGTGGTAACAGGAACTAATTTGCCACTAACAATCTCTACTTCTAAGGGTTTAGTTATCACAGTAGGGATCAGTTTCAACTTATCACAGAATTACACAAATATAAAAGAACAATTTGCTCCAGAATCAAATAATACACGAGCCGGTACAGAGTTTATAAGAAAAGTACCAGTAATCACATCATCTGTGTGGACAACCTCATCGACTGTCATCTGAAAGGCCCTACTCGTCGCTGGCGGAGGATTCTTCCGCTTTTGACCGGAAGATGACGAACTCCCGACCGATCCAGAACTCTGTCTTCCTGCCTCCGGACACTGTCCAACCCGATGTCCCTCTTTCTTACAATTCCAGCACATAAAGTTAGGATATCTGCAATTTCTGAGGTCGTGCCCAAGCTCACCACATTTAAGGCATTTATTTGTCTGAGGAGTACATTGACCAGAATGTCTTGACTTACAATAATTACACCAATTAGAACCTCCAGAAAAACCACTTTTGCTTCCAGATGAACCACTTCTATTATTAAATCGTTGACCCTGACGATTACCCTGCCACCTGAATTTTCCTTTACCGGAAGAATCTGTTTTAGCTCTTGGAAAAGAAGAAGAAGTATTTCTAGCTTGAGACTCTTGAAAACCTCTAATGTCACTATCAACCGAACGTGCAAGAGTAAACGCTTGGGATAAATTACTAGCTAACCTTACTGTAGTATGATAATTATGAGGTAATGTTTCCACAAACTGTTTGATTCTGGTTTTCTCATCAGGAACCCACTGCTGTACAAACCGTAGTTTCTCCGAAAACTGTGTGATTAACTCATCGATAGTCATCTTATCGGTTAATTGAAGATTCACAAACTCTCTCCTAATGCATGCCATCTCAAATTCAGAACAATACTGATTACAAACCGCTTGATGAAAATCAGGCCATCGAATAGCTTCTTTCTGCTGTTGAGTTAAATGACCAGTAATCGAGTCCCACCAAACCATAGCTTCATCTTTTAAACATTGAATAGCATAAAACACTTTGGATTCTTCTACACAGTGAATAACATCAAATTTTTGCTCCATATCTCTTAACCAATTTAAAGTTACTGATGGATTGGTACTACCTCTAAACTCTGGAGGTTTACTTGCCATAAACGTTTTAAATGAACACTGTTTATTTGACTGAAAAGGAGGAATATTACCAAACACAGGTATCTGTTGCTGAGAACGTTGCTGAGATGATGCAGTTTCCGTCTGCCTTTTAAATTCTCTGAGATTAATCACTTCATCTTCTAACTGAAAAAGATAATCATCCCGATTCGATTCTTCGCGAGCAGGAAAAGAAGTACCCTCATGATCATGTCTCTCATTATGAATATCTGGAGGAGGAACATCAATCCGTGAGGCATTATTAGGGTTGGCGGTCGGTTGCTCGTTATCTGCCATATCTGTATTCCACACAACAACTTGAAACTTGTTAATCATTAGCACTTATCTACTAACAGATTCACACACAATGCTAAATCTCATAACCAGGAATGTTTGACATAACAAACTCTAGATTTAGGATTGAACACTTTACAATGCTCAATTCAGCTAAATCTATGCTCTGATACCAACTTGGAACACCCCTCTTTCTTAATATCAATATTATATTATTTTACTCGGAAGCGTATGAATTTAAAACATATTTATAAACTGCACATTAAGATAATGTACATACACAGTTACATATTCAAAACCTATAACTTAGTACTGTCTAAAACTATATATGTCGGGGTATTACATATTACAAAACTAGGTTTATAGCAAAACCATATCAGAGTCATAATCTGTAACACCCCCAAATTTAATGATTCGCGGAAGCATACTTTGGGTGTTACTAATCAATAATCAAAGCACACAGATATATAGTAAACGACTCTATATGCATCATTTTAACAAAATATATTAATATTAAAGGTTTACAACAGTTTGAACTCGTACATAGCTCGTGTTCGTAATATGAGAGATTTAAGTACATAATTAGTTATACAAAATCTAATAATGCAATGAAATCTCTGAAGTTTGCATGAAGACTCGAGCTAAGATGCATCCTGATGGGCAGTCCAAATCTACTGCTGAGTACCTGTGATACATGCTAAAATGGGTAAGCTAATGCTGGTGAGCTCACAGGTTTGAGTATCAAATAATATTCTATGAACCGCAAGATTTAAGTATTGATTTGCATTCCGCAAATAAAGTTACAGATAATGTATACAACCATGAGCGCATAGTCTGAGCTTAACTCGAGGGTCGGGTCCCATATAGAGAATTCCGAGCGAGGTGCCTCCATGAGTGCCTAATCTACACTCGTCTTCCCAAATATTAGTACGTCCATTTACCCGGTTAGTGCTTGCTAACCCGGACGAGAAGGGTCAATCCTATATGGTACCATATACTAATATTCACGCTACTTTCGTATTACCAGACTATACTGACGGAGGACTTTGGTTTGATTAGTTGAAAATAACTCATGTAGTATATTGAAATATGTACTCGCGTTCATGTGTTAAAAACAGAGCAATGTATCACACCCCTAGTAAAACAGTAAAAAGAGGGGCCATAAGACTCACCCGAGCCTGAAGAGTTTATCTTAATAAACTTAGATTGATTAGCCAAGAATCGAAGTCCAACGACTTGTAACCTGAAGGTGTCCACGACACGCGATGGTTATGACATGATTGAGTATCTCAAAGATCACCCTTGTAGTTGTTTGTTCAACTAGAATGTCCAAATTACCATGATTTGGTTGCTTGTTTATGTGTTTGAAAATGTGTACGGCCCGTTGGTGATTGTTTGTAATAATAATCCCACATTATTATTTTGATGATTTTGAAGTGTTATACCTAAAAGTAAGTTCCAATGTGTTTTAGAAGTTGTGTCGCATTCGTTTTTAATGTTATACAAGTTTAACACTTTGTGTGAAAGTTTAGATGTAACACCGTTACTCGTAAACCTAAGGTAAGGGCGAAGCCCGTTAATGACGGGGGTCTGGGGGCAGCGCCCCTGGTAGCGGGGTCCAAGGGGCGGCAGCCCCTGGCTGGGGTCGAGCTGCCAGGTCAGCTTGGACTTGAATTTGGGTGAAATGGGGCGTCAAATTTGGGTCTCAAAACTTAGTGTAAAATTAGTTTGAAACCTTCTGTTTTATGCGTCACTTATAGCGTCACTTGGGCTTAGGCGTCACTTAGGAAGAAACGCATGAAATGGCAGAATTTGAGTGAGGGCGTCACTTATGGCGTCACTTATGGAAGTGACGCATAGTGAGGCGTCACTTAGGTAAGTGACGCATAAGGTGGCGACACTTCATTAGTGACGGGTGTAAGTGTCGGTTAGGCGTCACTTAAAGGAGTGACGCTTACCTGGGCGTCATTAAAGCAGTGTCGGGTTATTAGTGACGGTAAGGGTCCTAGGCGTCACTAAGCAAGTGACGGTTGGAGTGTCGGGAAAAAGGGGTTTTATGCGGCACTTAGGAAAAATTAGGGTTTCATGCGACACTCAATGCGTCACTTAAGTGACGCACGAAGTGACGCTATACTGGTCGTCTTTGCGACACTTAGGTCTGTTTGACGGATTTTTGAGCCAAAACGAGTTTTCCGGCCATAGTTTGGTCCGATCCTTTTACCCAACCCATATATGGACATTCTAAGCTTATATAAACAACAAACATGTAAAAATGAGTGAAATCGAAGAGTTTCGGGTTTTTGTCGGAACTTACAAAGTGTCGAAATGAAATTCCGAAAAGATAGAGTTGTAGATCGTTGCGTGGTGGTTGTTTTTCTCCAAAGAGCTTCGAGATTTCGGCGGCGTTTGGTGGTGTAATTTGGTGTTTTAAGGTGATGGTGGTGATGGTTATCTTGAAAGAGAAAAGAGAGAGAAAGGGGAGAGTGTTGGTGGAAATGAAGAAGAAAATGAGGAGGGAGTGGGGTTTTGTTGAAAGCCTCACTTCCTCAGCTCCTGCAATCGTGCTCCGTTCGGTGTTCGTTTTCCCAATTGTTTAATCGTTAAATTAATATTAATTACTTTTAAATATACGTTTTAAATTACCAAATAAATTCCCGATAATTTGGTTGAAGTATTTTATTAAAATACTTAATAATTGAATTATTAAATTTAACGTTTTCTGGTTTTGTTTTATCCTGCGATTTTACATTTTAATTATGTAAATTGTCATTTGTACGATACGAGTTTAACTTGAAATGTTATAAAATGATATTTTTAGATGTAATAGCGTTATTAAATAATGTTATATTATTTAATAAAATTGTTGACCAACGTTCGTATTAATTGAATCAAATTGCTTTTGATTTGAAACGCGTACGATTTAGCCAAATCGCGTAATTGTACATATTCAACAATATATTATTTAATACATTAATTAGCCTAACACAGAACTAATTACATGTATTAACAGGGGATTAGGCACTAATTACTAGTCCTAATTTGGCGGGTGTTACATTCTCCCCCCATTAGAAGAATTTCGTCCCGAAATTTAGCTCGAGGTCGCGTTTGAGGTAGAGTCAGGGAATAACTGAGGATACTTGAGTCGCGTTTGGTATTCCCGTTCCCAAGTGAATTCCGGTCCACGCCGCAAATTCCACCTGACCTTGACGATGGGAATACGACTTTGTTTGAGTTGTTTAACCTCACGGTCTACGATTTCAGCAGGTTCCTCAACAAAATGGAGTTTGTTATCCACGCGAATCTCATCGAGTGGAATGATAAGTGTCTCATCAGACAGACATCTCTTTAGGTTAGAAATGTGAAAAGTAGGGTGCACGCTGCTAAGCTCGGCTGGCAGCTGCAATCGATATGCCACAGGGCCAATCTTTTCGAGGATCTCAAAAGGCCCAATGTGCCTAGGGTTCAGTTTACCACGTTTACCGAATCGGATAACGCCTTTCCAAGGTGAAACTTTGAGTAGTACTCGGTCTCCAACCTGGAACTCGAGTGGTTTGCGTCTCACGTCAGCATAACTTTTCTGACGATCACGTGCGGCTTTGAGTCGGTTTTGGATTTCGAAGATTTTCTCAGTGGTTTCGTGTATGAGTTCAGGACCAGTGAGTTGGCTGTCTCCCACTTCGGTCCAACAGATCGGTGATCGGCACTTACGACCGTATAGTGCCTCGAAGGGTGCAGCCTTAATGCTGGCGTGATAGCTGTTATTGTAGGAAAATTCGCACAATGGCAGGTGTCTTTCCCAGTTTGCACCAAAGTCAACTACGCAAGCTCGTAGCATATCTTCCAGTGTCTGAATAGTTCATTCACTTTGGCCATCGGTTTGAGGATGGTATGCGGTACTCATATCGAGTCGGGTACCTAATGATTTTTGAAGTGATTGCCAAAAGTGAGAAGTGAAACGAGCGTCCCTATCAGAGATAATCAAGGTTGGGACACCGTGTCTGGAAACAATTTCTTTGATGTAGATTTGGGAGAGACGTTCCATTTTATCGGTTTCCTTGATCGCCAGGAAATGAGCAGATTTGGTGAGACGATCGACGATCACCCAAATGGTATCGCAACCGCTCGATGACTTGGGTAGTTTGGTTATGAAATCCATGGCGATTTGTTCCCATTTCCATTCAGGAATGTTGGGTTGTTGAAGTAAACCAGAAGGTTTTTGATGTTCGGTTTTGACTCTCGAGCAAATAAGGCACTTGCTGACATATGTGGCGATTTCGGCTTTCATGTTCGGCCACCAATAGAATTCTTTGATGCCGTAATACATTTTGTCGGATCCCGGATGGATAGAATATTTAGATTTGTGAGCTTCATCCATCACCAAGTCTCGCAGGTTCCCAAAGTTAGGCAACCAGATTCGATTTGAGAAGTACCTAATGCCATTGGGTTTGATTTCGAGTTGTTTGTCCATGCCTCGCAAGGCTTCGTTCTTGATGTTATCGGGTTTCAGAGCTTCGAGTTGAGCGGTGAGAATCTGAATGTTTAGATCATTGTGAATGGTCATACTGAGGGCTCGGACTCGAAGAAGTTTCGGTCGTTCCTTTCGACTGAGGGCATCGGCAACAACATTTGCCTTGCCTGGGTGGTATTTTATTTCGCAGTCATAATCGGTGAGCAACTCGACCCAGCGACGCTGTCACATATTAAGGTCTTTTTGGTCGAAGATGTGTTGGAGACTTTTATGATCGGTGAATACGGTACTTCGGGTACCATAGAGGTAGTGTCTCCAGATTTTGAGGGCGAACACCACGGCCCCTAGCTCGAGGTCGTGAGTCATGTAGTTCTTCTCATGAACTTTGAGTTATCAGGAAGCGTAAGCAATGACCTTATCCCGTTGCATCAACACGCAACCGAGACCTTGGTGGGAAGCATCGCAGTATACCACGAAGTCGTCGGTGCCTTCGGGTAAGGATAGAATAGGAGCACTGCAAAGCTTGAGTTTTAATAGATGAAATGCTGACTCTTGTTTATCAGTCCAATCGAACTTCTTTTCCTTCTGAGTCAGTGTCGTGAGTGGTTGAGCTATTTTGGAGAAATTTTCGATGAAACGACGATAATACCCGGCCAAACCCAAAAATTGGCGTACTTCGGTTGGAGTAGTTGGTGCTTGCCAGTTTTTGATAGCTTCAATTTTTGATGGATCGACATGGATTCCTTTACTATTAACAACATGTCCAAGGAATTGAACGGATTGTATCCAGAACTCACACTTGGAGAATTTGGCATATAACTCCTCGTGTTTAAGTAGCTCTAGGATGGTTTTGAGGTGTTGTGCGTGTTCTCGTTCGTTGCGCGAATAGATGAGAATGTCATCGATACAGACAATGACAAACTTGTCGAGGTAAGGTTTGCACACCCGGTTCATAAGATCCATGAATACAGCCGGTGCGTTTGTTAAACCGACGGGCATCACCTAAAATTCATAATGCCCGTAACGAGTTCGGAAAGCAGTTTTTGGAATGTCGGTGTCGCGAACTCGAAGTTGATGATAACCTGACCGAAGATCGATCTTTGAATAAATACTCGACGCTTGTAGTTGGTCAAACAGGTCATCGATGCGAGGAAGTGGATACCGGTTCTTGACGGTCAACTTGTTCAACTCTCGATAGTTGATACACATTCGGAAAGAACCGTCTTTCTTTTTCACGAATAAGACCGGAGCTCCCCATGGTGAAGAACTCGGTCTAATAAATCCTCTGTCCAGGAGTTCCTGTAACTGGGTGGACAACTCCTGAAGTTCGGATGGGGCTAGGCGATATGGTGCTCGAGCTACCCGTGCGGCACCCGGCACGAGATCGATCGAGAACTCAACCTGTCTATGTGGAGGTAAGCCAGGTAGTTCTTCCGGAAAGACTTCGGGAAAGTCTCTAATCATTGGCACATCCTCAAGTCGCTTCTCCTCCGACTTTTTCTCTGTGATGTGCGCGAGGATTGCTGGATAACCCTTTCTCAGAAATTTTCGGGTTTTCAAACAAGATATGATATTTAGTCTCGTCCTGCCAGTCTCCCCCCGTATGATCAAGGTTCTACCGACGGCGAGAGGGATGCGGACGATTTTATCATAACAGATGATTTCGGCTCAATGTTTGGACAACCAGTCCATTCCAATGATGACGTCGAAACTCCCAATTTCAACCGGCATAAGGTCGATCGAAAAGGTTTCATCGGCTAGGTTTAAAGTGCAATTAGGTATCATACTGTTGGTTTCTATGAGTTTACCGTTTGCTAGCTCTACAGTGTACTTAACATCTAAGGCAACAGGAGTGATGTCAAGTAAGGGGTAAAACTCATCAGAAATAAAGCTCCTATCGGCACCAGTATCAAATAGAATAGAGGCAGTTAAGTTTTTGAGGAGGAACATACCCGTGACCACATTCGGGTCCTGGAGGGCGTCCCCAGAGTTGAGTACGAACGCTCTACCTTTTGCGTTGTTGTTGTTGTTGTTGTTGCTGTTGTTGCCCTTTTTCTTCAGGTTTGGGCAATCATTCTTGAAGTGCCCGGTGTTTCCACACCCGAAACATGTCTTGGGTGCCTTGGGGTTGTAGTTGGAGTTGTTGTTGTTGGTGGGGGATCTACAGTCCTTGGTGAGGTGTCCGTACCTCTTGCAGTTGTTGCAATAAGGACCGCAAAGACCTTCATGGTGGCGGTTGCACTTGGAACAGTAGGGCTTGTTCCCGGTGTAACCACGCCTGGGTTCGGTGGTTGAGTTGTAGGCTTTGATGGTGTCGGGTTTCTTGTTTTGGTTGTTGCTGTGGTTGTCAGACCACTTCCTTTTGAGGTGGTTGGAGGAAGAAGTGGGTGGTTCTGAGTCCTCGTTCATGGCCATGAGTTCATGGGCCAATCGGATAGCACCATCAATGGTGGTCTGGTTTAAGGAGGCGACGTTCCCCCGGACAGGCTCCGGAAGACCGCGGATGTACCTTCGGATTTTATCGGGTTCGGTGCTCACCATTGCTGGGCGAAGGATGGCAAGCTGTTGGAATCTGACGGTATATCCGTCAATGTCAGCTCCCTGCACCTTTAGGTGCCAGAACTCATCTTCTAGCTTTTGAAGTTGTTCGATGGGGCAATACTTAGCAGTAAGCATTGTCTTCAGTTCCTCCCAAGGGAGTAGGTAGGCGGTATCGATACCCACGGACTGGGCATATGAATTCCACCATGAGAGTGCACCATCCTCGAGGGTGCAGGTGGAGTACTTGACTCTGTCCTCTTCCGCACACTTGCTGATGTGGAAAACGGACTCCATTTTCTCGAACCATCTGATCAGTCCGATGGCTCCTTCAGTTCCCTTGAAGTTCAAGGGTTTGCAGCTCAGGAAGTCCTTGTATGAACAAGGCTTGGATTGAGGCCCGTTGGCAGCTGTGTCTTCACTGCCCGAACTAGGTTGTCGGGTAGCCATAGCTTGAGCCACGCTTTGGGCTATGAGTTGGGCGATTTCAGTTTCGCTGAAGGTGAATCGTTTCGGTGGCATCTTGCTGAACAAGATCAAGAATAGACAATGAGATTGTTGTGTGAAATTCTGATGTATCACATGTGTATATGATGGAATATACGATATAAAGTGATAATTATATTTCATTTAAATAACCAAGTCTGGTACATGACACGAGTTTTCAAAAGATTACATAATACGGGGAGTACAAAAGGTACCGGGAATTGTTACATCCGGTTAGAATAGTGAAAGTCCTACATAGGTAGATATAGATTACAAGATGACAGCCACACTAGTTCTAATGCAAGTTGATCCTTTCCATTAGTGTGACGAGTCGATCCACGGTGACTGCGAGTCTGCTGGTTTGTCGGGCGTTGTCTTCTACCAATGCTAGTCGTTGTACCAGCATTCTTGAGTATTCTTCAGCCTCTTGCAGGCGCTGCTCGCATTGTTCCAACATGAGTCACAAAAGTTCGACTTCTATTCCTGATTCCACCACTCGGTCGTGGAGTATGTTCATGTTGCTAACGGTGTTTTCGTGGTCCTCAAAGACTTGGTTGATACGCTCAAGCGCTGTGAGTCTCCAATTTTCATTGGTTTCTTGCAAAGCGACATCCATGGTGCGAAGTCGTTGCTCGTGACGGTCCAGCCTAGCGGCCAAGGCTGGCAGAGTGAAGTGAGTGGGGTACGGGCCAGCTCGAGGCAACCTGGCGTTCCTCCTAGCTACCCTCGGGTTCTGCGACCCGGATTGAGAGCGTAACGAATTGGGTGGTGTGTTTGCCATTCTGAGACAAAGCGTTAAAAAGAGTGAGGCCTATCTATGTACATACATATATATTACATAATAGCCTAAGGTGTCTAACACATACATGTTTGGATCCCGGTTTCTCTCGTGGTCAGAGTTAACTAGTGTATGCTGTTCAGTCATGATTCCTTTCAGATTCCACATCATATTCTTTTAATTATACATAGTTGATCAGGCTATGTTAAATTAAACCAATACCATGTAGTCATTGAACCTAATCATACTTAATAAGGAATACTGCCTAACGGTCATAGTCTAGGCCCACTAAATGCAACCTAGTTCACTATAACCTTAGGCTATGATACCAATCTGTAACACCCCCTAATTTAATGATTCACGGAAGCATACTTTTGGTGTTACTAATCAATAATCAAAGCACACAGATATATAGTAAAGGACTCTATATGCGTCGTTTTAACAAAATATATTAATATTAAAGGTTTACAACAGTTTGAACTCGTACATAGCTCGTGTTCGTAATATGAGAGATTTAAGTACATAATTAGTTATACAAAATCTAATAATGCAATAAAATCTCTGAAGTTTGCATGAAGACTCGAGCTAAGATACATCCTGATGGGCAGTCCAAATCTACTGCTGAGTACCTGTGATACATGCTAAAATGGGTAAGCTAATGCTGGTGAGCTCACAGGTTTGAGTATCAAATAATATTCTATGAACCGCAAGATTTAAGTATTGATTTGCATTCCGCAAATAAAGTTACAGATAATGTATACAACCATGAGCGCATAGTCTGAGCTTAACTCGAGGGTCGGGTCCCATATAGAGAATTTCGAGCGAGGTGCCTCCATGAGTGCCTAATCTACACTCGTCTTCCCAAATATTAGTACGTCCATTTACCCGGTTAGTACTTGCTAGCCCGGACGAGGAGGGTCAATCCTATATGGTACCATATACTAATATTCACGCTACTTTCGTATTACCAGACTATACTGACGGAGAACTTTGGTTTGATTAGTTGAAAACAACTCATGTAGTATATTGAAATATGTACTCGCGTTCATGTGTTAAAAACAGAGCAATGTATCACACCCCTAGTAAAACAGTAAAAAGAGGGGCCATAAGACTCACCTGAGCCTGAAGAGTTTATCTTAATAAACTTAGATTGATTAGCCAAGAATCGAAGTCCAACGACTTGTAACCTGAAGGTATCCACGACACGCGATGGTTATGACATGATTGAGTATCTCAAAGATCACCCTTGTAGTTGTTTGTTCAACTAGAATGTCCAAATTACCATGATTTGGTTGCTTGTTTATGTGTTTGAAAATGTGTACGGCCCGTTGGTGATTGTTTGTAATAATAATCCCACATTATTATTTTGATGATTTTGAAGTGTTATACCTAAAAGTAAGTTCCAATGTGTTTTAGAAGTTGTGTCGCATTCGTGTTTGATGTTATACTAGTTTAACACTTTGTGTGAAAGTTTAGATGTAACACCGTTACTCGTAAACTTAAGGTAAGGGCGAAGCCCGTTAATGACGGGGGTCTGGGGGCAGCGCCCCTGGTAGCGGGGTCCAAGGGGCGGCAGCCCCTGGCTGGGGTCGAGCTGCCAGGTCAGCTTGGACTTGAATTTGGGTGAAATGGGGCGTCAAATTTGGGTCTCAAAACTTAGTGTAAAATTAGTTTGAAACCTTCTGTTTTATGCGTCACTTATAGCGTCACTTGGGCTTAGGCGTCACTTAGGAAGAAACGCATGAAATGGCAGAATCTGAGTGAGGGCGTCACTTATGGCGTCACTTATGGAAGTGACGCATAGTGAGGCGTCACTTAGGTAAGTGACGCATAAGGTGGCGACACTTCATTAGTGACGGGTGTAAGTGTCGGTTAGGCGTCACTTAAAGGAGTGACGCTTACCTGGGCGTCATTAAAGTAGTGTCGGGTTATTAGTGACGGTAAGGGTCCTAGGCGTCACTAAGCAAGTGACGGTTGGAGTGTCGGGAAAAAGGGGTTTTATGCGGCACTTAGGCAAAATTAGGGTTTCATGCGACACTCAATGCGTCACTTAAGTGACGCACGAAGTGACGCTATACTGGTCGTCATTGCGACACTTAGGTCTGTGTGACGGATTTTTGAGCCAAAACGAGTTTTCCGGCCATAGTTTGGTCCGATCCTTTTACCCAACCCATATATGGACATTCTAAGCTTATATAAACAACAAACATATAAAAATGAGTGAAATCGAAGAGTTTCGGGTTTTTGTCGGAACTTACAAAGTGTCGAAATGATATTCCGAAAAGATAGAGTTGTAGATCGTTGCATGGTGGTTGTTTTTCTCCAAAGAGCTTCGAGATTTCGGCGGCGTTTGGTGGTGTAATTTGGTGTTTTAAGGTGATGGTGGTGATGGTTATCTTGAAAGAGAAAAGAGAGAGAAAGGGGAGAGTGTTGGTGGAAATGAAGAAGAAAATGAGGAGGGAGTGGGGTTTTGTTGAAAGCCTCACTTCCCCAGCTCCTGCAATCGTGCTCCGTGCGGTGTTCGTTTTCCTAATTGTTTGCAACACCTTTTCCCGAGAAGAAGACCAACCTTGAAGAAATGATGGGAAGGTTCTTGACCACTAATGAGCAATTTATTGCTAGTTCTGGACAACGTATGGACACGACTGAAGCATTAGTGAGAAATAAAAGTGCTGCTATTAAGCAGATCGAAGGAAGTATCTCGAACATTTCTAAAGTTCTCCAAGAGAGATTTCCTGGAACTCTTCCAGGATTCACCAAAACCAATCCACGGGATCAGGCTAAAGCAGTAATTACCCGAAGTGGAAATGTTCATGAAGATCCACATGGAACGAAGAAACTTGTATCTCAACCTCCACCTGAAAAGGAGAATGAGGTAGAAGTTGTCAAAAGCTATCGTTAAATTAATATTAATTACTTTTAAATATACGTTTTAAATTACCAAATAAATTCCCGATAATTTGGTTGAAGTATTTTATTAAAATACTTAATAATTGAATTATTAAATTTAACGTTTTCTGCTTTTGTTTTATCGTGCGATTTTACATTTTAATTATGTAAATTGTCATTTGTACGATACGAGTTTAACTTGAAATGTTATAAAATGATATTTTTAGATGTAATAGCGTTATTAAATAATGTTATATTATTTAATAAAATTGTTCACCAACGTCCGTATTAATTGAATCAAATTGCTTTTGATTTGAAACGCGTACGATTTAGCCAAATCGCGTAATTGTACATATTCAACAATATATTATTTGATACATTAATTAGCCAATAACAGAACTAATTACATGTATTAACAGGGGATTAGGCACTAATTACTAGTCCTAATTTGGCGGGTGTTACATAATCTGTCAGACATTCCCTACGAAAACATCCTTTCCTGGCACCCATATATATATCAAAACCTGCAGGAAGTAGGATGAGGGATTAGCACAAAGCTAAGTGAATGAATTCTTCACGCACAACTTAACTTAGCTTATCTACCTGTTTACCCCAAACAACCGTAAACATGTATTACAACTAGTCAACAATATAGTAATGAGGATCGGTGGCTCTGGGAATACCATAATACCCGGGTGGTTCCCAAGAACACTTATCCAACCATATCCGTTTGGCCATAACGGACGAGACCGATGACTAGTGGTTACTATACTCAGACACAGGTTCTATACACACAACAAATGAAGCAAGACCCTGTGTCATTCACACAACAAATGAAGCAAGACCCTGTGTCATTCACACAACAACCAACTAGCCTAACCAACCAGTTCAACATGTTGACCTCATTAACAACTGATGCCTGAAGGCCACACATAGCACGTAGATTTATAATCAACTTTGCATAATAAATAAAACAACATATCTACGTTTACTTGTTGCAACCAAATAGTTACAACTAAATCAAATGGTGAGTTCCAAATCCACTCACCGATACCTTTGTCTTCACAGTCTCGTAATCCAGGTATCACTTATCTTTCGGAGGATCTGAGAATCGGCGATCAAATATAAGTTAGTAACATATTTAAAATCGTTAACTTATATTCAAATTTCATATAACATATCATTATTAAATACACAATACATAATAATTCATAACATCATCCATCTAATTCTGTTTTCTATACCATACCCGATTGGCTAAAGCCTGTAGCCGATCGGCTACCCTGCTAATTCCTACACTTTTCTTTCGACTTAAAGTTCTGTGGTCGTTTTGGTCTATCCTAACCGTTCGGCTAAAAGAAGCCGTTCGGCTCATACACCCATACCCGATCGGCTCATTAGTGTTACCCGATCGGCTAACGTTTACATTTCAGTGTTTTTAGTCCAAGGTCATGTTCTGTGGTATTTTAAAACTAATCTACCCGTTCATCTCATTTTAGCCGTTCGGTTCATCTTGCATACCCGATCGGCTCATCATTGTCAGCCGATCGGCTAGCTAGTCCAGACCCAGAACCCCAGTAACTTCATTTCTGCATAGCTCAACTCGGTTTTAACCTTTCACACACAATCAAACTCAGTTTCTATGGTATTTATACTACAATAATATGCACAATTACAACTAGCAACATAGGCTTCTGCTTCTATATCAATTCATAATCATGTATGCATCAATTTGATTCAAACCAATTATACTAATACAATTTCAACTTACTATTAAGAAATCTAATTGATGGTGATGATGAAACCAGTATGATGATGATGCTGATAGAATTAAGCCACAAGAACACTTTGAATCAATCCAAAATATTAGCCTTTGATTTTGTTTATAGTATTTGATTAGGGCTTGTATAAAATTGAGGAGCTGAGGTTGAAGAAACAACCTAAAGAGGAGGTCGGCCTCTTTTTAAACCGACTTCACTAAATGGGTATTTTATACCCGTTCTAATTCTATTGTCTGGAACCTAGAAATCTTTTGCGATAAATATTACTTTCTAATACTGTTAACTACAGTAATTTAAAACAGGTAACAATTTACTATTCACAATAAGGTCTGGGACTTATTTATATAAGTTTCACAATTAAACAATAATATTAAATAATTTCTAAAACAATTAATCAATTTAAAAAAATTAGAAAATTACCAGGCTACCGGAGAGGATGTTACATCGATTAACAGAAACCCTAAAGATTCTTTTTAATTAATGCCCTAAATCTATGTGAATCAAACAAATGCCAAACCAATACCCTAGATTTATAAAAGCTTCAATTTCGTGTTATTTATACGTTGAAATCCATTAATGTATACCTCAAAATGATCGCAATGAAAAGGTGTACAAAATCTACGGATTAAAAAACTCGTTCCCGTACTCGTAAAATCAAAATCAAACGAAAATAGTGTTTTCGCCTCGTTTCGCACAAAGTCAATTCGCAGAGATGAAGTCAACTTGCAAATTTTTGTGGATTCGGTGAACGTTTGACTCGTTTGACTTGGTCCTTTATACTATTTACTCAATTCGCAGGTTTGACTAGTCAAACTCGCAGAATTAATTTAAAACACAAATTTAATAGTAAGTATAAATTAAAACCCATTAACGCTTATATAGGTAACTCTGTAACTATGTAGCCTAAACATTTTTGGTAAAATATCTTTGCATAATTTTTCCTCAATGATAATCTTCTTACAAATTAACCGACTAAACCGGTGATACAGTTAATCTTGTATAAAGAAAATCTTGAGCTAAAATTATTTACTTATATACCTTACGGTCTTAAGTCTGTACACAAGTCTAAAATAAATAAATTATTTTTCACTTGTATTTGTTACGATTGTTCAACACGGATATAAAATAATCAGTTTAATTTAATTCCAAAGGGTAAACACATATCAAAACAAAAACTTTTACTATTAAGATAAAATTAAAGATAAGATAAAACAATGAAATAAATGAAAAGTTGTATCAGGTACCATTTTATTAATCATTTAAACATAAAATAAATAAAAATAAAATACATAAATAAACTGAATAAGAATTTATCTGCTTAGGGATCATATTAGAAAGAACAAACTATTTAAATTTATTAAAAAGTCTAAGTAGATTGTTAATATACATACCTCATGAAATTCAAATAAATTACAATAGAGTTACAACTAATTTTATCATCTATTCATTTATATTTATAAAATTATATCTTAAATACCTTTATCCACATAGCATAATTAATAAAAACATATTATTCACTCTAAGTGAATATTTTCTTATAGACAGTTCAAGATGATTACCAATATTGTGATCCACATAAATAAATTATACTCAGATATCTAAGCAACACCATTATTGTGAGTATGAATATTACGAAGTGTTTTTTAAGATATGATATATTGAAGAATTCAAGCAACACATATAACACTGATTTCTTTAGATTCAAGGTAGAGGTTTATCGAACTAACACTTGAATAGAATTTAGACAAATATCAAACATACTTTGAAGATGCTATGTTTTCCAGGTCTGTACTTAATACAACAGAGGATTCATTTTAGCATGATTCAAAATACATTTGAGAATATCAATTTAATTAAAGGCTTCAGGTCTGTACTCAGTACAACAAAGTCACCAGTAATTAAGTTAATACCCATATTGTTACTAGTTGTCATATTACAGCTTTATAATAACAGCGTATGTGAATGCTATCAGTCAACAATTAAGACTTATGTCATACACCATATAATAGAAACACTAGATAACAATCAAGTATATTAAAATTTCTTAAATGCTTAGAGATGTTTATATAATATGCCTACCAGTACACCATATAATGAAGCTATCTAGTCATTTAAAACATGCAAATTATAACTTGCGGATATAGGTGTATAATCAAATAAATATAAATACATACCTAATAGAACCGCTGTAGTTCTAATGTAGTTTTAATTGAACCTATTAATACATCATACTTAGGACTTAAGCTTCTTATTGTGAAGCTTATTCTCCTAATGTACTATCATCTCCCATAGTTTTTGCAGATAAAAACTTAAACAATTTTCTAAAAGAACTACTTTTGTTCTTTTATTGGAGGCGATTCCCTCTTAGGTAACAAGCAAATGAATGCCATACGCCCTCCCTTTTTTTAATAAAAACATAAAAAGTACTACTAACTATTACAAAAATACCCTTGGAAGACTAATCACTCTGGATTTCTCATTCCGTTAAGTTGAACCAACGTCTCAAATCGAGCTCTATCGAACGCCTTCGTGTATAAGTCTGCTAAGTTATCCAGAGATGGAACCTTAACTAACTTAATCAAATTTTTCTCAGCACAGTCCCTAATAAAATGATGTCGAATATCAATGTGCTTAGTTTTGCTGTGCTTCACCGGATTATTGGTGATCAACATTGTTGATTCATTATTAATCATCATAGGAGTATTGGTTATGTTTAACCCATAATCCCTCAGTTGTTGTTGGATCCAAAGAACTTGAGAACAACAGCTGCCAGCTGCAACATACTCAGCTTCACATGTAGAAATGGCTACCGAGATTTGCTTCTTGCACTGCCAGGATACTAATCTACCTCCTAAGAATTGACATCCTCTGGTTGTAGATTTCCTATTCTGATTGCATCCTCCATAATCCGATTCAGTGTAAGCTATGAGATCTAAGTCTCCATCAGTCGGATACCAAAGTCCCAGCTTCGGTTTCCCTTTGAGGTAACGAAAGATCCGTTTCACAGCTTGCATATGTGACTCTTTCGGATTAGCCTGATATCTTTCGCATATACAAACAGCAAACATAATGTCAGGCCTAGAGGCAGTTAGATACATTAGTGATCCGATCATGGCCCTATAAAGAGTAGGATCCACATCATGATCACTCGATGTATCAGGACCAAGTCCATGATTTACTGGAATAGGAGTATGATAGATTTTACTTTCATCCATCTTAAATCGCTCTAATAATTCAGCAGTGTATTTAGATTGATGAATAAAGAATCCATCCTTCTTTTGATCAACTTGTAATCCTAAGAAGAAATTCAACTCTCCCATTGCAGACATCTTGAACTTTTTCCTCATTACTTGTTCAAATTCTTGACACATCTTTTCATCAGATGACCCAAAGATAATGTCATCAACATATACTTGAACAAGAAGAAAGCTTTTCTTCTTCCATTTTACAAACAGTGTACTATCAATTGATCCTGTTGTAAATCCATTCTCAAGTAGATACGTTGATAGTGTTCCATACCATGCCCTAGGTTCTTGATGTAATCCATATAGAGCCTTATTTAAGCGATATACTCTATCTGGATAGTCAGGATCAGCGAACCCTGGCGGTTGTGAAACGTACACCAATTCTTCTACTTTGCCATACAAGAAGGCACTCTTAACATCCAACTGATAAACTTTTATCTCATTGAATGAGGCAAATGCTAAGAATACCCTAATTTCTTCAAGCGTAGAAACTGGTGCAAACACTTCATTGTAATCTATACCCTCTTGTTGATTAAACCCTTGAACCACTAGACGGGCTTTATTGCGAGTAATGACTCCCCGGTCATCTCTTTTACACTTAAATACCCATCTAGTTCCAATTGGATACTCTCCCTTTGGAAGGTCAACCAACTCCCATACTTGTAGTTTTGAGAATTGTAACAGTTCTTCTTGCATAGCTTCAACCCACGAGCTTTCTTTTAGTGCCATTTGCACATTTTTAGGCTCAACTTGTGAGAAAAAGCATGAATATAGACATTGATTAGGAATCCCTGTCTCTTTCATAGCAGTATACAAGCTTTCTAAATCTTCAGATGTACTAGCTTTAGATTGAGTCCTAGTTTGAACAGGAGTATTAATATCACCGATGATGTTTTCAACGGGATGATTCTTACTCATTCTTGTAACCGGTATAGGGTCAACTATTAACTCATCTCCTAAGTTAGTATCAATCTCTTCTAATGAAGGCATATCTTCTGAATGAGCTGAAGATAACCTTAAGTGGTTCAAAGGAGTAAGTATATCATAAAACTTTGTTTGAAGATCATCCTCAGAATCTTCTGTTTCTTGATACTTATCCTTTGAAGGTTGTTGTGACCCACTTGAAGAAGCTTCATTTGAGTCATCAGTTGTCCTGACTCCAGATTTCGAAACACTCGATATTGGACAAGGACCATTGTCCGAATCTTCATATAATAAGTGCTCAGATATCTCTGAATCACTGACAAAGTTACTTATGGGAACTTTAAATGACTGAAAGAGATCTGAATAGTCAAATTGCCAATCTAATCCCTTATGTACATCAAGTACATAGCTCGTAACTTCCATGTTATAAGCTATTTCCAGTGAAAACTCTTTTATTAGGCGAATTGGGCACATAACCTAGAAAAAAATACTTCGTCAGCCTTTTCGCCAACTTTAACTTGATTTCCTGTTTTCAATATCGTACATGCAACTCCAAAGGGTTCAAATCCCTTCAGATTAGGTTTCTTATTGTTAAATAATTCATAACAAGTCTTGTTACGCTTTTTGACCGTAAGAACCCTATTTAGAACATGACATGCTGTATTCACCGCTTCTGCCCAAAGATGACCGGAAGCTTTGAATCTGCAAGCATTGTTCTAGAAGCTTCAATCAACGTTCGATTCTTCCTTTCAGCAACACTGTTCGGTTGAGGTTCATACGGTGCACTGAATTGATGTTGTATCCCTTTGCTTAAGCAATAGATATTCAACGTTGAGTTCTTGAATTCCATTCCGTTATCACTACGAATACGCTTTACTTTCGTTTTATAGACATTCTTTACTAGATCTAAGAACTCCATTAAGATGCTAGGATTTTCACCCTTAGATCCCAAAAAGAATACCCATGAGAATCTAGAGTAATCATCTGTGATAAATAAACAGTACCACTTGCCACCTAGACTTCTCTTGCTTATAGGGCCAAAGAGGTCCATGTGTAGCAATTCAAATGGCGAGGAGATTGATTTTTCAATCTTAGACCTGTGTGGTTTCTTGTGTTGCTTTCCTTTTAGGCAAGGAACACACTTGTCTTCAAACTCGAAATGTTTATGTGGTATACCTAGAAGTAATCCATTCTTGGTTATGTAGTTCATTTTTCGAAAGTTCAGATGTGCCATTCTCCTATGCCATAAAAGTGCGTCTGCTTCTGAAGCCTTGGATAGTAAACATCTCGACACCATTGAAGAGTTAGAAACACCCATGGTTATAGCATAGATGTCCTTCTTCCTTGGTGCCCTCATCAATATCCATTCTTCAGGAATTATGAAACCTGGCTTCAGAACTAAAGCCTCCTTTTCATTAAAATGAATTGGATGACCTTTATCACAGACTTGGGAAACACTCACTAGGTTATGAGTTAGTTCTTCAACATAATTCACATCCTCTAGAGTCAAAGTTCCAATTGAAACTTTTCCTTTCCCAGTAATTACTCCTCCTTTGTCTCCTGCAAAATTAACTTTTTGCGTGAGACCTTCTTTGAAGTCCTTCAGTAGACTTCGTTCTCCTGTCATGTGCCTTGAGCATCCACTGTCTACATACCACCAGCTATCCTTGTTCACAGTCTGCTCCCTTTTCTTGTTTGTTTGAACTTCAGCCATGCGTGCTACAAAATCTTCAGGATTCATATTTTCAGTTGAATCCATATACAACACGTCTTCATCACTTGCTTTCACTTCAACCTCAGGCACCTTTACATCACATTCTGTATCAGTAGGCATATAGGAGGTAGACTCATCAATCTCAGGCATGAAAGCTTCCTCAGACTGTAACACCCCTAAATTTACTGTTTAGCGGAAGCAAACTTTGGGGTGCTACTAATCAATAATCAAAACACACAAGGCATATAATGAATGACTCTATATGCGTCGTCTTACAGATACATTGATAATATAAAGTTTTACAATGTATAAATGTTTACAAAAGCCCAATAATTACAATGTTTAGAGATTAATCGGCTTAACTTAGTTACAAAATGTAACACCCATTTTGTGATCTGAGGGTAATTAGGTAATTTCCTTTACTTTCATATTATTATTTGTTATATTTACATATATTGTGTTTTATATGTTTTGGATTATAACTTAGAAAGTTTGGTTAAAAGATTTATTGTGACTAGTAAAATATTAACTGTTTTAAATAGTTATGGGTCACAGTAAAATAAAATACTTTTCTCGCAATTGGTATTTAGGTTCCAGACAATAGAGTTAGAACGGGTATATAATTATACTATGATATAGTAATGAAAGTGGGTATAACCCGACTTCATTTTCTTCACTGTGATTTTCATTTCCTTTACAACCTCATGAAACCTTATGCACAAATTTGAAGAATCAAACTTAAATTGCTAGATTCAAGTTGTTAATTGATCAGAGATTTCAGCTCATATCATCTTTTTCATTCAAAGTGTAAGTGTATTTGAAGCTTTTATTTAATATACATGGTTTGATTTAGCTAGGTTATATACATGATTGATTGTGTATAGAATTAGTGTTTGGAGTTGATATTGATACTTATTGGATGTTACATGATGTTATTATATGATCATAGCATAATTAGAACTTGAGTTTGAAGCTGTGTTAGTATGAAATTCGAGTTAGGGTTCGTGCAGGAAATAGAACAAGTTCTGTGCAGATTCTGTGTTTAAGCTTCATAGCCGATCGGCTAAACTTGGTGAGCCGATCGGGTATGATCAATGAGCCGAACGGGTAACTTAAAACGAACGGCTAGTTTAGTGTAAAATGGTTACAGAACTTGGAGTTAGGACAAAACTTGTGAAAAGCTACTATATAGCCGATCGGCTATAACAAGTGAGCCGATCGGTTAAGACTTGTTTAGCAGTTTGGGTAAACTTAGCCGTACGGTTGAATTAGAACAAAACTTAAACAGAACTTGATGTTTGAACGAAGGTCTCGAAATTTAGTTGAGCTAGCCGATCGGGTCAAGGTGAGCCGATCGGGTAAAAGTCTTTAGCCGAACGGCTAAGGTATTGAGCCAATCGGATATGGTACTAAAACTGTGACAAAATCAATGTGAATATTGTTGTGCTTTTGTATGTATGCATAAATATACATGTACTTGTATTTAGTGAGTAGATAAGTTGAATTGAGTTATTAACTTAAGTGTTTTATTGTATTGACAGATAACTCGAAGACTCAGTGATTTAGTCAGCTGAGTGGTTGGAGCAAAGTTAACAGGTGAATTAACTTGGGACTTCAGTGTGATTTGGTTGTGACGTATTAGTTACAACAGATTAAGCATAGTAGTGTTTAATGTTGATTGCTTTGTGATATATGTATACACTGCTGTGAGTAAGTTGGGGTATCGGAGGTCAACAATTGTTGGACTGGGATGCTACAGGTTAACCAACATAGGAATTGTGAACATGTGTTGTGAATGGAACTTATGTTGGTTAAAGGTAGCAAACAGTTATCGGTAAATCACTGTAATGGCCTCCAGTGATTATAAGTGTTGCTTGGTGGGCCACCGCGGTCTGAGGGCGCCACAAGGACCACCGATCCTCTTGGTGATGTTGAGTCTATGTATTAATTGTTGATAATTAATTATGTCGAGCTAAGTCAAACTGGTTGCAACAGGTTTATTCACTTAGCTTCGTGCTAATCCCGTTGTTTACTCCTTGCAGGTTTTGACTAGAATGGGACTGGGCAAGGAGTGCTTGGAAGTGGTTGACCATAGCTACTCTGATATTATTTTGATATATATATTGTTCCGATACATTTTACTAGTTTGTAAATTATCATCTAATACTTATGAATTTGTATAATGATTTTTGTAGATGACTTTATGTCATCTATTGTATATAATAAATATGTTTGCGCTTCCGATCTAAAAAAAAAAATGTGGTGCGTTTCACAAAATGTAGTAATGCTAAATAATCTCCTGATGTGTATGCTGACTCGAGCTATGGGCATCCTGAGTGAACAGGTCCTACTGCTGTTGGGTACCTCAGAACACATGCTAAAAAGGTCAGCTAACACTGGTGAGCTCACAGTTTTGCATAATAAATATGTAAGTGTGAACCACAAGATTTAATGATAACCGTTTGAAATGAATCAAATGATGTATATGTCTGCCATGATGTCATAGTCTGCGCTTAACGTAGGTGTCAGGATCACAATAAAGTGCCTGATTGTGGGTGCTTCCAGGCGAGTGTCTAATCCACACTCGTATGAACAAAAGTTAATGCGTCCGTTTAACCAATCAGTGCTTGCTGACCCGGACGAGGATGGTCAGTCCTATATGGTACCATACACTAACATTCGCACTACATAAAGTATTACCAGAACTATGATCGTAGAGGACATAAAAGTGATTAGAAAACAGCTCATGCAGAATATAGCGAGTTTTGTACTCGTGTTCACGTGTAAAACAGTTAGGGCATGTATTCCCACCCCAAGAGTAAAAACAATAAAAAGTCGGGGCTATGAGACTCACCTGAGCCTGAAGAGTTGCAATGAAGCAAATGGGGTGAAGTAAAATGGGGTGTCTGAAGACTGTAACCTGTCGGGCGTTTATAATGCGCAAGTTTAAATAAAATAAGTAGGTATCTTAAAAGACAACCTATGCTAGTTGTTCATCAAACTAGTAATTTCCAATGATTTGATTTGATTTGGTTGATAAGTTTGAGTTTTGAAAACGTGTACGGCCCATTGGTGACTGGTTGTAATAATAATTTCATTAATATTGTTATGATTTTTGGAGTGTTATACTTAAAAGTATTTATAAATTTTAGGTGACGGGGGTCCGGAGATAGCGCCCCTGGTTAGCAGGGTCCCAGGGGTGGCAACCCCTGGCGAGGTCCAAGGGGCAGAGCCCAGGTCAGCTCGAAAATTTTTTATTTTGACCATATTGTTATAGTGAAAAACGCATCTAAGATTTGAATTTGGGTAAAATCAAGTGATAAAATTTTAGGTCTCGACACTTAGTAAGAATCTGGGTTCTATTTCATGCGACACTTATAGCGACACTTAGGGTCTATGCGACACTCAGGAAGTGTCGCATAAAATGAGAAATTCTGAGGTACTAGCGTCACTTAAGGAAGTGACGCATGAGATGTGACACTTAAGCAAGTGCCGGGTGTGAGTGTCGGGTAAAGGTGTCAAGCGTCACTAGGCAAGTGACAGTACAAATCAGATTTAGGTTATAGGCGTCACTTAGGAAAGTGACGCTAGAAGTGTCGGTAAGGAGTGTTAGGTGTCACTGGATAAGTGACGGTTGTAAGTGTCGGGAAAAAGGGGTTTTATGCGGCACTTAGGCAAGTGACGCAAATTTAGGGTTTTATGCGTCACTTAATGCGGCACTTAAGTGACGCACGAAGTGACGCTATACTGGTCTGCCTATGCGACACTTATGTCTGTTCGACGGATTTTGAGCCAAAAACGAGTTTTCCGGTTTCCGTTTGGTCCGATTCTTTTATCCAACCCTTAGATGGACATTTCAAGCTATTACAAACCACAAACAAGTGAAAATAATGGAAATCGGAGTGTTTCAGGATTTGTCGGGAACTTACACACTTTGCGCCGGAGAATTTTGAAAGGATCGAAACGTAGATTGTGACGCGGTGGTTCTTTTTCTCCAAATATACTCCGAGATTTAAGGTCGTTTAGTGGTGGTTTTTGGTGGATTTAGGTGGTTGTAGGGTGGTGGTGATTTTGAAAGAAAATGGAAGTAAGAGAGAGAAGTGAGAGGGTGATGATGATGAAAATGAGAAAAGGAGGTGGGGTTTCCCACCCCTTTCTTTCTCCTTTAGGCCGGCTTGTTGGGGTCCACAGTGTCGGCTTCACCAAGTTTTTGTTTCTTCCGTGTTTGTGCTTCGTGCAGTGTTCGTTTTCCCGGTCGTTTAAATAATTTTTCGCACATGTAATTATAGGTTTTGAAATACGAATATTTATTCGATATTTTAATTGAAGTATTTCATCAAATACTTAATAATTGAGTTATAAAATATAACTTGATTTGTTTCGTTTTGTTTGCGAGTTTATCATTTTAATCGCGTACTTGTTGTTTGTACGATACGAATTTGAGTTGAAATATTATCTAAATAATATTTTGGTTAAAATAGAGTTACTAAATCATGTTATATTATTTAATAAAATTGTTCACCAACGTCCGTATTAATTGAATCGAATTGCGTTCGATTTGAAACTTGTACGATTTAATCAAATCGCATACTTGTATATATTCAACAATATATATATTGATACATTAATTAGCCTAATATCGCACTAATTACACGTATTACAAAAAGATTAGGACCAAATGACTAGCCCTAATTTAGCGGGTGTTACACAGACTGAGCTTTCCATAGAGCCATCCAACTGTTTCACAACCAAGGCTTTGGAAGCAAGAGTGCTTCCGGAACCTTGTTTCCCATTGCCAGCTTCTACCTTAGGTCTTTGGCATTCTCGAGCAAAGTTTTCATAACCATGACAGTTAAAACACTTGATCTTGGTCTTATCAAACCCTGACCAATTGCCAACTAACTTTCTACCAGTTTTCTTCAAGAAATTCTTTACTCTTCTCGACAACATAGCAAGTTGATCCTGAAGTTCTCGACAAAATAATAGTTGCATACCTCTCATCATTGTCTTTAAGCATTATGCCATGAATTTCCCACTTAGATGGTAAACCCTCAATAAACTTGTCAGTTTTCTCAATCTCGGTAGTTACAATCTCATGGTCATCTAGCTCACTCAGCAAATGGTAGTACCTTGTGGTATAGGCATCAAGATCTTCTCCTTTCAAAGCTTTGAACACGGTAAACTGCTTTTTAAGGAGATTCCTCTTGCCTGCTTTAACTTGTGGACTACCTTCACACCTCTTCTCAAGAGCTGTCCACAAAGTTCTAGCAGTTTGGAAGGACGTCAGTTGATGATTGAGTTCCTTAGGAAGACTCATCTTGATTGAAGAATGAGCCTTGTTCTCAATCTCAAATTCCTTCTTTTGTGCTTCACTCATCTGTTGATAAGTGAGAACCACAATAGTATTCTCAACAGTTTATGTAGGTGTTGTGTATCCATTCTTGATACACATCCAGATAGATAGATCATGGAATCTACAGTAAGATTCAAATCTATCCCTCCAGCTATAATAATCCTCAACTCTTAACAATTTAGGTGGAACATTAGATTTGCCAATCTCGTGTTCCATCTCAATCATTTTTCTAAGGTCAGACATCGTGAAGTTTAAAAGTCAAACTGTATTTGCGAATTCAGAAAAACTCAATTCGCAGGAACTTAATTCAACTCGCAATCTTAGCTCGACTCGCAAATCTTGGTTCGCAAATCTCAGTTCGGATCGCAGTGATGTCAATTCGCAAGTGATCTCGGTTCGCAGGAGATCTTGGTTCTACTCGCAAAACTCAGTTCAGATCGCAAGTTCAACTCGGTTCGCAGACAACGCTGAAACCCTAATCTCAGTTCGCGAAATGGCTGAAAAACCCGAAAATAAAAGTTTTAGGTATTTTTACGTTAAAATCAGTAGATTTTGACTGTAAACTATCCTAAAAATGTCCAGAGAGTGATTTTGATTGTTTTTACACACTAATGCACGTCAAAACAATCCTAAATCGCACGCGATTAACCCGAAAAACCTCGAACTTACTCGTATTTAGCCCGAAAGCTCTGATACCAATTGTAAGTCCCTAGTTTTAGGATCGATAACTTCGTTATCTATAGTATTAAGGAACATAATTCCTCAATACACGTTATCTTACTATAACAATGAATAAGTTCGCGTTTAGGTTAACTAATACTTAGCTTTTACTATAAACCGTCAAAGCCTAGCCGCTAGTCTTTAGGTTATTCTCTGGATTGAATTCGTAGGTTGCAGTTTTCGAATGGAAAAAGTTCTTAGGTTTTCACGTAATGAAAACATATATATATCTCGTCTCAATTCGCAGCCACTGGGACTGCGAGTTGACTCGACTCGCACACAGGCCCAAGCCCAGTTCAACTCGGCTCGTTGTCACCTGTTGCATTCTGTGAGCTCAGATCTCATCTCGCATCGCAATGCCTTGCGACTTGAGATCTCGACTCGCTATAAATGTTTATGTCATTTTCGATATTCGTCTAACACTTTAATTTACTAATATATTTAACGAATATTAATAACAAAACAAATATTCATTTACAAATCTAAACCAATATACAAACTTGATAACAATTACGCTAGTCATATCTCAAGCTAGATCTGTTGTCACAAACTATGTCTGAACAGACACAAAGTTATTGCCTACGCCTCTCGATAACTCAAAATTCATGAAAAGAACTACACCACACATGACCTCGAACTGGGAGCTATCGTTTTTTCTCTCAAGATCTGGAGACACTATCTCTATGGCACAAAGTGCACTATCTTCACCGACCATAAAAGTCTTCAGCACATATTCAACCAAAAGGATCTCAACATGAGGCAACATTGCTGGGTTGAGTTACTTACCGATTATGATTGTGAGATCAAATACCATCCGGGTAAGGCGAATGTTGTTGCCGACGCCCTCAGTCGAAAAGAACGCACGAAATCACTTCGAGTCCGAGCCCTCAGCATTACAATTCACAATGATCTCATCACTCAAATCCTTACCGCTCAACTCCAAGCACTAAAACCTGAAAAAATAAAAAACGAGGCCTTGCGTAACATGGAAAAACAATTCGAAACCAAACCCAACGGGGTTAAATCTTTCGCAAACCGAATCTGGTTACCATGTTTCAGGAATCTCCGAGACTTGGTAATGGACGAACCTCACAAATCCAAATACTCTATTCATCCTGGATCCGACAAGATGTATCATGTCATCAGGGAGCTATACTGGTGACCAAACATGAAAGTTGAAATCGCCACCTATGTCGGCAAGTGCCTCACGTGCTCAAAAGTCAAAGTCGAGTACCATAAACCCTCCGGTTTACTACAACAACCGGACATCCCCCAATGGAAATGGGAGTAGATCACCATGGATTTTATCAACAAACTCCTAAAAAACCTCGAGCGGTTGCGATACCATTTGGGTGATCGTTGATCGGCTCACAAAATCTGCTCATTTCCTCGCTATAAAAGAAACCGAAAAAATGGAATGCCTCACACGAAGCTATCTGAAAGAGATTGTGTCCCGACACGGCGTTCCTATCTCAATTATCTATGACAGGGATAGTCGTTTCACGTCTCACTTCTAGAGATCATTACAAAAGTCTTTGGGTACTCGTCTGGATATGAGTACCGCCTATCATCCACAAATCGACGGTCAAAGTGAACGCACAATTCAAACACTGGAAGACATGCTATGAGCCTGCGTAGTCGATTTCGGTACTAACTGGGAACATCACTTACCATTGAATGAATTCTCATATAACAACAGCTACCATACCAGTATTAGAGATGCACCATTCGAGGCATTGTACGGACGTAAATACCGATCGCCTATCTGTTGGACCGAAGTGGGAGACAGCCAACTCACTGGTCCAGAAATCATTCATGAAACCACCGAGAAGATCGTTGGTATCCAACAACAGTTAAAAGCCGCACGCGATCATCAGAAGAGCTATGCTGAAGTAAGATGCAAGCATCTCGAGTTCCAGGTTGGAGATTGAGTGTTGCTCAAAGTATCACCTTGGAAAGGCGTCATCTATTTTGGTAAACGCGGGAAACTAAACCCTAGGTACATTGGGCCATTCAAAATCCTCGAAAGAGTTGGTCCAGTGGCATATCAATTACAGTTACCTCAGGAACTTAGTAGCGTGATGTGTAAAATCTAGTTATAAAATTAAACAAAGAAATACTGAGATTTAACTATTACACAACTGAGGTAAGTATACCCTATCGTGTATAGTATAGCTACAGTAAGTCCAAGTTCCTTTATTATAGATTGCCTATCAATACATCATATAATGAAACTATACATCATTTATTATTACTTTAAAATTATATGTACCAAAAATTTAAATCCATGTTAAAGTCTAAACTTTAAAAATAAAACAAACTTTTAGTAAGACTATTTTAACTAATAAATACTTAGTTTCAAACCTTAAAATAATACATTTTAAAGAATAGTGATATTTTTTAAAAAAAATACAACAAAACCTAAGGACAAGTCAACTTCTTTTCGACCCCCATCCCCACACTTAAGTTGTACAATGTCCCCATTGTACTAAACATTAAAATTAGAAGTGAGAAAGAAATAGAAAAGAAGTTAGAACAGAAAACTCCCCTTATATCTCTTGAAAAGTCCAATAGCATGCGCGTACGCGTCCAAGTCAGCTGTGCATCATCACACAAGACAAAACCAAAGGAAAACATAACATACAAAACAATTAAATACATAGTTCAAACAGAAAAATAAACCCTAACTCACTTTCGTAGGAATCACGATTGCATTTAGCATATGCAATAAGCCTTTAAACCCCTCGGTATCCCAAGTGGACGAGTTATAGTCTCGTGAGGGTTTCCAGTGAACACACCCACAAAGTTCAAAACCTTGAAAATCAAAAACTAACCCACGGGTTGCCTCCCGAGAAGCTCTTATTTTTGTTCGAGTCACTAGCTTGACTCCAACCTTATTTACATGAAAACATGTTGACTTTCCCCACACTTAACGTAAAAAATGGGTGGTAATATCGATAAGTATTTATTAAATGTAAATTTAATATGATGAAAGAATAAAAATACTTATCGCTTAAAGTAGGCATTTTTCCATTTCTCGATGTTCCGTGATCTTTCAAAAATCGTAACACCTTTAGTACTTGATCACCTTCTTTCAGCTGATTCACCTCAGGATGTAATGACAGACTATCATCAATAGTTAGATTCAAAATAGCTATCAATTCCTCTTCCGTCATAACCCCATCTTGGTTCCTCATTTTAGAGATATCCTCATCATTACAATCAAGTAACGAGAGTAATTCCTCATCAGAATCTTGGTAATAAGTCATTGAAGCTAAGAAAAATCCGCTAGAATCATGAAAACTAGAAATGGTAAAACATACCCACTCTATACAAAATAAACAAAAACACTAAATATATAAAAAATTGAACACTAAAGCTGTTAAGTAACTTCCTTTGAAATAAATTCCAACAAAGAAATTAAATGGGGTTTTGTGTATTTAAGAAATTAAACAAAGAAATACTGAGATTTAACTATTACACAACTGAGGTAAGTATACCCTATCGTGTATAGTATAGCTACAGTAAGTCCAAGTTCGTTCCATAGGGATTATGTATTTAAGAATTATAATTTAAACGCAATTAGTTTAAGTAATTAAATGGGGTTTTGTGTGATCGAATTGTCACTTTGCTTAACAAACTAAATTTAATAAACTAAGTGGACTCAGGAAGAGTCAAATTGATTTATTTAACTTTCAGATAATAAAAATGATACTTACTTGGATTATTTCACTAATGACTTCAGGGTATTTAATTAAGACCAGTTTATTTAACAATTCATGTTCATTTCGATTAGACTAGGTTTAACATTCGCCATCACCTACACTCTAATCTCAATTCACAAAATTACAATTTAATCTAGTGAAAGACGTTTGCCAAAATCACTATCTTACACGTTTGAGTTTAATAGTCTAACTTATTACTTATCTGCGTCCGCAATCAAAGCTCAATTATTCATAGACAAACAATTGATAATAAATATATAAGTGTTACATTCTCTATAATCACTTATTCATTTACCAAATAAATTAGAACCAATAATTAAACCTAAATATATAAGGTTCTCGATTAAACGCAATTAATTCAATATAAACATCAAATAATTATACCCCTAATCAATAGTTATTTCATCCAAGCAAGTGTTAAAGGATTTAGCTACGTGTAATCATGTTAAAATAAACACTTATAATAATTGAAATCATCGCAAACATAATTATATTGAAATAAAAGAGTAAACGAATGATTACAATGATTAAATGACGAACTGTAGTAGCCGAATGATTAAGATGAATGAAAGATCTTCAAAAGTATGAAAAACCCTCAAAAATACAGAGAAAATCCGTAACCCTAATTTTAATATATGAAAAGTTGTCTCTAAATTCGTAATAGAAGGCTGCTTTTATATTTACTGGGACCAAATCTATACGGCATATGAAAAAAAACATACGGCATATGGATTGTTTTTTACTTCTTCCGTACGCCAAAACAAAAAGATAGCCGCCATATATCCTTGAATTGATTGATTGCCAGCCGACATATTCTTGATCTTGTATTTGGGCTTAGCCCGTCGACTTCCACTCGGCCCATTCTAAATTCCAAAACCAATTATTAACTCCACCGCCCACTATGTGAACTCTAAACTTTGACTTTCGTTTGACCGTTTGACTTGGCATGTTTTATGCTTTCTCGTGATCTTCAATCAAGACAAAACCAAATCATCATTATTATTTAATATTTGTTACTTATTATTATTTAGCCTAAATAATTATTTGGTCCAACTCGTAAACTCCAATAAAACTTCAATCCCATTTCTTTTCTTTTGCGCATTCCATTTAAATCGTCAAGCTTAATTATTTGCGTAACTTTTTTCCTTTCTTGACTCAACTCATTTATATACCTATTTACAAATATTAACCAAATCAGTGTCTATTATCAAATAAATGCAATACTAATATAATAAAAATGAAAAAATATTATAAACTAAATATAACATTATATAATGTTATCATAGCGTACATCCTACCTTCCACATTTCTAACCTAAAGAAATATCTGTCTGATGAGACACTTATCATACCGCTCGACGAAATCCACATCGATTATAAACTCCATTTTGTCGAGACACCAGTGGAAATCATGGACAAACGATTAAAACAGAGTCGTATTCCCATCGTCAAAGTCCGGTGGAATTCGTGACGCGGTCCGGAATTCACTTGGGAACGGGAATATCAAATGCGACTCAAATATCCACTGTTATTCTCAGACTCCACTCATACCCCGACTCAGAGCTAAATTTCAGGATGAAATTCTCCTAACAAGGGGAGAATGTGACACCCTCCAAATTAGGACTAGCAATTAATGCCTAATCATTTTATAATACATGTAATTAGTTTTGTGTTAGGCTAATTGTATGTATCATTATGTATATTATTATATATACACATACGCGATTTAATTAAATCGTGCATTTTCGATTCTGATGGAATCCGAACACCTCAAATATGGACGTTGGTGATAATTTTTTCATAAATAATGTAAACATATTTGGTAATTAAATAGTCATTATTTAATATATAATATTATTGCATAATAATAAACTAAAACTGTTACGTTTGGTTTAAAACGTAACATATCTAGGAAAACACGTAAATCGAGCACGACACCCAAACGAAATTCAAAACATATTTTGTAAACTTAAAACAAGTATTTTAAAAAACTTAGCCATTCCATATACCATTTACATACTAAAAATGTATACGAGAGATCAATCGAACAAACCTAACTTTTAAACCGCACAATTAACGTATAACCGACTAACAAACGTAACACGAGTCCGAGGAACGAGTTGTGAACCCAAGCCCAGGCCCGTGAGCGCCCAGTCGGCCCCAAGAAGCCCAAATGGGCAGCCCTAAACTTTCCCCATATAAAAACCACACTTAACCCTTATCTCTCATTTCCTTTACACACAAATCACAAATCTTATCTTTTCCCTACCTCCACCTCCCCTCCAACGAGTTTCCAGCCACTCCACCACCATTCTCAGCCTCCTCCATGACCTACAAGGACCACCAATCACTCCCTTCACTAATCTAACATCATCACTCACGATATTAGCAAGGAAGAAGCAAGAACACGTGGACAGCAACACCATCGGCTCACTTCAGCTCCAGATCCGTTTTCGCTTGGTATAAACCTCTTCTTTTTAACTATATCTACTTGGATTCCACATATATACATGCTAGTGTTTCGTTTCTCACTGATTATGTCCATAAATCTACTTAAAACTCGTTTGAACTTGTGGAAAACCATTGGATAATAACATTACCCACTGGGTAATAATTTATTTCGGGTTAGATCGGGCATAACCGAACCATTTATTGATGAAATCTAACTTTTATTAAGCCTAAATTGTAGCATTTTGAGTCTAGTTTTCAAATATGTTGTAACACCCGCTAATTTAGGACTTTAATTAGTGCCTAAACTACTTGTAATTACGTGTATTTAGTTTATGTTAATCTAAATATACATGATCGTCTGTGTAATTACATACACGTTTCCACGATTTGTTTAAATCGTACGATTATGAACCGGATGGATATCCGACAACGAAAATATAGACGTTGGTGACAAACTATTAAAATAATGTGGAATTATCTAAACAAACATTGTTTACCTTAATATATTGTGAGAATATATTACACGTACTAAATATCGAATAAAACACTCAGTACGCGACGAAAATGCGCGAGACGCGCCCGACGGATGAAATAAAGTCAAACTACATCTTATATCACATTATTAAGTATTTTAATAAAATACATCAAGTTAAAATATCGGGTTTTAAAATCTTTAATTAAATATGCGTAACAAATGTTTAACGCCTAAATAAATATCGAAACGAATGGGTAAACAAGCACCACCTTATTGTAAACTGGGAAATTAATTTAATACACCTACAAGAGTGGGACCCCCTTGAAATCTGCAGAAAATCAGCCAAGTATGGCTTCCCTCCACTATCATAAGATCTTGACCAAAAACCCACACAAACACTTAAATCATTTCACACTCTTTCACCACCTCACCTTCACTTTCTCTCTCTAATACCTCCCATCCTCTCTCTGGCCGAATTCAGGCTATCACCAGCCACCCCCACACCACCTAGACACCACCGCAAGTCTACCATATCACCACCATAGAGCCATCACGAACTGCCACGCCGGAAATTAAGAAAACGCAAGAAAACGAGCATTCGGCTTTCCTTTCTCCTTCTACTCATCATTTCTTTGTAAGAACTCTTGAACTTTCATTATATTACTTTGAAAACATATAATTACTTGTTATAATGTCCACTTAACGATTACATGTCCAAAACATAAATCAAAACGCAATTTAAATCTAGAAACTATGAGTTTATGTTCCTGTCCAGATTCTGTTTCCGCTTCCACGAATTTTATAAAAATCATTACGACAACAAAATGGACGTTTCTTAAGCCTAGAGTGTAGTACAAGAAGTTATCTTTCCAAAAAAATTAGTCTCATGACTTTTTGACTCAGTTTGCTACTCGAAAACATTTTTCTCCGGTGACATAGGTTTACTGTTCCGGCAGACAGGAATTTTCAGTAACTTCTCGAGACCATATCTTGAGTTCTAGTCCGCTAAAACGTATGAGAACAGTGCCAAAACCTCACATATTTTGTCAACTTTAAAAAGTTCTTCTATGACCATTTCCAGAAATGTCCGTAATTTCGTGTATAACTCGATCTTTGAACATATAACCGTTTTGGACCAAGTCTGACCACACCTTGAAACTGTTTTTGTTTAAAATAGTAAATGAACATATAAAAATACCATAAAGTGCAGAAATGAACTAGACATATATAAGAACATGTGTGATTTTTGGTTAGGTATAAATCGGACTAGAAATGCTCCAAATCGAAAGGCTTAACGAGTTATAACTAATAGTGGTAACGAGTTATAACTAACAGTGGTAACGAGTTATAGCTAACAGTGGTAACGAGTTATAACTAACAGTGGTAACGAGTTATAACTAACAGTGGTAACGAGTTATAACTAACAGTGGTAACGAGTTATAACTAACAGTGGTAACAAGTTATAACTAACAGTGGTAACGAGTTATAACTAACAGTGGTAACGAGTTATAACTAACAGTGGTAACGAGTTATAACAAACAGTGGTAACGAGTTTACTAACTAACAGTGATAACGAGTTTAGTGAACAGTGGGAACAAAGTATAACACTTGTATTCTAGAAAATCATTGGTCCGTCAATCCTTATTATCGCATGAAATCTCAACTCCGTGAATACCATTCTCATAAACACAATCCGTGAATATCATTCACGCATAAACAAGTCCGTGATTTCCCATTGTCGCATAAAACTAACATACTTAAAAGAAATTCCGTGAATTGCTATTGTCGTATGAACAAAACTTCGTGAACTTATTGACGCATAAACAGTGTACATGAATGTCATTGTCAGGTTATACATTGTCGCATGAAACAGAAAGTTAAATACTTTTTATACTAAGTATTTAAAAACACTACACTACAAGATATACAAGCACAATGAATTACATAATAATAACACTTGAATTATTATTATACCTCCGTCACCAACGGGCCATACTTATTTACAAAATAATCACAAACGTACAAACAAATACTTGGACATAACTAGTTGAGTGGACAACTAGCATGAATGATCTTTTGAGACATTCACTTATACATACAACCTTATATGCTTAGGGCATTAGAAGGTTGCGGGTTCGCAGAACCTACGGATTACCACTGCTTTCAGACTTCACGTTTATTAAGTTAAACGCTTGCTTGCTTGACTCAGGTGAGTCTTAGGGCCCCACTTTTACTGTTTTTATACTTTGGGGGAGATACTTAGCTACCGTTTTACATGTGAACGCAATGTACTGTACTGATTTACTACTGCTTTTACACAAACTTTGCATGAGTTACTTTTATCCACTGAAATCCTCCTATCGTAAGTTGTTAGTTATGGACTTAAGCGCGATTACTAGTAAATGGATCCATTTGGGACTGACAATCCCTGCCTGGGGTGGTAGCGCCACCACGTACTGATTTACACGTAGAAACAGGCATATTAGTATTTGTTACATATGAGTGTGCGGATAGCACTCACGGGGGTACGTGATGCTGTACTTGACTGTACCATTCACACTACACGGTTAAGCTTCAACTTATGAGCTCATGGCAACTGTGCGTACATACTGATTTACTTACTTTGCTTGATGGCAACGCTGGTACATTACTTGTGGTTCACAAACGATGACTTTACTACTAAACCTGTGAGATTCACCAACCTTTTTGGTTGACCTATTTTAGCTTTGTATCTCAGGTACACAAACGGAGTAGGATTACCCCAAGACTGATAGCTCGAGTCGCATGCATACAACTTGTGGAAATTCTTTTGCATTACTTTTTGAATATCAGTTATGTATTAGAATTTTCTAGGAAATCATCTATGAACTCGAAGCTTGTTATTATGATTCAACAATGTAATACTTTTGTACTATTGTACGACGTTGCATATAGATGTCGTTTGCTTTACTTTGGTGCTTGATTATTGATTAGTAACACCCAAAGCTTGCTTTCGCGCAATAGTAAATTTGGGGGTGTTACATATGTTAAGATCATTCTCTAACTCAATCATTTGCTATTTTTAAGAACTAAAATGATGGTACAAGGTCAGACTGAACATTCTGACCAGAATCTTGACCAAAATGATTTGTGCATATCTCGAGTTATAGGACGAATTAGAAGGTGAATCCAGTTGGAAAAGATTTTTTTTATGTTTACAACAACTTCTCTTGTGATACATTCAACCATAAATGCACTTTTATTTTCTAGTGAATTGTTTGTACACAAAGGTACTAAAACGTGATTGATTGACCCTTGCGGCTTTGGAAAATTATTCCGGACAAAATACTAAACTATAGATCATGTAAAAATATGGAAACTAAAGCTAAGACATATATGAATATGTGTAAATATTATCAGACTCTACATTAGCCATTTGAATGGTCGAAAGGCAAGGACAAAGTCGAGTAATTTCAGAAAAACATGAACATAAGTGACATTTTCAATTTCGGTTTAAAAATGACACTTGTGGGTCACGAAAGGTCACGAAACTTTTTTTCTATAAGTTTTATAACATCATAGAAGTTGTGTAATAGTTTCGGGTCAAACCGAGCATTTTTGACTTAGCCCTCAAGAACGAAAACCATCTCAGCCCGATTCTGCGACACAACTACTTTATGTCGCACTCGTGCGACACAACACTGCGACACAAACCATTATGTCGCATCAAAATCCGAAACCCTAATCTGCGACACCAATCCTTGTGTCGCTACACAATTTATGTCACAACAAGCGACGCAGACCTCTACATCGCATAAGTGATATCGCGTAAAAAGTCACGTTTTTACTACCGATATCTCTCTCATTCTGGAACGATTCTTGGCACTTTAACTCAAATTCAGTACAAATCAATAGTATTATGCCAAGATGGTCAAAACAAGGTTGCACGATGAAAATCAAGCAAAACGGATAGAAATCGAAGATTCCATGTACGTTTGAAGATTCAAGGCACACAACAACCCAATTTTCGATTCGTGAGGTATCTTGAGCCATATAAAGCATTCATTTTTAATGCTTCACTTTTTCGATTCTTGAGTGTGCCGATGTATGTGTTTAGAATCAGAACTTGCTCCTGTTATGGATTTCGAATCCGAACAGGTGAGTAAAAAGGAGATCGAATCACATCATTCTTAAACCCATCCGTACACCCAAAAATAAATACGTTATCCCTACCCTCTCAAAAGCATCCCTCAAGCTTCATATAGGAAAAAGAAATCCAAAGATGAAAGAGAAGAAATTACGAGGAGGTGACGTCGAAAAAAAGAAGAGAAACTCAAGAAATTCGAAGAAAAGAAAACTAAATGGAGAAAAAGACTCCTTCCAAAAAACAAAAGAAAAAGGGCGTCAATCCTCCCAAAAATTCAAAATTTTAGCTTTCCTCTTCACCAAAAAGAAACCCGAAAAAAAAATCAACCCCCTCTCACATCGCTAACATTCCACTCCAAAAACCCTACATCACTTCCCCTAGAATGATTGTGGCTAGATCGACTTCACGCTCACCAAAAAGGTAACGATTTGATTCTCGATCAAGTCTATGACGATAAATGATACATGACTGGCGTTCTGAGTGATTGATAATATTAGAATAGGAAACCCTAAACACTTCGAGTGATTTGAGAGACCACCTTGAGAGGATCGCCTAGTCATGTATCCAAGATCAAAGATCAGAAGCATGCTCATAAAGATTACATCCTTACTTTCTCAAAAGCACAAATATTTTATTTTTCCAAAACCCCTCAGTAAAAAGTTCCGCCCAAACATATTTCATTATCTACTTATCTTTAACCATGCTTGAAATTCGAGTTTGCTTGCGGACAAGCAAAGTTCTAAGTGTGGGATACTTGATATCGCGTAAACAGTCACATTTTTACTACCGATATCTATCTCATTCTGGAACGATTCTTGGCACTTTATCTCAAATTCAGTACAAATCAATAGTATTATGCCAAGATGGTCAAAACAAGGTTGCACGATGAAAATCAAGAAAAACGGATAGAAATCGAAGATTCCACGTACGTTTGAAGATTCAAGGCACACAACAACCCAATTTTCGATTCGTGAGGTATCTTGAGCCATATAAAGCATTCATTTTTAATGCTTCACTTTTTCGATTCTTGAGTGTGCCGATGTATGTGTTTAGAATCAGAACTTGCTCCTGTTATGCATTTCGAATCCGAACAGGTGAGTAAAAAGGAGATCGAATCACATCATTCTTAAACCCATCCGTACACCCAAAAATAAATACGTTATCCCTACCCTCTCAAAAGCATCCCTCAAACTTCATATAGGAAAAAAAAATCGAAAGATGAAAGAGAAGAAATTACGAGGAGGTGACGTCAAAAAAGAAGAAGAGAAACTCAAGAAATTCGAAGAAAAGAAAACTAAATGGAGAAAAAGACTCCTTCCAAAAAACAAAAGAAAAAGGGCGTCAATCCTCCTAAAAATTCAAAATTTTAGCTTTCCTCTTCACCAAAAAGAAACCCGAAAAAAAAATCAACCCCCTCTCACATCGCTAACATTCCACTCCAAAAACCCTACATCACTTCCCCTAGAATGATTGTGGCTAGATCGACTTCACGCTCACCAAAAAGGTAACGATTTGATTCTCGATCAAGTCTATGACAATAAACGATACATGACTGGCGTTCTAAGTGATTGATAATATTAGAATAGGAAACCCTAAACACTTCGAGTGATTTGAGTGACCACCTTGAGAGGATCGCCTAGTCATGTATCCAAGATCAAAGATCAGAAGCATGCTCATAAAGATTACATCCTTACTTTCTCAAAAGCACAAATATTTGATTGTTCCAAAACCCCTCAGTAAAAAGTTCCGCCCTAACATATTTCATTATCTACTTATCTTTAACCATGCTTGAAATTCGAGTTTGCTTGCGGACAAGCAAAGTTCTAAGTGTGGGATACTTGATATCGCGTAAAAAGTCATGTTTTTACTACCGATATCTCTCTCATTCTGGAACGATTCTTGGCACTTTAACTCAAATTCAGTACAAATCAATAGTATTATGCCAAGATGGTCAAAGCAAGGTTGCACGATGAAAATCAAGCAAAACGTATAGAAAACGAAGATTCCACGCACGTTTAAAGATTCAAGGCATCAAAACGAGATTTCAAGACAAAAGTGCCCATCACCAACATATATCTCATCCAAGATGTTCGATTTCAAATTACGAATCCAACAGAAGAAGAATCAACAAAAACGGACGAAGAATGAAGATTCTACGTACTCCGGAAGATCCAAACGATTCGTACGACACATCTAAAATTTAGAGACATATTTTTGAGATTTCTTTTCATCAAAATATTCATTTTTGATTTACGAATCCAACGCAAAAAGAATCAACACAAACGGACACGTAACAAAGAAGATACGCGCAAATTAAGCAACGCAGCGAAAGAAGCAAACCGGTACGGCAGGGTGGCATACCAGGCCGGCTGGCAGCCTCCCACCGCCGGCCACTAGGTGCCCACCGCCGGCTGGCATCCCCCTGCACCGTTTCCGCTTTTTGGTCCTTTCGTGTACTCGGTGCTAGACCTTTACATGCTTTTTGGTACCTGGTGCACCACCTTTGCGCGCTTTAGGGTACACGTGCTACCACCTTTAGCACCTTTTGCTAATGTGCTCCTTGAAATGCTATCTTGAGCCAAATTTCCACTATAAATAGCAGCCCTAAGCCTTCATTTTAACACACACCTTCCTAGCTTATCTTTCTCACTCTAGAAATAAGCTCCCACTTTCTCACTCTATCTTTCTTTCTTTAGATTAGTTTTAACTAGTATGTAAACTAGTTTAGGAGTTTTATTAGAAGTAGAATGAAAGTGCGGAACGCATTGTAATCTTCGGTGTATGCTCGGAATTGTGTCAATTAATTAAAGTCTATTCTCTCTCGCATTTAATCTTGGTTCTTTCTATCCTTATCTATCTTAATTAATTACGTTTTTATTGATTATGCTAGATTTTGTTATTGCCATGATTAGAGAGTAGTATACTTGTGTTTGTTTGCGATGTAGTTAGTTAAGTATGGGATGATTTACAATTAAATATTAAAGATCGGTAGTATTACTTTGATCGTCTTATTGCATGTTCTTGTTTGATTGTTGCCTTAGGATCATCACAGTAGTAAAATATAAACGGTCTTAATTATCGTAAAGTAATATGATGGGCCCTATTCGACTGTTACTCGATATAGTACTGGAAATACTTCAAGGTGGAGTACAAATGTATGGAAGTCGAGGAAAAACCGAAGGTAGTCATATTATGAAACGGTACAATATTACGAAGTAATTTGACGGCCCCGATTCGACTGTTATGCAGTACAACGTTGGAAACACTTTAGGTGTAGTACAAACATGTGGGAACTGTGTAACGACCGAAGGTAGTTATATTACAGACTAATATATAAAATGAGAAACCTAGTTTAATTAACCTTTCTAGATAGACTTTTAAACTTCAAATTAATCTATCGCCTTTCCACCAATAAATGTGATTACAACACCTTTTTAACGACGTCCAATTAAAAGGTAGTCAGTCATCTGTGTCAATATAATTTGTCAAAGGTATGAAACTATGAAACCGTAAGGCTACATGGGGATTATCCTAGGACAAGACATGGTCAAGGTTTGAAGCGGCAGAACCACTTTAAGTGAGGAACGTTGTGGATAATTACGGGATTTATTGGGTAGTCTTAAGCAAGGGCTGGTTTAAAGTCATAGATGAACTTTTTAAATATACAAATCTGTTAGGATGACGAGCAATCGTTATATGATTCAGTTATGTCTAGTACCTTAAGATTTTTGTTCCCGTTCATATGAAAGTCAAATTAAACTTAAATAAGGATCTTGCTTATTATTCTAAATACTTTGTAATGTTACCCTAGCCTAGCTCCCGGTGTGACATGCTAATGGGATTTTAATTAATAGGGAATCTAGTGTATACATACAAGTATTCAAGAATGATAATTAACTATTATCTTTCAAAACAGTTTCTCCAAATATCATCCCATAACTTAATTAACGAAGTCTTAGCAAACACTATCTTTATTTTATCTGCTTTACGTTTTATTTTTATTTCGCTTTTATTTATTTACTTGCCTAAGTTAGTTAATATAAAAACCAAAGCTCTCTCACTATTTTATAAACCCTTCACTAGTTTGAAAGCCCTCATCTGTCACGCCTTAGTTTCAATTCAGTCGGTTTGAAGAACGACTCTAGGTCATACCTACCACTTGCTCACCCTTAGAATTAGCATTGTTAGGGAAAACATAGGCCCCGCAATTACAAATTTAAAACACCCACTGATCGCCGCCTCCGGCAGTAGGTTCAACGACAAGGGGTAAAATCCTTACCGACTGCTGGGGGCGCATCAAGTTTTTGGCGCCGCTGCTGGGGAACCAATTGTACGATCCATAGGCGTCAAGATGAACTTACTCTCTAGTGAACCTTTAAGATTAATTTTTCTCCTTAGACCCCTACGTCTTTCTTTATTTTTCCTTCCTTTTAGTACCTTTATAAATTACGTTATCCCTATCCACTCAACTAGTCAACCACCTGCCGATGAGACTATGACAGCCACACGTATCACTCTGGCTGATGACTCTAAACCTCTGATTGAAGGTCGAGGAGGACCAATTGTCTATCCGGAAATTGGTAGAGGATCATTCGAGTTAAAGCCACACATTGTTCAGTTAGTCCAAAACTTCTTTCAATTCCATGGCCTACCAAATGATGATCCCAACTCCCACCTTGACAAATTCATTTCCTTATCCAACTCCTTTAAGCCGATTGGGGTTAATCAAAATATAGTCTATCTATAGCTATTTCCCTATTCACTCACTCTCAATGCACAAACCTGGTTTGAGGAACTAGAGATTAACTCTATAACCTCTTGGGTAGAATTAGCAACCAAATTTTTGGCCAAATATTTTCCCCCATCAAAAAAAGCCACGTTTAGGTCCAACATCATAAACTTCCGTCAAGTGCATGATGAATCAGTCTACGATGCATGGGAACGCTTTAAGGGATTGCTTTAGAAATGTCCAAATCATCGATTTGAGCGCTCAGACCAGTTGCGCATTTTCTACAATGGTCTTTTCCCACATCATCGTCCTTTACTTGATACCGCCTCTCAAGGCAGTTTTATGAACTGTACGGCCGATGACGCTTGGAGCCTTATTGAGAAAATGACAAACCATGACTGGAACAGTGGAAATCACCCCTCACTAGTGAATTCACCTGCTACAATCGGGAATGAAGCTATCAAAAACCCCACTCAGCAAGTGAAAGAATTAACCAAAGAGATCAAGGAATTGAAAAATCAAAAACATCAAGTCTGTCAAGTTCAAACCTACCTTAATTGTGCTAATCCGAACCACTCAGCCGAAATTCCTCAGTCTCATCTAACTTTACCCAATACTAACCCTTCTCTTAACTCACCTAGGAATAGCCCACTAACTTACCAACCTCAACCTTTGGAACGCTCTTCCTCACAAGCCTCTAGTTTTGACGACACCCTGATACAAGTCATTCAAGGACTCTCGGCTAGACAAGACCAAACTGATCTCATCTTAAGAGATCATTTGACTTTGTTAAAAGCTTTCGAATCCTAATTAGGACAATTAGCACAACATATTAACGCTAAAACTCAGGATAGTCCAACTAGTTTCCATAAGGAGGCTTCTCATATTCAAGACTCTCAGGTAGCATATAGCCCACCTACGGTTTCTTCTCCGGTGAAGAAACCACCTATTGTCCCATCGACAATGGATTTAGAGTCCACACCAAATAGGAAAATAAACATTCCATTTCCGGCTCGTCTTAAACAACGACCCGACAAGCTTAAGTCTTTTAAACTTGATAGGAAATTCCTAGATACCGCCTCTGAAGTTCACTCCAAAAAGTACTTCAGAAAACTTCTTACAACCAAGGATAAGGTACCCAAAGTACCTAATGTCCCGCTGAACGAAGAATGTTCAGCTATCTTGAAATATACCATTCCTGAAAAACTCGGAGATACCGGACGTTTTACTCTCCCCTGTTCTATCTACAATTCAGGCATCATCTGTTCTCTTGCCGATTTAGGAGCTAGTGTTAATCTTATGCCATACTCGCTCTTCAAGAGGCTTGAGTTAGAAAATTTTTGACCTACCAAAATGACCATACAGCTTGCTGACCACTCGGTCAAATACCTTAAGGGAATAGCTGAAAATGTTTTAGTTAGGATTGATAAATTTCTTTACCCAGCAGATTTTGTAGTAATGGATATGCAGGAAGACGTACACATCCCAATCATACTAGGAAGACCTTTCATGAATACGGCCAAGGCAATCATCAACGTCTTCGCACAAACCATCAGCTTGCAGTCTCAGTGAGAAACCATCACTTTCCATATCGACAATCCTAACGCTGGAGACCAAGCCGATATGTACATGATCTCCATGAAGGCCACAAAGGACGAAGAAGCTGCAAAGTCAACGAGTGAAAGAAAATCTAGCAAGGAAATGGCGATCACGCCATATTTTCTGATTGACCTCCGACGATTAGGACAAGAGATGAAAAACGCATCTCCATCCGCAAACAACCCAACAATGGAAGAATTGATTAAAACGAGAAAGATGGAGGAAGAAAACAAAAGAAGCAGACCGCCACCTAATCTATTTAACATTGATGAAGTAGCGCGAAGTAACCACAACCATCCCACGAGAAGAGAAACATTGGAGGAATATTCCAAACGCACCAAAAACCAACCACAAACCATTGCAGATCCCGAAGTACTCGAAGAATTCATCCAAAGATTTGACAAAGTAGTAGGAGGAATAAGCGGCGTAGTCAACATGCTTGCTCTTTCTCCTGCTGAACTGCAATTCTGTCAGCAACAGAAATGGACTTAAGCTAGGATCTACAATGCCCTTAAAAGATCTAACATCCCATTCACCTCAACGCAATAGGAGATGTTAGGATCCATTAGAGCGCATATGAAAGGAACTACTGGACATCCGAGCAGTCGTGCCGACATTTCAATGATGAATGACCTCACATCATTGCTTAACTTGCTAAGTAGATAAGATCACCTCAGTTCCAAGGAAAGCGGATCTACGGTTATCAACTCCACTATGGAAAAACAAATTGAGTTAATGATTGAAGAACTTAGTGATCATGTTTGCGAGGAATCAAGGCGCGAATGACCTAATATGGCCACACATGAATCACCACTTGATATCGCTACTTTTGTTACGATCCATCTACTTTAGATTCAACAACGAAAAAGTGACTCCAGAACGAAGTTCATATTCTACTCAAGATGCAAGGAGATTGTTGCACCCGCAACCGGTCGTTGGGATTTCTGATGGTGATGTGGGCGCAGCAGTGGGTTTTAAATTTGTAAGGCTGGGGCCTAGGGTTACTACTATTGCTATTCTAAGGGCTAGCAAAGGATAAGTATGACCTAGAGTCGTTTTTCAAAGCGCGAGAATTGAAACTAGGAGGGTTTAGGAACTTTTATGAATTTAGCTGGGATTTAGAAAGATGGTTTTGGTTTTGGTGTTTTCTAAATTAAAAGTAAAGTTTAAAATAAACTAAAAGGATGGAGGTTACTTCGGGCGTTCAACAATTTAAGCGATTGTCTACTATGAAGTGCTTTAGGTGAAGTTAAATAAGAGGAGTTCTAACGAGGATAAATTTGTAGGTTAATGTGAGCTATTCTACAGTCCTTCTTTTGGGCTAACGCGAATGTGTCCACAATCAGGCAAATAGAATGTCACATGGGTTGCAGAAAATATTAAAACACACACCGAAAGTTCTCTCAAATGCATGTCCACATTATCGAACAGTTAATCTCAATTCCTATCCCCCAATCTCGGTCATCAAAGACGTCTGAATCATGGCACAGCTTGTTGAATAAACAATCTTGTAAACGGGTTTTACCCTCGTCGGAATAGGTTGGAATAACCGGTCTAGATGGTTGCATAGCATGTCATCACTTATTCATACAAATTACCAACATTACTCAAGTATGCAAGAAAACAGGGATGATTTATACTAAGAATAGAAACTTAAGTAACACGTTTGTTAATCGGTTCATAACATGACTACCTTCGGTCGTTCTCGACTTCCATACGTTTGTACTCAGCCATACGCGTTTCCAGTACTATATCGAAGAACAGTCGAATAGGGGCCGTCACATTATTCCACGATAATTAAGGCTAAATATAATTGACTATCATGATAATCTAAGGCAACAATCAAACAAGAATATGCAATAAAATAATCAGAGCAATAGTTCAATTTAAGCATACAAAAGTGTCATCTAAGTCGACGATATTCCGGAAGTTGTCCCAAAAATATCATCAATCCGAATTAAATCTTAATCTACCTTTATTCCCATATTCCGTGTCTCTTAGATCCTAGTATGGTCCAGAGAACACCGGCCATGCCGAGCTCAATGATTCAATCTAACATAGTATAACTAAGTGACCTATACCCTATGAGTTAGCTACGTTCAATTTTGGATAAGGTTTTAGTCACAACATGAGTTGGGCAGATAAACGGTAAAGATTCAATTCCTATATCTATTCACAATACAAAGCATCCGCAATCTCATAACATACAATACAATCACATATTTAAACTTTCCCTAGACGACTATCATAGCAGACAATTGAGTTATTTAGTTAATCATGGTAATTCTAGCATGCATATTCAAATTTATTAAAGAAAGAACAAACATATTGAATATGGAGGATAGATTAACACCTGGAAAGAAGTACAATAACTCGTAGCTAAAATATGCATCCTGGAGTGCCTCCGTACAAATCTTCCTTTATTAGTTAATTAGGTAGCCTAATTAACTAGGAAGAATTACAAAGAAAAATAAAATATGGAAAGTGTATTACAAGAATGTGTGAGTGTGTGAATGTTAATTGTGTGTTTAAATGAGGCTTGGGGGCTGCTATTTATAGACCAAATATGGATCACATTAGCATCCTTAGGCTCACATTAGAAAAAGGTAGGAAAGGTGGTGCACCGGGTACGAAAAAGTAGCGAAAGGTGGTGCACCGGGTACGAAAAAGTAGCGAAAGGTGGTGCACCGGGTACGTGAAAGTACGAAAAAGCGGAAAAGAGATGGGGGGTGGCGGCCAGTGCCGCCCACCATGCAGCAGGCGGCGGCTGGTGGTTGGCTGGCGGCGGCTGGCTGCCACCCGCCCCGCTGCGCCGTCTTTTGCTGCGTTGCTCGATTCGCGCGTATCTTCTTCGTTCGGTGTCCGTTTGCGTCGATTCTTTTTTTGTTGGATTCGTAATTCAAAAAAGAAGAATTTGATGAAAAGTAATCCCAATATATCTCCTATCTCCAGATATTGCGTACAGATCATTTGAATCTTCCGGCTGGCGTAGAATCTTCATTCTTCATCCGTTTTTGTTGATTCTTCTTCTGTTGGATTCGTATTTTGAAAACGAATATCTTGGAGCAGGTGGATGTTGGTGATGGGCACTTTTGTCTTGAAATCTCATTTTGATGCCTTGAATCTTCGAACGTGTGTGAAATCTTCGTTTTTCATCCGTTTTGCTTGATTTTTATCATGCAACATTGTTTTGACCATCTTGGCATAATATCATTGATTTGTGCTATATTTGAGTTAAAATGCCAATAATCGTTCTAGAATGAGAGAGATATCGGTAGTAAAAACATGACTTTTTATGCGATATCAAGTATCCCACACTTAGAACTTTGCTTATCCTCAAGCAAAATCTTTAGTGAAACTGTTTGAAACAAAATTCTGGAAAGGGGCTTTGCATCCTGGAGAACTTTGGTTCCTGCAGGCTAAGTAATGAAAAGATAAAAGACGGGGTTTTAACCTTTGATATTTTTCCAACCTGGTTCTAGCAAGCTTTCTTCTCACGATGCGAGATATATGTGACTGGGATCCTTACAGGTGGTCACTCAGTTTGCTCAGGTGCACTTAAATGAGGACTGGGATCCTTACAGGTGGTCACTCGAGGATCATAGGCTTGATCGAGGATCAGATCTACAGTACTTAAATGAGGACGGTGCAAAGTTTATCTCTAGACATTACCGGTTGGAAGCGGTATAAATGGACGAAGAGTTTTACTGGGGGTTTATGATATAAGAGTTGTTTGTGATGACTTATCTTTGGCGTTCAATAACGCTTCTTCTTGGATTTTTCTCTTTTTGAGCCTTCTTTTGAGCTTTCTTTCAAGTTTTCTTTTGATAAACCTTTCCCTTAGCTTTAAATGATCCTTGGGTTTTTAGGTTTCTTCTGACAGCTTTGCTGAATTTCTTTTTCCTTGGAGCTCCTTTTACGGATGATGTCCATCCTTTTGGGAATGCTTCGTGCTTCTTGTAGCTTTGCTTTTCTTTTTCATTGGAGCTCCTTTTACGGATGATGTTCATCCTTTGGGGAACGCTCCGTACTTCTTGTAGCTTTTTCTTCTAACAGAACAGAAACTTAGGCTATGGCCAAAAGTTAAAGAAAGGGATCGGCTTTTGAAGTGAGTTTTTTTTTTTGAAATGAAAGAGGCTAAGGTTCAACATGTTTTCTTCAATGCTGAAGGTGAGCATTAGGTTAGGCTTGAAAGTAGGGGTTTCTTGAGAGGGTTTTTATCCTAGGAAATGTCAAGGTCTTCTTATTGCACCTTCGTCACGTGTGATGCTCATTTTTGTAATCTCGAAATGTATCGTTTTAACAAGTTCTGATTCTAGAGAGCATACACCGGCAAACTCGAAATGTATCAAGAATCTTCACTTAGTTTAGTGCCCAACCATGCGGATTTCTTGCCTCGAAACATAGCTTGAAAGTTCTCAAAGAGTTTTGCCCGACATAATCTAATTCTAAGCCATTGAATTTTTGTTGACCAGAAATTCCTTTTTTTTTCTTCAAATTTTTTGCTGAAAATATGACTTTTGCTTAAAAGAGTGATCAAAATTAATGTTGCACATTTTAGTAGTGAATACTACTGTCATCCCACACTTAAAAGAACATTGTCCCTAATGTTCTATTTCCATGTTGGGTTAATCCCACACTTAGGTTTTAGAACGGTGGTCAATCTTTCGAAGCGATACTCTTTTCTTGTGAGACATAATCACACACTTAGAGTTTTACTTAGAATTTTATTGTGTTTTAATCAAGTGAAGTAAGGTTAGAAGATATACTCCCTTGTGCTGCGTGTGTGTGTATTTGCTGGAAACGGACCAGGCTCATTAACATGAACTTGTTCCACATCTCCTACATTTATTTCTGCATAATAAAGATCCTTTAGAGAAACACAAACATCAATTCACGTTAATATTAAACACCATCAATACTTGTTAATACTAAACATAAATAACTACTGGAAACTAATCCATGTCAGAAGAGAGCGTCTCCCAATCGGTGAAGTCATCATCCACGAACATCGTGTTTTCCACGACCGATGTGGGTGATGATGACTCCTCGATGGTGTGGACTGGAGATGCGGTACCATCCTTTGGATCCTGAATCCAAGCGTCTAGTGCAGCAGCCTCCTCCTCTAGTGGGTCCATAAAAGTGGGGTGCTCCTGCGCCGTCATGCTCCAAGGTGGAAATAAGTCCCACGGTGGAATGTGCGGAGCGGGATTAGGTCCCATCTGAAAGGGGCACACAGGTGTGGAGGGGAAGCCTAGAGCAGTGTGGATCTCTGCGATGGTACGGTGCTGGACCTCAAGGGCCCTCAGTATAGACCATGTGACAGCAGGGTCTGCAGTAGTAACCTCATGCTCAAAGATGGGTATCCTGGAGTTCCCTGCGGTCTGTTTCTCTAGTTGGGGAGATGAAGGTAACCTAGCGTGGGTTGATCGTAGGAGAAATTTTTCCTGAACGGTCACCTCCACCAAGTCTGCCAAGATCTCATCCAAGCTAGGAGGTGGTGACTGGGATCCTCTTATAGTCCTCATGCTACTGTCCGGTGATGAACTCCGAGAGTGAGGCATGGCACGTGAGCGTCTCTGTCGTGATATGTCTGACTGTGAACTCATCCTGCAAAATATAAGAGGTTAATGTTCTAGAAATGATCACTAGCCTTTCATGAGGCGAGAGCTGCGTAAAATGGATTAAGTAAAATAAATAAGGAAAGAAAATTAGTGCTGAAAACGTTAGATAAGCTTGGGGGTGCCTCCCAAGAGCGCTTTGTTTAACGAGTCTCGTAGCTTGACTCTGCTATTTTATCAGGGCTCTTTGTAACCGTAGACTTCCTCGGATGGGGGAAAGTCTTGTACGTAGTGTTTCAAACGGTGACCATTTACCTTGAAGTTTCCTTCAGGGGCCTTGAGCTCGACGGCACCATATGGAAATACTTTAGATATTGTAAATGGACCGCTCCATCGAGTTTTAAATTTACCAGAAAACTTTTTGAATCGTGAGTTAAAGAGTAGAATTTTATCACCTGGGTTGAAGCGTGTGGGGTGGAGTTTCGAATCATGGAGCAGTTTGGTTCTTTCTTTGAATTTATATGAACTTTCGTAAGCTTGGTCTCTTAATTCTGCCAGCTCATTCAGCTGCATTTTCCGGTGTGTTCCTGTTATTGTAGGGTCCAAGCTACAATTTCTCAATGCCCAGTAAGCTTTGTACTCTAGTTCAATTGGAAGATGACATGCCTTTCCATACTCAAGCCTATAGGGGGTCTTTCCTAGTGTTTTGTAGGCCGTACGGAATGCCCATAAATCATCGTCTAGCTTATCTGCCCATCTTTCCCCATGTTGACCAACTGTTCATTCCAAAATTCTTTTTAGTGCTCGATTTGTTATTTCTGCTTGTCCATTCATCTGCGGGTGGTAGGCTGTAGATGTCTTATGAGTAACCCCATATTGTTGCAATAGTTTCATAAACCGGGTATTGCAAAAGTGCGTGCCACGATCGCTGATGATTGCTCGTGGAGTTCCAAACCGGCAGAATAACTGTTTTAAAAATTGGGTTACGACTCTTGAGTCATTTGTTGGAAAGGCTTGAGCTTCGGCCCACCTAGATACGTAGTCGATAGCCACTAGGATGTACTCTTTCCCGTAAGATTTCGGAAAAGGGCCCATGAAGTCTAGTCCCCAAATATCAAATATCTCACATACTTGGATATTTGTTAATGGCATTTTATTACACGTTGTGATATTTCCAAACCTTTGGCAAATATCACAACGTTTTACTAAGTCTTGTGCGTCTCTGAAAATTGTGGGCCAGTAGAATCCTGAGTCGTAAACTTTCTTTGCTGTCAAATTAGCTGCATGGTGTCCTCCGGTTGGTCCGTGGTGACTTTGGTGGAGTATGTGTTCGGCTTCCTTCCCATCGACACATCTTCTTATAATTTGATCGGGACAGACCTTGAACAAGTACGGATCGTAACAAAAGTAATGCTTGACGTCACGGAAGAATTTCCGTTTTCGTGATGATGGCATTCCTTTTCTTGTGATTCCTCCAACTATGAAGTTTGTAATGTCTGCAAACCAAGGATCGTTGGTGAATTGCGAGCCTTGCATTGATTCTCCTAAACTCATTAATTGTTCCTCTGGGAATCGATCTCTAATATCCCTTTCTGCTAGTTTTTCCATTGATGGATTTTCGAGTCGACTTAAATGATCTGCCGCGACATTTTCTGCTCCCTTTTTATCTTTTATTTCGATGTCAAATTTTTGCAGGAGTAGAATCCATCGTAGCAATCTGGGTTTTGCATCTTGCTTCTTGAAGAGGTATTTCAGAGCTGGGTGATCCGTGTATACTATTGTTTTGGATAATATTAGATAGGATCGGAATTTGTCAAAGGAAAATACTACGGCTAACAGCTCTTTTTCAGTTGTTGTGTAGTTCTCTTGAGCGTCTGTTAGTGTTTTGCTAGCGTAGTAGATTGGTCAGAAGTGATTGTCCTTTCTTTGTCCGAGAACGGCCCCCACTGCGAAATCGCTTGCGTCACACATGATTTCGAAGGGTAAACTCCAATCTGGAGCAACCATAATTGGGGCATTTGATAGCTCTTTCTTTAGGTAGTCGAAAGCCTTCACACAATTTTCATCAAACACAAACTTGATGTCCTTTCCTAAAAGATAGGTGATAGGTCGAGAGATTATTGAGAAGTCTTTAATAAAACGTCGGTAGAATCCAGCGTGCCCTAAAAACCTTCGAATGGCTTTTACGTTGGTTGGTGGTGGAATGTAACACCCGTCAAATTAGGGCTATTATTAGTGCCTAATCATATGTGTAAATACGTATAATTAGGATTAATTATATGTATCCTTATGTGTATTGATATATTCTAATATATGTACACACGTACGCGATTTGATTAAATCGTGCGTTTTCATATCGGGCTGATCCCGATACAATATTACGGACGTTGGTAAATAAAATATTTGAATATTCTCAGTCAATGAAAAGCTTATGAATATTATGGTAATAACATGAAATAAGCTAATATGACTCCATAAAATATCATAAACACGACAAAACGTACAAATTAACTCTAACCGACAATGATAAAATACACGAACACGAGGAAGGCAAGTCGCGAGCCCAACCCACACATGGGTCCGACTTATCCAGCCCAGGTGACCCACGGGTCAACCCAGGTCAATCCAATTGACTAAACCCTAACTCCTTCTCATTTCTCACAAAATCAACACACACCCCCCCCCTTCATTTCTCTCTATATTCTCTGCTCTCTTCCTCAAGAAAAACGACCAGCCACAATTACCACTTCCCTCCCCCATCTCTTCCAAGAACCACCACCAACAACCACCACGATCTAGCACCATCTTAGCCGGTTTTGCAAGCACGAAGCCAAAGAAGACAGCAGCAGCACTCCTTCAACCTTTTCAACTCTTAAGCTGCACTCTTTTGGTATAAACCTCTAAACCTTCTTTGTATTCACTTGGTTAACACATATAAACATGCTAGGCTTGGCCTCACCACTGATTATGTCCAAGAACCCCTCAAAATCGTTTGAATATACGTTTACCCATCGGATAATGACATTAACCACTGGACAATATTTTAGATCGACTCGGATCGACAATATATGACCCATAACTTAACGAAATCTCATATTTCTTGGCTCTAAAATGAAGTTCATTGATCTATTTTCATAATCTGTAAACCTCATAAATTAAATCGTTCATTTGATATTTTTAAGAAAAGAAAATAAAGTACATGTACAGCCTGTGTTTTCTGACCAAAATTTCAGTCAACTTGTAAGAGGCATATCTTGAAAAATACCCAACAAAAACCGATGAGACCACTTGGAAAAGATCGAAAATTTTGTTAGTTTTAATTCACCTATTTACTCATCTGGTGAAGTTTAGTAAAACTTGAGCTATGAATTTTTAAACAGACGCATATCACTAAAAGTAGCTGTTTGACCCTCGACCATTCTAAAAATCATATCTCGGGCATCGTTTGTCCATTTTGCATGTAAAAATATGATTTAGAAAGCTAAGACATAAGGGAACATCATATAAAAACCTCATGAATTTTTACTGAATTATGCTTGGTCAATTAATCAAATGAAATCGAAGTGAAAAACTGAACTAACTACGAACCCTCTGTCCGTGAATGCCTGAATCCGAGAATGCTATTGTCGGATTAGGCACTCCGTGAATAACCAAAAACTCGTGAATACCATTATCGGATAAAACAAGTCCGTGAATACTATTATCGGACCACATTCACGGATCCAACATGCTACTATCGGGTGACCCGTGACCCGGAACCCTTATTATCGGATAAATTAAATACTTTAATAAAACTCTTATTGTCGGACTAGCATAAAAACCTCATTGTCGGATAAAATATATCCGTGATTTTCCATTCACAGATCTAACTTGCCATTGTCGGATAAATAAATCAAATTATAAGGCCTTATTGTCGGGCAAATCATTCACGCATAAACCCAGCCCGTGAACCCTCATTCTCGCACGAACAGTGTCCGAGAATCCTACACAGTACCCTATTGTCAGATAAACAAAACTTAAATAAAACCTTGAATATCTTATTGTCGGACGGATGGAAACTTAATAAAATCCTTAGTATCGAGTATTATTGTCGGATGATTAAAAACGTGAATGAATTGTCGCAATAACTGAAACAGTGGCAATAACTATAACAGTGGTAACGAAATACAACTAACAGTGGTAACAAGTGAAACAACTAACAGTGGTAACGAATTCATCACCAACAGTGGTAACAAGAATGAGCAAACAGTGGTATGAAGTTAGAATTTTTATGATTAATATTTCCAACCCATTACCAACGGGCCGTACACGTTTTCAAAATGCGAACGAGCATTCAATCAAACCAAAGTATTTGGACATAACTAGTTGGATGAACAACTAGCATGGATGGTCTTACGGGACATCTACTTATATAACCTTATATGTCTAGGACATTAGAAGGTTACGGGTTCGGAGAACCTACCAGCTTTTTAGCACTCGACTCACATTTATTGACATAAACGCAAAGACTCAGGTGAGTCTCATAGCCCCTCTTTACTGTTTTTACCCAGGGGTGGGATTACATGCTCAGATTGTTTTACATGTGAACACAAGTACAAAACCTCGATATATTGATTGCATGAGTTTGTTTTATCTAATCATGAAGTCCCTCACAACATAGTTTGTTTATATTGCGATAGCGTGAATGTTAGTGTATGGTACCATATGGGATTGACAATCCCCGTCCGGGGTAGTCGCGCTACCACGACTGCGGTCGAACAGATGCATTTTCATTTGTTCATAACATGTGTAGATTAGGCACATGCCGGGGGCAAACTCGATCAGGTCCTTGAATGTGGATCCTGGCACACTCAGTTAAGCTCAAACTATGTGCTCATGGCAATAATATACACTCATATTTTATTTGCATGTTTGCAAATCACTAAACTAAATCTTGTGGTTCATAACTTGGATTTCATCAGCTTACTCCTGTGAGCTCACTAGCTTTTTAGCTGACCTTTTAGCATGTATTCTCAGGTACCCAGCAGTAATAGATCTGCTCAGGACTTAGTAGCTCGAGTCGCATTCAGATAACAGAAGATTCCTATGCATTTCTATATTTTGTACAATTAGATATGCCTTAGAATCTTTTACATGTAGCTATGGGCTTTTGTAACAAGAACAACAATGTAAAACTTTTATATTATCTATGTAATGGTTTTAAACGACGCATTTAGAGTCGTTCGCTTTATCTTATGTGCTTTGTTATCGATTAGTAACACCCAAATCTTGCTTCCGCTAAACAATAAATTTGGGGGTGTTACATGGAAGTTTAGTGATGGTCTCGACTTTGGCTTTGTCTACTTCAATTCCTGACTTTGATATCCTATGTCCTAAAACTATTCCTTCTTTTACCATAAAGTGACATTTCTCCCAATTCAAAACGAGATTCGATTCTTCACATTTGGTGAGCATTCTGTCGAGGTTTGATAAGCATGATGCGAAAGAGTCTCCAAAGACCGAGAAGTCGTCCATAAAGACTTCCATGCATCTCTCAATCATGTCGTGGAAGATTGCAACCATGCATCTCTGAAATGTTGCAGGTGCGTTGCATAATCCAAATGGCATTCGGCGATAGGCGAATGTTCCATACGGGCATGTGAATGTTATCTTCTCTTGGTCCTTCGGGTCATGTTGGGATCTGGAAATATCCGGAGAATCCGTCGAGGAAACAGTAGAATTCATTTCCGGATAATCTTTCGAGCATTTGGTCAATAAACGGAAGTGGGAAGTGATCCTTACAAGTTGCTTCATTTAACTTTCTATAATCGATGCAAACTCTCCAACCGGTGACAGTCCGAGTTGGTATAAGCTTATTATCTTCATTTGTAATGACTGTCATTCCTCCTTTCTTTGGAACTACTTGAACAGGGCTAACCCAAGGTGAATCAGAAATTGGATAGATCAATCCAGCATCCAAGAGTTTGATAACTTCTTTTTTGACCACGTCTTGAATCTTAGGATTTACTCTCCCCTGCCTTTGTACGGACGGCTTGAAATCATTCTCCATAAGGATCTTGTGGGTGCAATAGTTTGGACTAACTCCTTGTATATCAAAATTTTTCCATGCGATTGCTTTCTTGTGTGATTTCAGGATGTCAATTAGTTGAGCTTTCTCTTCAGGTTTTAACTCCGTTGAGATTATTACTGGGAGCTGTGAAGTTCCTTGAAGGTAAGCGTACTAAAGGTGAGGTGGTAATTCCTTCAACTCCAGGGTTGGTGGTTCTTCAATAGACGGCTTCATTCTAGCTATTTCATCTCTGTTTAATTTCTCGTACTCTTCTTGGAATGGTGCTTCGTCTATTTCGGGTTCAGATGTGGAGATTGATGCTATTTCGACCCACTCTGGTTTGAATATTCATTTGTCCTTAGCCCGTGTTTGTTGACTATTGAAGAGGATATTTCGTAATTTCGGGTGAGAATAATCTCTTCTTCATTGTTGAATTGGAATTCTTGACATTGAGCAGTTGAGGATTGGGTTATGGTGATTTCGGGATTTGATGGTGGTATTGGTAAGGGCTGGTTGGTTAGTTGAAGTTCAATTGGGGGTGGTTTCATACTCATCCCTTTGAACGAATCTAGGATCTCTTTAATTGAAGGAGATGGGTTTGGTTTGGTCCCTTCCTTTTTTAGCCAAGGTAATGGAGTACCACATCCTAATGGAACAACTATTGTTTTTCCATTAGTGCAAGAAGATTTCTTCTCAAACAGGGGAAATAGTAACTCTTTGGATGTTGTTGATGAAGTGATTGCGGAGTGCATCCCAGGATCTTCATTGTATAATCTCCGGACGGTGACTACCGTGTTGGGTATAGGATCCTGGCTGGATATTGCCAATACTTCGTGTATATGTTCATCAAAGATATCCTGCATGGTATAGCACAAACCAAGGTCCTCTTCCAGAGGTTGCTTCATTAATCGATCAACATTAAAGGTGACCTCCTCCTTCCCCACTCTCAATTTTAAAGATTTTTCGTTTATGTTGATTACAGCCTTGGCTTTTTTTAGGAAAGGTCTGCCAAGGATGAGTGGGATATGGGCGTCTTCCTCTATGTGCATGACAATGAAGTCAACCGGAAAGGTGAACTTATCGACTCTGACCATGACATCTTCAGCAATCCCTCGAGGGAGTTTAACTGATCTGTCTGCTAATTGAATAGTTATACAAGTAGGTAACAGGTTATCTAATCCTAATTTTCTATAGAGGGAATAAGGCATAAGATTAACACTAGCACCTAGGTCGGCTAAGGCATTACTGATTTGAATATCTTGGAGAAAACAAGGTATGGTAAAACGTCCAGTATCGCCTAGTTTGGGCGGAAGACCATGTTGCATTATTAGAGAACATTCAGCATCCAAGGGTAAACTAACTATTTGCCTAAGCTTTTCTTTGTTTGAAAGGAGTTCTTTAAAGAATTTGGCACATGAAGGCATTTCTACTAAAGCATCTAATAATTTAACATTTAAGTGTAGGCTTTTAAACATTTCCAGATATTTCCCGAATTGTGCCTCCTGCTTTTCCTTCTTAAGTCTTCCAGGATAAGGTATTCTTGTACGAGGTACATTATCCTGAAGTTGGGTTGGTGATGGATGAGGTGTTATGACAGGGACATCATTTGACTCATGCTTGTTAGGTGTAGGTGTAGGTAAAGAAGTGTTTTTGGGGGTGTCATCTGGTGGTGGATCAACTTTGGTTAGTTTGCCTCCCCTAGTAACGATTAGCACATCATTGGATTGAGAGGTGGTTACTAACGTTCTTTCTTCAATAAAATTTATGTTTTTCAAAATAGATTCCATGTTAGAAATTAATTTATGTGAAATTTTTATCATGGCATTAATGTTGTCTTGAAATTCAACATTCCGTTTGTTTATAAGATCTTGTTCAAGCATAAAAAGTGGTAAAAATGATTTTGAGGAAAATAAGTGGCTTGTGGGGGAAGAGTTATCCAAAAGTTGGGTCCAATCAGAATAAGGTGTTGACATGATTTTGTTAAAAAGTAGGTAAAACTAATCTAATCTAATCTTAATTGCAAGGAATGTAACTTTTGATTGATGTTAATCTTTCAAAAGGATCGCTAAATACTAAAGTTGCTAAGCTCCTAAAATCGGTCGCCGACGCTCCCCGGCAGCGGTGCCAAAAACTTGTTGCACCCGCAACTAGTCGTTGGGATTTCTGATGGTGATGCGGGCACAGCAGTGGGTTTTAAATTTTTAAGGCTGGGGCCTAGGGTTACTACTATTGCTATTCTAAGGGCTAGCAACGGATAAGTATGACCTAGAGTCGTTCTTCAAAGCACGCCGAATTGAAACTAGGAGGGTTTAGGAACTTTTATGAATTTAGCTGGGGGTTAGAAAGATGATTTTGGTTTTGGTGTTTTCTAAATTAAAAGTAAAGTTTAAAATAAACTAAAAGAATGGAGGTTACTTCGGGCGTTCAGCAATTTAAGCGATTGTCTACTATGAAGTGGTTTATGTGAAGTTAAATAAGAGGAGTTCTAACGAGGATAAATTTGTAGGTTAATGTGATCTATTCTACAGTCCTTCTATTGGGCTAACGCGAATGTGTCCACAATCAGTCAAATAGAATGTCACATGGGTTGCAGAATATAATAAAACACACACCGAAAGTTCTCTCAAATGCATGTCCACATTATCCAATAGTTAATCTCAATTCCTATCCCCCAATCTCGGTCATCAGAGACGTCCGAATTGTGGCACAACTTGTTGAATAAACAATCTTGTAAACGGGTTTTACCCTCACCGGAATAGGTTGGAATAACCGGTCTAGATGGTTGGATAGCATGTCATCACTTATTCATACAAATTACCAACATTACTCAAGTATGCAAGAAAACAGGGATGATTTATACTAAGAATAGAAACTTATGTAACACGTTTGTTAATCGGTGCATAACATGACTACCTTCGGTCGTTCTCGACTTCCATACGTTTGTACTCGGCCATAAGCGTTTCCAATACTATATCGAAGAACAGTCGAATAGGGGCCGTCACATTATTCCATGATAATTAAGGCTAAATATAATTGACTATCATGATAACCCTAGGGCAACAATCAAACAAGAACATGCAATAAGATAATCAGAGCAATAGTTCAATTTAAGCATACAAAAGTGTCATCTAAATCGACGATATTCCGGAAGTTGTCCCAAAAATATCATCTATCCGAATTAAATCTTAATCTACCTCTATTCCCATATTCCGTGTCTCTTATATCCTAGTATGGTCCAGAGAACACTGGCCATGCCGAGCTCAATGATTCAATCTAACATAGTATAACTAAGTGACCTATACCCTATGAGTTAGCTACGTTCATTTTTGGATAAGGTTTTAGTCACAACATGAGTTAGGCAGATAAACGGTAAAGATTCAATTCCTATATCTATTCACAATACAAAGCATCCGCAATCTCATAACATACAATACAATCACATATTTAAACTTTCCCTAGACGACTATCATAGCAGACATTTGAGTTATTTAGTTAATCATGGTAATTCTAGCATGCATATTCAAATTTATTAAAGAAAGAACAAACATATAGAATATGGAGGATAGATTAACACCTGGAAAGAAGTACAATAACTCGTAGCTAAAATATGCGTCCCGGAGTGCCTCCGTACAAATCTTCCTTTATTAGTTAATTAGCTAGCCTAATTAACTAGGAAGAGTTACAAAGAAAAATAAAATATGGAAAGTGTATTACAAGAATGTGTGAGTGTGTGAATGTTAATTGTGTGTTTAAATGAGGCTTAGGGGCTGTTATTTATAGACCAAATATGGCTCACATTATCATCCTTAGGCTTACATTAGAAAAAGGTGTGAAAGGTGGTGCACCGGGTACGAAAAAGTAGCGAAAGGTGGTGCACCGGGTATGCGAAAGTACGAAAAAGCGGAAAATAGATGGGAGGTGGCGGCTGGTGCCGCCCACCATGCAGCCGGCGGCTGCTGGTGGTTGGCCGGCGGTGGTGATAACACGCAAAAAGTCATGTTTTTACGTGCATTTATCTCACCTTTTTAGCCCAATATGTGACGAAACTAATCAAAATACGATAAATCTTACGAATACGATCACAAGCATTCTCGTTCACTCGTTCTAGCACTTTTTGAGCTACACAAAGAATTATGACCTCTAACTTATGTCATTTTCTCGTTAGGAAAATACGAACGCGTGGATATAAAGAACGCTCAAAACGGATAAACGACGAAGAAGTAACGCCCGAACGAAGAAACGAAGAACCGAGAAACCAGCATACGGCTGAACCAGGCTGTATACGGCTGGTCCAGACCGTATACGGCTGGGCCTGGACCGTATACGGCCTACACAGATTGTATACGGCCTGCACAGACTGTATACGGCCTGCACAGACCATATACGGCCTATGCTCAGCCGTATACGGCCAAGTTCAGCCGTATTCACCCTATGCTCAGTTGTATACGGTCCAGCTCAGCCGTATCGTGCGTTTGGGTGATAAAAATATGATTTTTATTCACCTTTGCGATACGGTTGTGCGTTTGAAGGTTTGGATACGGTCTACGGATACGGCTGTGCGATCTCTATAAATACAAGCCTCATTTCATCATTTCAACACACATTCACATTTTCACACTTCTATACACACTTTCTCTCACTACTCTCTCTCTAAATTAGTTAGTTAGTTAATTAGATTAGTTAAGCTAGTAGATTAGTACCTTACTTGTAACGGAGATACTCCGAGACTGCGGTGTCGCACGATTTGTAATAACGCTTTGTCAGGTTTTATTATAATCTCTATCTTGTTATTTTAAATAATGTTGTGATGTTGCTATACTTGTATAGAATTACTTGCTAGGATTATTGCCATGCTTAGCTAGACAAATCTGTGTTTGCTATGATAGTTGCCATGCTAGGGTAGTTATACTTCAATCATGCTGTTACTCTGTCTATATGCTGTTGAATTATATTTGACTCTATGAATTGAATCTCAAATGTTTATCTATCCAACTTATGCTGTGGTTAGTAACATCCTTCTAGGCTTGGCCAATTGCTAGTTGTATGCCGGTAATTATTCTGTGTCTGATGATCGTTGAACTCGACATGGCCGGTGTTTTCCTGGTTGAAATATTACCTGAGGGAGACACGGAGCGTAGGATTAGAGATAGATTAGATTCAGCCCATTTAACAAGTGTCTTAGAGAGAACTTTCGGGACACTTGTGACTTAACCATGTACCCCGTCACTCTGAATAATTGATCCCTGCTATGCTGCCTTTCTGCATGTTCTTGTTTGATTGTTGCTTAGGGTTTGCATGCTAGTATCTGTTATGCTGATTAGTTACATGATTAGGTTTTCAAATATTTATCAATTGCATATACCAGTTTAACATGCATAGAATAGTTAAAATGATTTATATGAAATAATGATGAACAATTTAATCAGCCGTTAGACCAGACCATCCCAACTTGTCCCGGTAGGAAACCCATGTTCATGTTTTTGTTTATTCAACAATTCATGCCATGATTCGGATATCTCAAATGTCCGAGATTGGGGGACAAGACTCGAGGATGGTTGTTGGTTAAATTGGTTGCTACATTTGGGACAACTTCCGGTGTAGTTTACATTCCATAACTGTTATCCACGTGACATATTATTTATCTGATTGCGGACAACTCTACGTTAGATAGATAGTAGGCTAGGCGTTATGGCTCATTAGGAAATATTAATGTTATCTTAACTAAGGCTTTATCCCATTAACTACCCCTAAATAGCATGAGTAATTATCATAGTAAACACTCGCTTCACCTATAAGTTCTCGTTGCCACCTCCCCTCCACTTTACTTTTTTTTAATTTTAATTTTAGATAATTAGTAGTAGTTAAAACCAATACAAACCAAAACCTCTTTTAAACCCTAGCTAAATCCCCATAGATAACTAAAGTCCTAGATCCCATGCCCGTTGTAGTTTGAAGAACGACCCTAGGTCATACCTATCGCTGTACTCACCCATAGCTTTAGTATACTTAGGCCCAGCAAAAACAAATTTTAAAACCCACTGATCCAGCCAAGTGGGAGGCCCGCAACGACAGGAAGCGATTCCTAAAAACCGACCGTTCGGCTGGCATCAAAGCTTTTTGGCACCGCTGCCGGGGACTACAACGACCGATTTAGGAATTTAGTTGTCTTAGTTATTTAGCGATCCTTTCGGAAGATCAATATCATCAGAAAGTTCCTTTTCTGTTCTTTCCTTTCCAAAACTCTCTTTTCTACCAAACCCGAACTTCATCAGCTATGACGAATCGTATTACTCTCGCCTCAACCTGTGCACCACTACTGGAAGGAAGAGGAGGACCTATCGTGCTGCCCGACGAAAAATTCGAAATTAAGCCTAGCGTTTTCAAGTTACTCAAAAACTTCTGTCAATTTCACGGTTTTCCGCTCGATGATCCAAATTCACATTTGGATAGATTCATCAATCTTTCTGATTCCTGTGAGCAATCAGGGATTGCAAGAGAAGTCTCCCGACTATATCTTTTTCCCTATTCTTTATCTTCGCATGCTCGAACCTGGTTTGATGAACTCGAACCCAATTCGATTCATACTTGGGAAGAGTTGGCTACTAAGTTTATGGCTAAGTTTTTCCCTCTTTCCAAGCAAACCAAGCTCAAGGATGATATCGTCAGTTTCTGACAAGAAACCAATGAATCATTCTATCTAGCATGGGAACGATTTAAGAAGATGCTTAACAGATGTCCAAATCATCAAATGGGTAAGACGAACCTAATCTGCATATTCTACAATGGTCTGACTCCTCAGCACAAGTCAACCCTCGATGCTGCTTCTCAAGGAAATTTCATGTCACACACTTCTGAAGAAGCCTGGGAGCTAGTTGAGACGATAGCAATGCATCAACATGACTGGGAGTTTGGCGAACCGGCTAAGGAAGTAACTAGTACTCCAAGCCTATCCTTTGAAGCTCTGCAAGCTCAAGTGGACAATCTCTCCAGAGTCTTCAAGGATCTTCAATCTTCTACACCTCAGCCTTGTAAAGGTACGGAAGAAATTCTTGTCACTACTGTTAAAAACCCTGAATCGAACTTTCATTCTAAACCTTTCATTCAGCGGCCAACCAATAACCCACCTACTCAGTTTCTGCAACCTTTATCCTCTAATATGTCAGATTCCCCCGTAAATTCTCAACAACACTATAATGGAACTTTGACTAATTTCATAGTTGATCAAATGAACATAAACAAACAAGTAACAGATTTTCAAGATAAAATTGATGCTTTACTTAAAATATCAGAAGATTTGATCAAAAACCTGGAATTTAGTCTTAAACAACTGTTTTTAAAAGTTGAGAACCAAGTAGGAATCATGGTCATCACTAGAGGAGGTAAAGAAACCAGAAATGAGAAGTCGTTGGATAATTCTTCAAATCAACTTCCTATCTCTGAACCGACCACTGATCCAGTGCCTAGTGACACCCCTGTCACTGCACCAGATCCAGTATCACCTAAAGCCCCAGAAATCATTTCACGAACTAGGATACCCTTCCCTGGTAGGCTTAAGAAAGAGAAACAGGAAGCACAATTTGGGAAATATCTAGAAATGTTTAAAAACCTGCACTTAAACGTTAGACTATTAGACGCTTTAGTAGAGATGCCTAGCTGTGCTAAGTTTTTCAAAGAACTCATTTCAAATAAAGAAAAATTAAGAGAAATAATTAGTTTACCCTTAGATGATGAATGCTCAACAATCATGTTACATGGCCTTCCACCCAAACTAGGAGATACTGGTCATTTCACTATTCCCTGTTTTCTTCAAAACATCCAAGTTAGTAACGCCTTAGCTGACCTAGGAGCTAGTGTCAATCTTATGCCTTACTCTCTCTATAAGAAACTAGGATTAGGTGAACTGCTACCCACTCAAATGACCATCCAATTAGCTGATAGATCAGTTAAACTCCCCCGAGGAATTGCTGAAGATATAATGGTCCGAGTCGGTAAATTTATCTTCCTGGTTGACTTTGTCATTATGGATATTAAGGAAGATGCCCACGTTCCCCTCATCCTTGTAAGACATTTCCTAAACATTGCCAAGGCTGTGATAGATGTAAACGAAAAATCTTTAAAACTGAGGGTCGGAGCGGAGGAAGTCACCTTTAATGTCGATAAGTTGATGAAGCACCCTATGGGAGAAGATCTTGGTCTTGTGGATGCCATGCAGGAAATATATGACTAGCATTTAGAGGAGATTCTAGCAGTCAGCAGTAACGAACCATTCTCCAGCACTGTCATCACCAAAAGAAGACTTTACCCGAACGACATCGGACTCTGCTCGGCTATCTCCGACCAATCAGCACCTTCCGGAGAACTGCTATTTCCATTACCTGAAATGAAGAATCCTTTAGCACCGCCTAACTACTCTCCCATGAACAACTCTGTTGTTGCTGTTCCTTTAGGCGAAGGCGTCCCTATCCCACTTTTAAGAAGAAATCAGTTTTTTCCGATACCCGAATCGTCTCCGTCTGTAGATGAGATTCTCAAATCTTTCGAGGAGATGGATTCCGGTACTTTGCCACAACTATCTGAAGGTTGTGAGAAATCAAATCCAAAAATCACCATAAGTACTTCTTCTAAAGCTCAATTTCAAAAGTTCGCACTCACCGACAACAATGATGTCATCATCACTGAGGATAATGCAACTTCTTCATCATCTACCTGCAAATACGAGTTAAAGAAGTATGCGCTTTCCAATGAGACAAAACTAGTAGAAATAGCATCAGCTACTATAGCCGACTCATCTCCAGAAGAATCAGAGTTCCAAAAGGAGTATGACGAGTTACAAAGAGACGAGATCGCTCCAATGAAACCCTCTATCGAAGAACCGCCAGAATTGGAGCTGAAGGAATTACCCTCTCACTTGGAATATGATTTTCTCGAAGGAATCTCACACCTACCCGTCATAATTGCCAAAGGTCTTTCACCTAAAGAGAAAGCAAGACTTATCCAGGTCTTGAAGTCACACAAGAAGGCGATTGCATGGAAGATACCAGGGATCAGTCCAAATTACTGCACGCACAAGATACTCATGGAAAACGACTTCAAACCTTCCAAACAGAGACAGAGGAGAGTAAACCCGAAGATTCAAGACGTGGTCAAGAAAGAGGTTATTAAACTCTTGGATGCTGGTTTGATCTATCCTATCTCAGATTCCCCATGGGTTAGCCCAGTTCAGGTTGTCCCAAAGAAAGGAGGAATGACGGTTATCGCTAATGAAGATAATGAATTTATTCCTACACGAACCGTCACCGGCTGGAGGGTGTGTATCAACTACCGGAAATTAAATGAAGCCACCCGGAAAGATCACTTCCCTCTGTCGTTCATCGATCAGATGTTGGAAAGATTATCAGGGAATGAATATTACTGCTTCCTCGATGGTTTCTCTGGCTATTTTCAAATTCCTCTCGATCCAAAGGATCAGGAAAAGACGACATTCACATGTCCATATGGTACATTTGCCTACCGCCGCATGCCATTCGGTTTACGCAATGCGCCTGCAACATTTCAAAGGTGTATGGTGGCAATATTCCATGACATGATTGAACAATGTATGGAGGTATTCATGGACGACTTCTCAGTCTTTGGTGATTCCTTCACATCTTGTCTTTCCAACCTTGAAAGGATGCTAGCCCGATGCGAAGAATCAAATCTTGTCTTAAACTGGGAAAAGTGCCACTTTATGGTGAAAGAAGGAATAGTTCTAGGACATCGAATATCAAAATCTGGAATCGAAGTTGACAGAGCCAAAGTTGAGACTATTGCCAAACTTCTGCCACCTACTTCTGTTAAAGCCATTCGCAGTTTTCTAGGTCACGCCGGATTCTACCGTCGCTTTATCAAGGATTTCTTTAAGATCTCTCAACCTATGACGCACCTTCTCGAGAAGGATACTCTGTTTGTCTTTTCAGATGATTGTCTTAAAGCTTTCAACATTTTAAAGGATCAGCTCACACATGCACCGATTATGGTCTCCCCCGATTGGAGTCTTCCGTTTGAAATCATGTGCGATGCTAGTGACTTCGCTGTTGGAGCTGTCTTAGGGCAAAGGAAGGAGAAGCCGTTTCAGCCAATCTACTACGCCAGCAAGACACTCACCGATGCACAAGAAAATTACACCACAATAGAGAAAGAGCTTCTTGCGGTAGTATTCGCTTTTGATAAATTTCGTTCTTATTTAATATTGTCCAAAACTATTGTCTATACAGATCACTCAGCCTTGAAGTATCTCTTCAAAAAGCAAGACGCTAAGCCAAGACTGCTTAGATGGATTCTCCTCCTCCAAGAATTTGACATAGAAATCAAGGATAAAAAGGGAGCCGAGAATGTCGCAGCAGATCATCTTAGTCGACTGGAAAATCCGTCAATGGAAAAGCTTGATGAGAGAGAGATTCAAGACCAGTTTCTTGAAGAACAACTCATGAATATCGAAGGATACCAAAAGGGATCTCAATTCACTTACAACCCTTGGTATGCAGACTACGCAAATTATCTGGTTGGAGGAATTATGCCAAAAGGAATGCCCACCTCTAGAAAGCGCAAATTCTTTAGAGACATAAGGAACTACTATTGGGACGATCGATACTTATTCAAAGTATGCCTAGACCAAATCATCAGAAGATGCGCAGACGAGAGGGAGGCAAGGAACATTCTTCACCAAAGTCATCACGGACCAACCGGAGGACATCACAGAGCAAATATGACTGCAAGAAAGGTATATGACTCTGGCTTCTACTGGCCTACTATATTCAGAGACGCTCACGACTTGGTGAAACGCTGCGATGCTTGCCAAAGGTTTGGAAGTATTTCATCGAGAAGTGAAATGCCACTTACTAACATCCAAGCTTGCGAGATCTTTGATATATGGGGGTTAGATTTTATGGGACCATTCCCAAAATCATATGGGAAGGAGTATATTCTGGTTGCTGTCGACTACGTCTCCAGATGGGCCGAAGCTCAAGCATTTCCTACAAATGATTCCCGAGTAGTGGTAAAATTCTTAAAGCAACTCTTCTCACGTTTCGGTACTCCAAAGGCGATCATTAGTGATCGAGGCACGCACTTCTGTAATGCTCAGTTTATGAGGACATTACAATATTATGGTGTCACCCATAAGACCTCTACGGCTTACCACCCGCAGACGAATGGGCAAGCCGAAGTGACGAATCGAGCGCTCAAGAGAATTTTAGAACAAACCATGGTTAATCATAGGGAAAGATGGGCTGAAAAATTAGACGATGCTCTGTGGGCATTCAGAACCGCATATAAATCACCACTAGGAACCACGCCCTACAGACTAGTCTATGGAAAAGTGTGTCATCTGCCGATAGAGTTGGAGTATAAAGCTCACTGGGCACTAAGAGATTGTAATTTAGACCCTTCTGCAATCGGATCACATCGGAAAATGCAACTGAATGAACTAGCCGAATTAAGAGACCAAGCATATGATAGCTCTCTGCACTTCAAAGAACGAACAAAGAATACTCATGATGCTAAATTCAAATATTCTAAGTTCAAGCCTGGAGACAAAGTTCTTCTCTTCAATTCGCGCTTCAAGAAATTCTCCGGCAAATTCAGATCAAGGTGGAGCGGACCATTTGTTATATCAAAAGTCTTTACCTTCGGAGCAGTCTAACTAGAAGCCCCGGACGGTAATTTTAAAGTCAATGGCCATCGCTTAAAGCACCACATCGAAGATTTCCCCTCTGGTGAGGAAGTCTATATCTTTGAACCACCTTGAGCCGACTAGTAGGTATAAGGAGTCAAGCTAGAGACTCTCTAAACAAGCGCTCTTGGGAGGCACCCCATTGCTTATCTTATTTTATTTTATTTCTTAGTTATTTTTGCTTTAGTATTATCATCCCTAAACTAACGATGCAGGATAACCCAAGTATCTGAGAATGCCACACTCCTACATATACATCAGATAAGTTTTATTCATAGTATACAAATGCGAATGAACAGATGACCTCGCAAAGCTTTAACATTTAAACAAACATTTCTTGAAGTCATCTGATAATTTTGCATTTGTATACCCATTTTAAAACTATAGCATTACCTGTTTATCTTTATGTTTCAGGATGGACGCTTCAGCTGAGACTTCAGGACAAGCTACTCAGAAACAACAGAAGAAGAGGACCCGTAGAGGAAAAAGAAAGAAGACAACCACCACTACTGATGAGCATGCTCAGACTGCTCCTGTATCTGCCCCACTTTTTGACTTGGGAGTTACCACTTAGACCCGATAGTGACTTGGGCGATGCTCAATGAGCTTTTGATTCAGCGTAGCTCTCAGTCCAAAATCAGAGAAGCGATGGGACTGCCGAAACTCGCCGACCAGCCGTACCAGCTTGGTCAGGGTCCCAGGCCAGCTCTTACACCTTTGTCCTTCTTCCCAGCTGCCCCACCACATATTGTTCCTCCCACTGCTGTTGCTTCTTCTAGGCCACCTCAGAATCCCGCTAATGCATCCATGGTGTCTGATCACACTGCTGCCTTGTCACTCACTCCAGATCCAGATCTTGACGCACTTGCAGCATTTGATCCAGACAAGGATGATTTACTAGAAGATTTCTAGCTTATTTTATCTTTAGTTATCTTTATTTATCATTAGACCTGTTATGTTGTTATGTTGTTGAACTGATGATTATGATGGTATTTTATGACATTGCAGACCTTATCTTCGTAGGAATTGGATGAGCTTTGAAAAGAGTCTGGTCCTCACAATCCAGCAAATTATTTACACCAACCTTACACGAATATGGTCCTATATCCAGTGCCCACTGTCCGTAGGGAAGTATCTCTCCTAAACCCGTTCTCCCTACTTTAATATAACTTCGATATGCTTATTGACCACTTAAATCTCTAAGTGTGGGATCCCCCTCGCTTATAACTTTTAAATTCACATTTTTCCTAAACAAAAAAATATAAAATAAAAAAAAACCCTAAGTGTGGGATTTTCTCCCTACTTAGTGTAGAAACATTGGGGACAATGTTTATTTCTAAGTGTGGGATAGCGGTATATCTCTCGTCTATCCGTTTAAGTTGATCTAGAAACATGCTAGTCCTCAAAATAAATTTTCAACCCTTATTTTACCAAAATTTTCAAAAATTTTAAATTCTTTTAGTCACAATAAAAGCAAATTGGTTAAAACTTCGACAGTGAAATTGTCACTCATTCAGTAAAACCTAAACAGTTTTACTTCGACAGTGAAATTGTCACTCATTCAGTTGGCCAATAAGTTTTTCAAGAATGAATACAAATTTTCTTTACAAGTATTTCAAAAGTTGGTAAATATAAGGTCGAAATCATGTCGGATTCTAAACAATTTAAGATGAGAATCTAAGAGGGGCATCGCACGACTGGACACATATAACCCATTTTTGCAGTGAGGAATTTGAGCCTTATAAGCATTCATTTTAAATGCTTCACTGTTCATTTGTTGTGTGTGACCGGTGCACGCATTTCTGAATTACAACTTGCCCCAGGTATACATTTTCGAGATCACATTGACAGGTGTCATGCGCGACATAGGTACGATTAGAGGACCTTGACATTCCTTAGGATTTAAACCCCTTTTCACATATCTTTTCAAGCCAAAAGCCCTTCCAACACTCAATTTTAGTGTTGATGATCCGCTTAGAAAACCCTGTTGAGCCTTAGCCTATTTTTCTTTCATTCACCCAAATTTTTAACCCCTTATTCCCCTACCCACCAGTAAACTTATCTTAGTATTTTTGAAAGAAAAAAAAAGAGATATTTAGGTACTCCTTTTTTCTTTCACTCCAAAAATCACAAATAATGTTTACTAAAACTTCTCGCGTGCGTTTTATTGATCTATATAGAAAAAATCGAGAGTCATGTGGTGCGAAAAATTGGCACCAAAGTAAACTAAAAAATCATCAAAGGATTGAAAAATGAAAATAAGAAGGGATCTCAAGAAGGGAAATAAAAGAAAATCCCTTAGAAATTTCTTGGCAAGAAAAATCTAAGCCCAAAAATAGAAATAGAAATAGAAAAGCAAAGAAAAAGAAAAGAAAATAGCGGAAATAAAGCTAAGTGCTTCGACTCTCTCGAAAACTCGACTCTTCAAAAGAAATATCATTCCGTGTGTTTTCAAAAGATAGAAGTCAAAATAGCTATCTTATCCCCCCAAAAGTGTTATCCGTTTCCGTTTTCATTAAAAAGGATATCTAGATAGAGCTTTTTTCGGAAGTCCTAAGATAAGCAAACACCCTTAGAAACCTAGATACCCCCAATCTATCCATGCCCTTTTTAAACCCACACCAAACACTACAACCCATTTGAATGTCCTGGGATAATCAGTACCGTTCCTATCTAAGTGATGAAGATTTGATCCTCGGGCAAGCCTATGACGACGAATGCTGCACGACTGGTATTTGAGCGATTTTTCATTTGGCTTAGGATAATAGGAACCCCGATACACTTTGAGTGAATTGAGTGACCACTAGTGAGATCGCCCAGTCGTGTATATTCCACAAATTTGAGAATTGAAAGTTTGCCTGAGTAAATCATCTTGAAAACCTTTAGATACTTCATGTGAACACCTCTTATTTATCTAACAGGCAAATACTTGTTTCCAATCTGTGTGAATTCTTCGTTGTGGATCGAAATCAAAAACTTTTTCTATGGTGAATTCTAGAATATTGTGGGATATTTGATAACACGCAAAAAGTCATGTTTTTACGTGCATTTATCTCACCTTTTTAGCCCAATATGTGACGAAACTAATCAAAATAGATACTTTATCATTAAAACTCATCACATGGGCCAAAATATAGACAACGTTTCAAAAATCAACTAAAATGGTCGAAAAACATGATAAATCTTACGAATACGATCACAAGCATTCTCGTTCACTCGTTCTGGCAATTTTTGAGCTACACAAAGAATTATGACCTCTAACTTATGTCATTTTCTTCGTTAGGAAAATACGAACGCGTGGATATACAGAACACTCAAAATGGATAAACGACGAAGAAGTTACGCCCGAACGAAGAAACGAAGAACTGAAGAACCAGCATACGGCTGAACCAGGCCGTATACGGCTGGTCCAGACCGTATACGGCTGGGCCTGGACCGCATACGGCCTGCACAGACCATATACGGCCTGTGCTCAGCCGTATACGGCCCAGTTCAGCCGTATTCACCCTATGCTCAGCCGTATACGGTCCAGTTCAGCCGTATACGGTCCAACTCAGCCGTATCGTGTGTTTGGGTGATAAAAATCTGATTTTTATTCGCCTTTACGATACGGTTGTGCGTTTGAAGGTTTGGATACCGTCTACGGATACGGCTGTGTGATCTCTATAAATACAAGCCTCATTTCATCATTTCAACACACCTTCACATTTTCACACTTCTATACACACTTTCTCTCACTACTCTCTCTCTAAATTAGTTAGTTAGTTAATTAGATTAGTTAAGCTAGTAGATTAGTAGCTTACTTGTAACGGAGGTGCTCCGAGACTGCGGTGTCGCACGATTTGTAATAACGCTTTGTCAGGTTCTATTATAATCTCTATCTTGTTATTTTAAATAATGTTGTGCTGTTGCTATACTTGTTTAGAATTACTTGCTAGGATAATTGCCATGCTTAGCTAGACAATTCTGTTTTTGCTATGATAGTTGCCATGCTAGGGTAGTTATACTTAAATCATGTTGTTACTCTGTCTATATGCTGTTGAATTATATTTGAATCTATGAATTGAATCTTAAATGTTTATCTATCCAACTTATGCTATGGTTAGTAACATCCTTCTAGGCTTGGCCAATTGCTAGTTGTATGCCGGTAATTATTCTGTGTCTGATGATCGTTGAACTCGACATGGCCGGTGTTCTCCTGGTTGATGTCGCACCCCCAAATTCGTTAATCGTGGTTAGCGGAAGCATTTGTTTAAGTAGGGGTGCCGACGTTAACGTAGGACAATCACGCATATCAGAGCATATGATTATTGCTGAACAGTAAATTAAGATGCCATTTAAGTAAGCATTTGTTACAAAAGCTACAACTCGTCAGAGTCGTAGGAATAGTATTTGCAAGATCCAAATAGTTTAAGATTACATATTTCAAAAGAGGATTTCACAAGTATGACTAACGGAAATCAGTAATACAAAGGAAATTCTTAGTGTCCCAAAACGTGGCATCCTAATTCTTCATGGGTTGCCTAATCCAGAATGTGTGCAGTCTTACTGGTGCTGCTAGTTTCCTGAAAGACATAGCAAAAAGTCAACAAAATGTTGAGTGAATTCACAGGTTTTATGTTTATAAGTATGGTTCGAAAAACCAATTTTTGTTTGTAAGTTCGTTGACTCAAAAGTCAAATAATGTTTCGTTTTAGTTGGAACGTCATCCAAAAGTATCGCTTCATTTTAGTGATGTCAACACATCCAATTGTATATGTTTGGAAAGAAAACAATTTAGTTGTATAACTAGTAGGAACGCATTCCTATGTAATCAAGCGTAGGAAAATGTTATTTTTAAAAATGTTCATAATAGTTGGGAGATATAGACGATGATCCCTCAAAGGTTAGCTAGACCTTATGAGTTATAGTAACGACCCCTAGTGCTATAACCAATCCACGACGTTTCACGTTTTTGCCACAGTAACATTTTAAATATACGCTCCTTGTTACGACTGCCGTCGTGCGGTTGGCGCGACCAACAAGTTATAATAGTGGGAGGGCTGTCAACTCGATAGTACTATCCGTATATCTAGTGGCTAGAGTCACCTAGCTAATGGTTATAGGTTGCGTACACTGGGACTTTTGTGCACACAACTACCTCTCGTAAACCTAGGTCCGTACCAAGATTCGTTGTCATGTTCCCAAAATAGTGTGAAAAGTCATTTCGTAAACAGTTCAAGTAATAGTATGAAAGCATTTATAATAATCGTTGTACGTTTGTATCAAAACAATAAAGTAGTAGCTATGTCCTTCACCCCTGTTAGAGAAAAGTATTGAAAACAGTAAAAGTAGGGGCTGTGAACTCACCTGTGGATGCTAGTGTCTCTAATGCAATTATGTTTCGAGTCAATAATCCCCTAACGTCCTAAACGTATGAGATTACAAGTGTAAGTATGTGGATGTCGTAGTTGACCATCCATGTTAGCGTTCATCAACTAGTTATGCCCAAATAAGTTGTTCAAGTTCGTTTATTAAAACATGTACGACCCGTTGGTGAAAGTTTGTAATACTAATTCATTTAGACATTATTATTAAGTTTGTTTTGTTGTATACCATTTATTAGTACATATCATATGTTGCAAACAGATTATTTAGTTTGTAAAAACCTTAAACCGTTGGTCAAAGTTGGTCAAACTGGTCAAAGGTGGTCAAGCCTAGTCAAAGTTGGTCAAACTGGTCAAATATGGTCAAACTTGATCAAAGTTGGTCAAAGTTACCAACTAAGTCACCCAAACCCATTTTTGTTACCATTTTCCCAAAAATAGTAAGCTTTTAGAAATCGAGCCACTTTTGTTGACTTGGTCAAACTTACTCAGTTTGACCCGAAATTTTCACTCAACCCATATATCAGTTTATAGAGACCAAATAAATTGTCGGTTCATGTCGGAGTTCACCAAAAGTGTCGATTTTTACAATAGTTCCAAAACAGTCCCTAGTTATGTTTTCGGTTTTTGTCGGTTTGTTTCGCCATAGTTCTTACTAACTTCTGGTCCAAATCAAGCCTCACAAATTTTACCAACTGATCACCATGGTTTCTATACTAACATATAACTTTTATAGCAACTATAGTGTCTATTTACATAGGTAATTAATTTTGCTAAGGAATCGAACTCGGTTTTCGAAAACCTTCAGACCAGGCTCAAAGATCTGGTTATATATAAAAATCCGTACTTTTCTGGAGAGAGCCAAAGAAGAACTTTTTGTAGATCTTTTCAATACGCAACTTTTAAAAAAAAAATCGTTGTCTAACTCTTCCTAGAACTCCAGTTATGGTCGATTTTGTAAGCTGTAACATTCTAGACAGAATCATCACTTTTATAAAAAAACTTCAAAAACGTATTTTAACATATATCTTGGACATAATCTAGTTAGATGAGCTAATAAACATTAAAATCAGTAGTATTTAACTAAATAAGTGAGGGGTTCAAGTGGTCCATACAAAGAAATGATGAAGATGAAGAAGAGATGATGAAGGAGATGGTGTTCTTGAGCTTGTTCTTGATCTTCCTCCTAAATTGGTGATGATGAAAGGTGATTTTGATGATGTTTAGGGATGATTTTTCTCAGTATTTTTGAGAGGATTTTTGTGAGAAATGTGGAGAGGAAAGATGAAAATGAAAGGAGGTTGGAAGTAGTGAGTGTGGGTAAGTGTAAAAGGTGTAATTGCATGAAATTTGATAGGGTGGGAGTGGAGGTGGCACATGGGTGGGCATGTGATGAGAAATCAGCAGATTTCTCATGGGTCCTACACAATATTTGGTCAAATTTTAATTCCCCAAAGTTACGTTAAGTCCCGTGGTCGTTTACCCGATCGTTTCGACGTTAATTTAGACGTTAAATGTTTAATATGCACGTTTAAGTAACGATTTAAATTTCGATATTTTTATGTGATATCTTTATTCTAAATACTTGAAAACATTTATAAAAAGGTTCCGTTAATTTATCTGTCTCGATTTGCGCGTTCATTTTACGGAGTTTAAATCACGTAACGTTTTAATCAGACCTTTTTCGTTATCGATTCAAAGTACGATATTTAAGTAAAAGTTTTACTTGAAATAATATATTATATATTCATAATATATATTTGGGTTCTCATTCGATTGTCGGACGCGTATAAATATTTTGAGGGGTGTCACATTCTCCCCCTCTTAGAGAAATCTCGTCCCGAGATTTAAATCGTGTCGGCGGGTTAGACGCATGTGTTTCAAAAATGTGTTCGGATCATGTAATATTAAGACGTAGTATTGGTTAACTAGAAACGTACCAATGTTGGCGTAGGGATCCTGAGGTGCATCCGGTGCCCTAAGGATGTATGCGCGTCCACGTCCTGGTTGCGTGTTGACATTGCGAGTGTTGTCATTTTGGTTATTGCGGTTGTTGTTTTGATTATTGTTGTTGGGGTTGGGGTTGTTGAGTTGTGGGCACTGATTTCGGTAGTGCTTTGGGTCACCACATTCGAAACACCCAGTGTTTTGTCGTTCAGGGTTTGTTCGGGTGGGAGGGTTTGCTTTACAGCTTTGGGTTACATGACCCCAACGTTTGCAGTTTTGGCAGAAGGTACATTCACCGTCATGGTGCTTCCCGCACTTGTCACACTTTGGTTTGTTACCAAGGTATGGTTTCGGTTCAGTGGTGGTGGCGGCGTAAGCCCTGGTGTTTCCCGAATACCTTTTGTTCTGTTGACCCTGACGGTCATTTCCTTCATTGTCCCACTTCCGTTTTTCACTTCCAGTACTTCCAATACTTGTACTGTTCGGTTCGCTCTTTCCCGACACAGTTTTCACTGTCAGGGTTCCCATCCTAACTGCGTCATCCGTTAAACTTTGTGCCAAGTCTACCGCACTCCTAAAAGTAGTTGGTTTGGAGGACATTACAAGATTTCGGATTTGTGGCGCTAATCCCCAGTTGTAACGCTCAATACGTTTGTACTCAGGAGTCACCATGTGGGGTACAAGGCGTGCGAGCTCTTGGAACCTCGTTGTATATCCGGTGATGTTGGCACCGATCATTTTGATGTCCCAAAGTTCGGTTTCGATCTTTTGCAATTCGCTGCAGGGACAGAATTCCTCCATGATCATTCTTTTCAACTCTTCCCAAGAGATGGCGTAGGCGGTTGTTCGTCCGAGTGTTTGTATTTGAGCATTCCACCAGGTCAATGCTTTCTCAGCTAGCGTGCATGTAGCATATTTTACCATGCGTTCGGGTGCACAGTCGCTAATGTCAAGCACTGATTCCATCTTCTCGATCCAGTGGACAATGCCAATCGCTCCTTCGGTTCCGTTGAAGGTACTAGGTTTGCAAGATAAGAATGTTTTGTATGAACACCCTCGTTGGGTATTCACGGGTTCTTCGTTCCCTGTGTTTCTTACCCCCGATCCGCTGCCATCATCGCGGTTGCGACTTGCCTCATACTGGGCAATAGCTTCTGCGACTCGTCGTTCAATTATTTGTTCAGTGGTTTCTACAACAGGAGGTGGAGTTGTTCGTCGACTATTTCTGGTCGTCCTTTGCTTTGGCGGCATGTTTGTGTTCTGCGATGAATGAAATGCGGAAGTCAATGCCAACGTAAGGAACGTGAAGAATGAAGTTTCACACATTTCAGTTATCGAGCATTAATAAGAATTAGCGATATCCCCATCGTGTATCTTACGACTATGAAACGCCCATATGTACTTAGTATGATATAATCACGTTGGCCAGGCGTCATTATATGATGCCAAATACATACTTCTTTTCATCAACCGTTCAATACGATCAGGTTCACGCGAAGTCGAAGCAGGAATGAACGAATTGAAAGTAGTATAGTTCAAGGAATACAAGGTAAAATCAACCATACATTTATTACACAAAAGTTGAAAGATGTCGTATAGTGAATAAATAGGTTGAGTGTACGATAGAGTCGTGCGGCGGGTTCTCGTGTGCAGCTGTGTCGTGATTAACATAGGTGTAACGATAGTTATCGTATAGCGAGTTAGACGTATGCAAGTGTATGTATGCAATGAGTGTCCTAGCCAAGGCTATAGTCTAGGTCTCTAAGGTCTCTAGGTCACTTAAAGACTTCTAGTTCGCTATAACCAATGGCTCTGATACCAATCTGTCGCACCCCCAAATTCGTTAATCGTGGTTAGCGGAAGCATTTGTTTAAGTAGGGGTGCCGACGTTAACGTAGGACAATCACGCATATCAGAGCATATGATTATTGCTGAACAGTAAATTAAGATGCCATTTAAGTAAGCATTTGTTACAAAAGCTACAACTCGTCAGAGTCGTAGGAATAGTATTTGCAAGATCCAAATAGTTTAAGATTACATATTTCAAAAGAGGATTTCACAAGTATGACTAACGGAAATCAGTAATACAAAGGAAATTCTTAGTGTCCCAAAACGTGGCATCCTAATTCTTCATGGGTTGCCTAATCCAGAATGTGTGCAGTCTTACTGGTGCTGCTAGTTTCCTGAAAGACATAGCAAAAAGTCAACAAAATGTTGAGTGAATTCACAGGTTTTATGTTTATAAGTATGGTTCGAAAAACCAATTTTTGTTTGTAAGTTCGTTGACTCAAAAGTCAAATAATGTTTCGTTTTAGTTGGAACGTCATCCAAAAGTATCGCTTCATTTTAGTGATGTCAACACATCCAATTGTATATGTTTGGAAAGAAAACAATTTAGTTGTATAACTAGTAGGAACGCATTCCTATGTAATCAAGCGTAGGAAAATGTTATTTTTAAAAATGTTCATAATAGTTGGGAGATATAGACGGTGATCCCTCAAAGGTTAGCTAGACCTTATGAGTTATAGTAACGACCCCTAGTGCTATAACCAATCCACGACGTTTCACGTTTTTGCCACAGTAACATTTTAAATATACGCTCCTTGTTACGACTGCCGTCGTGCGGTTGGCGCGACCAACAAGTTATAATAGTGGGAGGGCTGTCAACTCGATAGTACTATCCGTATATCTAGTGGCTAGAGTCACCTAGCTAATGGTTATAGGTTGCGTACACTGGGACTTTTGTGCACACAACTACCTCTCGTAAACCTAGGTCCGTACCAAGATTCGTTGTCATGTTCCCAAAATAGTGTGAAAAGTCATTTCGTAAACAGTTCAAGTAATAGTATGAAAGCATTTATAATAATCGTTGTACGTTTGTATCAAAACAATAAAGTAGTAGCTATGTCCTTCACCCCTGTTAGAGAAAAGTATTGAAAACAGTAAAAGTAGGGGCTGTGAACTCACCTGTGGATGCTAGTGTCTCTAATGCAATTATGTTTCGAGTCAATAATCCCCTAACGTCCTAAACGTATGAGATTACAAGTGTAAGTATGTGGATGTCGTAGTTGACCATCCATGTTAGCGTTCATCAACTAGTTATGCCCAAATAAGTTGTTCAAGTTCGTTTATTAAAACATGTACGACCCGTTGGTGAAAGTTTGTAATACTAATTCATTTAGACATTATTATTAAGTTTGTTTTGTTGTATACCATTTATTAGTACATATCATATGTTGCAAACAGATTATTTAGTTTGTAAAAACCTTAAACCGTTGGTCAAAGTTGGTCAAACTGGTCAAAGGTGGTCAAGCCTAGTCAAAGTTGGTCAAACTGGTCAAATATGGTCAAACTTGATCAAAGTTGGTCAAAGTTACCAACTAAGTCACCCAAACCCATTTTTGTTACCATTTTCCCAAAAATAGTAAGCTTTTAGAAATCGAGTCACTTTTGTTGACTTAGTCAAACTTACTCGGTTTGACCCGAAATTTTCACTCAACCCATATATCAGTTTATAGAGACCAAATAAATTGTGGGAGTTCGCCAAAAGTGTCGATTTTTACAATAGTTCCAAAACAGTCCCTAGTTATGTTTTCGGTTTTTGTCGGTTTGTTTCGCCATAGTTCTTACTAACTTCTGGTCCAAATCAAGCCTCACAAATTTTACCAACTGATCACCATGGTTTCTATACTAACATATAACTTTTATAGCAACTATAGTGTCTATTTACATAGGTAATTAATTTTGCTAAGGAATCGAACTCGGTTTTCGAAAACCTTCAGACCAGGCTCAAAGATCTGGTTATATATAAAAATCCGTACTTTTCTGGAGAGAGCCAAAGAAGAACTTTTTGTAGATCTTTTCAATACGCAACTTTTAAAAAAAAAATCGTTGTCTAACTCTTCCTAGAACTCCAGTTATGGTCGATTTTGTAAGCTGTAACATTCTAGACAGAATCATCACTTTTATAAAAAAACTTCAAAAACGTATTTTAACATATATCTTGGACATAATCTAGTTAGATGAGCTAATAAACATTAAAATCAGTAGTATTTAACTAAATAAGTGAGGGGTTCAAGTGGTCCATACAAAGAAATGATGAAGATGAAGAAGAGATGATGAAGGAGATGGTGTTCTTGAGCTTGTTCTTGATCTTCCTCCTAAATTGGTGATGATGAAAGGTGATTTTGATGATGTTTAGGGATGATTTTTCTCAGTATTTTTGAGAGGATTTTTGTGAGAAATGTGGAGAGGAAAGATGAAAATGAAAGGAGGTTGGAAGTAGTGAGTGTGGGTAAGTGTAAAAGGTGTAATTGCATGAAATTTGATAGGGTGGGAGTGGAGGTGGCACATGGGTGGGCATGTGATGAGAAATCAGCAGATTTCTCATGGGTCCTACACAATATTTGGTCAAATTTTAATTCCCCAAAGTTACGTTAAGTCCCGTGGTCGTTTACCCGATCGTTTCGACGTTAATTTAGACGTTAAATGTTTAATATGCACGTTTAAGTAACGATTTAAATTTCGATATTTTTATGTGATATCTTTATTCTAAATACTTGAAAACATTTATAAAAAGGTTCCGTTAATTTATCTGTCTCGATTTGCGCGTTCATTTTACGGAGTTTAAATCACGTAACGTTTTAATCAGACCTTTTTCGTTATCGATTCAAAGTACGATATTTAAGTAAAAGTTTTACTTGAAATAATATATTATATATTCATAATATATATTTGGGTTCTCATTCGATTGTCGGACGCATATAAATATTTTGAGGGGTGTCACAGTTGAAATATTACCGGAGGGAGACACGGAGCGTAGGATTAGAGATAGATTAGATTCAGCCCATTTAACAAGTGTCTTAGAGATAACTTTCAGGACACTTGTGACTTAACCATGTACCCCGTCACTCTGCATAATTGATCCCTGCTATGATGCCTTTCTGCATGTTCTTGTTTGATTGTTGCTTAGGGTTTGCATGCTAGTATCTGTTATGCTGATTAGTTACATGATTAGGTTTTCGAATATTTATCAATTGCATATACCAGTTTAACATGCATAGAATAGTTAAAATGATTTATATGAAATACTGATGAACAATTTAATCAGCCGTTAGACCAGACCATCCCAACTTGTCCCGGTAGGAAACCCATGTTCATGTTTTTTTTTATTTAACAATTCATGCCATGATTCGGATATCTCAAATGTCCGAGATTGGGGGACAATACTCGAGGATGGTTGTTGGTTAAATTGGTTGCTACATTTGGGACAACTTCCGGTGTAGTTTACATTCCATAACTGTTATCCACGTGACATATTATTTATCTGATTGCGGACAACTCTACGTTAGATAGATAGTAGGCTAGGCGTTATGGCTCATTAGGAAATATTAATGTTATCTTAACTAAGGCTTTATCCCATTAACTACCCCTAAATAGCATGAGTAATTATCATAGTAAACACTCACTTCACCTATAAGTTCTCGTTGCCACCTCCTCTCCACTTTACTTTATTTTAATTTTAATTTTAGATAATTAGTAGTAGTTAAAACCAAAACAAACCAAAACCTCTTTTAAACCCTAGCTAAATCCCCATAGATAACTAAAGTCCTAGATCCCATGCCCGTTGTAGTTTGAAGAACGACCCTAGGTCATACCTATCGCTGTACTCACCCATAGTTTTAGTATACTTAGGCCCAGCAAAAACAAATTTTAAAACCCAATGATCCAGCCAATCGGGAGGCCCGCAACGACAGGAAGCGATTCCTAAACACCGACCGTTCGGCTGGCATCAGGAGGCTGGCTGCCACCCGCCCCACTACGCCGTCTTTTGATGCGTTGCTCAATTCGCGCGTATCTTCTTTGTTCTTTTTTTGTTGGATTCGTAATTCAAAAACGAAGACTTTGATGAAAAGTAATCCCAAAAATATATCTCCTATCTCTAGATATTGCGTACGGATCATTTGAATCTTCCGGCGAGCGTAGAATCTTCATTCTTCATCCGTTTTTGTTGATTCTTCTTCTGTTGGATTCGTATTTTGAAAACGAACATCTTGGAGCAGGTGGATGTTGGTGATGGGTACTTTTGTCTTGAAATCTCATTTTGATGCCTTGAATCTTCGAACGTGTGTGAAATCTTTGTTTTTCATCCGTTTTGCTTGATTTTTATCGTGCAACCTTGTTTTGACCATCTTGGCATAATATCATTGATTTGTGCTATATTTGAGTTAAAATGCCAAGAATCGTTCTAGAAGATTCAACGGAGACCCTAAGACTGAGAATTATGAAGGCAAATAGAGGACCAGTGCACGTCCATCAGAAGATTCAACGGAGACCCTAAGACTGAGAATTATGAAGGCATAGAACTGCAATTCTTGGCGTTTGTATGCTCTCTATGGCAAAACCCACCGCCAAGAGAGGTTGTTAAGACAGACACAACCACCATGACCGACCATAGTGGGCCCGTCACTAAAGCAGTTGACTACATCACCTTCGGACTTCACGGACTTGCAAGGACAACTTCAGAGCATCTTCTGAACTGCAAGGCATCATCGAGAGATAGTCCACTCGAATTGATTACGACAATTATCAACCAATTCATGAGAATCTATCCACCTCGATACACTTTTCCGCAACCTGCGGCCAACAACATCAACGGGAATCCCATGGATGCATCCATCTCCATCTAGCTAGGAGAGAAGCAGTCAAGCTCTCGACTTTAAAAGAGCGCTTCTCGGGAGGCAACACGTGTTTTACATTTCCGCAATTTTACTTTCCAAGAAGTGATGAAATCTCCGACTATCTTTCACACTTGGATATACGACCAAGTTTCTACATGACACATCAAGTTTTTGGCGCGCATCAAAGAACTAATATATCCAACGTGTTCACACCTACGAGACCAATCACAAGAAGACTTGATCAAGAATGAACCCAGCAAGACGAAGTTCGGCAAACGCATACCAAGGAAAACTGCAACTACCGGGGAGTACTTCTATACCAGTCTCTTTCCTTCGTTATAAATACACCATATCCAATATGCTTATCACTAAGTGTGGGATTCAAACCTAACACACACTACTAAAAGAATACGTCTTGGATGTTTCAAATCCTAAGTGTGGGATTTTACCCCAGTCAGAACTTAGAATAACATCGAGGATGATGTTCCTTTAAGTGTGGGATAGCAGTAGTGTACACTACTGTAAAATGGATAATGGTATATGCTTGATTCTAAACTCGCTGCTCTTTAGACCATCCTTCTCCAAAAAGTAAACAAACTTTTCAAAATTTTGTTAAAAATATGTTGAAAATGAAAAATTTTAGACAAAGAATGATTTACTTTGGGGAAAAGGATAAATAAAATACAAATTCTTTTGAGAAATTAGTTTAATGATCTCATAAAGAGCATCACATGACTAGGCACACAACAACCCAATTTTCGATTCGTGAGGTATCTTGAGCCATATAAAGCATTCATTTTTAATGCTTCACTTTTTCGATTCTTGAGTGTGCCGATGTATGTGTTTAGAATCAGAACTTGCTCCTGTTATGCATTTCAAATCCGAACAGGTGAGTAAAAAGGAGATCGAATCACATCATTCTTAAACCCATCCATACACCCAAAAATAAATACGTTATCCCTACCCTCTCAAAAGCATCCCTCAAGCTTCATATAGAAAAAAAAATCCAAAGATGAAAGAGAAGAAATTACGAGGAGGTGACGTCGAAAAAAAAGAAGAGAAACTCAAGAAATTCGAAGAAAAGAAAACTAAATGGAGAAAAAGACTCCTTCCAAAAACCAAAAGAAAAAGGGCGTCAATCCTCCCAAAAATTCAAAATTTTAGCTTTCCTCTTCACCAAAAGGAAACCCGAAATAAAAAATCAACCCCCTCTCACATCGCTAACATTCCACTCCAAAAACCCTACATCACTTCCCCTAGAATGATTGTGGCTAGATCGACTTCACGCTCACCAAAAAGGTAACGATTTGATTCTCGATCAAGTCTATGAAGATAAACGATACATGACTGGCGTTCTGAGTGATTGATAATATTAGAATAGGAAACCCTAAACACTTCGAGTGATTTGAGAGACCACCTTGGATCGCCTAGTCATGTATCCAAAATCAAAGATCAGAAGCATGCTCATAAAGATTACATCCTTACTTTCTCAAAAGCACAAATATTTTATTTTTCCAAAACCCCTCAGTAAAAAGTTCCACCCTAACATATTTCATTATCTACTTATCTTTAACCATGCTTGAAATTCGAGTTTGCTTACGGACAAGCAAAGTTCTAAGTGTGGGATACTTGATATCGTGTAAACAGTCACGTTTTTACTACCGATATCTCTCTCATTCTGGAACGATTCTTGGCACTTTATCTCAAATTCAGTACAAATTAATAGTATTATGCCAAGATGGTCAAAACAAGGTTGCACGATGAAAATCAAGCAAAACGGATAGAAAACGAAGATTCCACGCACGTTTGAAGATTCAAGGCATCAAAATGAGATTTCAAGATAAAAGTGCCCATTACCAACATCTATCTAATCCAAGATGTTTGTTTTCAAATTACGAATCCAACAGAAGAAGAATCAACAAAAACGGAGGAAGAATGAAGATTCTACGTACGCCGGAAGATCCTAACGATTCGTACGACACATCTATAGTTCAGAGACATATTTTTGGGATTTCTTTTCATCAAAAGCTTCGTTTTTGATTTACAAATCCAACGCAAAAAGAATCAACGCAAACGGAAGTGTAGCGAAGAAGATACGCACGAATTAAGCAACATAGCGAAAGAAAGCGAACCGGTGCGGCTGGGTGGCGTACCAGGCCGGCTGGCAGCCTCCCACCGCCGGCCACCAGGTGCCCACCGCCGGCCAGCACCCCCTGCACCGTTTCCGCTTTTTGGTCCTTTCGTGTACTCGGTGCTAAACCTTTACATGCTTTTTGGTACCCGGTGCACCACCTTTGCGTGCTTTAGGGTATACGTGCTACCACCTTTAGCACCTTTTGCTAATGTGCTCCTTAAAATGCTATCTTGAGCCAAATTTCCACTATAAATAGCAGCCCTAAGCCTTCATTTTAACACACACCTTCCTAGCTTATCTTTCTCACTCTGGAAATAAGCTCCCACTTTCTCACTCTTTATTTCTTTCTTTAGATTAGTTTTAACTAGTATGTAAACTAGTTTAGGAGTTTTATTAGAAGTAGAAGGAAAGTGCGGAACGCATTGTAATCTTCAGTGTATGCTCGGAATTGTGTCAATTAATTCAAGTCTATTCTCTCTCGCATTTAATCCTGGTTCTTTCTATCCTTATCTATCATAATTAATTACGTTTTTATTGATTATGCTAGATTTAGTTATTGCCATGATTAGAGAGTAGTATACTTGTGTTTGTTTGTGATGTAGTTAGTTAAGTATGGGATGATTTACAATTAAATATTAAAGATCGGTAGTATTACTTTGATCGTCTTATTGCATGTTCTTGTTTGATTGTTGCCTTAGGATCATCATAGTAGTAAAATATAAACGGTCTTAATTATCGTAAAGTAATATGATGGCCCCTATTCGACTGTTACTCGATATAGTACTGGAAACACTTCAAGGTGGAGTACAAATGTATGGAAGTCGAGGAACAACCGAAGGTAGTCATATTATGAAACGGTACAATATTACGAAGTAATATGATGGCCCCGATTCGACTGTTATGCAGTACAGCGTTGGAAACACTTTAGGTTTAGTACAAACACATGGGAACTGTGTAACGACCGAAGGTAGTTATATTACGGACTAATATATAAAATGAGAAACCTAGTTTAATTAACCTTTCTAGATAGACTTTTAAACTTCAAATTAATCTATCGCCTTTCCACCAATAAACGTGATTACAACACCTTTTTAACGACGTCCAATTAAAAGATAGTCAGTCATCTGTGTCAATATAATTTGTCAAAGGTATGAAACTATGGAACCACAAGGCTACATGGGGTTTATCATAGGACAAGACATGGCCAAGGTTTGAAGCGACGGAACCACTTTAAGTGAGGAACGCTGTGGATAATTAGGGGATTTATTGGGTAGTCTTAAGAAAGGGCTGGTTTAAAGTCATAAATGAACTTTTTAAATATACAAATCTGTTAGGATGACGAGGAATCGTTATATGATTCAGTTATGTCTAGTACCTTAAGATTTTGTTCCCGTTCATATGAAAGTCAAATTAAACTTAAATAAGGATCTTGCTTATTATTCTAAATACTTTGTAATGTTACCCTAACCTAGCTCCCAGTGTGACATGATAATGGGATTTTAATTAGTAGGGAATCTAGTGTTTACATACAAGTATTCAAGAATGATAATTAACTAATATCTTTCAAAACATTTTCTCCAAATATCATCCCATAACTTAATTAACGAAGTCTCAGCAAACACTATCTTTATTTTATCTGCTTTACGTTTTATTTTTATTTCGCTTTTATTTATTTACTTGCCTAAGTTAGTTAATATAAAAACCAAAGCTCTCTCACTATTTTATAAACCCTTCACTAGTTTGAAAGGCCTCATCTGCCACGCCTTAGTTTCAATTCAGTCGGTTTGAAGAACGACTCTAGGTCATACCTACCACTTGCTCACCCTTAGCATTAGCATTGTTAGGGAAAACTTAGGCCCCGCAATTACAAATTTAAAACACCCACTGATCGCTGCCTTCGGCAGCCCGGTTCAACGACAAGGGGTAAAATCCTTACCGACCGCTGGGGGCGCATCAATACTTAACTTATTTTGCTAAATTGTGACACTACTTTTATGTCGCCACAATAACTAGCGAAACAAATAGTATATATGAAAATACAAGCATCAACGGATCAGTAGCCAAGTATAGACGTATCTAAAGCACACATTTATTAATGAGTTTGAGCATGATTCACATATAGACTATGTTATCAAATAAATCATTAAAAGGTCTCATGTATATATGCAAATACCTCATTATATGTTAGTGTGGGTGCAAGATGTCCTAGGTACCTATTGTGTTGCTGGCATTTGTGAGTAAAAGGATGTTTGTGAATTTTGAGATCTATCAGTAATGGTGAAGTTCAAACAAGTGGGAGAAGGAATATTTTAAGGCTTTAACAAAAGACTACAATGCATATGAGAACTTAAATTTCAAGTCATGTTAAAAACCATCATAAAATTCTGAGAAACTTTAAACATTTATTCCAGGGCTTCATTTCTACTTGTAACACCCGCCAAATTAGGACTTATAATTAGTGCCTAATCAACTGTTAATACATGTAATTAGTTCTGTGTTAGGCTAATTAATGTATCGGATTTTATATTGATGAATATATACAATTTTTGCGAATTGATTAAATCGTACGCAATTTAAATCGAATGTAATTCGATTCAGTTTTATACGGACGTTGGTGAACAAAATTATTAAATAAGATAACATTATTTAATAACGCTATTATATCTAAAATAGTATTTTGATGATAATTCATACATGTTTCGTATCGTACAACTAAAAGCCTACGCGATTAGAATGTTTAACGCGCAAACAAACAAAACCAATTGAACTATTAAGTATTTGATAAAATACTTTAATAAATTTATTTAATAAGCTTTCGTATTCTAAAACTTACATTTTAAACAATTAAAATAAATATTAAACGTTTAAACAATCGGGAAACGAACACCGCACAGAGCGCGAATGCACGGAGCTAAAAGTGGAGACCCACACATGGGTGGGCCCCCACCCAAAAATCTGCCAAGGGGTGAGGTCACCACCTCCCCACCCCATTCTTCACTTCCATCTTTCTTTTTCACTCTATCTCTCTCTTTTTCTTTCTTCATTTTCATCACCATCACCACCTTAAACCCTCAAATAACCCACTCAAACATCATCAAATCACCTTGGCCGTTTGGAAGAAAATCACCACGAAGCAACGATCTACATTTCTATCTTTCCGGATTCTCCGCGAGACGATTTGTAAGTTTCCGACAAAAACCCGAAATCTTACGATTTTGAGTATTTTTAAGTTTTAGTTGTTTCTTTAAGCTTAGAATGTCCTTATAAGGGTTGGGTAAAAGAATCAGACCAAACGGAAACCCGAAAACTCATTTTTGGCTCAAAAATTCGCTGACAGACCTAAGTGTCGCAACGAAGTGCAGTATAGCGTCACTTCATGCGTCACTTAAGTGACGCATTGAGTGTCGCTAAAAGCCCTAATCATGCGTCACTTGCATAAGTGCCGCGTAAAGCCCCTTTTTTCCCGACACTTCTACCGTCACTTGACTAGTGACGCACAACAACGTTAACCGACACTTATAGCGACACTTCCTGAGTGACGCCTAGACCCATACCCGACACTTATAGCGACACTTCCTGAGTGACGCCTAGACCCATACCCGACACTTATAGCGACACTTACCTTAGTGATGCCCTACCATGCGTCACTTCCCTTAAGTGACGCATATGCTCAGATTTAATATTTTTAGCGACACTTCCCAAGTGTCGCCCAAGCCCCTAAGTGACGCTATAAGTGACGCATAAACCGAAAGTTTTAACTAATTTTTCACTAAGTTTTGAGACCCAAAATTGACGCCCCATTTCACCCAGCTCGACCCTAGCCAGGGGCTCTGCCCCTTGGACCCCGCCAGGGGCTGCCGCCCCTTGGACCCCGCTACCAGGGGCGCTGCCCCCGTACCCCCGTCATTAACGGGCTTCGCCCTTACCCTAGAGTCACGAGTAACAGTGTTACATCTAAATTTTCATACAAAGTGTTAAACTTGTATAACATCAAACACGAATGCGACATGACTTCTAAAACACTTTGGAACACGTTTTTCAAGAATAATGATAATCTTATTATTACCAACAATCACCAACGGGCCGTACACATTTTCAAACACTTAAACAATTAACCAAATTGTAATCATTTGGACATTCTAGTTGGACAAACAACTACAAGGTAGTCTTATGAGATGCCTTCATATGTTTATAACCATCGCGTGTCGTGGACACCCTCAGGTTACAAGTCTTTGGACTTCGATTCCCGACTCATCAATCTCAGTTTATTGATATAAACTCTAAAGACTCAGGTGAGTCTCATAGCCCCTCTTTTACTATTTTTACTCAGGGGTGTGATATATTGCTTGTTTTAACGCGTGAACGCAAGTACAACTTTTACATGTACTACATGAGTTTTACACAACTAATCTTTTAAAGCCCTCCATCAGCATAGTTGTTAATACATTTGTAGCGTGAATATTAGTATATGGTACCATATAGGATTGACCCACCTCGTCCGGGTTAGCAAGCACTAACCGGGTAAACGGACGTACTAATATTTAAGGAAGACGGATGTTGATTAGGCATCCGTGGAGGCAAAAATGCTCAGGCTGTGTCCTGACCCACGAGTTAAGCTCAACTATGTGCTCATGGCTGTATACTGTTACCACTATCATTTGCTGGATGCAAAACAACTATTTAAATCTTGCGGTTCACACAACTTATTTGATACTCAAACCTGTGAGCTCACCAGCGTTAGCTGACCCATTTTAGCATGTATCGCAGGTACAAAGCAGTAGGCAGGATTGCCCCAGGAAACTATAGCTCGAGTCAGCATGCAGACAAATAGAGATTTTCTTGCATTAATATATTTTGTATAAGTATTTATGTATTGAAATCTCTCAATTTAAACGAACACAAGCTATATGTAGCTTCAAACCTTGTAAACATTTTGCTATTAATATATTCTGTTAAAACGACGCATATAGAGTCGTTTACTATTAATCTCCGTGCTTTGAATATTGATTAGTAACACCCAAATCTTGCTTCCGCTAAACAATAAATTTGGGGGTGTTACACTACTTATGGGGGTTAGTTCGTTACTTAAAATACTTTAACTAATATTGATAATCCTATGTTAGACACGGGTTGCCTCCCGAGAAGCGCTTGTTTTTGTTTGAGTCACTAGCTTGACTCCAAACCTATTTCTGGGGAAATCTAGGGGGCTCCCTTGCATCCATCAGTAGACACAAGCGGAAATATTGGTACATACCTAGGGGATTAAAGTGAACTATGATCAGGGTAAGTCCAGTCAGTGGAAGAGGCATGATAAAGTGAAAGATTTGTTTTACTTGAGATAAAACAAAGCTCTCGACTTTTTCTACCTCTTAAGTTTTGGGTTGTTCGAGTTGGTCAAAGAGGTCCTCATCACTCCACGACGTGTACATCATTATGTAATAGAGAGATAATTTGTAGGGTGCTCTTGATGTAAAACCCACCTTGCTTCCTAAAGCCTTTGGTTGGATGATAATATTGTACTCTGGGCATGGAGGTGGGACAATGTCCATTAGTGTCTCCAATCTTGTAGCAACGTTATCATCAAATACCTGGGTGTTTGTCTCCTCTAAGGTACTAGTGAAGTCTATTTGTTGGTAGGAGATGCGTTCTGATGAGTTTTATGATGATGCTCCAACAATCGATACTGATTCTTCTGAAGATGAAGCAGAGCCAGCTGGAACTCCACAAACTGTTCCAGAGACTACACCGGCTTCTAAAACTGCTTCTACATCAACTTCTGAACGACCGGTGATAAGCTATATTCCTGGTGAACCTATTCATGTTACTTGCAAGTCATATAAAGTTAGTGGGAATTACACAGGAATTATTAAAAGTTGAGTATTCATAATTAAGAGAAGCGATGGTATTCAGTATTTTAAAAGGTCATTCAAGAAGCTGAGTACGTTGCCTAAGGGAGAGATAAATCGTCTAACTCAACTGGAATTGATAAATCCAACAAGGGATTCACGAGCTGATTTTGTACAGATGGTTTTACGTCATGAAGTGAAGAGTAAATGTTATAACTTTATCAAACCAATGCTTAGAATGAGATTTATATTCAAGAAAAGACTTGATCCAATAACAAGACAGCCGATCTGCAAAGTACACTATCCACCAGCTGATTGTTTGACTGAGATTCCGCTTGAGACTGTTCCATTCAACTTTCGTAGAAGATTTCATCATTGGGAACTTGATCTGCATACGGGCGAAGCGGTATTTATTTTTTTTCCAGAATCTGAGCATCCGGAGATGACTTCGCTGTATGGTTTGAAGAAAGCTCAATTCAAAGTATTTGATCCTATGAGCTTGATTAATATGTCACAGAAAGATTTGTGGAAATTGTTTGATAGTCCAATTCTCTTCAACGTAAGAAATGTAGTGAATTCAACTCTTGCTAGACAATTTCAGAAGGTTGTGACTGTGTGTGTTACGCATTGGATTCCTGCTGGAGGCAGGTTTCCCGAATGCTGGGTTTAAATTGAAGAAATTTTGAAGACCAAGCTGAAGACACGGGGGAGTTTGTTGGTGCATCTTAGTGTGTCTGTTAGTTGGTCTAAGTCTATAATGTGTTAGATATGTAATTACGTTAGTTATGACATTTGTATTTGAAAAGTAATTACATTTTGTGTTTTGGCGACACAAGGGTTTTGTGTCGCATAAGTCAACTTGGCGACATAACTTGTGTCGCATGAGTCGGCTTGGCGACACAGCTTGTGTCGCATAGGGCAGATTATGAGTCGAGTATAAATAGCCTAGTTCGGCTCATTTGATAAGGTTGACGAACCTAGGTATTCTGAGAGCATATTGTACTCGAGTTATTGAATATAATCTGATCGGTATTTGTTTGAGTATTAGTATACTTTCTTGTTTGTTTCATTTAATCTCTTAACATTTATATATTCAATCTTTGGATTCTGCATGTTGATTGAATATTAGGGTTCAATTAGGTCCGACTACAGGGGATCTACAAGTGGTATCAGAGCCAAAATTTAAGGATTTGGCGTTATTGAATCCGTTTTGATACGTTTCTCGGTTAAAATGACTTGTTTTTTGGTTTTTCAGTTTTCTAGAAGATTTTGGTTTCTTGTTCGTCCTTCATTCGTGAAAATTCGCTAGGCTTACGAATTTTACGAATTTTAAGGTTTCTTGATTGCTGCTGCAGCCATTTCTGCGACACAAGCTGCGACACAAAATCTTGTGTCATGATTAGGGTTGGTGCGACACATTCTTCTGTCGCTTTCTGTTCTCTACGACACAAGCCTTTAAGTAGGTGACATAAGCTTGCGACTCAAGCTTATTTTGAACTGCGACATAAGCCTTTTATTAGGCGACACAAGCTTGCGACATAAGACACGGTTTTCTTCCGTCGCTACTACTTTTTGACACAACCTTGGTGTCGCTAGGCACTTTGAAATTCAGCAGTTTTCTGCGACATAATATTTGTGTCGCTTGATCTTATTGCGACACATACTTGTGTCGCATAACAGTTTGTTCTTTGTTTGTGTTTGATTATTTTGCAGGTAACTCAAAATGTCATCTTCTACAGCATATTCTATTCAGTCGGTTGGAGCTATGTTAAAGCAAAATAATGAGGTTGGATCAGGAAATAAGCCTCCTATGTATATGCCAGGAATGAGTTATGCAGATTGGCGTCAATGTTTTGAATCATATGTTGGTCTTAATGATCCAGAGATGATGATTTACTTAGAGGAAAAATATGAGCGTCCTCTTAGAACCGGAGTCTTTAATGGCCCAGCTCCTGAAAAGTCAATTAAATCAATGACTCCTGAGGAACGTAAGGCATTTGATATGGAACGGAAAACTCATTCTGCAATCACTATGGCATTGCCTCAACCTATCATGAGAAAATTATGGCAACATAAGATTGCTTATGATTTGTGGAAGGCCTTTGAGAAAAAGTGTGGTGGTAGTGATCAATATAAGAAGAAGAAAATAGACTTGATCAAGAAACGGTATGAAGTCTTCGATATGCTACCTGATGAATCACTGGAAGATCTGTGCAGCAGATATTCTCAATTGGTCACTGAGTTGTTGGAAGGAGGTATAACACTTGATAGGACATATGTGAATAAGAAACTTCTTGACTCACTTCCCAAGAAGTGGCATACTCGTGTCCTCTTAATGGAAAGGGATGATGATATCATGGATATGGAGCTCGAAGATCTTATAGGTCATATTGAGGCAGAGCTTCTTGAAATGCAAAGAAAGAAGACCAAGGCTACTTCTCACTTTCAAAATCCAAAACTGTATGGTGTAGATGTTCCAGTCTCAGCAAATAAGGCTACGGGTACCGCATTTATAGCTTGCAAAGCTAGTGGAAATGTAACTACAAATATTCCATCTGGTGGTACCTATTTTCAAAGTTCAGGGATGTCATCTGGTGAAGAGTACTCTTCCACATTTTCGGCATTTCTAGCCTCTGCTGGTGATTTTACTGATGAAGACTTTGGTCAAATTGATCAAGAGGAATTAGAAAGGTTAGATTTGAAGTGGAACATGGCAATGCTGACAAGAAGGGTTAAAAACTTCTTAAAGAAATCTGGCAGAAAATTAGTGAATGATCCAGGCAAAAAGGGTATGGGGTTTAATAAAGGCAAGGTAAAGTGCTACAAGTATCAAAATTGTGGACACTTTGTTCGTGAATGTGAGAAGCATAAGACTCCACCTTCGGGTCTGACCAAACCCTCTCCAAATAAGGCTGAAGAGAAAGCTATGGTGTCAGCTACTTTAATGCTGACTGAAACTCCATGGGACAACAGCTGGCCAGATGCAGCTGAGGATGAAGAAGAAGAAAAAACGGCTCTCATGGCCGAAGTTCATGAGGTAGATGAAGAACCTTTATCCTGTGTTTCATGCATTAAACTTACTAACCAGTTTAACAGGTGTAGAGAGGATAATGAATGCCTTAATGCTAATATCACGCAGTTAACGGAAAGTAATGAAATGTTAAAAGAAAGTTATAAGGCTTCAGAAAAGAAATTAAAAGCTATTTTTGAAGAAAAGAAAGAATTAGAAGCCAAAATTTTTGAACAACAAGATGAAATCGGAAGTTATGTTGATATGCTAACTTCAGTAAAGAAATATCTTGTTGATTCCCAGGCTGAAATTCTTACTTCAAATCGTAAACTATCAAACTTTTCAACATCTTCTCTCATCTTTGATGGAATCCTTCAGAAACAAAGGATTGATACTAAAAGTAAGGCAGAACTTGGTTATCACCATGTCCCACCTCCAAAAGATTATTTTCCTATGCCTGAACAGGAAGTCATCAAAGATTTTGTGCCTACTGTCACTAAAGTAGACATAAAACCTATTAAGCCAGTTAGAGTAAGGATAAGTAAGCCTGAGCTTGGTAAGGTAGGACATGGTTTTCACCATGTCCCACCACCGACAGAGTATCATCCTATGTCTGATCAGGAAGATAAGGCTGAAATTGGTAAAGATGAGTCTCAAAAACCTGTAACTAGTATGCCTGAGCCAGTTAAGGCATCGACTAGTGAGCCTGATAAATTGAAGGCTCAAAAGGTTGACTCTGTCAAGAAGCTTGATGTGAGGGCTGAGCCATTTAAGCCCATGGTAAATGAGTCTGTTAAGAAACCGGAAACTAAGGCTGAGCCTGTTAAGCCTATTGTGGTTTCAAAGTCTGATGTGACACCCGCCAAAATTAAAATTGTAATTAGTGCTTAAACTACTTGTAATTACGTGTATTTAGTGTATATTAATCTAAATATACATGACTTTTGTGTAATTACATACACGCGTACGCGATTTGTTTAAATCGTACACTTACTAAACGGACGAGGTCCGATACAGTTTAAATTGGATGTTGGTGACAAAACTAAAAATGATGTGATTTATCCAAACAAACATTATTTACTATAATATATTAGGATAATATATTACACGTATTTCGTATCTATTATAACTCTCCGAACGTGGTGAAAATGTGTGAAACGCGCCCGGCAGACAAAATAAATCCAAATTATAATTTTATAACTTAAAAGATGACGTTTTGAGCAAAACTTCCATTTAAAATATCACAGAGTTGATTCAAGAGAAAACGATCACCATCTCAAGCTCTCCATCCTCATCTTCTCCATCTCCATTTTCATCAAAAAGTAAGGTTTTACTCACTCTCTCTCTAGAAATTGTTTCTCCTTCTAGAAATTACTTAGATATTGTGAATATACATGTTAGAAGCTTTTTATAACATCAAAACGCCTAAAAATCGAACTAAAACTCATTTTTAAAGCTTAAAATCGCTGACCAGCCAATTTCGTGAGCTGAGATCCAATCTTGGTTTGGTTCACGGACTCGGTTTGCACTGCGGACTCGGTTCACAGAGCAATCTCAGTTCGGTTCACGGACTCGGTTTGCACTGCGGACTCGGTTCGCAGAGCAATCTCAGTTCGGTTCGCGAACTCGGTTCGGTTCGCGATCTCGGTTCGGTTCGTGAACTCGGTTCGATTCGCGATCTCGGTTCGGTTCGTGAACTCGGTTCGATTCGCGATCTCGGTTCAGTTCGCGACCTCGGTTCGGTTCGCGATCTCGGTTCGGTTCGCGGTCAACCCTGGTCAACATTTTTCAGCACTCTATAAAATAATGTAAATGTTTACCAAGTGATAATGCTTTGACAATATATACAAACTTGATTTCAATAATCAAAGTACTATTACAAGCTAAATCTGTCGACACAAATTGTGTCTCAACAAACGTCACCAACGGGCCATACTTGTTTTCAAACTACAAAGTAAATACTAAACAAACACTTGGACATTTCCTAGTTGAGTGGACAACTAGCATGGGTGATCCTTCAAGACACCTACTTAATAACTTGTTTACTTATTTACTTACAACCTTGTGCGTTCGGACGCCAGAAGGTTGCAGGGTTCTGAGATCCAATATACGGACTTACATCCGACAAGCCTACAGACTTACATCCGCTCTACTTTGTTGATTTCACATACGTACTTCCCAGACTCAGGTGAGTCTTACAGCCCCACTTTTACTATTATTCTTTGGGGTGAGATACTTAGCAACTGTTTTACATATGGAAAATGTACTGAACTGATTACACTACTTTTTACACACATTGCAAGAGTTACTTTTATCCACTGAAATCCTCCTATCGTAAGTTGTTTGTTATGGACTTAAGTGCGATTACTAGTGAATGGATCCATTTGGGACTGACAATCCCTGCCTGGGGTAGTAGCGCTACCACGGATTTCACCGTAGAAACAAGCACATTAATGTTTGTTACATATGAGTGTTGTGGATAGCACTTACGGGGGGTACGTTATATGATTCTTAATTGATTCATTCTTACACACTGTTAAGCTTCAACTTATGAGCTCATGGAAACTGTGCTGACTTACTGATTTACTTACTTTGCTTGATAGTAACACCGGTACATACTTGTGGTTCATAACGATTACTTAATACTAAACCTGTAAGATTCACCAACCTTTTGGTTGACACTTTTTGCTTTGTATCTCAGGTACGCAGACGGAGTAGGATTACCCCAGGATACTAGCTAGAGTCGCATGATTTCTACATTGCATTTAACGGAGATTTTTAGCATTATCTTTTGTATATTTTGATTATGTAATAGAATCTCCCGCTTCACGCGTGGACTCTAGGGAACTACATTTTTGTAACCGAAAACATTATGTTTTCACACATTTTATATATGGAAATGTAACTATTTTTAAACGTCTCATTTAGAGGTCGTTTGCTGTATACGTTGTGCTGTTGATACTTGATTAGTAGCACCCCAAAACTTGCTTCCGCTAAACAGTAAATTTGGGGGTGTTACAAATTGGTATCAGAGCCTAAGGTTATAGGGAACTAGGTTTGATTTAGTGGGCCTAGACTATGACCGTTAGGCAGTATTTCCCCATTAGGCATGACTAGTTCAGGAATTACATCATACAACTTTAATTTAACATAGCCTGATCAACTATGTACAATTAAGGAAAGATGATGTGAGGTCTGAAATGGTTATGTTGAACAGGGATACACTAGTTGACTCTAACCTCGAGAGAACCGGGACTCAAACATGTCTGAGCTAGACACTCAATAGGCTATTATGTGATATATATATATACATAGATAGACCTCTCTATGAATTTTAGACTATATTATATGTACGAATATAGGCCTTATTCTTTCTAACGCTTTATCTCAGAAATGGCAAACACACCACCCAATTCGTCTCGCTCTCATCCGTATGGATCACGAAACTCAAGGGTAGCTAGGTGGAACACTGGGTTGCCTCGAGCTAGCCCATATCCCACTCAAAACCAACTCAATAACCAGCCTCAAAGGCAAACAACAGCGATCCAATGGCGATGGTTATCAAACCGACTCGACACTTGGAGGGACGAGGAAGGAATCCAACTCCCCGTAACTAATGGAGGATTTTCCAGCATGGAAGTCTCTCCCTATACCCAAGAACCTACTCACTTCACTGTTCCCGTGTTAGCTGCTCGAGTGCACTGCCACGAAAGCAGGCTACATAACATGGAAATCGAACAACGCAATATTCACTCTAACTGGATGGAGCAAACTCAAGATGGTATCACCCAGTTATACATAGGTCAAGCGGACATCTCTGAAACCTTGACCCGAACTCACGACCAAATGGAAGATACCACACAAACCATGGAGATCGTTCATAACCAAGTGATCAGTAACTGAAACGAGATCTCTATTTTACAATCAAGGCTGCAAGAATGTGAGACACGCCTGCGGGAGACCGAGGATGCTCTCAGAATGGTTAGTAGACTTGCAGAGTCTGTGGACCATCTCACCTTACTGCTTCCACAACTCAATCTACACCAATATTAGTGTAGTAAATATCTAGTGATCTATTGTACTTCCATAGGATCTATGTAATTCGACCGGATGTAACAATTTTTGGCATCTTTTGCAAACTACCTAAGTCTGTAACTTTTGAAAGTCGTAACTCGAAATTGTCTGTAATCATTTAACTCTATAACATCAATTGACAATTTCTCTCTATGACTCGATACTATTAGTCTTTACATTGTGATGTGTATATTACCACTTTTATATATATACATCTACCTCAACTATCATTCTGGTGCAATCTCTCATGTACCTCTTGTTTCTTTCTTGAAGAATCATGCCGCCAAAGAAGAAAAGTTACAGCGATGCTGAAATTTCTGCTCTCATTTCCTGAGCTGTGGCCGAAGCCCTGGCCACTCGAGAATCACCACAACATATAGGAGAAGTGATGACACCGCTGAAACTACTCCTATCATCAAACCTTGCTCTTACAAGGACTTTCTCAGCTGCAAACCATTATACTTCAAGGGCACGGAAGGTGCCATTGGCCTGATCCGATGGATAGAACGTATGTAATCTGTCTTCAGTCTCTGCAACTGTACTAAGGATAACAAAGTTAAATTCGCTGCTTACACCTTTCAAGAAGGTGCACTTACGTGGTGGAATACCCACGCCAACTCTGTGGGCGTTGAGGTTGCAAACCAGTTTCCTGGGCTGAACTAAAGAAGAAGTTAAGGGAGAAGTACTGTCATGAAGAAGAACTGCACCGTCTAGAGGAAGAGTTCTGGCACCTGACTGTGCAGGGAACTGATATTGCTGGGTATACTACCAAATTCCAGCAATTCACTTTGTTATGCCCGGGTTTGGTTAATCCGGAGGAGAAATGCATCAAGAGATACATCCGTGACCTCCCGGAAAATATCAAGGGGAATGTCGCCTCATCTAGGCCAACCACTATTAAGAGTGCAATCCGGTTGGCACACAAACTCATGGCACTAATCGTTAGTCGTGAGACACCTCTCCCATCCTCCAACAACAAATGCAAACCCTCTGATCACCAAAACCAACAACCCAACAAGAGGCCTGAGACTGTTAAGGCCTATACTTTGGGTTCTGATAACAAGAAAGGGTATGTTGGGAGCAAACCCTATTGCTCAAAATGTAACCTTCAGCATGATGGTTCTTGCCCCTGTAGCAAGTGTAAGAAATTCGGGCACTTAGCTAGGGATTATCGCTCAAACACCACTGGCACCAACACTTCTGCACCAAAGACCTGCTACGAGTGCAACGGTACTCGGCATTTCAGAAAAGACTGCCCGAAACTGAAAAGTGGAAACAACAACAAGAACAACACCAATGCTCGGGGTAGAGCATTCGTTCTCAATTCTGGAGAAGCCCGTCAAGACCCGAATGTGGTCACGGGTACGTTCCTTCTCAACAACTTGACTGCTTCTGTGTTATTTGATAGTGGTGCTGATTAGAGCTTTATATCTTATGAGTTTAGCCCATTACTTGACACTACACCAATTGCCTTAGATTCTAAGTACACAGTAGAATTGGCAAACGGCAAACTTATTGAGGTTGATAGTGTGATACCTATTTGCACTTTAAACTTAGCTAGTGAGCTGTTTCCCATTGACTTGATACCCGTCGAGATCGGCAGCTTTGACCTCATTGTCGGTATGGATTGGGTATCCAAGCACCGTGCCGAGATCGTTTGTTTTGAGAAAATTATCCGCATTTCGCTCGTCACCGGTGGAACTTTAATCATACAAGGGGAGACCGGTGAAACGAGAATAAACATCATTTCATGCATGAAAACCCGAAAATACTTGAGAAAAGGGTACCAGGCCATTCTCGCACACGTCATGGAGAAAAAGTCGGAGGAGAAGCGACTTGAGGATGTGGCTATTGTTCGAGACATTCCAGAAGTCATTCCTGAAGACTTACCCGGCCTACTGCCAACCAGACAAGTCGAATTCTCTATTCATCTTGTACCCGGTGCAGCACCCGTGGCACGAGCACCCTACCGTTTAGCCCCATCTGAACTTCAGGAGTTGTCTACTCAGTTACAGGAACTCCTGGACAAGATTCGACCGAGTTCCTCACCCTGGGGAGCTACGGTCCTGTTTGTGAAAAAGAAAGACCGTTCTTTCCGTATGTGCATAGACTATCGTGAGCTCAACAAATTAACTGTCAAGAACCGTTACCCACTTCCTCGCATTGATGACCTGTTTGACCAACTCCAGGGGTCGAGTTTTTATTCAAAGCTCGATCTATGGTCAGGTTATCACCAACTCCGAGTTCGCGACGATGACATCTCTAAAACTGCTTTCTGAACTCGCTACGGGCATTACGAATTCCAAGTGATGCCATTCGGCTTAACCAACGCACCGGTTGTATTCATGGACCTTATGAATCGGGTGTGCAAGCCTTACCTTGACAAGTTTGTTATCGTCTTCATCGATTGGGGATTCTTACTCTTAGATCCATTATTCAGAGAACTAGAATTCCGATAAAAAGAACTTTCTAGTTCACTACAAAAAGGATGATCATTGGCAATTTCAAAAATATTATTTTCAATATCAAAATAGATAGAATAACTGTCCCCATTACTATCTTTAACTAAAAAAGTATCATCAGAGATGAAATTCCGAATGTCCTTGACGCCAAAAAAAAGATCAACATTACTGGAATTGTCATGACCACCCCAACTCTGAATGTTTTTATCCAAATCATTTCTATTCGGATCTTTACTTTCACTGGCATTTTCAATAGGACCAAGACTGCCCGTTGATTTACTGATTTACTCGCGCAATGAACAAGAACACATGCAACACCTGAAAACCATTCTAGAACTACTCAAACACGAGGAGTTATACGCCAAATTCTCTAAGTGTGAGTTCTGGATGCAAACCGTTCAATTCCTTGGACACGTGATTGACAATCAAGGAATTCATGTTGATCCTTCAAAAATCGAGGCTATCAAATGCTAGCAAGCACCAACTACACCTACTGAAGTACGCCAATTCTTAGGACTCGCCGGATACTACAGGCGGTTCATTGAGAATTTTTCAAAAATACCCCAACCCCTCACCGTACTGACTGAGAAAGAGAAGAAGTTCGATTGGATTGATAAACAAGAGTCAGCGTTTCAACTGCTTAAACAAAAACTTTGCAGTGTACCAATCCTATCCCTACCCGAAGGCAACGATGACTTCGTGGTGTACTGTGATGCCTCACACCAAGGTCTTGGTTGCGTGCTGATGCAACGAAACAAGGTCATTGCTTACGCCTCTCGATAACTCAAGGTCCACGAAAAGAAACATATTATAGTAAACATATAACGCGAAATAACATTTATTCGACTCCGAGACATTACACAAATTCGAGGAACGAGTTCAAGAGGCCGAGACCCAAGTTGGGTCGGCCCGAACCCGTGGATCCAGACCCAACCGACCCATGACCCACCCCTTTTAACCCCTTTTCTTCCCCACCTCATCTCATTTTACACCAAACACTTCCACCCACACTCTCCTCACTATTTCTCCCTCTCAAATCGCAGCTCTAAGTCATCAAAAATGTCACCAAAACGCACTACTTCACGGAGTTGATTCAAGAGAAAACGATCACCATCTCAAGCTCTCCATCCTCATGTTCTCCATTTCCATTTTCATTAAAAAGTAAGGTTTTACTCACTCTCTCTCTAGAAATCATTTTTCTTTCTAGAAATTACTTAGATATTGTGAATATACATGTTACAAGCTTTTTATAACATCAAAACGCCCAAAAATCGAACTAAAACTCATTTTTAAAGCTTAAAATCGCTGAACAGCCAATTTCGCGAGCTGAGATTCAATCTCGGTTCAGTTCGTGGACTCGGTTTGCAGAGTAATCTCGGTTCGGTTCGCGGACTTGGTTCGCAGAGCAATCTCGGTTCGGTTCGCGAAGTCGGTTCGGTTCGCGATCTCGGTTCGGTTCGTGACCTCGGATCGGTTCACGATCTCGGTTCTGTTCGCGACCTCGGTTCGGTTCGTGATCTCGGTTTGGTTCGCGGTCAACCCTGGTCAACATTTTTCAGCACTCTATAAAATAATGTAAATGTTTACCAAATGATAATGCTTTGACATTAAAGTCAAAAGAAACCGATATACAAACTTGATTTCAGTAATCAAAGTACTATTACAAGCTAAATCTGTCGACACAGAATGTGTCTTAACAAACGTCACCAACGGTCCATACTTGTTTTCAAACTACAAACTAAATACTAAACAAACACTTGGACATTTCCTAGTTGAGTGGACAACTAGCATGGGTGATCCTTCAAGACACCTACTTAATAACTTGTTTACTTATTTACTTACAACCTTGTGCGTTTCGGACGTTAGAAGGTTGCAGGGTTCTGAGAACCAATATACGGACTTACATCCGCCACGCCTACGGACTTACATCCGCTCTACTTTGTTGATTTCACATACGTACTTCCCAGACTCAGGTGAGTCTTACAACCCCACTTTTACTATTTTTCTTTAGGGTGAGATACTTAGCAACTATTTTACATATGGACACAATGTACTGAACTGATTACACTACTTTTTACACACATTGCATGAGTTACTTTTATCCACTGAAAGCCTCCTATCGTAAGTTGGTAGTTATGGACTTAAGCGCGATTACTAGTGAATGGATCCATTTGGGACTGACAATCCCTGCCTGGGGTAGTAGCGCTACCACGGATTTCACCGTAGAAACAAGCACATTAATGTTTGTTACATATGAGTGTTGTGGATAGCACTTACGGGGGGTACGTTATATGATTCTTAATTGATTCATACTTACAAAATGTTAAGCTTCAACTTATGAGCACATGGCAACTGTGCTGACTTACTGATTTACTTACTTTGCTTGATAGCAACACCGGTACATACTTGTGGTTCATAACGATTACTTAATACTAAACCTGTAAGATTCACCTACCTTTTTGTTGACACTTTTAGCTTTGTATCTTAGGTACGCAGACAGAGTAGGATTACCCCAGGATACTAGCTAGAGTCGCATGATTTTTACATTAAATTTAACGGAGATTCTTAGCATTATCTTTTGTATATTTTGATTATGTAATAGAATCTCCCGCTTCACGCGTGGACTCTAGGGAACTACATTTTTGTAACCGAAAACATTATGTTTTCACACATTTTATATATGGAAATGTAACTATTTTTAAACGTCTCATTTAGAGGTCGTTTGTTGTATACGTTGTGCTGTTGATACTTGATTAGTAGCACCCCAAAACTTGCTTCCGCTAAACAGTAAATTTGGAGGTGTTACATCTGAGAAGGTATAAGTCTATTCCTCCAGACAGTTTGAAGGAGGAAATTGAGATTGAGGATATAACCGATGAAGAATACGGTTATTCAAAAAAGAAGAATGTAACCAACGACCATCATATCTTCACTAGTGAAGGTTATGATGAGATTTATAAAATGAAAGGTAAAGCCAAGGCTGAACCTACAAAGAAGATTTTTAAACCAGATAATCACAAATCTACTAAAAAATCTTTTAAAGTTTACTTACAAGGTTCAACTTCTGCTTGTACACATCAGTGTACATGCTTAGGACATGCATCCTTTGGCCGAGCTCAAAGGTTCATACCTCAATCTCAAGACTGTGTTGAGCTACGATCTTGTTTCTACTGGAAGAAACAAGGTCATCAGATAAGTAAGTGTCCATTGCTTGCTAAGAAGTATGGCCATAGGGGAGCTACACGAACCTCACAATTTCAAAACTTTTCTCATAAATCCATGTTAGGTTCTGCAGCTCCACCACCTGCTTCTGAGATTAACAGTATTGAGCCAAACAAAGTCACTCATGATAAGCTCAATGTTGTTAACAAGCAACCATCCAAATCTCAAAAGGTTTGGAAGATCAACGAGTCATGTTCTGACTCTTCATCTGACAATGATACATCAGGCAATGATTTCGATTTGCTAAAAAATAAAATTCTGACTGATGTAATCATTGTGGATGATGCTACTGGGTTACCCAAGTCTGTAAAGGCTTGGGTCTCCCTTACTAATTGATTCTTATGTTTGTGATGCCGCAGCAATCCGAAGCAGTTCATAATAGTAGATGGTATATCGATAGTGGTTGCTCGCGACATATGATAGGCGACTTATCTCTGCTATCTGAAGTTAAAGATTTCAATGGGGGATATGTTGCTTTTTCCGATGATAAAGGAGGAGTTATAACCGGACAGGGTACACTCACTAATGGGCAAGTGAGCTTTGAGAAAGTTAATTTTGTGGAACATTTTACCCACAATCTGCTAAGTGTGTCACAAGTGTGCGACAAAGAGTACACTACGGCATTTACCAAAACTGAATGCTGCATTTTAAAACCAGGTTACGTTATTCCTGAGGATTGGGTGCTACTAAGGGCACCTCGGCAAAAAGACACGTATATTTTGGATATGAAGACTGTTGAAACAACTCAACATATGTGTCTACTTTCAAGAGCTCCTGAAAAAGAATCACTACTTTGGCACAGACGTATGGGACACTTGCACTTCCGGAAAATGATTTATTTGGTGAAGAATGATCTTGTGCGTGGAGTTCCGAAGAAATCTTTTGGAATTAAAGATCATTGTGTTTCCTGCCCAAAAGGGAAACAACATAAGAAATCCCATAAGTCAAAAGTGGTGAACTCTGTATCCAATCCACATGAGCTATTGCATATGGATCTCTTTGGACCAGTAAGTAAGAAGAGTATGGGAGGTTCTAAATACTGCTTGGTAGTAACTAATGATTATTCTCTCTTTTCCTGGGTGTATTTCTTATCTACTAAGAATGAAGTTCCCGAGATTCTCACTTATTTGTTTGATAAGCTAGAGAACCTGTGTAATTTGTCGATCAAGAAACTGCGATCTGATAATGGGACTAAGTTTAAGAATTCAACAATTGAGTTGTACTGTCTAAGAAAAGGCATTGATCATCAATTCAGTGCTGCTCGCACTCCTCAATAGAATGGAGTTGTCGAACGTAAAAACAGGACACTCATTGAAGCCGCACGAACAATGTTGGCAAATTCTAAGTTGCTCATCACTTTCTGGGCTGAAGCGGTTAATACCGCTTGTTATATTCTTAACAGGGTTTCTGTGGTTAAGAAGCACAATAAAACATCTCATGAGCTGCTTAATAATCGAAAACCTTCATTACAGTTTCTTGAACTTTTTGGATGTCCCTGCACAATCATGTATACAAAAGAGAGAGTTGCTAAATTTGGTGCAAAGTCAAGTGAAGGTTTATTTTTGGGTTTTTCAAATAACTCTCCAAATAAATGTGTGTATAATTTGGCAACTAAGCGCATGGAAGAACATTTTGAAGTCACGTGCTTTCGGTATACTGAAAATCAGGAGGGAAAGGGACCCACACACTTGTTTAACTATGAAGAAATTTTTGACTCATTCAATCTTCTTAACGAGGAAGATGAGGTTGATCAGGTGGTCACACTGCTCCACGGCCTTGATTTGTCTTCCGATACTTCTCCTCCATCAGCATCAAAGCCACCGACTTCTTCTGCTACTCCACCTTCTTTTCAACCCAATGCTGAGGTTCCTGAATCATCAACGAGAAATCAAGAACCGTATACTGATATTCCTGAGTTGTCTGATGATCCAGATGAACCGTTTGAGAACACTGAGGAGTTTGATTCGGCACAGGAAGCCGATTTCACAAACTTAGATTCTGTCATTGTGCCTGACGAGATTCCATGTTCTCGTATCAATAAGGACCATCTGGTGGAGAATATTATCGGTCCTTTGGATAGAGGGATTCAAACACGAAGTCAAGTTATTACTATTGAGAACCCTTTATCCCCTTCTGATTCTTCTGAGCCTGTTTCTCTTGCATGTCTTGCCGCAGAGGTCAAATCGTGTTTTCTATCTCAAGTGGAGCCTAAACGGACAGAGGATGCTTTGAAAGACCCACACTGGGTTGAAGCTATGCAAGAGGAGTTAGAGCAATTCAAAAAGCTGCATGTTTGGGAATTGGTGCCATTGCCTAAGGGTGCACATCCTACCAGCACTCGATGGGTATATAGAATCAAGAAAGATGATCGAGGAGTAGTTACCAGAAATAAAGCATGGCTAGTAGTTCAAGGCTTTCATCAAGTAGGGGGTTTGGATTATGATGAGTTTTTCGCTCCTGTTGCAAGATTGGAGTCGATTCATATCTTCTTGGCCTTCGCGTCCTTTAAGGAATTTCATGTTTATCAGCTTGATGTGAAGAGCGCATTTGTGTATGGATAGGTTGATACTGATGTTTATGTGAAGCAGCCTCCTGGTTTTGAAGATCCTTTGCATCCGGAATATGTCTGTAAACTAAATAAAGCATTGTATGGTCTGCATCAGGTGCCAAGACGGTGGTATGAGAGGCTTGCCACTCATCTGATTAAGAATGGATTCGAAAGAGGAAGTATTGATAGAACTCTATTCACAAAAAGAGACGGAGATGACTTGTTACTGGTACAGGTTTATGTCGATGACATCATATTTGGTTCTACAAAAGATTCCATGTGTAAAGACTTCGAGCATCACATGAAGTCTGAATTTGAGATGAGTGTAATGGGGGAACTTATGTTCTTTCTGGGTGTACAAGTTGAGCAGTCTGCCAAAGGCATCTACATTCATCAGTCCAAATATATTACTGATATGTTAACTAGGTATGACTTGCTTAACTGTAAGACCTATGGCACCACCATTGAAATTAATCATAATCTCGGGTCGGCCACTGATGAAGAGGATTGTAAAGAAAAGGACTATCGTGCAATGATTGATTCTCTCATTTATCTGACCGCTTCAAGGACGGACATCGTATTTGCTGTGTCTATTTACTCCAGATATCAAGCTAGGCCAAAGGTTTCTCACATGAAAGCAATAAAGCGCATATTTGGTTACCTCAAATAGAGATCAACTCTCGGTCTATGGTACTCCAACGAGAAATCGTTTGCACTCACTGCTTACTCGGATTCTGATCATGGCGGCTGTAGCATAGATAAGAAGTCTACAACTGGTGGATGCCAGTTTCTTGGATCGCGTTTGGTCTCGTGGCTGTGCAAAAAGCAGACTACAGTGGCTACTTCCACTACGGAGGCTGAGTATGTTGCTGCTGCTAGTTGTTGTTCCCAGATTCTGTGGATTCAGCATCAATTGGATTACGGGTTACTTCTTACTATGACTCCTATTCATATTGATAATACTACTGCCATTTCTATTACACGCAATCCCATACAGCATTCTAGGACTAAACACATAGAACTTAGGTTCCACTTCATACGGGATTGCTATGAGAAACACTTAATAGACCTTGTCCACATAGATACCCTTAAGCAGAATGCTGATTTATTCACCAAGGCCTTTTCTGATGCCCGATTTGATGAACTAGTCAACATGATTGGTTTACACTATTGTTTTGATTTAAAAAAAAAAAAACACAACAGCCACTCTTTATACTCTTTAGTATTAAAGAAATGCACGGTTGCAACATTTGTAAATAGACGTTTAGTTGTGTCTGTAAACAACTAGGGAAATGATAGTACATTAGGGTACATGCACAAAATGGAAATTCTAAGGTTTATCCTTGATGTATCATTAGGTTTATCTAGCATACTTTCCACAACTTTCATAAAAATTAGCTTCATAATATGATGTACTGGTAGGCATGATACACACTAGTCTTTGAGCTATTAAAAAGAAATTCTAATACATGTCTATTATCATGTGGTCAACACCTGTGATGTATGACTAAATGTCTTAATTCCTTAATATACCTTGGCATACTTCTATTTTAGTTTATAATATGAAATAATTTGGGGGTATATACTGATGTTTCCTCTGTTGTACGTAAGTACAGACCTGGTCTCAATTTGTATATACTTAAAAGTTAAGCAAACATAAGTCAATGAACTTGAAAAAGTCTTAAATCACAAGGTCGCCAAAATGGTTTGACCAAGTTTGGTTTTGCTTACACCTGAATCAAGCTATGTCACTTTGTTATACGTGTGTACAGACCTGTCACCGCTGACTTGATTCTTAAAACTGATTTTTCTCTATTCTATCTATCTTGGAAGTTATGTTCTTGTCTAAATTACAGGGGTATGTCTATGGTGGGGACCACAGATAACTATTCATACTCATAATAAAAGGTTCGCTCATAGACACAGATGTAACATGTTTAGGTGGTCAAACAATACCAGTAATCATCTTGAAATAATATTTATAAAAGGTGTTCTAAATATGCTAAGTAAACTTAAAGAGGACAAATATCCTGATAATCAAGATAACACTTACTATTTGCTAATAATTGCATGTTATCCTACTATGATCCCTTAGCAGACATAATAACTACGTCACCAAAAAGAAAAGTAATTTAAGTTTTATTTTAGGTTTAGTAATTATTTTATTTTATTTTATGATACCTATGTTTATTTTTACAAGTCCCTAAGTTATTCTCGAATCGGGTTACGAAACTTGTAATTCGAAATCAAAATTTATGGCCCCTGCGACATAAATCTTGTTTTGCGACATAACTTATGTCGCCATTTATGACGCAGACTATGTAGCTTGTTATGTCGCTAGTTAGGGTTTAGGTATAAATACCCCACCCCAGTCGCTTTCACTGTTACCAAACTTTGCGACACAAAATCAAAAACTAGCGACACAACAACTGTTTTTGCTACATAACGCTCTGAGGTTGATTTTGTTCTCGATTTCGACTTTCGGTGTATTTTCTCCACAATCAACCACTTGATTCTTGTTCCCCTACTTCCACTCGATCGATAGGTACTAATTTCCCCTTTTTCCATCGTATATTTTGAGTTTAATTTGTGATTTTATATACGGTTTTCAGGTTTAGTGGGTTTCGGGTTAATTCTAAACGAACACACGGTTTTACATGTTAGAATAACTGATTTCGTATTCCAGAACATTAGCCGCACCCTAGGGTTAGACTTATTTTCGAAAACCCCAAATTTGGGGTTTAGGGTTTCTGAGTTGGGCTTGGAGTTCGTCTTTGCGACATAACATGCGACATAAGCTTGTATGTCGCAAGATTCATGAAATCAATTTATGTCGCTAATGCCTGCGACATATCTTTTATGTCGCTAGTTCATGCATCACAAATCCTTATGTCGCTTTAATAAGGGACACAATATATGCGCCACAAGAGTTATGTCGCCAAAAGCGTAAAATTCGATTTAATTGCAAAATGCGACACAACTCTTTCTGTCGCATCCGTGATTAGCGACACAATTCCTTGTGTCGCCTATCGTTGAAAATCAGTTTATTTCTGCAAAGCGACACAAGTCTTTTATGTCGCAGGACTCCTGCGACACAATTCCCTATGTCGCATAAAACATAATTTTAATTTGATTTATTTGTTTCCATTAAATCTGCTTACGCTCACTGTTTTCGAGTTTTATTGTTATATCTTATACAACAATGGCAGATGGTGATGTTCTTTGGGAACCACGCCACAATATAGTGGCATTTTTGGATGATTCTAAGGAGACGGCGGCTCCATACAGGCAAATGGTGGCATTCTTATGCCGTTCTCGTATTTACACTGCTATTACCGCCACCACAACAATTTATAAGGGTCAGGTGGGTCCATTTTGGGAAAATGCAGTGATCAATTCTGAGTTGCCATTTACACGGATTATCTACACACCTGGTGATCATCAGTTGATCATCTCCGAACAGGTTATTCGGGATTTCTTCCAGTTCGGTGATACTCCAGAGATGCCCACTCTGTTTGGGAATCAGTTCATTGCTGGAGCCATGACTCGTATCAGTTATCCATGGCTTCCAAATGATCAATACCGAAAGACGAATCTGCCTAAGGTTTGGAGATACCTGATGCACGTGGTGATGGTCTGTTTATCTCCATGCAAGGCTGGTTTTAACGGAATCAGCTATTCTACGGCCTTTGCTATGCTTGCGCTGGTCTACAACAAGCCCTTCAACTACTCTGGCTATATCTTCAGGGCAATGGTAGACAACATCAATGTCGGGGACAAGCGTTGGAATCTATATCCACGCTTCATTCAGCTTTTTATCGATAATCAGCTTCCCGGTATTCCACCGAATGCTCGAGAATGCTTGCGTCCGACTCCAATGAATGTCCGAATCTGGACTGTTTGTGCGGCTGGTGCAAATGCAAATGGTAATTTTCCTATGTTTGGGCATATCGTTGATGAAGCTTATGTTGCTCCGCCCAACGACGGATTTATGGATATTTTGGCTGCACCTGGGCAGCAACCTCTGGAGGAGGAACTACATCCCCATGAGGCACAAATACAGGTTGATGATCTGTTGCAGGAAATTGACAAATTTCCAGTTGGTGTACAGGCTAATCAGCCTAATCTTGAGGAACCAGCTGCTGAGGATTCAGATGGGGGTTCTACTCCTGAGGCTTCTCCGAGGATTGTACCTTCGGAACATGCGTTGAGAAATATTCAACGGTTTGATCCACGACGGTTCAAACGCATTCAGCGACGCATTCGTCAGGGCACGACATCCATGCGACCTGATCATGGCAAACGACCTCGAGACAACGATTTCAATGATGAAGACTGGGTTCCACCCCAGTCTATCCGTCGTACCTCTACTTCTGCTTCAAGGCCACGGGTCGACATTCCACGTGTTGAGGTTCAAGTTCAACCTCTGCCTTCAGTCATCCAAGAGCTACTGAAAAGGATGGATGCGATGCAGCAGACTATGGATAATCAAGCTCAGTTGATTCAGTCTCAGGCATCAGTTTTGGAGGTCCAAGCTGCGCAGATCAAGGCGTTAGAAGAAACGGCATCTTTAGTTCCAACTTTGAATTCTAGGGTCTTAGAATTAGAATCCCTAGCTGCTGTTCCGGGGGAGTTAGGCCTGCGTGCCATAGAAACAACATCTAGGGCTTCTGCCGGAACACAGATTGAAAATGTAAACGATAATGTAAATGTTTCTAATGATAATGAAACGCTTCATTTGGATTACTTCTCGGTCGACGATATTCCAGGTCAACCAAGACCATTAGCTGTAAATTATTAATATGTTAATCTATTTTTTATTCAGCGAAGGATTAATGAGGAAGGTCAGACATCTGAAACTGAATTTGAAATTAATGATGATGTTGAGATTGAGGAAGAGGAGATGCATTCTGATGAGTTTTATGATGATGCTCCAACAATCGAGACTGATTCTTCTGAAGATGAAGCAGAGCCAGCTGGAACTTCGCAAATTTTTCCAGACACTACACCGGCTTCTGAAACTGCTTCTATATCAACTTCTGAACGACCGGTGATAAGTTATATTCCTGGTGAACCTATTCCTGTTACTTGCAAGTCATATAAAGTTAGTAGGAATTACACAGGAATTATTAAAAGTTGGAAAACCTACAAAGGTATCTTCATGATTAAGAGAAGCGATGGTATCCAGTATTTTAAAAGGTCATTCAAGAAGCTGAGTATGTTGCCTAAGGGAGAGATAAATCGTCTAGCTCAACTGGAATTGATAAATCCAACCAGGGATTCACGAGCTGATTTTGTACAGACGGTTTTGTGTCGTGAAGTGAAGAGTAAACGTTATAACTTTATCAAACCGACGCTTGGAATGAGATATATATTCAAGAAAAGACTTGATCCATTAACAAGACAGCCGATCTGCAAAGTACACTATCCACCAGCTGATTGTTTGACTGAGATTCCGCTTGAGACTGTTACCTTCGACTTTCTTAGAAGATTTCATCATTGGGAACTTGATCCGCATACGGGGGAAGCGGTATTTATTTATGTTCCAGAATCTTTGCTATATGGTTTGAAGAAAGCTCAATTCAAAGTATTTGATCCTATGAGCTTGATTAATATGTCACATAAAGATTTGTGGAAATTGTTTGATAGTCCAATTCGCTTCAACGTAAGAAATGTAGTGAATTCTACTCTTGCTAGACAATTTCAGAAGGTTGTGACTGTGTGTGTTACGCATTGGATTCCTGCTGGAGGCAGGTTTCCCGAATGCTGGGTTTAAATTGAAGAGATTTTGAAGACCAAGCTGAAGACACGGGGGAGTTTGTTGGTGCATCTTAGTGTGTCTGTTAGTTGGTCTAAGTCTATAATGTGTTAGATATGTAATTACGTTAGTTATGACGTTTGTATTTGAAAAGTAATTACATTTTGTGTTTTGGCGACACAAGGGTTTTGTGTCGCATAAGTCAACTTGGCGACATAACTTGTGTCGCATGAGTTGGCTTGGTGACACAGCTTGTGTCGCATAGGGCAGATTATGAGTCGAGTATAAATAGCCTAGTTCGGCTCATTTGATAAGGTTGACGAACCTAGGTATTCTGAGAGCATATTGTACTCGAGTTATTGAATATAATCTGATCGGTATTTGTTTGATTATTAATATACTTTCTTGTTTGTTTCGTTTAAATGCTTAACATTTATATATTCAATCTTTGGATTCCGCACGTTGATTGAATACTAGGGTTCAATTAGGTCAGACTACAGGGGATCTACACTATTAGATTAGGAAGTGAATCAATCAAAGGGATTATTGGGATACATTTAACCACATATAGTTGTGGGACATGTTCAACCATATCAGTTTAAATGAGTTCATTACTCAGAGTCGGTATGTATTCCTTTAGTTCATGTGAAGTTGAGTCTTCTATGTAAATCTCCAAATTCGGGCTTTCCATCTCGATCTCTTCATCTACTTCGTCATCCTCGTCACTCCAGCCGGAAGTTTCGAGTTGCAGTGGTTCAGAAAATTCTTCTAGAACAAACCCTCTGTCGGTCTTTGACGTTGATAGATCGGGAATAGGTGAATGTGAAGGTTTAGAAGATGGGGTTGGTGTGGGAGTTGAAGGGATATTACAACCGAACTCATAAGAATGTAAGTCAGTGTCGGGTATGATAGATATGGAGTGTGTACGTCTCTCAACTTTAGGTATCCTAAAGTTGGCTCTAGCTTGATTCCTATCCTCCTAACTACTCTCTTGGGCTTGTGTTGGTAGTTCAGTAAAGATTTTAGACATATTATAAGTAAAACTTCTAAGTATGTCTTCTTGTTCTTTAATCATTTCTTCAAGTTATGAGTACCCCTTGTTGTGGATCTAAGTGATTGATAACTATGATTGTAAGGCGGAAACAAACAATCACACGTGTAATATGTAAACACAAACCAAAATCGAATGAATGAATCAAAAAAAACTTTGTATTGATAATCTTAACCTATTAGCTTGTTTACAGACTTGCTTTTTTGACAAATGGTACCAGGGTTTCGTCAACCCTAGCTAGAAACACGTAGGTTTGTTATATACTAGCACAAATCGGCAGACATGTGTCACTTGGCTAGTGTCGCATGTGGCCGCCTTCATGCGTCACCTACCTAAGTGTCGCTATGCGACACTAAGGCAAGTGTCACCTAAAACTAATATTAAGTGTCGCTAAGTACAAAAACTAACTTTTCTATTTCAACTGACTAACGACACTAACAACTCGATAGACCAACAGACTGACACACTAAATGTACCAACAAACTCCCCCATGTCAGCAGCTTGGTCTTCAAAAATCTTCAGTCTTCAAAAATATCTTCAAATCATTTTCAGCCAGCTGGGAATACACCACCAGCGTGTACCCCATTAGCTATGCAGATATCCACAATCTTTTGGAACTTAATAGCTTCAGCTCTCTCTAGCTCTGAACTGCATCTTGTTCTCATGCAAAAATTTCATATCTCATTCTGAAAGATTTATCAAACTCAAAGGATCAAATACACAAAATTTGTTTCTTTTTAATCCCCACATTGACCTTTTCTTGTGCTTTGTGACATTCCTTGTTTTCTCTCTTCAGCTCCAAAATCCACATCAGTTAACGGCTCTAGATCCGTTGATGGTTCTAAATCAGGAACAAAAACAATCACAACTTCACCTGTAATATTATCATATTCCCAGTATAGCAGTCTTTTAAGAAAATCCAAAGGAATGATTTCTAAAGGTATCTTCTGTAAGCAATTTGCTAGTGGGTAGATCATCCTGACGATTGGTTGTCTAGTAACTAGATCTAGCTTCTTTTTGAACTTCTATCTCATTCCTAGCTTGGGTTTAATCAGATTGTACTTCTTGTTGTTCATTTCCCGATGAATGATAACCTGAAAATAATCCGCTCTTGAATCTCTTGAACGATTTATTAAAGGTATCTGAGATAGTCTCTGAAGTTCACATTTAGGCAAAGTACATAAATAATCTACCGCAATAGGTCTTGGTTGTCCCTGAACCTCAACGAAATAATCCAAAGTGATATTTTCATTAATTTCATAATCTTGTACATTGTCCGATTCTGGGGGAGGTGTTACATTTGTTTCCAAGGTACGATGACCATCCTCCCCCGAAACAAGAGTAACAGACTCCATTTCTACCAACCTAGACTCAAGATATTTCACCTGAAGCTTTAACTCATCAACCATTGCAGCCTTGAGCTCTAATTCCTTGATTTTCCCAACCTGAGCAAGAATCTGCTGAAGAGATGCAAGCGGTGGTTGTTGGTGTGGAGGTTGCTGACCTGGTTACTATATCACAACCCTTGTTCGCTGGCATCTTCTTTGTGGCAAATCAACATATGAAGGAGTAGACCCAGCTGGTCGCTTTTCTGGATTCCTTGGCACATGAACCCGACCTTCAGATATCCTACCCAAAATATGCTTAAAGAGTCGAGGATCAACCATCTGAATTGCATCCAGAGCATCTTGAGGAGGCACATCACCCTCAGAATCGGGTGGTGTGGGTCCACCATCCTCCTCATCTTCTGTCTCAATGTTCTCCACATTTTCAATGTCATTCAAATCCTGAGTAACTTCATTTTCAACCAAATCTTCTTCATTAACCGGAGGAACAACAACACCCTCAACCCCATCATTCGGCGGCGCAACATAGTTTTCAGTGACTATGTGCCTAAAAAGATCACAATCTGGCAAAACTGCTTCACCTTTTGGCGGTAGTTTACAATCATTGAAAACTTGCAAAAGCATCGGCGTCGGAATCAGCTTCGACCTCATATCAGGTGCAATACCCAAATCCATATAATTCAGAATCAGTTGCATAAAACAAGGATACAACAACCATTTATCCTTTCCAGCCCTGATGTTCTCAACCATATTGCCGAAGATATATCCACTAAAATTGTATGGCTTGTTGTAAATTAAATCCAACATCAAAGAAAGAGTGGAATAACTTGCAGCATCATAACCTCCCTACCTCGGAGATAAAAAAACAATAACAATATGACACAGATAACGCCAAACTCTGCAGAGATATTGTTTCCTAAAATCCGAAAGTTATCAGCTGGATAGCCCGTTCGCTGAAGACCACCGAAAATGAATGTCATTTCGAATTGAGTTGGCATATCAGGTGTATCATGGAATTGAAGAACACGACGAACTGTATCCTGTGTAATCTCAATCTGTTGACCAAACATAGTGGATATGATACGCGGAACATCATTATCCATTCTGATAAGCGTGTGATCATAAAATTCCTCAATCTGATTCATAAACAATGGAGTAGTATGATGAATCCTGGATCGTCTGAGAAAGTTGATCATCGGCCTAAACGGGATTGAATTCTTGTGCGTTGAATCCAGAAACGCAACAATATTGTCGCGAGTATTTGTGCGGCGATAATAATCTTGAAGAGCTGCCATCTGTAAGCTAAAATTAAATAATAAAACAAGAAACAGCGTTACAGAATAAGCTCAAATATACAAACATAATTAAAATTGAAATTCTGATTTTAGGCGTCACTTAGTAAGTGACGCATGGAATAGTACCGACACTCAGGGAGTGCCGCATGGTATAGTGAAATAAAATCAGAAATCACATGAAGCGTCACTTGGGGTAAGTGACGCTAACGATTCATCACTGGTGTCGGTGTAAAAGTATGCGGCAGTCATGGCGTCAGTTCATAAGTGACGGATAAACATAAGCATCACTAATAGAGTCACTTAAGGGAGTGACGGTAAAAGTGACGGTATAGACCTAGGCGTCAGTTAGGGAGTCACTTAAATAAGTGACGCATAGTAAGGCGTCACTCAGATGAGTGACGGTACAAGTGATGGTAAGTCTATCAAAGTACCAACTAGCATCACTTACTGGAAGTGACGCACGAAGTGACGCAACGATGAAGATCATAGCGTCATTGTTCAAACCCAGAAATCACATTGAACCAAAATTGGGGTTTTTGAAAAATGAGTTAACTATAAGGTGCGCTTGATAAGGATGAGTAAAACACACCAAATATTAACACTAAACTTTAACAAAACGAACCCCAATTCATGTGATTTCAATAAACCCTAAAAACCGTAACCCTATTTAACGATTCAATCATGTATACGCAAAGATAAGGGTTAAGAAATATACCAAAAGAAGCGTATGAGTGTAGGGAACAAGAATATAACAGCCGATTGCACAAACAAAGCTTGAAAATCCACAAACAAATCGAAAAAATCGCACAGTCGAAGTGACGCATGCACGAATAGAAGTGATGCTATGTCAGAGTAAGTAACGCTAATTGAATGGTGAAAGTGATGGAGTGGAGTGTCGTTTGGAAGGGTATTTATACCGAAACCCTAATAAGCATCACTCAACCCGACACTAGTAGCGTCACTGGGGGGCGTCACTTACGAAGTGACGTATAAGGTCACTTAGGAAAAAATTTGAGATTCTTTTCAATCTTTTGCATTTTGATTTTGGTACTCAAATTTGAAAGTAAATGTAACTTGGTTATAACACAAAATAAAACTAAGAGTAAAATAAAATAAATTAACACAAAATTAACGCAAAAATTACAAATACAAAATCAAAATTAACACATTCTTTGTGGTGACGGAGTTGATTGAGGTTGGTTAGGGATCATAGCGGAATAACATGCAATTATTAGGAATAGTATGTTATTTCGATCATCCGTATATTTGTCCACATTAAATTTACTTGGCACACTTAAAACACCTTTTATAAAAGTTATTTCAAGATGATTATTGGTATTGTTTGTCCACCTAAACATGTTACATCCGTGTCTGTGAGCTAACCTTTTATTGTTAGTATGAATATTTCACTGTGGTCCCCACCATAGATATACCCCTATAACCTAGACATGAACATAGTTTCCAAATTTAGAAAGAATATAATAGGATCAATTTTAAGAATCAAGCCAGCGGTGACAGGTCTGTACCGACGTACAACAGAGCAACATACACTTTATTCAGGTTTAAGCAAAACCGTTCGCAGTCAAACCAAACTTGATTTATTCAATTGGCGACTTCGATCAGTATCTTTGAATTTAAGACTTTGCAAGTACATTGACTCACGTTTGCTTAGATTTTGAGAATATAACGAATTGAAACCAGGTCTGTACTTACGTACAACAGAGGTATCAATCATTATACTCCCCCAAAAGATCTCAGATATACGATCCAAAAATAGAAGTATGTCAAGCTACGCTAAGGAATTAAGACATAGAGTCGTACATCACAAGGTGTTTACCACAAGTTAATAAACACGTATTTTATTTACTTCTTAATAACCCAGAAACCGGTGTGTATCATGAAGCTAATTTTCATAAAAACTATTTTAAATATGTCAGATAAACCTACTGACACATCCAAGATAAACCTTAAAATTCCATTTTGTGCATGTCACCCGATGTACTATCATATCCCAAGTTGTTTAGAGACACAACTCAACATCTATTTATAAAATGTAGCAACTGTGCATTTCTTTTATACTAAAGAGTATAAGGAGTGGTTGTTGCCTATTTTTTTAACACGCATAAAAGCAGATAAATATACGTTCCAAGTTACAAATTACTTTTTAGTCACAAAGAACTTTAAACCAATCATATTGATTAGCTCATCAAATCAAACACGGGAAAAAGCTTTGGTGAATAGGTCAGCGTTTTGCTTAAGGGTGTCTATATGGACAAGGTCTATCGGGTGTTTTTCATAGCAATCCCATATAAAGTGGAACCTAAGTTCTATGTGTTTAGTCTTATAGTGTTGTATGGGATTGCGTGTGATAGATATGGCAGCAGTGTTATATATATGAATAGGAGTCATAGTAAGAAGTAACCCGTAATCACACAGTTGATGCTGAATTTACAGAACCTGAGAACAGCAACTGGCAGCAGCAATGTACTCAGCCTCCGCTGTTGAAAGAGAAACTGTAGTCTGCTTCTTGCACTGCCACGAGACCAAGTGCGATCCACCAGTTGTGGACTTCTTGTCAATGCTGCAGTTGTGGACTTCTTGTCTATGCTGCAGCCACCAAGATCAGAATCCGAATAGGCAGTAAGAGCGAATGTTTTCTCATTCGAATACCATAGACCAAGATTGGGTCTATGTTTGAGATAACCAAAAATTCGCTTTACCGCCTTCATATGAGACACCTTGGGCTTAGCTTGATAGCGTGAGCAGATGGATACAGCGAACACAATATCCAATCGAGAGGCAGTCAAATAAATAAGAGAACCTATCATAGAACGATAGTCCTTTTCTTTGCAATCTTCTTCATCCTCAGCAAGTCTAAGATTGTGATTAATCTCGATAGGAGTCCCATAGGTTTTACAATTGAGCAAGTCATACCTAGTCAACATGTCATTGACATATTTCGACTGATGAATATAGATACCTTTAGCAGACTGCTCGACTTGTACACCTAAAAAGAATGTGAGCTCCCCCATCGCACTCATCTCAAACTCAGACTTCATGATTTGCTCGAAGTTCTTGCACATTGCCTCGTTTGTAGAGCCGAAAATGATGTCATCCACGTAAACCTGCACGAGTAACATATCTTCTCTATCCCCACACTGTTCTCTATGGATGAATAGAGTACTATCAATGTTGCCCCTAACAAACCCATGTTTTATTAGATGAGTAGTAAGTCGCTCGAACCAAAGCCTCAGAGCTTGATGGAGACCATATAACGCCTTGTTCAATTTGAAGACGTATTCTGGATGCACAGGGTCTTCAAACCCTGGAGGCTGCTTAACATACACATCCGTATCCACTTGGCCACAAGAGTCAAAATTTGCTGTAGTTCCTCTTGCATGGCCTCAACCCAGGATGTATTTTTAAGGCCTCTTCAACCTTCTTTGGTTCGATTTGAGATAGATGACACGAATTTATCTAAGCAACAAGAGTCAAAATTTGCTGAGTTTAAGTATGTTTCATTTGTTGTCATGTTTGAACCGCAGCATGAGGATCACCAATAATATTTTCAATGGGATGATCCTTATGTACGCGAGTCACTGGAATTGTATCCGGCTCAAAGACCAACTCCAAATTGTTCATATCACCCTCAGTAGCAGGATCAGCTGTAGACTCAGGAACAGTAGAACTTTCAAGTAGCAAGGATTCTTGTAGGGCCTCATCTTCTCCTTCATGAGTATAGAAATGAGAGTAGATTATTTCTTCTTCTTCCTCTAAAGGAGGCATGTTTGGATCATCAGGAAGATCCTTTGCATTGATCGTTCTTGAAGTAGAAGGAACATTCGAAAATGGGATAGTGGGAGATGGTACAGTTGGAGTAGTGATGGAGTGGGTGATGGAGTAGGTGTTGAGGCAGATGTTTGGTTGGATGTCGATTCGGGGTTTTGGTCAGATGGTTTAAAGGAAGGATCGGGTTTTTCTTGAGAAAGCCCGATTCCATGAAGTAGGGTGACCAACTCTTCCTCTTGATCTTCTTCTAGTATGTTGAAAGAGTTAAAGACATCCGCATAATTGAAAAACCAATCCGGACCCGTTCCTTGAGGAGGATCCGTATAACGCAAACATTTGACCTCAAAATGATCCTTTACCTTGTGTGTTGATTTGATGTAAACTCTTTTATTGGGGGAATTAACCAAATAGCCAAGAAAAATCCCTTCAACAGCTTTATCACCAAACTTTGAGACTTTATCTTTTGTAATCATAATCAAACATGGACACCCAAACGGATCTAGAAATTGCAGATTTGGCTTACGGTTAATAAAAAGTTCATAACATGTCTTGTTTGTCACACCCCCAAAAATGGTCAACGTTAGTCAGTGGAAGCATTAGAGTAAGCGGGGGTGCCGACCTCAACATTGGACATTCATGCATCATAACGTACGATTATTGCTGAACAGTAGTTAAGATGTCGTCATATATCGTCGTGGGTTGCCTACATTCCAAAATATATGCAGTATTACTTATGCAGCTAATTTCCTGAAAAACATAGTAAAAAGTCAACATGGTTGTTGAGTGAATTCATAGGTTTTATGTTTAATAAGTGGATAAACCAAGTTCATTGTAAAACGTAGACCTAAAAGTCAAATGAGGTTAAGTTGGAAGGTTATCTAAATTATAGGTTTGGTTGGAATGTCACCCAAAGTATAAGTTTAAAATATGTTGCTGGTTGTTCTCCAGCGGTTTCCAAAATAGTGTCTGTCGTTGTCTGGCAAGTTCACAAATTAGCACCGATCATTCTCCGACGAGTTCACAAGTTTGTGTCAGTCGTTCTCCGACAAGTTCACAGTTAGCACCGGTCGTTCTCCGGCGAGTTCACAAGTTAGCACCGGTCGTTCTCCGGCGAGTTCACAAGTTAGCATCGGTGTTTCTCCGGCGAGTTCACAAGTTAGCACCGGTCGTTCTCCGGCGAGTTCACAAGTTAGCACCGGTTGTTTTCCGGTGAGTTCCAAATATAGTTTAATAAATCTACAATAGTTTATATTATGAAAATGTTGTTTCATCAACATGTGGTTTGTATAAAGCCTAAAAGTATTTATAAGCAGTTGGTAATAGTATGATCTCAATCATAAACAATTTGTATAAAAGCACAAAAGCAAATATAATAGTTTCATGTTATAGCTAAACATTGACTATGTTTTTCACCCCTATTTGAAAGCAGTAAAAATAGTAAAAAGGTAGGGGCTGTGAACCCACCTCGTGAGCTAAATACGTGTGTGCTAGCAATGCTTGTGTCCAACTAAAGTCCCTAACATCCTAAACACATGATATTATAAGTATAAGTAAGTAGATTTCTTAGAAGACCATCCATGCATGTGTTCACTCAACTAGTATGTCCAATTGTGTTTTGTTTTTGAAAATAAACATGTACGACCCCGTTGGTGAAAGTTTGTAACAATAATTCTTAAAAGACATTATTATTATGTTTGTTCGTTGTATAATTCACATTAGTATATATCATATGTTATCGTGTTACCTTAGTATGTGGTTATAGGTTGCCACACAAAGTTAATACTTAGTGTCAACGTTTTGCGGTTTATGTCTCGGTTCAAATATAAGTGTCATTTTTCGTTCGGGTTATCTTTACAAGTTTTATTTTTAGTCCAAGTCACTTAAGTAATCACTCAAACCCACTTTGTTTACATGTTGCTAAAATTAGTAAGTTTGACGTTTTCGAAACCGAGGCCCGTTTTTGTTGACTTGGTCAAACCTTCTCAGTCTGACCCGAGACTTTTACCCAAACCTTAAACATATTCATAAGTCATTAAAATTTAGTCTTTCGCTAAATAGAAAGTCCGCAAGTGTCGGTTTACATAAGTTCACAAAAATCAGTCCACTTTTACATTTTCCTGAAAATACCTCACCTTGCCGGATTTTTCAAAAGATCTACAATCCGTAATCAAATCCAACAAAATTATAACTTGTTTCGCGCATAATTACTAATAATTACAAATTTTGTAATACCTCGCGTATTAATTTGTTAGGCTTTGCTAGACTTATCTCATAAAAATAGTGTGAATTCTCTTAAATAGGGAATTAGCTCCAAGTATGCACGTGTTTAATGTACGTAATTACACCGAAATTTGCGGAGTGTTACATTCTCCCCCTGTTAAAGAAATCTCGTCCTGAGATTTTTAAATCCATGTTGAAATGTCAGATGCATGTGATCCTGAGAAGACGTGTTGTCACTATTGTGGCGTCGTAAGTTACCGCGTAACTCATAATGGTTCTTGGTATATTTGTTGTGTAGTTTAATAAGTTATATGTCCAACACTAGTCCAAGTTCACTAAGCACTAAATTCAAGATGATTGAATAATGTAACGTTAAAGAGTAGTAGGAGTCTACTAAGACGTATCGATGTTGACGTAGGGATCCGGTTGTGTACCCTTTGATTTAAGAATGTTCGTGCATCCAGGAACTGTTGGAACGTTAATGTTGCGGTTGTTGTTTAAAAGGAACAAACAGTTGTCAAAACAGTTGGCAATTTGAAACGGTTAAATTTTTGTTCAAATCGTGGTCAAATCATGACAGAGTAGTTGTTTAAAATAGTTGATAACCTACTTGTAAATCTTTTATTATTTAAATATAAACAAGTTAGACATTCGGTCGAAATAGTGATCAATTAGTATATGTTTAGAAAATCATTTTAGTGTATAAATAGTAGTGTTCGTTTGGAAATCAATCTGGTGAATAAATAGTAAGAAAACATTCTAGTATAGTTGTTTGTTATAATAAACATTTCAATATATATTTCGTAGGAAAACGGTTCTATAAAGTTTGTTATTCGTGGGGGGATTTGTTTCGCAAGGTTGGTTCTGATTACCCATGTGGTTGTTTGAGACTCCGTCTCGATTATTGTACAATAGCACATTACTTCGTTTCGTCCGTGTGGTACCTGAAAGGGCGTTACTCCGATACGTATCGCGATCTCCATTTGTTCCATCCTTCCATTTGATTGATAAGTTATCGGTACTAGTAGCTAAATGTTTAGTAAGAATTTGTTCAGTCTGTTAGAAAGTGAGAGGTTGTTTGCATAGTAGTCAACTAAAGTAAGGAATGTGAAGAACGATGTTTCACGATGTTTAGTTTTTCAAGAAATCAGAAGAGTTAACGATATCCCCATCACATATATTACGACTTTGAAACGTCCATATGTACTTAGTATAATATAATCACGTTGGCCAGGCGTCATTATATGATGCTAAGGACATACTTCTTTTCATCACCGTCTAATACGATCAGGTTCTTATGAGATCAAAGCAAGAACGAGCTAATTAAAAGTAGTATGGTTCAAAGAATACAAGGTAGAATAAACCATACACTATATTATATAACAAGCGAAAACGTTCTTAATTAATAGATAGATTAAGTGTTTGATAGCGTCGGTCAGCAGGTTCTAGTCTGCCGATGTGTCATTGTTAGCGTAATCGTGTTCAGAGAGAGTTCCTCGCATGAATAGTTAACGTAGGCAGAGATATTCCTATAGACACGTTGTGACGATAATTATCGTGGAGTGAGTTAGGCGTATGCAAATGAATGTATGCATGAGTGTCCAAGCCAAGGCTGTAGTCTAGGTCTCTAAGACTTCCTAAGTCACTAAAGACTCCTAGTTTGCTATAACCAATGGCTCTGATACCAATCTGTCACACCCCCAAAAACGGTCAACTTAGGTCAGCGGAAGCATTAGAGTAAGCGGGGGTGCCAACGTCAACATTGGACATTCATGCATCATAGCGTATGATTATTGCTGAACAGTAGTTAAGATGTCGTCCTATATAGTCGTGGGTTGCCTAGATTCCAAAATGCTTGCAGTATTACTTATGCAGCTAATTACCTGAAAAACATAGTAAAACGTCAACATGGTTGTTGAGTGAATTCACAGGTTTTATGTTTAATAAGTGGATAAACCAAGTTCATTGTAAAACGTAGACCTAAAAGTCAAATGAGGTTAAGTTGGAAGCTTATCCAAAATATAGGTTCGGTTGGGATGTCACCCAAAGTATAAGTTTAAAATATGTTGCTGGTTGTTCTCTAGCGGTTTCCAAAAATAGTGTCTGTCGTTGTCCGGCAAGTTCACAAATTAGCACCGGTCTTCACAGTTAGCACCGGTCGTTCTCCGGCAAGTTCACAAGTTAGCACCGGTCTTTCTCTGGCGAGTTCACAAGTTAGCATCGGTCGTTCTCCAGCGAGTTCCCAAGTTAGCACCGGTCGTTCTCCGGCGAGTTCACAAGTTAGCACCGGTCGTTCTCCGGTGAGTTCCAAATATAGTTTAATAAATCTACAATAGTTTATATTATGAAAATGTTGTTTCATCAACATGTGGTTTGTGTAAAACCTAAAAGTATTTATAAGCAGTTGGTAATAGTATGATCTCAATCATAAACAATTTGTATAAAAGCACAAAAGAAATTATAATAGTTTCATGTTATAGCTAAACATTGACTATGTTTTTCACCGCTATTTGAAAGCAGTAAAAATAGTAAAAAGGTAGGGGTTGTGAACTCACCTCGTGAGCTAAATACGTGAGTGCTAGCAAAGCTTGTGTCCAAGTAAAGTCCCTAACATCCTAAACGCATGATATTATAAGTATAAGTAAGTAGATGTCTTAGAAGACCATCCATGCATGTGTTCACTCAACAAGTATGTCATATTGTGTTTTGTTTTTGAAAATAAACGTGTACGACCCGTTGGTGAAAGATTGTAACAATAATTTTTAAAAGACATTATTATTATGTTTGTTCGTTATATACTTTATATTAGTATATATATCATATGTTATCGTGTTACCTTAGTATGTGGTTATAGGTTGTCACGCGAATTTAATACTTAGTGTCAACGTTTTGCGGTTTACGTCTCAGTTCAAATACAAGTGTCGTTTTTCGTTCGGGTTATGTTTACAAGTTTTATTTTTAGTCCAAGTCACTTAATTAATCACTCAAACCCACTTTGTTTACAAGTTGCTAAAATTAGTAAGTTTGACGTTTTCGAAACCGAGGCTCGTTTTTGTTGACTTGATCAAACCTTCTTGGTATGACCCGAGACTTTTACCCAAACCTTAAACATATTCATAAGTATAAAAATTTAGTCTTTCGCTAAATAGAAAGTTCGCAAGTGTCGGTTTACATAAGTTCCCTAAAATCAGTCCACTTTTACATTTTCCAAAAAATACATCATTTTTCCGGATTTTTCAAAAGATCTACAATCCTTAATCAAATCCAACAAAATTATCACTTGTTCCCCTATATTTTACAGTATTTTTAGATAATTTTTACAGTATTTTTAGAGATGTTTAAGTGTTTTTAATAATTACATTTATCTTTTGTGGTCAGATTTGGACACATGCATGAAGTTATAGTTTCTGAGCAAAATCCTAGGTTTTCAACAAAAGCGGACAACACAACAATTGTAGCCATTAACATTTATAAACTTTTGGTGATAGTTTCAAGTTTTTTGGAGGTGTGTGGCTCCAGTTATGATTAAAATACTAAGAGAAAAGTTTCTGACTTTGCTGGACAAATTATCTATGTTCTCTCACAAAAATTATTTAAAATAGTAAATAAATTCTAAAAATCATGAGATCAGTGGTTTTTGAAATCTAACATCTTGAAATTGATTTTAGGCTTTTAAAATATCCATTTCCAATAATAAATGAGTGAGAAACAACCAAGATAAAATCGTACAACTTTCTGGCAGAAAATGCATGTTGCATTTTTTTAAGTTTTTGATGATGAAAAACGTTTTTATGCATGTTTTTGGACATGATCTTGTTTAGTGAACATATTAACATGTTATTTAAGAAAAATTATGAAAAAAATAAGTTCCTTACAATGGGGATGAAAGAAGGTAACAAGAAGGTGATGTTGAACTTGAATCCTCGCAAAAAGATGAAGTTTTGAGGTGATGGTTGTATGTTGGTTTATGGTGGTCAATGGTGGTTATGTGGTGGTCAGTGGTGGTTGAGGGGTAGTGTGAGGGCTGAGATAATCTCAGATTTTTATAGAAAGATAGAGTGGGTTTGTAGAGAGGAGCTAGAGAGAAATGTGTGAGAGAGTGAGGTGTGAAATGAGAGGTGTAAGGCTTGCATTTCTTTTGTGTGGAAGAGTAAAAAGAGAATTTGTATGGGTTTTCATTGGTTTAAGAAGGTGGTGGCTGGAATCACTATGGGCCCCTACCAGATTTTGTGTTCTTTAATTTCAGTCTCAGACTTGTTACGTTTTGTGGTCGTTTACTCGTTATTCGTTTTAAAACGTTAAATCACGTAACGTTATTTTGAGTCGTTTTTAACTAACGATTTATTTGGGATATTTTTACTCTGAAGTATTATTAAAATACTTTAATTTGAGTTAATAAAGTATTATTTGGGTTTCGTTGGGTTGTCGAGTTCGATTCTCACGTTTTCGTTGATTTGGAGACGTTTTAACCAAAACGTATAGGTTTTTCGTATGTTATTATATTAAAATAATAATATAGGATAAATATCTCCTAAAAAGAGATTTAAGTTATTTATAGAAATATATTCACTAACTTCGTATATTGTGTCGGACTCTATCCGATCGTTTCGTGCGTAATTACTAATAATTACAAATTTTGTAATACCTCACGTATTAATTTGTTAGGCTTTGCTAGACTTATCTCATAAAAATAGTGTGAATTCTCTTAAGTAGGGAATTAGATCTAAGTATGCACGTGTTTAATGTACGTAATTACACCGAAATTTGCGGAGTGCCACATTCTCCCCCTGTTAGAGAAATCTCATCCCGAGATTTTTAAATCCATGTCGAAATGTCGGACGCATGTGATTCTGAGAAGACGTGTTGTCACTATTGTGGCGTCGTAAGTTACCACGTAACTCATAATGGTTTTTGGTATATTTGTTGTATAGTTTAATAAGTTATATGTCCAACACTAGTCCAAGTTAACTAAGCGCTAAATTCAAGTTGTTTGAATAATGTAACGTTAAAGAGTAGTAGGAGTCTACTAAGACCTATCGATATTGATGTAGGGATCCGGTTGTGTACCCTTTGATTTTAAGAATGTTCGTGCATCCAGGAGCTGTTCGAACATTAACGTTGCGGTTGTTGTTTAAAAGGAACAAACAGTTGTCAAAACAGTTGGCAATTTGAAACGGTTAAATTTTTGTTCAAATCGTGGTCAAATCATGACATAGTAGTTGTTTAAAATAGTTGATAACCTACTTGTAAATCTTTTGTTGTTTAAATATAAACAAGTTAGACATTCGGTCAAAATATGTCGCACCCCCAGAACATGTGGCGTAGGAGGTGTTACGGGGGCTACGACCAAATCAAATATCATAACACCAAGATTAAAGCAAACGACTTCTATATGAGACGTTTGAAAATAGTTTCATTTCAATAATTCAAAAGTTTACAAAAGTATTTGAAGTTCGGATAATAAAAGTAGAATTACAAAATTATATTTAGTAATATAATAAATGCAATTCAAATTCCTTGATGTTTGAAAACAATGCGACTCGAACTAAGCTATCCAAAAGCATCCTACTGTCTTGACTCCTGTGGGTAGTCCTACTGTGTCTGTAAACCTGAGAATACATACTAAAAGGGTCAACATAAAGTTGGTGAGTTCATAGGTTTGTAAGCAAATAGTTATAAGTATGATCCACAAGATTACCAAAATTGTATCATTCGTCAATAATAAGTAAAAGTATTGCATATTGCAATATAAGTCTACTATTTGCATGAGTCTCACAGTTCGAGCTTAACGTTGTTTGCCTCCGGTAAGTGTACTAATCCGATACACTTCTAATTCACAAATAATATTGCGTCCGTGGGTTGGCTAGAGCGACTAGCCCAGTCGAGGTTTGTCAAACCCTGATAGTACTATCCGATAATATTCATGCATATATTAACGAACTATGATAGGTAGAGGACTTTAGTGGATTATCATAAAATCTCATGCATTTCGTACGAAAAGTTGTTGTCAGTACTTGTGATCATAAAAGCAGTTTATATAAAACAGTTGTATGTATTCTCACCACGGTCAAAAACACTAAAAAGGGGCTATGAAACTCACCAGAGTTAAGCCGGTAGCAAGCAATAATCAAATAGCAAGCAAAGTCCAAAGCGCAACCTTCTAACGTCCTAAACGTATAAGATTGGGTAAGTAGATGTCTCAAAAGACCATCTATAGCGATTGTATAAGTGGGGTTTATGTCCACTTAAACCAATCGGGTAGGTGGGGGGTTTATGTCCACCTAAAGCTAGTTAACTCAACTAGTATGTCCAAGTAAGTTGTTCAAGTTTGTTTATTAAATACGTGTACGACCCGTTGGTGAAAGTTTGTAATAATAATACATTTAGACATTATTATTAAGTTTGTTTTGTTGTATATTATTTATTAGTACATATCGTATGTTGCAAACAGATTATTTAGTTCGTAAAACCTTAAACCGTAGATCAAAGTTGGTCAACTCATTGGTCTAAGCTGGTCAAAGTTGGTCAAACCTGGTCAAAAATAGTTAATTCACCCAACCCTATTTTGTTACCATATTGCCAAAAATAGTAAGTTTGTCATTTTTAGGAACCGAGTCCCGTTTTTGTTGACTTGGTCAAACCTACTCGGTTTAACCCGAAACTTTTACACAAACCTTAGTTATGTTCATAGATCACAAAAAGTTAGCCTTTCTCTTTATAGTAGGTCCATAGGTGTCGGTTTTTAAAAGTTATCAAAATCAGTCCACTTTTTACCATTTCCAGAAAATACATCTCCATTGTTGTATTTATTAAAAATACTTCTATTCCGAAATTATATTCATGAAAAATGATGGTTATTCCCCCATATGTTAACCACTTTCATTAATTTTTCTATAAATTTAGAGTAGTCTAAGTATTTATCAAAATTGCATGTGTCCTCTGAGGTCCAACAGTTGACCAATGTGGACACATGCATGAAGATCGTGTTTTTGGGCAAAATATACAACTTTTCAAGAAAACGCTACCATTACAACTTTTGTAGATAACAAAATTTATAAGATTTTGGTGGTGATTTCAAGTCATTTTGAGTCGTTTAGCTCAAGTTATGCTCAAAACACTAAGTTAAAAGTTTCTGACTTTTTCTAACAGCTTGTACACTTTTCTCACAAAAATTATTAAAAATAGTAAATGGCCTCAGACAAATATGAGGCTAGTTGGGTTTGAAATATTATTTCTTAAACTTGATTTTAGACTATAAAAACGTCAATTTTCATGAAGGAATGATTTTTATAAAAATCGTTGAAGTAGCATGAACTTTGTGGACAGAAGTTGTAACATGCATTTTTATGAATTTAAAATTAAGAAAAATGATTTTTGTGCAATATATTGGACATATACTCTTGAGTGAATATAATAACAAGTTAATAAGAGTGAAATAGAGTAAGATATAGTTTTCTTACATTGGAAATGGGATGAGAAGAAGGAGATAATATTTGTGGCTCGATTTTCCTTATAAAATGATGAGTTTTGATGTGGTGGTTGTATGGTCTTCTGTGGTGGTCAATGGTGGTGATATGGTGGTCAATGGTGTTCTATTGGTGATTGTCGGGTGGTTTTTGATCTGATTATTCTCAGCAATTGAAAGAGAATGAGTTGAGAGAAAGAGAGAGATGGAGAGAAAATGAAAGAGTGAAGTGGTGAATGCATGTGAGGTGAATGGTTGTAGGAAATAAGGTCTTGCATGAAATTTTATTGGGGAATGGGGGAGGTGGTAGAGTGAAAGAAATTTAGGGGGCCCATAGGGCAGGAAATGTCTTTAAAAGAATTGGTTTTCAGACTGTATAGCGTTCTGTGTTCGTTTACTCGTTAATTCGTTAATACGTTAAATCGCGTAACATTTTCTTTTGTCGTTTAAATTCACGATATGTTTGGGACTATTATTCATTGAAGTATTATTAAAATACTTTTATTTTAAGTTGTCAAAATATTAATTAGGGTTTCGTTTGGTTGCCGGGTTCAGTTTGCACGTTTTCACCGCGTTTGTTACGTTTTAAACAAAACGTCGAGGTTTTCGTGTATTATTATATAAAAATAATAATATATGATAAGTAACTTCTAAAAATAGATTTAAGTTATTTATAGAAAGGTTTTCACCAACATCGTATAATGTGCCAGACTCCGTCCGATCGTTTCGCGTGATTACAACTAATTACGTATGCGTAATATAAACAATTACAAGAGTGTATATTCACATAAATATACATATAGTTACAAGTAATTACAAGTATTTAGCCTAATACTAAACTAAATACACGTAATTAGGGTTTCGGTTAAGTTTAAAAGTAAACCTAAATTGCCGGGTGTCACATTCTCCCCCTGTTAGGAGAATTTCATCCCGAAATTTGCTCGTAGTCATAGTTTGTGTGGGATCTAACAAAAATGCGAGTATTTCTGACGTTTAACTAAGTCTGCGAAAAGAAAGTTCGTTGTTGTGATGCAACACATCCATTCGTATATGTTTGGAGAATTATCTCCGTGTACTATTAGTTGGACAAATATTCCTAAATGGTCAGTCTTAGTAAGTTAATTTACTATAAGGTTCGTTGTAGTAGAAAAACATTCCTATGCGGTTCGTAGTAGGAAAACATTCCTATATGTTTCGTATTTTGTGTGAGTGTGAATGGTTAGTTGGATTATATCCAATATAAATTGCTGGAAACGTATTTCCAATAAGTAAACTATAAAGGGACCCAAAGATAGTCTAATATAAAAGTCATCAGAAAACGTAAGTCGTAATCCCAAGAGGTATATGGAAGAATTTGCTTTCTAAGTTCAAAGTGCAAGTTCTACGATGTGCTTGGAACCTAGATTGGCGGGGTGTGATTGTATATTGGACTAAACTAATCCGGTATCGTATAAGGTTGAAATATTTATGTCATTGTCTCCTTTAGTTTTATCCTCCAATAGTTTCGTATTGGTCATTGTCACCTCTATCTCTAACGTCTCCGTTTGTCTCTATATGAATTAACTTCATCCGATTTTGCAAGATCGAGTATTGCTACTATCAAACCGACTACTAAGAGAATCTTATTTCGTACTAGTCTATCGTACCTATGCCTTTATTGGAAAACCACAATCCAACTTCATATCTTAGAATTTCCTTAGCAATGTTTCAGGTGTAATCGGTATTCTAGTTTCAAAATGGGATTAAAGGTTAGATCATAGAGAAAGATTGAGTGAAAATCAAGTTTTTGTTGATATATATAGTTTTCTTTAGCCAAAAACGTCATCGTAATTTTTGATAACTTCGTTAATAATTTATGAATTTTAAAAATTCTATAAAAACATTTTGTGGTAAAATTTGTTTAAAATCGCTGCTGACGTGAATCTGTTGAAAACTCTTGTCATTAACAATACACGGAGAAATTTTGTTTAACAAAAATCCATTGATAAATTGAAGTTGTGGGAAATTTCGAGTAACCGTTTGATGAAAATTCGTTAAAGGCTCAAATAGATGAAAATACGTTGAAAACTCTGGTCATTGAAAAGTGTTGAAAATTCTGTTTGTCAAAAATCTGTTGGAAGATTTATGTTTGTGAATAATTCGTGGAAAATGTCTGATGAAAGATTTATTTGAAAATTATTTCCTACACACTGTACATGTTTAGTGGAATTTCTACTAGTCCTAAGCGAGTTCTATTTTGCACACTAGTCTTAATCGCAAGGTAGCGACTTCGTCTCTAGTCTCCATCACCTGCAGATGGATAGTTTCTATGGTTTCACTAAGATTCTGTCGATCCTCAAGGATCTGTGCAACTCGGCCCTATGCCAAGTGCATCCAACCTAAACGGATTTCGTGTTGTTCTAACTCCATAGTGTCTATTCTATTTTCGTGGAGGCGTAGCCTAGCAGCTAGTACCAGAACGGTATGGCAAGTGGGTTCATGTGTGTATAGAGAGGTTCGCATGTCGATAGCTTCTTCGTCCTCTGTAGAAATCTATATTCCTTCTTCAGTTCTCCAAGTCTCAAGTGTTGCGGGCGACCAATTCCATTGGCGGACATCTGCCCTACGATGGGTCCTAGTGGGTGGAGTATCAGTAGTAGTGGTATGAATAGGACAAGTTCTAGTTCGAGGTGGTGTATTTGTTCTTCTAGTCGTGTGTAGCACGCGCGTTCCATGAGTCTATGATACAAGTGGGAACCAAGAGTGCGAAGTGATGGGAGGAGGTGTAGTTCATCTAGGTGTCGAAGTATCGTATGGTTTAAGTTCTATACGTATTCCCGAAAGATTTGGTTGCGAGCGGAAAGAAAACGGTGAAGTAGGCGTCACTTATTTGGGTGGCGAATCCTTTGGTGGATTCTCCTCAAGTGAGTCCTATTCGATTATTTCGTTGACCGATATGGTTGGGTGAGTGGGTACCGTCGAAATCTCCACAGTCGTATGTAAGGCTAGAGCCTCGTTTTCGATGTCATGTGATGTAGTTGTGGGAGTGGTTGCTGTGAAAAATGGCAAATAAGTTTGTATACATAAGGTTATATATATATATATATATATACACACACACACACATATATATATATATATATATATAAAAACCTAGCACATAAGCACTTATAAAGGTTGGTCCCGTTCTATCCTTGGTATACGTCTGAATTGTACTCTCGTTCACTATAACCATTTCAGGTCTTGCATCGAATCTCCTTTAATTGTACATAGTTGATCAGGCTATGTTAAATTAAATTCAAATGATGCAATCGCTGAACCAGTCATACTAAACAAGGAATACTAACCTAATGGTTATAGTCTAGGTCACTAATGCAATCCTAGTTAACCAGGCTCTGATACCAATCTATCGCACCCCCATAACACGTGGCAATGGAAGTAGAAGGTGTCACGGGGAGCTATGACCAAATCAAATATCATAACACCAAGATTAAATCAAACGACCCTATATGAGACGTTTGAAAATAGTTACATTACAATAATTCAAAAGTTTACAAAAGTATTTGGAGTTCGCATAATAAAAGTGGAATCACATAATTATAACTAGTAATATAATAAATGCAATTCAAATTCCTTGATGTTTGAAAACAATGCGACTCGAACTAAGCTATCCAAAAGCATCCTACTGTCTTGACTCATGTGGGTAGTCCTACTGCGTCTGTAAACCTGAGAATACATACTAAAAGGGTCAACATAAAGTTGGTGAATTCATAGGTTTGTAAGCAAACAGTTATAAGTATGATCCACAAGATTACCAAAATTGTATCATTCGTCAATGATAAGTAAAAGTATTGCATATTGCAATATAAGTATACTATTTGCATGAGTCTCATAGTTCGAGCTTACCATTGTTTGCTTTCGGTAAGTGTACTAATCCGATACACTTCTAATTCACAAAAAAATATTGCGCCCGTAGGTTGGCTAGAGCGACTAGCCCGGACGAGGTTTGTCAAACCCTGATAGTACTATCCGATAATATTCACGCATATATTAACGAACTATGATGGGTAGAGGGCTTTAGTGGATTATCATAAAATCTCATGCAATTCGTACGAAAAGTTATTGTAAGTACTTGTGATCATAAAACCAGTTTATATAAAATGGTTGTATGCATTCTCACTACGGTGAAAAACAGTAAAAAGGGGCTATGAAACTCACCAGAGTTAAGCAGGTAGCAAGCAATAATCAATTAGCAAGCAAAGTTCAAAGCGCAACCTTCTAACGTCCTAATTGTATAAGATTGGGTATGTAGATGTCTCAAAAGACCATCTATAGTGATTGTTAAGTGGGGGTTTATATCCACTTAAGCCAATCGGGTAAGTGGGGGGTTTATGTCCACCTAAAGCTAGTTCACTCAACTAGTATGTCCAAGTAAGTTGTTCAAGTTTGTTTATTAAATACGTGTACGACCCGTTGGTGAAAGTTTGTAATAATAATTTATTTAGACATTATTATTAAGTTTGTTTTGTTGTATATTATTTATTAGTAAATATCGTATGTTGCAAACAGATTATTTAGTTCGTAAAAACCTTAAACCGTAGGTCAAAGTTGATCAACTCGATGGTCAAAGTTGGTCAAACCTGGTCAAAGTTGGTCAAACTTGGTCAAACTTGTCAAACTTGGTCAAAGTCATTAGTTAATTCACCCAACCCTATTTTGTTACCATATTGCCAAAAATAGTAAGTTTGTAGTTTTTAGGAACCGAGTCCCGTTTTTGTTGACTTGGTCAAACCTACTCGGTTTGACCCGAAACTTTTACCCAAACCTTAGTTATGTTCATAGATCACAAAAAGTTAGTCTCTCTCTTTATAGTAGGTCCATAGGTGTCGGTTTTTAAAAGTTATCAAAATCAGTCCACTTTTTACCATTTCCAGAAACTACATCTCATTGTTGTATTTACTAAAAATACTTCTATTCCGAAATTATATTCACGAAAAATGCCGGTTATTCCCCCACATGTTAACCACTTTCAGTAATTTTTCTATAAATTTAGAGTAGTCTAAGTATTTATCAAAATTGCATGTGTCCTCTGAGGTCCAACAGTTGACCAATCTGGACACATGCATTAAGATCGAGTTTTTGGGCAAAATCCACAACTTTTCAAGAAAAAGCTATCATTACAAATTTTGTAGCTAACAAAATTTATAAGATTTTGGCGGTGGTTATAAGTCATTTTGAGTTGTGTAGCTCCAGTTATGCTCAAAACACTAAATTAAAAGTTTCTGACTTTTTCTAATAGCTTGTAGACTTTTCTCACAAAAATTATTAAAAATAGTAAATGGACTCAGACAAATGTTAGGCTAGTTGGGTTTGAAATATAATTTCTTAAACTTGATTTTAGACTATAAAAACGTCCATTTTCATGATGGAATGATTTTTATAAAAATCGTTGAAGTAGCATGAACTTTCTGGACAGAAGCTGTAACATGCATTTTTATGAATTTAAAGTTAAGAAAAATGATTTTTGTGCAATATATTGGACATATACTCTTGAGTGAACATAATAACAAGTTAATAAGAGTGAAATAGAGTAAGAAAGAGTTTCCTTACATTGGAAATGGGGTGAGAAGGAGATGATATTGGTGGCTTGATTTTCCTTATAACATGATGAGTTTTGATGTGGTGGTTCTATGGTGGTTTGTAGTGGTCAATGGTGGTGATATGTTGGTCAATGGTGGTTTATTGGTTATGGTAGGGTGGTTTTTGATCTGATTATTCTCAGAAATTGAGAAAGAATGAGTTGAGAGAAAGAGAGAGATGGAGAGAAAATGAAAGAGTGAAGTGGTGGATGCATGTGAGGTGAATGGTTGTAGGAAACAAGGTTTTGCATGAAATTTTAGTGGGGAATGGGGGAGGTGGTGGAGTGAACGAAATTTAGGGGCCCCATAGGGCTGGAAATGTTTTTAAAAAAAATTGGTTTCAGACTGTATTGCGTTTTGTGTTCGTTTACTCGTTAATTCATTAATACGTTAAATCGTGTAACGTTTTCTTTTATCGTTTAAATTCACGATATGTTTTGAACTATTATTCATTGAAGTATTATTAAATTACTTTATTTTAAGTTGTCAAAATATTAATTAGGGTTTCGTTTGGTTGTCGGGTTCAGTTTGCGCGTTTTCACCGCGTTTGTTACGTTTTAAACAAAACGTCGAGGTTTTCGTGTATTATTATATAAAAATAATAATATATGATAAGTAACTTCTAAAAATAGATTTAAGTTATTTATAGAAAGGTTTTCACCAACTTTGTATAATGTGACGGACTCCGTCTGATCGTTTCGCGTAATTACAACTAATTACGTATGCGTAATATAAAACAATTACAAGAGTGTATATTCACATAAATATACAAATAGTTACAAGTAATTACAAGTATTTAGCCTAATACTAAACTAAACACATGTAATTAGAGTTTCGGTTAAGTTTAAAAGTAAACCTAAATTGTCGGGTGTCACAAAATAGTGATCAATTAGTATATGTCTAGAAAATCATTTCAGTGTATAAATAGTAGTGTTCGTTTGAAAATCAATCTGGTGAATAAATATTAAGAAAACATTCTAGTATAGTTGTTTGTTGAAATAAACATTTCAATATATATTTCGTAGGAAAACGGTTCTATAAATGTAACACCCCCAAATTTGCTGTTTAGCGGAAGCAAGCTTTGGGGTGCTACTAATCAATAATCAAAACACACAAGGCATATAACGAACGACTCTATATGCGTCGTTTTACATATATATTGATAATATAAGTTTTATAATGTATAAATGTTTACAAAAGCCCAACAATTACAATGTTTAGAGATTAATCGGCATAACTTAGTTACAAAATATAGTAATGCAAAATAATCTCCTGATGTGTATGCTGACTCGAGCTATGGGCATCCTAAGTGAACAGGTCCTACTATTGTTGGGTACCTGAGAACACATGCTAAAAAGGTCAGCTGACCTTGGTGAGCTCACAGGTTTGCATAATAATTATGTAAGTGTGAACCACAAGATTTAATGATAACCGTTTGAAATGAATCAAATGATGTATATGTCTGCCATGAGGTCATAGTCCGCGCTTAACGTGAGTGTCAGGATCACAATAAAGTGCCTGATCGTGGGTGCCTTCGGATGAGTGTCTAATCCACACTCGTATTGAACAAAAGTTAATGCGTCCGTTTAACCAGTCAGTGCTTGCTGACCCGGACGAGGATGGTCAGTCCTATATGGTACCATACACTAACATTCGCGCTACATAAAGTATTACCAGAACTATGATCTTAGAGGACTTAAAAGTAATTAGAAAACAGCTCATACATAATATAGCGAGTTTTGTACTCGTGTTCACGTGTAAAACAGTTAGAGCATGTATCTTGATAGCGGGGTTCCAGGGGTGCAACCCCTGGCGGGGTCCAAGGGGCAGAGTTCCTGGCGAGGGTCGAGCTGCCAGGTCAACTTGGAAAATTTTTATGCGACACTTATAGCGTCACTTGAGGAAGTGACGCATAAAGAGGCGACACTTAAGCAAGTGTCGGGTACAAGTGTCGGTATCGGGGTCATGCGTCACTAGGGTTAGTGTCGGATGAAATCAGAATTTAATTATAGGCGACACTTAGACAAGTGTCGCTAGAAGTGTCGGTTAGGAGTGTCGGGTATTGAATTTGTGACACTTTGGCAAGTGTCGGGAAAAAGGGGTTTTATGCGGCACTTAGGAAAGTGATGCAAGATTAGGGTTTTAAGCGACACTCAGTGCGTCACTTAAGTGACGCAGTAAGTGACGCTACGCTGCACTAGTCTACGCGACACTTAGGTCTGTTGGCCGGATTTTGAGCCGAAAATGTGTTTTCCGATTTCCATTTGGTCTGAAACTTTTACCCAACCCATATTTGGACATTTCAAGCTTAAATAAACAACAACATGTCAAAAACACTTGAAATCAAGGAGTTTCGAGATTTGGTCGGAAACTTACAAGTTAACGCATGAAGATTTCGAAAAGATAGGAAGGTAGATCATCGCGAGGTGAACGATTTTCTTCAAAGAGGCAAGGTGATCCGAGGTCGTTTGATGGTGGATTTTGGTGGTGGTGGTGGGTGTTTTGAGAGGAAAGAAAGAAAGAGGATGAAGAGAGAGAGAGAGAGAGAGAGAGAGAGAGAGATAGTGGAAGTAAGGGATGGGGAGGGGATCTCCCTCCCTTTTGGGGCAGATTTTTGTGGGGCCCACCCCTATGTGGGTGTGTTCCAAACCTCGTTCCGTGCGGTGTTCATTTCCCCGGTCGTTTAATCGTTTATTTGTGATGTTAATTAATTTTTTTTACATACGTTTTTAAATAAATAAATAAAAACTAACTCTTCAATATTTTTAATTTGAAATCTTAATTGGTAATACTCGAAACATTTATTAAAATGATTTGAAAATGCGTTGGTCATGTTTACCGGTTCGGGTTTCGCTTATAAATAAGATGTGACGTTTTTATAAAACGTTTTAGTTACTAATTTAAAATACTAAAACTTAAATAATGTCCTCACATAAAATGATATATTTTAAACTTATGGAATATATTCTGGTCTTTATTCGGTTGTCGGGCGTGTTTCGCGCATTTCGGTCGCGTAGGGCTTTCAATGTGATACAAGATACTTATAGAATATTATTGAAATAATACTTGGAAATAATTAGGCTTATCAATAATTCAATATTATTTAATAAAATGATGTTCACCAACGTCCGTATGAGTGTATCGGAATTCGGCCGATATAATAACTGCAAGATTTAATTCAATCGCGTAGATACCTATATATATTTATACACGTAAGAATACATACAATTAGCCTAATACAGCACTAATTACACTTACTTCAAAATGATTTGGACCTAATGACGAGCCCAAATTTGGCGGGTGTTACAATAAAGTTTGTTATTCATGGGAGGATTTGTTTCGCAAGGTTAGTTCTGATTACCCATGTGGTTGTTTGAGACTCCGTCTCGATTATCGTACAACAGCACAATACGTCCGTGTGGTACCTAAAAGGGTCGTTACTCCGATACGTATCGCGATCTCCATTTGTCCCATCCTTCCATTTGATTGATAAGTTATCGGTACTAGTAGCTAAATGTTTAGTAAGAATTTGTTTGGTCCGTTAGAAAGTGAGAGGTTGTTTGCATATTAGTCAACTAAAGTAAGGAATGTGAAGAATGATGTTTCACGATGTTTAGTTTTTCAAGATATCAGAAGAGTTAACGATATCCCCATCACATATATTACGACTTTGAAACGTCCATATGTACTTAGTATAATATAATCACGTTGGCCAGGCGTCATTATATGATGCTAATGACATACTTCTTTTCATCACCGTCTAATACGATCAGGTTCTTATGAGATCAAAGCAAGAACGAGCTAATTGAATGTAGTATGGTTCAAGGAATACAAAGTAGAATAAACCATACACCATATTATATAACAAGCGAAAACGTTCGTAATTGATAGATAGATTAAGTGTTTGATAGCGTCGGTCGGCAGGTTCTAGTCTTCCTATGTGTCATTGTTAGCGTAATCGTGTTCAGAGAGAGTTCCTCGCAGGAATAGTTAACGTAGGCAGAGATATTGGTGGAGTGAGTTAGGCGTATGCAAATGAATGTATGCATGAGTGTCCTAGCCAAGCATGTAGTATAGGTCTCTAAGACTTCCTAAGTCACTAAAGACTCCTAGTTCTCTATAACCAATGGCTCTAATACCAATCTGTCACACCCCCAAAAACGGTCAACGTTGGTCAGCGGAAGCATTAGAGTAAGCGGGGGTGCCGACGTCAACATTGGACATTCATGCATCATAGCGTATGATTATTGCTGAACAGTAGTTAAGATGTCGTCCTATATCGTCGTGGGTCGCCTAGATTCCAAAATGCATGAAGTATTACTTATGCAGCTAATTCCCTGAAAAACATAGTAAAACGCAACATGGTTGTTGAGTGAATTCACAGGTTTTATGTTTAATAAGTGGATAAACCAAGTTCATTGTAAAACGTAGACCTAAAAGTCAAATGAGGTTAAGTTGGAAGGTTATCCAAAATATAGGTTTGGTTGGGATGTCATCCAAAGTATAATTTTAAAATATGTTGCTGGTTGTTCTGCAGCGGTTTCCAAAATAGTGTCGGTCGTTGTCCGGCAAGTTCAAAAATTAGCACCGGTCGTTCTCCGACGAGTTCACAAGTTTGTGTCGGTCATTCTTCGACAAGTTCATAGTTAGCACCGGTCGTTCTCCGACGAGTTCACAAGTTAGCATCGATCGTTCTCCGGCGAGTTCATAAGTTAGCACCGATCATTCTCCGGCGAGTTCACAAGTTAGCACTGATCGTTCTCCGGTGAGTTCCAAATATATTTGAACACATTTGCAATAGTTTATAGTATGAAAATGTTGTTTCATAAACATGTGGTTTGTATAAAGCCTAAAAGTATTTATAAGCAGTTGGTAATAGTATGATCTCAATCATAAAAAATTTGTATAAAAGCACAAAAGCAATTATAATAGTTTCATGTTATAGGAAAACATTGACTATGTTTTTCACCCCTATTTGAAAGCAGTAAAAATAGTAAAATGGTAGGGGATGTGAACTCACCTCGTGAGCTAAATACGTGAGTGCTAGCAAAGCTTGTGCCCAAGTAAATTCCCTAACATCCTAAACGCGAGATATTATAAGTATAAGTAAGTAGATGTCTTAGAAGACCATCCATGCATGTGTTCACTCAACTAGTATGTCCAATTGTGTTTTGTTTTTGAAAATAAACGTGTACGACCCGTTGGTGAAAGTTTGTAAAAATAATTCTTAAAAGACATTACTATTATGTTTGTTCGTTGTATACTTTACATTAGTATATATCATATGTTATCGTGTTACCTTAGTATGTGGTTATAGGTTGTCACACAAATTTAATACTTAGTGTCAACGTTTTGCGGTTTACGTCTCGGTTCAAATATAAGTGTCCTTTTTCGTTCGGGTTATGTTTAGAATTTTTATTTTTAGTTCAAGTCACTTAATTAATCATTCAAACCCACTTTGTTTACAAGTTGCCAAAATTAGTAAGTTTGACGTTTTCGAAACCGAGGTCCATTTTTGTTGACTTGGTCAAACCTTCTCGGTCTGACCCGAGACTTTTACCCAAACCTTAAACATGTTCATAAGTCATAAAAAATTAGTCTTTCGCTAAATAGCAAGTCCGCAAGTATCGGTTTTCATAAGTTACCTAGAATCAGTCCACTTTTACATTTTCCAGAAAATACCTCACCTTGCCGGATTTTTCAAAAAATCTACAATCCGTAATCAAATCCAAAAAAATTATCACTAGTTCCCCTATAGGTTATCTAAGTTAGATAATTTTTACAGTATTTTTAGAGATGTCTAAGTATTTTCAATAATTACTTTTATCTTCTGTGGTCAGATTTAGACACATGCATGAAGTTATAGTTTCTGGGCCAAATCCTTAGGTTCTCAGCAAAAGTGGACAACACAACAATTGTAGACAATAATATTTATAAACTTTTGGTGGTGGTTTTAAGTTATTTGGAGGTGTGTGGCTCCAGTTATGATTAAAACACTAAGATCAAAGTTTCTGACTTTGCTGGACAGATTATCTATATTCTCTCACCAAAAGTATTTAAAATAGTAAATATATTCTAAAAATCATGAGGTCAGTGGGTATTGAAAGCTAACATCTTGAAATTGATTTTAGGCTTTTAAAACATCCATTTCCTTTAAGAAATGAGAGAGAAACAACCAAGATAAAATAGTACAACTTTCTGGATAGAAAGTGCATGTTGCATTTTTGTAAGTTTTTGATAATGAAAAACGTTTTTATGCATATTTTTGGACATGATCTTGTTTAGAGAACATATTAACATGTTATTTAAAAAGTTAATAAGAAAAGAAGTTCCTTACAATGGTGATGGAATGAAGGAAAGAAGAAGGTGATGTTGAACTTGAATCCTTGCAAAAAGATGAAGTTTTGAGGTGGTGATTGTATGTTGGTTTATGGTGGTCAATGGTGGTTGTGTGGTGGCCATTGGTTGTTGAGGGGTAGTGTGAGAGCTGAGATAATCTCATATTTTTAGAGAGAGAGAGTGGGTTTGTAGAGAGAAACTAGAGAGAAATGTGTGAGAGAGTGAGGTGTGAAATGAGAGGTGTAAGGCTTGCATGTCTTTTGTGTGGAAGAGTAAAAGGAGAATTTGCATGGGTTTTCATTGGTTTAAGAGGGTGGTGGCTGGCCTCACTATGGGCCCCTGCTAAATTTTGTGTGATTTAATTTCAGTCTCAGATTGTGTTACGTTTTGTGGTCGTTTACTCGTTATTCGTTTTAAAATGTTAAATCGCATAACGTTATTTTGAGTCATTTTTAACTAACGATTTATTTGGGATATTTTTCCATTGAAATATTATTAAAATACTTTAATTTGAGTTAATTAAATATTATTTGGGTTTCGTTTGGTTGTCGAATTCGATTCTCGCATTTTCGTTGAGTTGGAGACGTTTTAACCAAAACGTATAGGTTTTTCGTGTATTATTATATTCAAATAATAATATAGGATAAATAACTCCTAAAAATAGATTTAATTTATTTATTGAAATGTATTCACCAACGTCGTATATTGTGTCGGACACTGTCTGATCATTTCGCGCGTAATTACTAATAATTACAAATTTTGTAATACCTCGCGTATTAATTTGTTAGGCTTTGCTAGACTTATCTCATAAAAATAGTGTGAATTCTCTTAAGTAGGGAATTAGCTCTAAGTATGTACGTGTTTAATGTACGTAATTACACCGAAATTTGCGGAGAACATAACAAGCAGTGCTAACTGCCTCAGCCCAGAATATGGTAGGTAACTTTGAATCAGCTAGCATAGTCCGAGCTGTCTCGATGATAGTACTATTCTTACGTTCTGCAACTCTATTCTATTGAGGAGTTCTTGGAGCACTGCATTGATGATCAATGCCTTTTGAAGCACAATATAACTCGAGAGTAGAATTCTTGAATTCGGTTCCATTATCACTGCGCAGTCTCTTCACCTTTAAGTTGCACAAATTTGCCAACTTATCCAACATGTATACCAAAATATCCGCAGTCTCACCCTTTGAAGCCAGAAAATATACCCATAAAAATCTTGAGTAATCATCAGTAACTACCAAGCAGTAAGATCTACCACCAATGCTCTTTGTAGAAATGGGACCAAAAAGATCCATATGTAAAAGTTCCAGTGGTGCAGCAATAGAATTCACTGTCTTAGACTTATGGGACTTTTTGTGAAGTTTGCCCTTGTGGCAAGAAATACAGTCATCTTTTAAAGAAAATGATTGTTTTGGAACTCCATTTACCAAATCGTTCTTTATAAGAAAAATCATTTTGCGAAAATGAATATGTCCCATCCGTCTATGCCAAAGAAGTGATTCCTTTTTCTCGGGGCCTAAACCTCCGAGCTACCTACTGGTACTGGGTACAAGTACCTAATACTAGTACGTGGTAAGGATGATCAGGGACATCTCTAGACGGTCGAATTTGAAACAGAGCTTGTTTGGATAATTAAGTCTTCAAGATAGGGTTCAGATATTTGGTTTTATTTAGGTTTTTATCTAATTTAAACTACTAAAGAAATAAAACTAAAATGAGCTAGCTAGTACGTATGGAACAACTAAGGATAGGGAAGACGTGGTTCGCCATGACTTGGGATAGTATAATATTGGGATGGTGTTTATGATGGGGACACTTTAAGATTAATAGATTGACAGACTTTGGTGTAAACACTAGAACCCTACCAACTAATTTCCCGTTGGCATGTCACTAGGAGCTAGGTTATCATGATTCTGATCAGAGCAATACGCTAGACTTCCAATACTTAACTAGTTGAAAGATAAGCAACCTATCTTGGTTAGACACCGAGGTACATGAATAAAGTAGCGTATCGTCTCATAGTTCTGACCGTTCTTAACACCTAAGCTTATCTCTCGTTCTTCAATTTGTGTAACTAATTATTAACTTGTTATAATCAACTATGTAAGATCAAGGGGGTTTATGTATCCAAGGTCACTTGGACTTTACTTTCCTAGATCTTGTTAATACCATTCTTAAACTCTAATTACTTTGATTTATGACTTAGACCTTTCCTTTTCAAACAGTTATACATCAATGGATTATTCGCAGTTTGTTAAATCGTATTTCATATGCAGACCATGCCTTTCGGTAATTAGACAGTGTACTTTACATGGTAGTTCCACAGCTTCTTACATCCGACATGTAGTCAAGAGTAATTGACAGTGAAAGGGACACTCTAAACTAACTAAATGTAAAGCAGTGCAGAAATGTAAACCTACTATGTACAACGAGGGGTTTCACGGTGTATTACTTATTGCATGTCATGGGCACAAATAACTACTTACCACAATTAAGGTTCATGACTCCCTAATATCTAAGTTTTAGTCACGTGGATAACTGGAAAGGGTACTCCATAAATTAGGTCTCGTGTCATATATTTAAACGATAACAAAGTATAATAATTTCCATTTATGTAAGTTTCTTTTTATAAATTTAAACTATGTTGGAATGAGTTTATTTTACGATCCTATCAACTAACTAACGTAGAGTTGTCCGCAATAAAATAGAAGATATGTCACATGGATAGTAAACATAAACAATTACAGTACACCGGAAGTTCTCCCAAATGTACTGAACACATCTGCCAACGACTACCCTCGAATCCTATTCCCCCTCGGTCATCAGAGATGTCTGTATCATGGCATGGTCTATTGAATAAATAGTCGCATAAATAGGTTTTACCCTACCGGAATAAGTTGGGGCAGTCTGGTCATAAGTGGTTGGCCAAACATGCCATCATTCGTTCATAATATTATAATTAAACAATAAACAGAAATTCATTTAGCACATTTATAGTATTGATTCGTAATATAACTACCTTCGGTCATCCCAGACTTCGGTACGTTTGTACTCCGGATAAAGCGTTTCCAGCACTATATCTGGGAACAGTCGAATAGGGGTCATCATATTACTTTACAATATTTAATATCATCCGATTATAACTATCTAAATCATGGCAAACATATAAGCTACTCGCAGATCATGGAAATAAACATTTCTAATGTTAATAAATCGTAAACATCAAACAAGAACATTACGAATAATTAATAACAGAAAAGGATGGATATTACCCGTAATTATTGCGAGCAAAATGATGCTTATATTACTCCTGAATATTCCAAAGTGTTACATTGCTAAGCTAGCTACTACTAACTACTACATAATTAATCTCCTCCTTATCTCAAACCAAATTAATTATATTAATTTAGAGAGAGAAACTAGAGAGAAAAAGAGAAAATAAAAGTTGAGAGAGTGAGTAGAAAGGTGAAGGTGTTTGGTGCGTGGTGTGTAGGTGTGTCTTTTAAATGAACCAAAGGCACCTATTTATAATTGAAATCTGGTGCACTTTAGCAACTTGGGGCACATGTTAGCAAAAGGTGGAAAAGGTGGTAGCACATGTACCCTAAAGCGCGGAAAGGTCTAGCACATGTACCCTAAAGTTGCGGAAAGGTCTAGCACGTGTACCAGGCGAGTACGAGAAAGGACAAAAAAGCGGCCGGGAGATGGGGGAGGAGCAGCCGGCACCGCCACCATGGTGGCCAGCGGCGGCTACATGGTTGCCGGCGGTGGCTGTCAGGCAGCCGTCACGGTTCGTCGTCTTTTGCTCATTTCCTGATTCACTCGTATCTTCTTCGTTATGCGTCCATTTTCATTGATTCTTTTTGCGTTGGATTCGTTTTTCAAAAACGAAGACTTTGATGGAAAGAAATCCATGAAAAGTATCTCTAGTCTTTAAATGTATCGTGCGAACCATTTGAATCTTCCGGTGTACGTAGAATCTTAGTTCTTCATCCGTTTTTGCTGATTCTTCTTCTGTTGGATTCGTATTTTAAAAACAAGCATCTTAGATAAGATGGATCTTGGTGATGGGTACTTTGTCTCTAAATCTTATTTTGATTCCTTGAATCTTCAAACGTGTGTGGAATCTTCGTTTTTCATCCATGTTTAGTGATTTTTCTCGTGCTTCCGTGTTTTTACCTCCTTGGCATAATATCACTAATTTAAGTGATAATTGAGCTTGTATGCCAAGTATTAGTCTTAAATAAGAGGGATATCGGTAGTAAAAAATGACTTTTTACGCGATATCAGTGCTGACTTGGGGTCTCTGAATGATGTTCAACATAGTACTGTACCTACGGCCTTTTCGTGGTTTCCATGCATTTATACTTCACCAGAGGTGGTTCCAGCGCTATACCAAGTACTGAGTCATTTTACGGTATTTCCGATGCCTCGCCCAGAGATCCCGTATCATTACTGTATATGTCCTAATGGGCCATAGCTCCTATCCTATTACTTATCTAATGTAGAGTTGTCCGCAATCATATAAATAACATGTCACATGGATAACAGATACAGAATGTACGCTACGCCGGAAGTTCTCCCAAATATAGTACCAATTTAACCGACAACTAACCTCGAATCCTATTCCTCAATCTCGGTCGTCTGAGACGTCCGTATCGTGGCACGAATTGTTGAATAAACAATAAAGTGAACAAGAGTTACCCCGCGTCATAAGTTGGGAAAGTCTGTCTAACGATCGGTTAAATTGTTTGACATTATTTTATACAGATCATTGTAATTATTCTAGCATGTTAAACTATTGTATGTAATTATTCTATGTTTGAAAACCTAATTATAAATCCAACAACCGCAATAGACAAATAGATACTAGCATGCAAACCCTAAAGCAACAATCAAACAAGAACATGCAGTTGTGTAACATGGATAGTTATGTTTATTTCAGACAGAGTTTCTGGATAAATGTTTAAGTCACGAATTGTAACACCCGCCAAATTAGGACTAGTAATTAATGCCTAATCCCCTGTTAATACATGTAATTAGTTCTGTGTTAGGCTAATTAATGTATCAAGTAATATATATTGTTAAATATGTACAATTACGCGATTTGGCTAAATTGTACGCATTTCAATCGAATGTGATTCGGTTCAATTAATACGGACGTTGGTGAACAATTTTATTAAATAATATAACTTTATTTAATAACGCTATTATATCCAAATATATTATGTTAATAATATTTCGTATTCATTTTGTATCGTATGAACAAGTCTACGCGATTAAAATATTCAACACGCAAACAAATCGAAACAAAGTTACCTACATTTCATAACCCGATCATTAAATAATTAGAAAAATATTTCAAGTAAGATATTTGATAAATAGTCGTATTTTTTTAAAAAAAATAACGTATATTTAACGCGTGTAAAACTATTAAAACGAACAAGGAAACGAACACCGCACGGAGCGCGATTGCACGGGAGTAAAGTGGAGACCCACACCCGGTGGGCCCCCACTGAAAATCAGCCAAGGTGAGGGTCACCACCTCCCTCACCCTCACTTTCCTATTCTCACTCTCTCTCATTCTCTCTTTCTTCTTCCTTTTCTCTCAAACAAACCCAAAACACCATCACCATAATTCACAAATTAACACCATCAAACGCACTCGAATCACTTAGGCCATTTGAAGAAAAACGACCACGGCATCACGATCTACAACTTTATCTTTTCAGAATCTCGATTCACCACTTTGTAAGTTTCCGACAAAACCCGAAACCCTCCGTTTTTACTTCTTGTTACTTGAAAGTTGTTCGAATAGACTTGAAATGTCCAAATATGGGTTGGGTAAAAGTTTCACGCCAAACGATGGCCGGAAAACACGTTTTTGGCTCAAAAATCCATCATCAGACTTAAGTGTCGCATAGGCAGCAGCAGCTATGCGTCACTTCGTGCGTCACTTAAGTGACGCATAGAGTGACTCATAAAACCCTAATTTTCCGTCACTTGCTTAAGTGCCGCATAAAACCCTTTTTCCCGACACTTCTACCGTCACTTGACTAGTGACGCACAACTAATTTAACCGACACTTCTAGCGACACTTCTTAAGTGACGCCTACAATCAAATTCTGATTTCAATCCGTCACTTTCTAAGTGACGCCTAGACCCATACTCGACACTTATACCGACACTTACCTTAGTGACGCCATATCATGTGTCACTTCCCATAAGTGACGCACATGTTCAAATTTGCTATTTTTAGCGACACTTCCTGAGTGTCGCATAAGTCACCTAAGTGACGCTATAAGTGACGCATAAAACAGAAGGTTTCAAACTATTTTACAGTAAGTATTAAGGCCCAAATGCGTCACTTCCCATAAGCTCGACCCCAACCAGGGGCTCAGCCCCTTGGACCCCGCCAGGGGTTGCCACCCCTTGGACCCCGCTAACCAGGGGCGCTGCCCCCAGACCCCCATCATTAACAGGCTTCGCCCTTACCCTAGGGACACAAGTAACAGTTTTATATCCAAACTTTATACGATACGACAGGACACATATACTTTTGTAAGTAAACAAACAACTCAAGTATAATAATAATAGTGGAGATTATTATTACAAACAATCACCAATGAGCCGTAGACATTTTTCAAACACTTAGACAAATCAACTAAATTGTAATCATTTGGACATTCTAGCTGGACAAACAACTACAAGGTAGTCTTATTAGATACCTTCTCATGCTTATAACCATCGAGTGTCGTGGACACCCTCAGGTTACAAGTCTTTGGACTTCAATTCTTGGCTAATCGATTTCAGTTTATTTTGATAAACTCTTCAGGCTCAGGTGAGTCTCATGGCCCCTCTTTTTACTGTTTTACTAGGGGTGCGATACATTGCTCTGTTTTTAACACGTGAACGCGAGTACATATTTCGATATACTACATGAGTTGTTTTCAGCTAATCAAACCAAAGTCCTCCGTCAGTATAGTCTGGTAATACGAAAGTAGCGTGAATATTAGTATATGGTACCATATAGGATTGACCCTCCTCATCCAGGTTAGCAAGCAATAACCGGGTAAACGGACGTACTAATATTTGGGAAGACGAGTATAGATTAGGCACTCGTGGAGACACCTCGCTCGGAATTCTCTATATGGGACCCGACCCTCGAGTTAAGCTCAGACTATGCGCTCATGGCTGTATACATTATACATTATCATTTGCTGGATTGCAAATCAATATTTAAATCTTGCGGTTCATACAATACTATTCGATATTTAAACCTGTGACCTCACCAGCGTTAGCTGACCCTTTTTAGCATGTATCACAGGTACTCAGCAGTAGATTTGGACTGCCCTCAGGACTACTATAGCTCGAGTCAGCATGCAGACATTAGAGATTTTCTTTCATTAGTATATTTTGTACAAGTACTCATGTACTGAAATCTCTCATTTAATCGAACACGAGCTATGTACAGCTTCAAATGTTGTAAACATTTCTTATATTAACATATTTTGTTAAAACGACGCATATAGAGTCGTTTGCTATATATCTATGTGCTTTGATTATTGATTAGTAACACCCAAAGTATGCTTCCGCAAATCATTAAATTTGGGGGTGTTACAGATTGGTATCAGAGCCTAAGGTTATAGTGAACTAGGTTGCATTTAGTGGGCCTAGACTATGACCGTTAGGCAGTATTCCTTATTAAGTATGATTAGGTTCAGTGACTACATGGTATTGGTTTAATTTAACATAGCCTGATCAACTATGTACAGTTAAAAGGATATGATGTGGAATCTGAAAGGAATCATGACTGAACAGGATACACTAGATGACTCTGACCACGAGAGAAACCGGGACTCAAACTTGTCTGTGTTAGACACCTTAGGCTATTATGTGATATATGTATATATACATAGCTAGGCATCATTCTCACTCAATATCTTAGGCTATATTATATAGGTATTATATGAATATAGGCGTCATTCTTTCTAACGCTTTGTCTCAGAATGGCAAACACACCACCCAATTCATCACACTCTCAATCCGGATCGTGAAACCCGAGGGTAGCTAGGAGGAACGTCAGGTTGCCTCGAGCGGGCCCGTATCCCACTCACCACACCTTGCCGGCCTTGGCCGCTAGGCTGAACCGTCACGAGCAACGAATTCGCACCATGGATGTCGCGTTGCAAGAAACAAATGAAAATTGGAGACTCACAGCGCTAGAGCGTATCAACCAAGTCTCCGAAGATCACGAAAACACGGTTAACAACATGAACGTTCTCCACGATCAATTAGTGGAATCAGGAGTAGAAGTCGAGCTCTTACGACTCAGGTTGGAACAATGTGAACAACGCCTACAGGAGGCCGATGAATACTCAAGGATGCTGGTACAACGACTAGCCTTGGCAGAAGACAACGCCCGACAAACCAGCAGACTCGCAATCACCGTGGACTGACTTGTCACATTAATGGAAAGGATAAACCTGTGTTAGAACTAGTGTGACCGTCATCTTGTAATCTTTATATCTATATAGGACTCTTGCAATTCGAACCAGATGTAACAATTCCCGGTACCTTTTGTACTTCCTATATTATGTAATCTTTTGAAAACTCATACCCTGTATCCAACTTGATTATCTAAATGAAATATAATTATCATTTGTGCTATCATCGTATATTTCATCATATACACCTGCGATATATCAGAATTCCACGCAAGTATCTCATTTATCTTTTCTTGGTCTTGTTCAGCAAGATGCCACCGAAGCGATTCACATTCAGCGAAACGGAAATCGCCCAACTCATCGCCCAAAGTGTGGCCCAAGCTATGGCTACCCGACATCCCAGTTCGGGCAGCGAAGATATAGCTGCCAACGGGCCTCAACCCAAACCCTGCTCGTACAAGGACTTCCAGAACTGCAAACCACACAACTTCAAGGGCACAGAAGGTGCCATCGGATTAATTAGGTGGTTTGAGAAGATGGAAATTGTTTACCTCATCAGCAAATGTGCAGAGGAGGACAAAGTCAAATACTCCACCTGCACCCTCGAAGATGGTGCCCTCTCATGGTGGAATTCATATGCCCAGTCTGTGGGTATTGATACCGCCTACCTACTTCCTTGGGAAGAACTGAAGACAATGCTTACTACTAAGTATTGTCCCATCGAACAACTCCAAAAGCTGGAGGAAGAATTCTGGAACCTAAAGGTTCAGGGAACTGACATTGATGGGTATACTGTCAGATTTCAACAACTTTCTGTCCTTCGCCCTGCGATGGTGAGCACCGAGGCAGACAAGATCCGAAAATACATCCGCGGTCTTCCGGAACCTGTCCGGGGGAACGTCGCCTCCTCAAACCAGACCACCCTTGATGGTGCTATCCGATTGGCCCATGAACTCATGGCCATGAACGAGGATCCAGAACCACCTACTTCTTCATCCAACCACCTCAAAAGAAAGTGGTCCGACAACCACAACAACTCCCAAAACAAGAAACCCGACACCATCAAAGCCTACAACTCAACCACCAAAAACAGGCGTGGTTACACTGGGAACAAACCTTACTGTCCTAAATGCAACCGCCACCATGAAGGTCCCTGCGGTCCCTATTGCAACAACTGCAAGAGGTACGGCCACCTCACCAAGGACTGCAGATCCACCGCCAACAACACCATACCACACCGAGCCTGCTATGAATGTGGGAACCCTGGGCATTTTAGGAATGACTGCCCGAAACTGAAGAACAAGGCCAACAACAACAACAATAACGCTAAGGGTAGAGCCTTCGTACTCAATTCTGGGGACGCCCGCCAGGACCCGAACGTGGTCACGGGTATGTTCCTCCTCAACAACTTAACTGCCTCTATTCTATTTGATACAAGTGCCGATAGGTGCTTTATTTCCGATGAGTTTTACCCCCTACTTGACATCACCCCTATTGCTCTAGATGTTAAGTACACCGTAGAACTAGCGAACGGTAAACTCGTAGAAACGGGTAGTGTGATACCTGATTTCACTTTAAACTTAGCCAACGAAACCTTTTTGATAGATCTTATGCCTGTTGAAATTGGGAGTTTCGACGTCATCATTGGCATGGACTGGTTGTCCAAACACCGAGCTGAAATCGTCTGTTATGACAAAATCTTACGTATCCCTCTCGCCGTCGGTAGAAACTTGATCATATAGGGGGAGACCAATGGGTCGAGACTAAATATCATATCTTGTCTGAAAACCCGAAAATTTCTCAGAAAGGGTTATCCTGCAATCCTCGTGCACATCACAGAGAAAAAGTCGGAGGAGAAGCGACTTGAGGATGTGCCGATCGTTAGAGACTTTCCCGAAGTCTTTCCGGAAGAACTACCTGGTTTACCTCCACCTAGACAGGTTGAGTTCTCAATCGATCTCGTGTCGGGTGCCGCACCGGTAGCCCGAGCACCATACCGCCTAGCCCCATCCGAACTTCAGGAACTGTCCACCCAATTACAGGAACTTCTGGATAGGGGATTCATTCGACCGAGTTCTTCACCTTGGGGAGCTCCGGTCTTATTCGTGAAAAAGAAAGATGGTTCTTTCTGAATGTGTATCGACTACCGAGAGTTGAACAAGCTAACCGTTAAGAACTGGAATCCACTTCCTCGCATCGATGACCTATTTGACCAACTTCAAGGGTCGAGTATTTATTCAAAGATCGATCTTCGGTCAGGTTATCATCAACTTCGAGTTCGCGACACCGACATCCCGAAAACTGCTTTCCGAACTCGTTACGAGCATTATGAATTTCAAGTAATGCCCTTCGGTTTAACAAACACACCGGCTGTATTCATGGATCTTATGAATCGGGTGTGCAAACCTTACCTCGACAAGTTTGTCATTGTCTTTATCGATGACATTCTCATCTATTCGCGCAACGAACGAGAACACGTGCAACATCTCAAAACCATTCTAGGACTGCTCAAACACGAGGAGTTATATGCCAAGTTCTCCAAGTGTGAGTTCTGGATACAATCCATTCAATTCCTTGGACATGTTGTTAATAGTCAAGGAATCCATGTCGATCCATCAAAAATCGAAGCTATCAAAAACTGGCAAGCGCCAACTACTCCAACCGCCGTATGCCAATTTTTGGGATTGGCCGGGTATTATCGTCGTTTCATCGAAAATTTCTCCAAAATAGCTCAACCACTCACGACACTGACTCAGAAGGAAAAGAAGTTCGATTGGACTGATAAACAAGAGTCAGCATTTCAGCTATTAAAACTCAAACTTTGTAGTGCTCCTATTCTATCCTTACCCGAAGGCACCGACGACTTCGTGGTATACTGCGATGCTTCCCACCGGTCTCGGTTGCGTGTTGATGCAACGAGATAAGGTCATTGCTTACTCTTCCTGACAATTCAAAGTTCATGAGAAGAACTACACGACTCACGACCTCGAGCTAGGGGCCGTGGTGTTCGCTCTCAAGATCTGGAGACACTACCTCTATGGTACCCGAAGTACCGTGTTCACCGATCACAAAAGTCTCCAACACATCTTCGACCAAAAAGACCTAAATATGCGACAACGTCGTTGGGTCAAATTGCTCACCGATTATGACTGCGAAATCAAATACCACCCAGGCAAGGCAAATATTATTGCCGATGCTCTCAGTCGAAAAGAACGAACGAAACCACTTCGAGTCCGAGCCCTCAGTATGACCATTCACAATGATCTAAACATTCAGATTCTCACCGCTCAACTCGAAGCTCTGAACCCGATAACATCAAGAACGAAGCCTTGCGAGGCATGGACAAACAATTCAAAATCAAACCTAATGGCATTAGGTACTTCTCAAATCGAATCTGGTTGCCTAATTTTGGGAACCTACGAGACTTGGTGATGGATGAAGCTCACAAGTCTAAATATTCTATACATCCGGGATCTGACAAAATGTATCACGACATCAAGGAATTCTATTGGTGGCCGAACATGAAAGCCGAAATCACTACATACGTCAGCAAGTGTCTCACTTGCTCAAAAGTCAAAGTCGAATATCAAAAACCTTCTGGTTTACTCCAACAGCACAGCATTCCTGAATGGAAATGGGAACAAATTGCCATGGATTTCATAACCAAATTACCAAAGTCATCGAGCGGTTGCGATATCATCTGGGTGATCGTCGATCGTCTCACAAAATCTGCTCACTTCTTGGCAATAAAAGAAACCGACAAAATGGAACGCCTCTCACAAATCTACCTCAAAGAAATTGTTTCTCGACATGGTGTACCAACCTGGATTATCTCTGACAGATACGCTCGTTTCACATCTCACTTTTGGCAATCACTTCAAAAATCATTGGGTACCCGACTTGATATGAGTACCGCATACCATCCTCAAACCGATGGTCAAAGTGAACGAACTATTCAGAAAGTAGAAGACATGCTACGAGCCTGCGTAGTTGACTTCGGTGCAAACTGGGAAAGACACCTGCCATTGTGCGAGTTTTCCTACAATAACAGTTATCATACCAGCATTAAGGTTGCACCATTCGAGGCACTGTACGGTCGTAAGTGCCGATCACCGATCTGTTGGACCGAAGTGGGAGACAGTCAACTCACTGGTCCTGAACTCATACACGAAACCACCGAGAAAATTGTCGAAATCCAAAACAGAATCAAAGCCGCATGTGATCGTCAGAAAAGTTATGCTGACGTGAGACGCAAACCACTCGAGTTCCAAGTTGGGGATCGAGTACTCCTTAAAGTATCGCCTTGGAAAGGCGTGATTCAATTCGGCAAACGGGGGAAGTTAAATCCCAGATACATTGGGCCTTTTGAAATCCTCGAGAGGATAGGCCCCGTGGCATATCGACTACAGCTGCCAGCCGAGCTCAGCAGCGTGCACCCTACTTTTCATATTTCTAACCTAAAGAAATGCCTGTCCGACGAGACACTTATCATCCCACTCGACGAAATTCCCATTGATAACAAACTACATTTTGTCGAAGAACCTGCGGAAATCATGGACCGTGAGGTCAAACAACTCAAACAAAGTCGTATTCCCATCGTTAAGGTCAGGGGGAATTCGCGGCGTGGTCCGGAATTCACTTGGGAACGGGAAGACCAAATGCGACTCAAGTACCCTCAGTTATTCACTAACTCTACATCAAACGCTACATCGAGCTAAATTTCAGGACAAAATTCTCCTAACAGGGGGAGAATGTGACACCCGCCAAATTAGGACTAGTAATTAGTGCCTAATCCCCTGTTAATACATGTAATTAGTTATATGTTAGGCTAATTAATGTATCAAGTAATATATATTGTTGAATATGTACAATTATGCGATTTGGCTAAATCGTACACATTTCAATCGAATGTGATTCGGTTCAATTAATACGGACGTTGGTGAACAATTTTATTAAATAATATAACTTTATTTAATAACGCTATTATATCCAAAAATATTATGTTAATAATATTTGGTATTCATTTTGTATCGTATGAACAAGGCTACACGATTAAAATATTCAACACGCAAACAAATCGAAACAAAGTTAGCTACATTTCACAACCCGATCATTAAATAATTAGAAAAATATTTCAAGTAAGATATTTGATAAATAGTCGTATTTAAAAAAAATAACGTATATTTAACGCGTGTAAAACTATTAAAACGAACAAGGAAACGAACACCGCACGGAGCGCGATTGCACGGGAGTAAAGTAGAGACCCACACCCGGTGGGCCCCTACTGAAAATCAGCCAAGGTGAGGGTCACCACCTCCCTCACCCTCACTTTCCTATTCTCAATCTCTCTCATTCTCTCTTTCTTCTTCCTTTTCTCTCAAACAAACCCAAAACACCATCACCATAATTCACAAATTAACACCATCAAACGCACTCGAATCACTTAGGTCATTTGAAGAAAAACGACCACGGCATCACGATCTACAACTTTATCTTTTCAGAATCTCGATTCACCACTTTGTAAGTTTCCGACAAAACCCGAAACCCTCCGTTTTTACTTCTTGTTACTTGAAAGTTGTTCGAATAGACTTGAAATGTCCAAATATGGGTTGGGTAAAAGTTTCACGCCAAACGGTGGCCGGAAAACAAGTTTTTGGCTCAAAAATCCGTCATCAGACTTAAGTGTCGCATAGGCAGCAGCAGCTATGCGTCACTTCGTGCGTCACTTAAGTGACGCATAGAGTGACTCATAAAACCCTAATTTCCGTCACTTGCTTAAGTGCCGCATAAAACCCTTTTTCCCGACACTTCTACCGTCACTTGACTAGTGACACACAACTAATTTAACCGACACTTCTAGCGACACTTCTTAAGTGACGCCTACAATCAAATTCTGATTTCAATCCGTCACTTTCTAAGTGACGCCTAGACCCATACTTGACACTTATACCGACACTTACCTTAGTGACGCCCTATCATGCGTCACTTCCCATAAGAGACGCACATGTTCAGATTTGCTATTTTTAGTGACACTTCCTGAGTGTCGCATAAGTCACCTAAGTGACGCTATAAGTGACGCATAAAACAGAAGGTTTCAAACTATTTTACAGTAAGTATTAAGGAACAAATGCGTCACTTCCCATAAGCTCGACCCCAACCAGGGGCTCAGCCCCTTAGACCCCGCCAGGGGTTGCCACCCCTTGGACCCCGCTAACCAGGGGCGCTGCCCCCAGACCCCCGTCATTAACAGGCTTCGCCCTTACCCTAGGGACACAAGTAACAGTTTATATCCAAACTTTATACGATACGACAGGACACATATACTTTTGTAAGTAAACAAACAACTCAAGTATAATAATAATAGTGGAGATTATTATTACAAACATTCACCAATCGGCCGTAGACATTTTTCAAACACTTAGACAAATCAACTAAATTGTAATCATTTGGACATTCTAGCTGGACAAACAACTACAAGGTAGTCTTATTAGATACCTTCTCATGCTTATAACCATCGAGTGTCGTGGACACCCTCAGGTTACAAGTCTTTGGACTTCAATTCTTGGCTAATCGATTTCAGTTTATTTTGATAAACTCTTCAGGCTCAGGTGAGTCTCATGGCCCCTCTTTTTACTGTTTTACTAGGGGTGCGATACATTGCTCTGTTTTTAACACGTGAACGCGAGTACATATTTCGATATACTACATGAGTTGTTTTCAGCTAATCAAACCAAAGTCCTCCGTCAGTATAGTCTGGTAATACGAAAGTAGCGTGAATATTAGTATATGGTACCATATAGGATTGACCCTCCTCATCCATGTTAGCAAGCAATAACCGGGTAAACGGACGTACTAATATTTGGGAAGACGAGTATAGATTAGGCACTCGTGGAGACACCTCGCTCGGAATTCTCTATATGGGACCCGACCCTCGAGTTAAGCTCAGACTATGCGCTCATGGCTGTATACATTATACATTATCATTTGCTGGATTGCAAATCAATATTTAAATCTTGCGGTTCATACAATACTATTCGATATTTAAACCTGTGAGCTCACCAGCGTTAGCTGACCCATTTTAGCATGTATCACAGGTACTCAGCAGTAGATTTGGACTGCCCTCAGGACTACTATAGCTCGAGTCAGCATGCAGACATTAGAGATTTTCTTGCATTAGTATATTTTGTACAAGTACTCATGTACTGAAATCTCTCATTTAATCGAACACGAGCTATGTACAGCTTCAAATGTTGTAAACATTTCTTATATTAACATATTTTGTTAAAACGACGCATATAGAGTCGTTTGCTATATATCTATGTGCTTTGATTATTGATTAGTAACACCCAAAGTATGCTTCCGCAAATCATTCAATTTGGGGGTGTTACACGAATACTCCAAAAGTTCTCTCAAAAGCATTCGATATATGAAATTAATTCTAATCTATCTCTAATCCTATGGTCCGCGTCTCCTCTGATGTGTTTCAATCTAAAGAATAGCGAACATGCCGAGTTCATCAAATCATTCAGACACAGAATAGTTGAGGGACCTATTTCTAGTAATTGGTTGGATTCTATCAATAGGTTTCAAACCACATCATAAGTTGGATAAATAAACATTTGAGAACTAATTCATCAATTCAAACATATCCTAATTACATGCGAGCAGAGTAACAAGATGGTTTAAAGCATAACTACCCTAGCATAATGTCTATCATACCAAACACAAATTTTTCTAGCCTAACATAGAAATTAATAAGGCATGCATTCTTAAATAATCATGGCAAAAGCACAACATATTTAAAAATAACAAGAAAGGATTTTTTTTACTAAAACCTGTTAGGCGTTAAAACAAATCTGCGCAACCGCAGTCTCGGAGCGACTCCGTACAAAGCTCCAAAGCTTGCTACTCTACTCCTACTAGCTAATTACTACTACTACTATTCTAGAGAAAAAGTGTGTGTGAGAGAGAAAGAATGAATTGTGTTGTGAGGGATGAGTGTGTGAAATGAGGAGGTTGATGCCTCTATTTATAGGCAAAGCCTTCCAAGCATGCTACCACTATTTGACACCTAATTCTTCCGATTTGCACTGAAATACCACCCCTAGCTCAAAGATTCGGCACCAAAAGGGTAGTATCGGACGACAAAAGGGGGTATCGAACACCAAAAAGGGCGAATACAACACCAAAAGGGGGGTATACCACCTCAAAGGGGTAGTATACCACCCTTTAGGGGTGGTATACGGCCCTATAGGGGTCGTATACGCCCCCAAAGGGGTGGTATCCCTTGGATCGTAAGTCTTGGTTGCTTGGTCGTAGTTCTTGTGATCTTTGTTTGGTTCTCTCTTCTTCGTTACTTGTCAGATTTGAACGATTCTTGCACCCATGGTTTTGTATTTTCCTGAAGATCAATATTACACAGATTAGGCCAGTTTTGCTTAAATATACGTCAAAACCACAAGTGAATCATTTTAGCTCTAGTTTGTTCGTTATTTTAGCATTTCAGTTGATTTTTCGAAAGGAAGTTTAAGCTTTGGCTCATTTTACATTTTTTGCATAAAACATTGATTATTTGATGTTTATTCCAAGATTTGAGCCAAAATGGGCTTGATAAGGTGCACAAAAACGTGACTTTTTGCCTCAAATCACTCACCGACAGCACCAAACCATCAATCGAAGGACGAGGTGGACCTATCAGCTATCCTGTTATCGACAGTGCATCTTTTGAACTTAAACACCACATCGTTCAACTCATTAAGGAGTTCTGCCAATACCATAAATTACCCCATGATGATCCCAACACCCACATAAACCGTTTTATTCAAACCACTAACTCTTACAAACCGAATGGGGTTGATCAGGACATAGTCGGCCTATACCTGTTCCCCTATTCTCTCACTCACCATGCCTTGACTTGGTTTGAGGGATTAGAGACCGGCTCTATCACCTCTTGGACGGAGATGGCTACTAAGCTCCTAACAAAGTACTTTCCTCTGGCCAAACAAACCAAATACAAGAATGACATCATCAACTTCCACCAAGCTCATGACGAATCTATCTATATGGCATGGGAGAGATACAAGAGTCTCCTAAACAAGTGTCCGAATCACTTGATAGAGAAAACCAGCCAGCTGTGCACGTTCTACAATGGTCTTGCTCCAAACCATCGCATCACCCTCGACGCTACTGCTCAAGGTAACTTCATGCAACAAACTGATAAAGAGGCGTGGAATCTGATCAAGAATATGATGATGCACCATCATGACTGGAACTCTGGTGAGCATTCCTCATCATCGGCACCGCTTGCTGCTCCAAATCCATTCCAGACCGAAGCTATCAAGGCCTTGACAGAGAAGATCGAAACCTTGACGAAACAAATCGGCGAAATGAAGAAACCATCCCAGCACGCCCACCAAGTTCAGGCATGCCAGAACTGTGCCAACCTACCTATAGAAGCTTATTAGGTTGAGTACGAGGATCCTGCTGATGGTACGGTTTACTACGCTCAATTTCCAGCTTGCCCACAAAATCCACCTGGTTTCGCTCGAACCTCTCCCCCTAGGACTAGAGGCAACCAATACCCACCTAAGAACCAACAACCTTTTCGACCCAATTATCAACCTAGGTACCCTACTTACCAACAACAACCCCAACTCACCTATAACCAACCACTATCATTGACTGCACCCGACGTAACTCAATCGACTGAACCCACTAAGACCCTTATGCCAATTACAAATTCAGATGACACCCTCACTAAATTCCTCGATGGCCAACACCAAATCAATCAACAGACTAGCGCTAGGCAAGACCAAATCGACTTATTCATTAGGAACCAACTGGCCGTTCTCAAAAATCTTGAGACATAGATAGGACAACTAGTCCAACGTCTTGATTCCAGGCCCCAGGGTAATCTTCCTAGTAACATGGTACAAAATCCCCACGTAGAAGAGGCTAAATAGATGAGTACTATAGACAAGAAGGTGGCACCGAGCCAACCTTCAACTCCTTCTCCTGTCCCACCGACAGTCGAGCATGTGTCTGTCCCTACACTTCAAAGGGAAGTACGAATTCCATTTCCAGGCCGTCTTATGAAAGCCTACAAAAGAAACACCTTCCGTCTCGATGGAAAGTTCATGGATACCGTGTCCAGGACTCCTTCCAGTTTAAAATACATCCTTAAACTCCTATCAACCAAGGACAATGTACCCGAAGTACCCAATATCCCACTGAACGTGGAATGTTCAACTATTCTTACAAATTCCTTACCTGAGAAATTAGGAGATATCGGACGTTTCACCCTTCCTTGTTCAATCTATCATTCAGGCATGATACACTCTCTAGCCGACCTAGGAGCCAGTATCAATCTTATACCAAGATGAGCGTCCAGCTAGCTGACCAATCCATTAGACACCCTAAGGGAATAGTTGAGAATGTCATGGTTATGGTAGATAAGTTCCTATATCCCACAGACTTCGTTGTGATTGACATTCAGGAGGATGTACACATTCCTATTATCTTAGGAAGACCATTCTTGAACACCGCACGTACTATCATCGATGTTTATTCACAGACTATCAGTCTTCGGATGATCAGGCTATGACAGAGCATGCGGAGCTATGTATGATATCTACAGGCAGAGTTACTTCGGATGATGATTTTGAACCAGACACACAAATGTTTGACGAGCACACTACGATTACTTCCGACCCTGGGGAAGAAGAAATGGAAGAAAAGTAAGAAATAGAAGAAATAGAAGAAGAAGAGGAGGACGAGACAGAAGAAGATCAGTCTACACCAACTTACCTTCCTGATTCATACCTTTCGACAACAGAGATAAAGCAGATAGACTACACTCAAAGCTTTATCCCTCTTCCAGATAGTGACTCAGAGGAAGAAGAACCACTGATTGACTATGCGCTTACTATGGAGAAACTTATCGCATCAGTTATCGATCCTACCAAACCGCTCACCTTTCCTCGATTTCGTGCTTTGGAGAATATCAATAGTACCATTGCTTTATCCAAGCAACATCCAGAGTTACGAGACAAGCTCCTGAAAAAGGTCGCAGACTATAAGGAATCTCAACTCCGACCACACATACCTCCTCAAGGGATTCAAGCCCTTGATTCATCTGAACCTCGAACTCAGTTCGAGCTAGGAGGTACTTCTGGGTCTAGTCATGATTCTGACTCTCAGGTTGAAAAGGAAATTGAGATGATCTCTTTTCAACTAATATCTCAGATCATCGATGATTCTCCGTCCACCGCTGTTGAGTTTCCTGATTCTCTAGAGGTTGATACCACAGCGACGGACAATGACAAGGATGATGTCGTATATGTTGATGTTCCGATCGATATCCGCTCTATTCACCTTCGTCTACCTTCCACTATTCCAAATTCTCCTCTCGAAATTATCCAAGTTCCAATCATCTCTAATCACGAAAAGATGATCAGTTCTATCGAGCAATACGAGGATGACATTCGTATAATGATGGTGATTATCATAGATTCTACTAATGAGTACATGCCACAATAGAGAGACTTGATAGAAGAGATCGAAGCAGAATATGAAATTTATCAAGCCAACGGTAGTGCCCAAAATCCTCAGTTCTTCCAAAACCGCCTTCATGCCTTCGCCGAAGACCTGGCACTTCAGCTTGCACAAGAACATCAAGACAATGATGGACTATCCGCAGAAGAGCTAGAGTTCATTCAGGAACAGAAGACCATATACGGCAAGGTATATGAAACACTGATCAAGTCCGCATTTCCATTTTCGCCCGAGCAGACTCATTTTTTGCACTCTTATCGAGCTCACTTGGATCATACAACTGGGAATCTTGAGGCATAGGTCGACATTATGATGATGAACGATCTTAGGGGATTGATGAACTCCATGCTAATAACGATTATATCGATGACTCTTCCCCACACAGGTTTTATATCGACTGCACCATAGAATTCCATGCTCATAAGATTATCAAAAGGCTTCAGTACGCGAGTATTGATGAAAGGATGTGCAACATCCCTTTATCCATAGTTGAAGGATCGATGGTTAATACCGCGAACTTTATCACAAAACAGCTTGGAGAAATCTTCGGTACTGTTTTCTCAGAGGAGCCCAGACAGTTATCTCATGATGGACTGCATGAGGTGTATAATAGAATGATTAACATCTTCTGCAAACCAAGCCTCACGTATTCCGATCATCAGAAGCAGCTAATCCAAGGCATCCTCGAATCCATCAGTGAATTAGGAAGAAACACTAGCACCATGACTCATGAGGACATTCATCTGCGCTTCTTCGGATTCATGGATTCATTGAGGCAGGAACGACCGGAGCGTGAGAGACTTGAGTACAACGGAACTTACTTTATAGATTCCGATGGGCCTATCTCCAAGGCAGTCTATGATATCACCCGGGACCTCTTATACTTACAGAGGGTGGCTGAGGAGCACTTCGATAGTTTCCTTTTCTTCGTGTCAAGAATCCCGAATGTCACCCAAGTCATCACTCGCCATTTTATGAGGTTCTACCCTCAACACTCCACGGCACCACTATCTAGCCCTGGAGGTTCCTCTTCCGGCTGATCCAAGAGGAACAAGAGTTGAGCCCTCGACTATAAATAAAAGCGCTTCTCGGGAGGCAACCCGTAGAATAAGTATCCTTTAGTATTAGTAGTATTTTGTATTTAAATTCCAAGAAGTGAAATATCTATGACTATCTTTCACACTTGGATATACAAACGATTTCAAAACGCCACTTCATTTTTCACTGGCAACTTTTACCACATCACTAATCCAAAAACTTAAGAAACATTTTCAAAATGTTAATTCACGTGTTTCGAGAATTTGAGTTACTTGTGTGCTACTTTCACACATTATGCTCGAACTTGTTTAAAAACACATGTGTTACAAATGATTTTTAGTAGAAAACATCTTTCACATTCTGGGATAGTGACACTTTTCAGTAAAAAACTATAAAATGAGAAGTCGGTGAAGAGTATATCCAATGTGTTCACACTTACGAGATATTTTCACAAGAGAGTATGATTGAATTGTTGAAGTGAAGAATTAAGCCACTTTTTACAAAGTGCGCTTCCCAAAAGCTGAATGAACTTCATGGAGCTGCTGCGAAGAGGATATTTGGCAAGTACTCTTCTTCAAAGACAATATATCTTCAGACTTTCAGCCTTCAAATTGATAGGGGAGTCTTCTCGTTCTTATCCTTGTTGTAATATGATCTGTAGTTTTATTTTAACGTTTAATAAAAGTAGTCTATACCATATCCTAAGCTTATCACTAAGTGTGGGATTCCAGCCCAAAATAAATACTTGAGAAACATTTTCCGATATGTTCAAACTCTAAGTGTGGGATTTTACTTGTAGTTAAATCTTAACTCAAGAGAACATTAGGGACAATGTTCCTCTAAGTGTGGAATAGCGGTATAGAATACCTTAGGTTAGATTCTTATTTCCAAAAGCAAACTCGAAAAATGTTCCTCAATTTTAAAAACCTCACATTTTCCAAAAAAGTTTGAGTTAAAATATCTCTAGGGAAACCATTTTCATTTATTAGTAAGGTATTTTGGAAAAACAAGATTAAATAAGTTAGGAATTTCTTGAGCTGAAATGATAATCTAATAAGGGCATGACATGGCTAGGCACATACAACCCAAACTTGCAGTGAACTATCTTGAGCCCATTAAAAGCATTCATTTTAAATGCTTCACTATTCGTTTGTTGAGTGTGTGCCGATGTATGCATCCTGAATTAGAACTTGCTCCTGGTATATATTTCGAGACCACATTGGTAGAGTACAATATCTTGAGAGAAACCATTTTCATATATGAGTAAGGTATTTTGGAAAAACAAGATTAAATAAGTTAGGAATTTCTTGAGTTGAAATGATAATCTAATAAGGGCAGGACATGGCTAGGGACATACAACCCAAACTTGCAGTGAGCTATCTTGAGCCCATTAAAAGCATTCATTTTAAATGCTTCACTATTCGTTTGTTGGTGTGTGCCGATGTATGCATCCTGAATTAGAACTTGCTCCTGGTATACATTTCGAGACCACATTGGTAGAGTACCGTACGCGGTATAGGTGAAATTAGAGGACCTTGACATTCCTTAGGATTTAACCCCCACTTTTAGCCTTCTTTTCAAGCCCAAAAACCCTTCCAGCACTTATCTTTGGTGTTGATGATCCACCTAGAAAACCCTATTGCGCCCTAGCCTTTTCTTTCTTGAAAACCAACATTTTAAACCCACTAATTCCCATACCCACCAAAACTTATCTTAGAATTTTTAAATCTTTTTGAAAAATTCTATTTAGATGTCCTATTTGTCTTCACTTCAAACCACAAAATTCGTGTTTACTCAAAACTTCTCGCGTGCGTTTCCATGATTAATACTCAAAAATCGAGAGTCTTGTGGTGCGAAAAATTAGCACCAAGTAAATTCGAAAGTTGTCAAATGATTGAAGGAATGAAAAGAATGAAAAGGATTGCAAACGGCAATAAAAATATAAAAATCCCTTAGAAGTTCCTTGGCAAAGAAGTTCTAAGCCAAAAACAGAAAGAAAAGAAAGAAAAATGGAAAAAGAAAAGAAAAATAAAAATATGTCATAAAGTTAAGTGCTTCAATTCTCCTGAAAACTTCGATTCTTCAAAAATATAAATCCTCCATGTGTTTTCAAAAGATAGAAGTCATAATAGCTATCTTCCTCCCTTATTGTTATCCGTTTCCATTTTTATTAAAGAGTATGTCTAAGTAATAATTTTCATAAGTTTAAAGGTCCTAAGATAAGCAAAACCCTTAAACCCAAAAATTACCACTTATCCATACCCTTTAACCCTCACCAAACATTACAACCCATTTGAATGTCCTGGGATAATTAGCACCATCCTCACCTAAGTGGTGGATATATGATTCTCGAGCAAGTCTATGACGATGGATGGTACATGACTAACTTATGAGCGATTTCGTTTGATTAGATTGATAGGTAACCCGAAACACTTCTGGGTGAATTGAGTGACCACCTGGTGAGATCGCCTAGTCATGTATATTTCAAAAGCATGCCCAAGAGAACCATTTCATGTTTCATAAACGAATACCTTATTTTCTCTTACTTTCCAGGATCTATTACTACTATATGGGAATGTTTGCTCTTAATATGGTTTGACTCACCCAAAATGCGTTGACATTTTCAAATATTTTCATTGGAAAGCAAGTGAGAATTTTGAGTTTTGCTTGAGGACAAGCAAAGTCAAAGTGTGGGATATTTGATAACACGTAAAAAGTCAAGTTTTTATGTGTTATTATCTAACCTTTTTAGCCCGATTATGGATGAAACATTTGAAATATAAAATTATATACTAAATTTTATCATGAAGGCTAAAATATAGACGATGCTTCAAGAATCAACTAAAATGGCCTAAAAACGAGTAAAATAGAGCACAAACAGTCAGTGAATCTCTCGTTCATGCCTTTCAATGCATTTTGAGCTATAATTGGAATTATGACCTCTAAGTTATGTCATTTTCTTCGTTAGGAAATTCCGAACGCGTGAGCACAAGAATCACTAAAAACGGATAAACGACGAAGAATTTACGCTAAAACGAAGAACCGAAGTACCGGAATACGGGCAAACCAGACCATATACGTCCAAGCTAAGCCGTATACGGCTTAGCACAGACCGTATACGGCCTGTCTAGACCGTATACATCCTAGCCCAGTCGTATATGGCCCAGTTTGCCCGTATACGGTTGGTGTTTGCCCGTATTTGCCCTAGTTTGCCCGTATATGGCCAAAACGACCCGTATCTTGTGTTTGGGCAATAAAAATGAGATTTTTATATGGGTGAGCAATACAGTTGGAAAATTGAAGGTTCAAATATGGGTCAAGGATACGGCTCGGCGTTTTCTATATATATGGGACTTCTCCTCACCATTTTAGGACATGAACACACACATCACCAACATACTTCACTCTCTCACTACTCTCTCTCTAGATTTAGGTTTTTATTTTTAGTTTTCGTAGTTAGTGGCTAGTTAGTCGGTTAACACTCAACCGTACTAATAGAGGGGTAATATTGTAATACCGCTTGGAGGATACTTGAAGTTCTGCTTGTATTCTTTCACGTTGTATTCAGTTACGCTCTTATTGCGGTTATACTATCCTTTTATCTATTTTAATTATGATGATTATTATTGCTGTTATCATGCTAGATTTAGGATCGTTTGCCATGATTAGCGATTACTTATATTGCGTTTTTGCTATGATGTAGTTAGTCGTAATAGTTGGGATGATGTCATTATGAAACAACGGAGGTAACATTATACGGCTTTCATTTGTATAGCGCTGGAAACACCAATGTGTGTAGTACAGAATGTGGAAGCTATGAAAGTAGTAGGCACAATCCGTTGTGGAGTAATGTTATAAACAAACTATCGCTTTGACTTACTTTCTATCTATGATTTTAAACCTCTTTTAAACTAAACGCCTTTCAACCAGTAAACGTGATTATGGCCTTAATGATAGGACGTCGCGAACCCTATCCAAAGGTACTTAGTTATCTGTGTCTAAACATGGTCTGATTTATAAATAGCGTAAACATTGCTTTCTAAAATGAACACAAAGTACATCGTCGTTGTGGAAATAATGCTTTCTGTATTAAACGTAAAGTACACTGCGATTATGGAATAATGTTTTATGATTAGAACGCAAGTACAATGGAACTGTGAAATTACTGCTTTCTCTTCTGAATGCAAAGTACACAGTGATTGTGGAAACACTATTTTCTAAAATGAACACAAATATCACACTGTGAATAAATTAGGGATTTATTGGGACTTTAAAGTAAGGGCTGGTTTATATCATAGATGGATAATTACTACGCTTAAATACAAACTTAGTTAAATAAGTCTAGGGCAACCTTTATGAAGAACCGTAGGTACCGGCTAAGTACTTGGTAAAGCGATGGAAACACCACCGGTGGAGTACAATGTATAAACCACGAAAATCTCATCCTTACTTCACTGTGTGGATTAACGAGGTGACTATATAAAGCAAAGTAAGTACCGTCAGTCGGCTAAGTACATGGTTAAGACACAAAAAAAGCCGTTGTTACTTGTTTTTTACATTATCAGTGATCATACTACTCCTAGACTTTACAAAACCCATCGGTAGAAAGTAATCAAAGCACACAAGATCTTGTCTTAAACTTGAATGTTTTGTTTAAATTAAGTATTCTTGTGGGCTTAAGAAAGGTCGGACATCGAGTTGGTTTGTTACCTTATTCATGCACCCAGGATTTCAATCCATATAAGGGTCACTATACCTTCACATGTTAGTGTTGTGGGATGGATAAACTACTCCGATCAGAATCATGATAGCCTAGTTACTCAGTGACATACTGATCGAGAACTCTATCAGTAGGGAACTAGTGCTTACTCCACTAATACTTGAAATAAGTGAAACACAAGAGTTTATGACAATTTCAAAACTCATACATCATCCCAGTTATAGGCTACCGAAGTCATAGAAAATACCTCTTCTAGATTATCTGCTAACTACCTATATTTTATTCGCTTTATGTAAGTTTCTTCCTAAGTATAACAAAAACAAATTAAAACACTCAAAATATCTTTTAAAACCATTGCTAGTTAGATAGACCGTCTCTTACGTCCACGATCCACAATACACTGACTCATAGAACAACCCTAGGTCATCCTTATCATTGAACTCCCACAGTTTTAAGTATACTTAGGCCCCGCATTTACAAATATAAAACCCACTGATCGCGTCCCGGTACTGTTCGGTCGGTCCTTTTGACGACGAGGATGGTTCTCCCCTTTCAGAAGGAGAGAGCTTCAAAGCCTGACTCTTCGGGGCGCATCAGGTAGCTTCTAGGTATTCCACGATGAGATAGACCTATGACAGTTCCTTAGTTTCCATGTATTTGTACTCCACACGAGGTATTTCAAATGCTATACGAAGTATTGTGCCGTTTTATGGAATATTTATAGCTTCGTATGGTAGTATGAGATAACTATATCTACTTAGTATTAGGGTTGATCAAGTCCTATCCTAAGGGCAATAGTCACGTAAAAGACTAGAAAGGGTGGAAACTTAATTAAGTCTATATTCATGTAAAACTTAACCAGATATACAGCAAAACAATCACCAATCATTATATATTAAATAAACATCATCCCTAATCCTAATATCTACATTTCAACAATCACAATATCAGACTACTACGTTAATATCATGGCAATATTCGCAACACAAACAAAGATATCATGCAAACAAGACATAATAACTGTAAGTAAAGGAATAAGTAAGAACCAGAATTTAAGCAGCGTAACACTGAGTAGTACAAGGCAGAATCTTGAAAACTTCATTACAACAACATTCCCAAGCCACAGCTATCTTCCCCACTCGAACCGTTGCCTACGTCTCTTTAGTTCTCTAGAGAGGGAAACTAGAGAGAGAAAATACACTAAAAGTAAACCTAGTGTAACATCCTCCCTATCGGTCTGGTAATTCTCTTTTTTTTTATCGAATATTTAATTATTTTAGGAATTACTTGGCATTATTTGTTTATTGAGAAACTTAAGTAAATAGCTCTCAGACTTATTGTGAATAATAAATTGTTACTTGTTTTAATTTACTATAGTCGACGGTACAATAAAATAAGTTTCTCGTAATTGATATTTAAGTTCCAGACAATAGAATTAAGACGGATATAAAATACTCAAATAACTAAAGTCAGTTATATGGAGAGGCCGACTCATTTGCGCCATTTCCCCCAAATTAGAAAGCTTACCTTCTTAATCAAAACCTTACACAAAAAAAACCTAAATACTAGAGATCAAAAGAAGAAATCAAATTGAAGTTGTGATTGCAAGTTTAATTCCTTTATTTCTTTGAAATCATCATCTTCCACATCTAGTGTAAGTATTCTTCTTCCTCATGAAACTTAAGTGGTTAATTAGGTTAAGATTAAAATTGAGGAAATTGTTGATTAATTGATGATTTATGACGATTTCTGGTGCTATATAGTGCTATGAACTGAATTGCCTAACTCGAAATTGTGTGTTTATGTTCTTGAAATGTGATTGTGGAATTTGAGAAAGCAACTTAAATAAGTATTAGGATTTTGGTATGAAAATAGAATTATTGATGTTGCTTGATGATATTTGGGATTAGTTAGTGGTAATATGTTGTTGTTGTGGTATTAAAACATCTCCTTTGTCGATTTCATAATTGAAAGATTGATAATTTTGAGTTTGGTTCGTAATTGGGTATGTTGTGTTTTGTTGCTGCTGTTGTGAATCAGATGAACAAGCCGACGGCTCAATGAGCCAAACCGGCGGGTTCTGTGTAAGCTGGGAGGAACCGGCGGGTCAGGTGACCTAGCCGGCGGGTTTTACCCTCAGACCGGCGGCTTGTTTGGCTATCCGGCGGCTCCTACAGTCTTTAAAACACAATTTGGTTTGGTTACACCAAAACCTAATTCACCCGGTTGCCCAGGGTGATGACCCGGCTGCTTGATGTTGAACCCGGAGGGCCCAGCCGGCGGGTCATGAGCCATTCCAACAATTTTTATTTGTTGAATGTTAATGTTAATTGTATTGTATATGATATAACATTGATAGATCAGTATTAGTATATGATAATAACTATGTTGAGATTACTAATACATGATTAAGAACTTGTAACTTTGATGACATTTGTACTAAATTCTTAATGTTATGGATTAATATAAGTTATGTATTAAAGATCCTGATTACTAACTTATATTTGATTGTTGATTCTCATATCCTACAAAGACTAAGTGATGTCTGGATTCTAAGTTTGTGAAGACAAAGGTATCGGTGAGTGGATTTAGAACTCACCATTTGAATTAGTTGTAACTATTTGGTTACAACAAGTAAACGTAGATGTGTGCTAGACTGTTTAGTCTTGATTATTAATTATTAATCTACGTGATATGTGAACCAATGTGTATCAATGTTATTGAGGTCAACGTATTAGTTGGGCTTATTGGTTATTATGTGAATTACACAGGATCTTGATTCATTCGTTGTGTGTAGAACTTGTGTTTGATTATAATAACCATTAGCTATCGGTCTCGTCCGTTATGGCCATACGGATATGTACGATAAGTGTTCTTGGTAACCCTCGGGTATTATGATAACCCAGGAGCCACCGATCCTCATTGAAATATGTGTGTTTATGATTATTTGGTGTAAACTCATAGTTAAGCTAAGTTGAATTGTGTGTGATAAATCTACTCACTTAGCTTTGTGCTAATCCCTCCAATTACTTCCTGCAGGATATGTTTTGATTACTAGTGGGTGCAGGAGGTGAATAGTTGTTCAAGGAATGTTTAACTGCGCTTAAAAACTCTGATATGGTTTTTGTAATAAACCTTCTTTTGAGAAATTTATAATACCCCGTTTTGAGTACCTTTGTAATGTTTTTAATAACTTGAAAGTTTAGTACCAATTATGTAAACAGGATATATATCTTGTATAGTAAGGAAATGTATTTTAATTTCATGCTTCCGAATTTATTAATATAATATTCTTATATAGAACGAGGGGTGTTATAAGTTGGTATCAGAGCATAGTTTTGGGTTAATTGAGCATTTTAAAATGTTCAATCCCAATTCTAAGTTGTGTCATGTCAAACATTTCTGGGTATGGGATTTAGCATTGATTGTGAATCTGTTAGTAGATAGGTACTAATGATTAACAAGTTTCAAGTGTTGTGTTGAATACAGATATGGCAGATAACGAGCAACCGACCACCAACCCTAATAATGCCTCAAGGATCGATGTTCCTCCTTCAGATATTCATAATGAGAGACATGATCATGAGGGTACTTCTATTCATGCTCATGAAGAATCGAATAAAGATGATTATCTTTTTCAACTAGAAGATGGGGTGATTAATCTCAGAGAATTTAAAAGACAGACTGAAACTGCATCATCTGAGCAACGTTCTCAGCAACAGATACCTGTGTTTGGTAATATTCCTCCCTTTCAATCAAATAAACTGTGTTCATTCAAAACGTTCATGGCAAGTAAACCACCGGAGTTTAGAGGTAGTACAAATCCATCTGTAACTTTAAATTGGTTAAGAGATATGGAGCGGAAATTTGATGTTACTCGTTGTGAAGAAGAATCCAAAGTGTTTTATGCTATTCAATGTTTAAAAGATGAAGCTATGGTTTGGTGGGACTCGATTACTAGTCATTTGACTCAACAGCAAAAAGAAGCTATTCGATGGTTTGATTTCCATCAAGCTATTTGTAATCAATATTGTTCAGATTTTGATATGGCGCGAATTATACGAGAGTTTACAAATTTGCAGCTAATAGACAAAATGACTATTGATGAATTGATTTCGCAATTTTCGAATTGGTGTAGTTCTTGTAGATCTAAACATATTGGGCCATGTACTATTCAGACAAATAAATGTGTTAAATGCGGTGAGCTTGGTCATGAATTTAAGAGCTGCAAGTATCCGAACTATGTCTGTTGGAATTGTAAGAAGGAAGGTCACAGAGTTGGAGAATGTCCTGAGGCAAAGAAACAGGGTTCAGTTTCTGTCGGGAGTTCGTCATCTTCTGGTCAAAAGCGGAAGAATCCTCCGCCAGCTATGAGTAGGGCATTCCAGATGATAGTTGATGAGGTTGTTCACACTGATGATGTGATAACTGGTACTTTTCTTATAAACTCTATACCAGCTCATGTTTTATTTTATTCTGGAGCGAACGGTTCCTTTATCTCTGTGTGCTTTTGTGATAAATTGAATGTGAACCCTACTGTGATTACAAGACCTGTAGAAGTAGAGATTGTTAGTGGCAAAATGGTTCCTGTTACCACCTCAGTAACTGGAGCTAGTATTGTGATTGATGACCAGACTTTCCCAATTTCGTTTCTATTAATGCCAATTCCCAGTTTTGATGTAATTATTGGCATGGATTGGTTAAGTCAGAATAAAGCAAGTATAGATTGCCACCATAAGTTGATTAGAATCCTAATATCTGAAGAGTCATATGTAGTAGCTCGAGGAGAACGGGATAGTGGGTGTATACCTTTGATCTCTATGATGAAAACTAGGAAGTCATTGTCCAAAGGTTATGAGTCCTACCTAGCTTATCTCATTGATGCCAAATTAGAAAAGAAGTCCATTTTTTATGTTCCGGTTGTCTCTGAATATCCGAAGGTGTTTCCCGATGATTTACCTGGTTTACCACCAGTTAGGGAAGTTGAATATCAGATTGATCTTATTCCTGGCTCCTCTCCAGTAGCTAAAGTTCCTTATAGATTAGCTCCATCTGAGATGAGTGAAATGATGAATCAGATTCAGGAATTACTGGATAAAGGGTTTATTAGACCTAGTTCTTCCCCGTGGGGTGCACCAGTATTATTTGTTAAAAAGAAAGATGGGTCTTTTAGAATGTGCATTGATTATCGGGAGTTAAACAAAAGAACAGTAAAGAATAAATATCCTCTGCCTCGAATAGATGATTTGTTTGATCAGTTGCAGGGATCTTCTGTTTATTCTAAAACTGATTTGAGGTCGGGTTACCATCAGGTTCTTGTTCGTGAACAGGACATCTCAAAGACTGCTTTTCGTACCAGGTATGGTCATTATGAATTCCTGGTGATGCCTTTTGGATTAACAAATGCTCCGGCAGTCTTCATGGATTTAACGAACAGGGTATGTCGACCATTTCTTGATAAATTTGTAATCATTTTTATTGATGATATTCTTGTATATTCTAAGTCCGAATCAGAACATGCCATGCATTTGAGGTTGGTGTTAGAAACTTTGAAAAGAGAACACTTATATGCAAAGTTTTCCAAATGTGAATTCTGGATTCGGGAGGTACAGTTTTTGGGTCATATTATCTGTAATGATGGGGTTAAAGTTGATCCTTCTAAAGTAGAAGCCGTAATGAATTGGAAAGTTCCAAGGAATGCTTTTAAAATTAAATGTTTTCTGGGTTTAGCAGGATATTACCAGAAGTTCATTAATGATTTTTCTAAAATAGCCGGTCCGTTGACTAAATTAACCCGTAAAAATGAAAAGTTTGAGTGGAATGATCAACAAGAACATGCCTTTCAGACTCTGAGACAATTGTTGTGTCAAGCCTTAGTGTTAGTATTACCGAATGGGATTGAAGATTTTATTGTATATTGTGATGCATCCTACTCTGGTTTGGGTTGCGTCCTTATGCAAAGAGACGGAGTCATTGCTTATGCTTCCCGCCAGTTAAAACCACATGAAAAGAATTATCCAACACATGATTTAGAGTTGGCAGTTGTTGTGTTTGCTTTGAAAATCTGGAGACACTATTTATATGGTACTAAATGTATTGTTTGCACTGATCATAAAAGTCTTCAGTATGTGTTTTCACAGAAAGAACTGAATATGCGTCAAAGACGATGGTTAGAATTAATCAAAGACTATGATTGTGAAATACATTACCATCCAGGAAAGGCAAATGTAGTTGCAGATGCTTTGAGCAGAAAAGGTATCTCTGACCGAGTTTATTTTCTGCGAGTTGATGTTTCTTCTGACCTGATGGATCAAATTAAAGCTGAACAGTTAGAAGCTTTGTTGGACTATAATCTTAAGTCAGAAATTATGTTGAAAAGAAAAGAATTATTGGTTGACGATTCTAGAGGATTAAAGAATTTTCACTCTCGTGTTTGGATTCCTCTCATCGGTGGTATTCGGGATATGCTTTTGACTGAAACTCACAAGTCTCGATTGTCTGTCCACCCTGGTAGTACGCGGATGTATAATGACTTGAAACCTTTGTACTAGTGGCCCACAATGAAAACTGATATAGCTCGGTTTGTTGGTAATTGTCACATATGTGCTCAAGTTAAAGCCGAACACCAAAAGCCATATGGGTCGTTAAAACAATTAGAGATTCCAGAATGGAAATGGGAACACCTAACTATGGATTTTGTAACTAAACTTCCACATACATCCCGAGATAATGATATGATTTGGGTTATCGTTGATCGGTTAACAAAAAGTGCTTATTTTCTAGCTACGAGTGAAACAGCATCTTTGACTAAACTTGCTCAATTGTACATTAATGAAATTATCTCGAGACATGGTATTCCAATATCGATGTTTCAGATAGAGATTCTCGTTTTATTTCTCATTTCTGGCAAAGTTTGCAACAAGAATTGGGTACACGTATAAATCTCAGTACAACTTATCATCCTCAGGAAGACGTTCAGTCAGAACGTACAATTCAGACGTTAGAGGATATGTTGAGAGCTTGTGTCATGGAATATGGAGGTTCTTGGGATTCTCACCTGCCGTTGGTGGAGTTTGCTTATAATAATTCCTATCATTCCAGTATTGGTATGTCTCCATATGAAATGTTATATGGGCGTCATTGTAGAACTTCCACGTGTTAGTTGGAAGCTGGAGAAAAGCAGTTTGCAAGCCCAGACATTGTTCAGATAACGGCTGACAAAGTGACAATATCCCGAGAAAAGTTAAAATCTGCACGTGATAGACAGAAACAGTATGCAGACCCACGTAGGCGACCATTTACATTCTCCGAAGTTGAGTTGGTTTATTTAAAAGTCTCACCTTGGAAAGGTGTGATTAGATTTGGAAAGCGAGGAAAATTGGCACCTAGATACATTGGCCCCTTAAGAATTCGTCAAGTGGTTAATGATCTATCAGTCTCATTGGATAATGCTGGTATTCACGATACATTTAATATCTGTTATTTGAGGAAAATTGGCACCTAGATACATTGGCCTCCTAAACTTGCTGGTATTCACGATACATTTAATATCTGTTATTTGAGAAAGTGTAATGTCGAGGATCAATCTCAGATTTTTCCCTTACAAGATTTGAAAGTGTTGGAGCATGATTGTCTAAAGCTTGATTTATTAATTGTTTTGTAAATCTGACTAAGTGTTTTGATGATTGCGACAATATTAGTTCCGTGAATAGCTTATTGTCGTATGTAAAAGTCACTCCGACAATGGCATTATCGGAGTTGACCATTTCAAAGTTAATTTAGTATTGTCGCACATTTTAGTCTATAAATAGGCTTTTGTTTAATTCATTTGAACTAAGCCTTTTGTAATATTCACACAGTTTTTCTCTCTGTGTTCTTGAAATACAAAAGCAAGTTTAGATTGAATACTTCTTGTTCTCTTATTCATATATTGTTGTATATCTTGTATTCCGCATAAGATATATAAGTTCTAGTTGCGATTCGTGATCCACGGCACTACAAAGTGGTATCAGAGCCATACGAATAGAATTAGGACTGTTTGATTGAATTAGAGATTGATTTTGAGGTATTTGATTGATTTGAAGGACTCAGAAGATTCAGTTTGATATTGTTTGATTGATTTTGAGGTATTTAAGGTATTTGACACTATTTGATTGATTTGGACGATCAATTTGCTTCGAATTTGAAGAGCTTTATCAAAATCAGAAGACACTTATTGTTGTACGTGATTCTGTGATCATAATTCATCTGAATTTGATCTGATTCTCTTATTTTGATCTTTTGATTGTTTACGTACTTATCGTCAAATTGTACGGATTCATAAATTTGACAGTAAAAGATCAAATTGAGTAGATACGAGTATCAAATATTGAATTCCGAGCTCAGTGATATAAAATTTAGCAAAAACGAGCTAAAATTGAAGATTTTACAACACTTTTCATTTTCTAGAAATTTCATGCGTGAATAAGTAATTCCGACAATAGTGATAACCATTTTCTCCGTGATTGCATTTACGTGAATAGTGATCCAACAATAAGCTATTGTCGCATGAACAGTAGTTGATTATTGACGGATTTGTGTGATTAGTGATCCGATAATAAGCTATTGTCGCATGAACAGTAGTTGATTATTGACAGATTTGTATTCTCGGACTCTCATTGACGGATACTCATTGACGGATTGATTGTGTTAGTTTCGCATAAACAGTGTTTGGAGTGTTTGTTATTGCCGGAGTGTTATTCACGGATAGTTGTTGTTGATGGAGTGTTATTGACGGATTGACCATTACTCTCGGATTGACCATTAATCTCGGATTGATCATTACTCTCGGAGTGTTCTGAAGCTATTATTCTCGGAGTATTTTTCTTATTCTCGGATATTGATATTCTCGAATTTTTCTAAGTGTTTACAATGGCTCATGTGAATTGGCAAGCTATGATGAAGAATGAACAAGAGACTGGAACTACAACCAAACCACCAAAGTTCTTATGTCAAAATGATTATGATGATTGGAGGTATCTGTTTGAGTCGTTTATTGCTCTATATGATCCGGATCTAATGATTCCTATCTTGGAGCAATACATTCATCCTAGAGCTGAAGGAATTTATAGAGATAATAATCCTCCTCCCAAGTCACTCAAAATGATGACTTCTGATGAAAGGAAAGAACATGATCGAGACAAGAAAGCTAAGTCAGTTATCTCTATGAGTCTTCCTAGTGATGTTCTTGCTGGATGGAAAGATTTGAATACGGCATATGAGCTCTATAAAGCAATGGAGAAACGTTTTGCTGGTAACGACAAGTTGAAGAAAAGTAAATGTGACTTGTTAAAGAAAAAATGGGATGTATTCACATGCATGCCAAATGAATCTTTTAATGACTTAATTGTCCGATATTCCCAGTTAATCAGTGAGCTCAAAAGACATGGTTTAATTTTGGAACATCTTGAAATCAATGAGAAGTTGATTGAAGTTTTACCCTCAAGGTGGGATATTAAGGCTAACATTTTGATGGAAGATGAATCATTGGGTGAATATGCATATGAAGACTTGATCAACAAGTTGCAAGTATATGATGTTTCTTTACAGAAAAAGGAGACTGGAAAGATGATGCAATATTCTCAATATGGTTCTAAGAAAACTTCAGAAACAACAGCCTTGTTCTCTGGTTCTGAGACATTCAATGGTGGGAATTCTAGTGGAGCTACAGGTGGATATTCTGGTTTTAGATTTTATGGATCTGGAAGTGCTTCAGCTACCAGTCATCAACAACAAAATTCCAATGAACATAGTTCAAAGATTACTGAAGAACATGCAAATGTTGTCACAGCTTTTCTTTCATCATATGAAGCGTTTATTTCTGGAAAGGTTGGTAATGTAGACTTGACAGAAGAGGATTACGATCAGTTACATCCTGACGATCTTGAAGAAATGGACCTCCTATGGAATCTTGCTATGTTAACAAGAAAAGTTAAAAAGTTTCTTCAAAGAACTGGAAAAGGAAAGTTGGGGGGTAAACCAGGATTTGATAAATCGAAGGTTCGGTGTTACAACTATCAGAATTTAGGACACTTTGCTCGGGAATGTGAGAAAAGCAAAGCACCTACATCTGGTTTCCAAGCCTTCTACATCCAAAACCTATTCTTCTTCTGCTCAAGCACAATCTTCTAGAAAAGATACATCTCTTGCACCCATATCATCAGCACTAATTTCAACAGCATATGAATTTTATGATTGGAGTGCGCATGTGGAGGAATATTCCCATAACCAAGCTTTCATGGCAAATGTCTCTGAGGTTGATTCTTCTCCATTTGAACAAATTTGTTCAAAATGTACTGACTTGAGTGATCAACTCAATCTTTACAAAACTCAAAATCAACAGCTTTTAACTGACATTGAACTGATTAAAAATCAAAATAAGGAGTTGGTGGAAAACAACATGCTTTTAAGTAAACGTTTTGAGTCAACTGATGTTGAGACTCATGATTTGAAAGCTAAATTTTAAATCAGCAATCCATCATAAACAGTTATTTGGTTGAGATGGATTTACTTAAACAAGAAAAATCTGAAGTTGATTCTAAAATTTTAGATCTTGAAAGACAATTGTTGAATGTTTCTACATCAGCAGTGGTTTTTGATGAAATTATCCATAAACAGCGTTTAGATACCAAATCTAAATCTGGTATTGGATATCAAAATGATTTAAATGCAAAAACCAAAGCATCAAAAGCAGAATCTAATGCTGGAATAGGATATCATTTTGTTCCACCACTAAAATCTTATTTTCAATTGCCAGTTAAAGATGAATCTGATTCTGAGTTTGTGTATGGGAAGGGAAAAGTTGATGATTCAAAACCTCCCAAGGATATTCATCCTATTGGCACGCGTTGGGTTTTCAGAAATAAGAAAGATGATCGAGGAATTGTGGTTCATAATAAAGCAAGATTAGTGGTTCAAGGATTCACTCAAATTGAAGGTTTGGATTATGACGAAGTTTTTGCTCCGGTTGCTAGACTTGAATCCATTCGAATTTTTCTAGCATATGCTTCTTTCATGAATTTCAAAGTGTATCAGCTAGATGTCAAGTGTGCATTTTTGTATGGGAAAGTGCATGAAGAAGTGTTTGTCAAACAACCACCAGGTTTTGAAGATCCTAAATACCCAGATTATGTGTTTCGGTTGAATAAAGCCTTATATGGGTTACATCAAGCTCCTCGAGCTTGGTATGAGACTTTATCTCAACATCTGCTCGCTAATGGGTTTTTGAGGGGTCAAATTAATAGTACACTCTTCATTCGGAAAACAAAAGGAAATTTGCTACACGTTCAAGTATATGTGGATGACATTATATTCGGGTCTACGAATGACAGTTTGTGCAAAGAATTTGAGCATATCATGAAGTCTAAGTTTGAAATGAGTTCAATGGGGGGAAATGTCTTTCTTTCTAGGTTTGCAAGTTCAGCAACTAGACAAGGGCATTTTCATACATCAAATGAAGTATGTTCATGACATCTTAAAGAAATTTACGATGTTGGATGCCAAATCTATTTCGACTCCCATTGATCTTGTTGACAAAATTGGACCTGCTCTTGATGACTCACCAACTGATCAAAAGGAATATCGATCAATGATTGGTTCTCTCATGTACTTAACTGCTTCAAGACCTGATATTATGTTTGTTGTGTCTATTTGTTTGCGGTATCAAGCAAATCCCAAAGTCTCACATTTGAGGGCCGTACAGAGAATCTTTAGATATTTGAAGGGCAAGCCTGATCTAGGCATCTGGTATTCGAATAATGGAGACTTTACACTTTCAGCATACTCTGATTCTGACTATGGCGGATGTGGTATTGACTTCAAATCCACATCAGGTGGATGTCAATTTTTGGGAGATCGACTCGTGACCTGGCAATGCAAGAAACAAAACACTGTTTCTACCTCTACTGCGGAGGCAGAATATATTGCTGCTGCCAGTTGTTGTTCACAAATCCTCTGGATTCAACAACAACTTCGAGATTATGGTTTACTTTTTACCAAAACTCCTTTGCATATTGACAATACTGCAGCCATAAGTATCATACGTAATCCCGTTTAGCACTCAAAAACTAAACATATTGAAATACGTTTTCACTTCATACGGGATTGCTATGAGAAAAACTTGATCATTTTGGTTCATGTTGACACATTAAAACAAAGAGCTGATTTGTTTACCAAAGCTTTTTCAAAACCACGTTTTGAGGAACTCATTTCGATGCTCGGCATGAAACATTTGGATCAAATTAAGTAAACTTTGGATCTTTAACATTTTATTTTCTGTTTGTTGTTTGCTTGTTTTCTTTCATAAAAATAAAAATCCAAAAACATTTGAAAAATAAAAAACCGGGGGAGATTTTGTGAAAAAAGTTGGGAAATGATAGTACATTGGGAAATGTATTAATAAATAATACGTAAAAGAAATGATAAGTACTATATTTGATGTGTTAGTAGGTTTACATAGCATTTTAAACCAAATTTTCTACTAATTAATTTTATATGTGATTTATTGGTAGGCATTTTTGCATTTAAAATATCTAGTCTAAGAAATTTTAATCATATATGCATATTATTTTACATAATCAAAATATTAATATATGACAATCAAAGGTTATCAAAATGATAATAAATGTCTTAAATTTTGAAGGATTAGTATATTATGATTCATGATTTAGGGTCTTAATATTATGATATCTGAGGAAATATATTGACTATTTGTTGTACTGAGTACAGACCTTAGTTGATATATTTTTATAAACGGACGTGCAAATATTCCAAAGTTTCATATATTAAATCAAAATAAACTGTATCACTCTGTTATACGATGTATAGACCTGTGATACAGTTTATAAGTCCAACCCGGGATATGACATATGTGACTAAGTGTCATTCCAACATATGTGTGTACTTCTAAAGATATCATCATATTTTCACTCTTTATATGAAAATATTAATATATTATGAATTTAAAAGTATATTTCTATTTAGATTATACAAAGTAATATGCATGCGAATAATAAAAGAATTAAAGATATTTAAATGCAAGAGTGTTTAAGAGAACAATAATACCAATAATCACATGTAGAATTATTCTTAGAAAGTCTGTTTTATTAATGCTAAGTAAATTTAAAGAGGTCAAAAATACTAACAATCAAAATAGACTTTCATTTCTAAACAATAAAAATAAATACATTCATGTATCCCAATATGATCCCAACTCATGAGAATTACCCCAACAAAAATATTTTACTTTTATTCTGTTATGTTAGTTTGTAAATATTTAGTTTAAAGATTTTTCAATTTTTCAAATTTTAGTTTTTAAAATAGTTTAGCATTTTATCCAAAGTAAATTTGATTTGATAAAAATGTTTCATTAAAAGTTATTGTTGGATTTATATATGTTGGATTTTTATTCACGGATATCTTTTTATTCACGGATAAAAAAAGGGGGGAAGTGTATAAGTATTTCAAAAATTTGAAATTTTACACACACTTTCATTTTTATCCGACAAAACCCCTTTTCACTCCGACAATATATATCCGACAATACGCTGACGGTTGATTTTGCTTTGATTACTTGCTGTGTGTTACGATTCACTTGTTTTTGTTCCGACAGAATTGAACGCCTTCTTATTCCGCATCGATTGGTATAATTTGCCCTCTTTATCTCCTTGTAAATAAGTTTTAATCGTTGAATTTGTGCGAAATACACTGTTCATGAACAGTACTATAGGATCGTCCGACAATAACCATTGTCGGATGAACAGTGAATTAGGGTTTTGATGCGTGAATAGCTTATTCACGCATGAACAGTGTTCCGAGAATCTGACCTTGATTGACTTTGACTTGTTTGACTACTTGTTACGACAATTCATTATTATCACATGAACAGTACCTATTCACGCATGAATAGTACTCCGACAAATGTTATTCATGCATAAACAGTGTTCTGTGTATAACTAATTTCGTATAATAATGTGATTGTCGCATGAATAGTGCTCAAAATATTATTGTCGCATGTTTTCAACACTTAGAAAATTTTTAGATTTTTGAGACTTAATTTTTTTCAAAATATTTTTAGGTTCTTTGCTTAACATATACTTTGTGCAGTTTGTATTTGTATATCCATGAAAGCTCTTGATCCTATCGCTGCAGCACAACCTGATGTACTTTGAAGGCCTGTTGTTTTTGAGAAAAGAAACAATGCCACAGCTTATCTACTCGAGGAGCCAGATAAACCTGAAACCGGGAAATGTTGTCCCTGTGCTAAGGATCTAGAACAGATTACTTGAACCAATTGTGTGGCGGAATCACACGATTGAAGTAACGAGCATAAACTATAAATCAAAACAATAAGATATTGAATAATAAGGCTTTGTATATTAATAACAAACGAATTCTAGCTTGTTTACAGAGGTTTTAGTCGACAAGTTGTGCAAAGGTTTTGTCCAACCTTTGCAATGAGCCGTGATGGCTCTATATATACAAACAGATCGATTCGCGACACTTGCTAAGTGTCGCAGATCATAACCCTAGTGCGACACTTACTGAGTGTCGCCTGAACGCGACACTAGATAAGTGTCACTCAAAACAGAAAATTATCTATTTTCTAATCTAAGCTATTACAGACTCAAGACCAACTGACAGACACACTAATATGACTCAACAAACTCCCCCGTGTCTTCAGCTTGGTCTTTAAAAATATCTTCAATATCAGATCCAGTCTGTCAGGAGATTCCCACCAGCATGAATTCCCTTAGCAATACAGAGATCCACAACTCTCTGAAACCTCACAGCATCTTCTTGATCAATCATATCAAATTGCAATCTGTTACTGTGAAGAGCTTGAAGATCATTCTTTGACTTGTTAATCAGGGTAAGAGGATCAAAAACTCTAAGAGTGTAGCCAGTAACATGTTTCCATTCTTTAGCATCACGACCTGGTCCCTTTTGAGAAAAATATTCAATAACCGCCTCTCCAGTAACCGTGTCATACCACCAGAACCTAAAATTTCCCAGCACATCAAATGGTAACTTTTCAAATGGCACTTGGGTAAGATTCTTGGTTGGAGGATAATGATAACCATATATGGGTTGGCGCGTCCTCGGGTCCAACTTCTTCTTATTTGAAAATCTAATTCCCATTAGTGGTCGAATCCATTTAAATTTCTTCGTATTTATTTCTCGACGCAGTATTTGCTGAAAGAATTCAGCTTCTCGATTATCAGTGGGATTTATCATATTCAATTGAGCTAGTCGATTTAGATCAACCTTCGGTAATGTAGTCAAATGATCTAGCCTTGCCTTAAAATATTGAATGTCATCTTGCCTTTTGATGACAAACAATCGAAAATCAGCATCGAATTTCCAGCTTTTAATAAGCCCAGATAAGTCTCCACGAACAGAATATGCTCGGCATCTTTTCAACTCGGGCGTTGGAGGCAAAATCCATTCTGGATACTTTCAAGGTTGAGCAGTAGATGTTGAAGTACCAGCAGAATGGGAAGATGGTTCGGCAGAAGCTGCAGGAGAAGCAGCAGGAACGGTATCATCATCTGATTCTACCTCCTCATATGGATTATCCTCAAACTCATCTTCATCAGAAACCTCATCAGGTTCAAATTGAACATCATCGGCAAACATGTTTGGACCCTCATTCTCAACATTTCCAAATACAAGACTTTGTAGATATTCAAGATTAGCATGCGAGTAATCTACATTTAATGGTACTGATTGACCAGGTACGTGAGCTGACGATGCAAAGTAATCCAAATTAATATTTTCATTAATCTCAGAATCATTGATTACATTTACATTATCATGGCCTGTGGTTTCAAGATCTAACTCCCCCGGAACCACAGCCAGAGATTCCAATTCTAACACACGACGCTCAAGATCCGGTACACGAGCAGCCGTGGCCTGTAACTCCAAAAGTCTTGACGCTTGAACCTGTATAAGAGCTTGTTGATCTTGAAGCATCTGGTTCATTTGCACCATATCCTCCATCAATTTCTTCAAAAATTCCGGCTGGGGCTGAATATCATCAGAAGCAGCAGTCGAGGTTCGTTGACGACGTTGTTGAGGAACGTCATCGGATTCTGTGTCCGAAGAATCCCGAACCCGCTTGCCCTTATCAGCAGCGGAGGTTGTAGCAACAGTAGCAGGTGTAGAAGTTGGAAAATTCTCAATGTCAACCAGAACTTCTTCCAAAACCGCTTCATCAACTTGCGGTGGTGGAGCTGCAACATCAAGAAACCCATTATCCGACGGAGCCACATATTCTTCATCAATCACGTGGCCGAATAACGGAACATCAGGCAGAACTGCCTGACCCTTTAGGGGTGTTGCACAATCCCCAAATACCCTGACCAGCATCGACCTTGGGTCAGGCTGAATCCCTAGATTCAGGGAATTCAGGATCAGCTGCAAAAATCGTGGATACATAAACACATGTGATCGCCAGCTCGTAGATTATCCACTAGATGCCCAAAGATATATCCAGAGTAGTTGAAAGGTTTGTTGTAAACCAATCCCAGCATCAGGGAGATTGTTCCGTAACTCATCCCATCAAATCCCGCCTTCCTTGGCGAGAGGCACACAATGATAATGTGTGCTAAGTACCTCCAGACTCTGCTCAAATGTTGTTTCCTGTATTGATCTGGAGGAATAGCCGGATAACCCATACGCTGAAGACCACCAGCGATAAAACTGTTCTCAAACTGAGTTGGAAACTCAGAATTATCATCAAAACCCAAAACTTCTCGTATCGTATCCTCCATAATTTCAATACGATGACCAAAAACAGTTGATAAAATCCTTCGATAGTCTCCTTCTGTGTTAATCACAGCATTCGCATAAAATTCCTCGATTTGATTCAGGTAGATTGGACATGAAGCAGTGATGGCATGGTAAATCCTCGAGCGACGCAAAAACTGAATCATCGGATGAAACAGAATCGAGTTGGCGTGCGTATCATCGAGAAAAGCCACCACATTATGTCGTGGCTGCGTGCGGCGAGCGTAAATAGCTAAGTTTGCCATCTGCACAAAAATAAGACATGGATAATACACAAAGAAAAGTTATACCTTTAGAACAAATAAAGTATAAACTTATCTTTCAAAATTACCTTTAGGCGACACTTAAGTAGTGTCGCTAATTGAAGTAGCGACACTTGAGTGAGTGTCGCTCAATAGCATAAAAAATTACCATGAGACACTTAAGGTAAGTGTCGCAGCATTGCAAATTAAGAGGCGACACTTAAGGACTACTGTAGGCGACACTTAAGGTAAGTGTCGCAAAAGACAAGGCGGCACTTAAGTAAGTGACGCAACTAATTGGTGTTCCTTTAAAGGCGGCACTTAAGGTAAGTGTCGCAATAGACAAGGCGGCACTTAAGTAAGTGACGCAACTAATTGGTGTTCCTTTAAAGGCGGCACTTAAGGTAAGTGTCACAATAGACAAGGCGGCACTTAATCGAGTGACGCATAGCAAAAGGCGACACTCAAGTTGAGTGCCGCAGTTAGTGTTCGAATTACCATGATGCGACACTCAAGGCGAGTGCCGCTGCGAGTGTCGCAAAGATGAACACGAACCCAGAAAACATAACCCAGAATTCAAATTTTTTACAAAATTGTAAAACTAAGCTAACCTAGGGTAATAACTTGGGAGATACATGTATGTCGAAAGTAATGCACACGATATTAACCCTTTATACACATCAATACGTTCGAAATCACCCAAACCCTAAAACCCGTAACCACCACCTACAGATTATCACTAAATAAGGAAGGATTTTGATTGAAATTAGTACCTTAATGTTCGTGTGAAGTAGAAGAAGAAGATTCAAAGCACAGATTTCAAAAAACACCAAGAAATCGCAGCGAGAATCGATACAGAGCAAGTGTCGCTTAAACGAGAGCGAGTGACGCAGAATCGTATGTGAGTGTCGCAGGAAATGTGATGATAAATGCCGCACGGTGGCATTTATATACTCCATACTATAGGCGACACTCGAAGCGACACTCGATGCGACACTCAGTGAGTGTCACAGACATTAAAATTTTGAAATTTTTTTTAACACTTTCAAATTCTTTCGCGAGTCGGTTTTGGCTATTCAGTGACATTTGACTTTAAGTAAGACAAAAAATATTAGAATAATTATAACTTAACTAAGAATTCAAAACAAATACACTATTTTTGGTGACGGGATTGTTTTGGGTCTGGTTAGGGATCATATAAAGTCATCATACATTGCTTTACATTTGTTTGCTGTTATTCCAATTATTTAAAATAAATTTAATAACACACAGTTATTCCAATTATTTAACACACAGTTATTCCAATTATTTAACACACAGTTATTCCAATTATCAGTATACTTGTCCTCTTTAAATTTACATAACATATTTAAAATAAATTTAATAACACACAGTTCAAGACAATTGTTCATATCATTATCCGCTTAAACAACTAACCTTCATTCATCAGAGATAACCTTTTATTGTTAATATGTTCAATCTTTTGCAGTTCACACATATGACATACCCCTAACATCTACATATGGTTAATCTTTATATTAAGAAAAATTATATGAAACTTATTTTTAAGAATCAAGACATTGGTGACAGGTCTGTACTTACGTACAACAGAGCGACTTATCTTGATTCAGGTTTAAACAAAATCAATTTTCGTCAAGTCATTGGTGACAGGTCTGTACTTCCGTACAACAAAGCGACTTAACTTGACTTAAGTATGTATTTGTATTTGAAGCTCTAAGATTTTGCAAGTCTGATTAACTCGCAGTTGTTTAATTTTTAAGATATAGTACCAGAGACCAGGTCTGTACCGACGTACAACAAAGGAAACCAATACTATATCCCCCAAATAAGTTGATATAAAATTTCAGAATATAAAAATTGTCCATATTAAATATAGGAATTAAGACACACCGACGTACGTCATATGATGTTTACTACATAAAATTAACAAGTAGTTGAAGTTACTGTTTAATATCTCCAAGAACAAATAGAGAGTTGCCTATGAACATATCATATGATGAAGATGTATGTTAAGAAATTTATGATAAATACATTACTAAACCTACTGATACATCAGATATAACATTTAACATTTGCATTTCGTGAATGATACTTAATGTACTATCATATCCCAAGTTATTTACAGACACAACCCAACGTCTTTTTATAGATGTAGCAATAATGCATTACTTTAATACTAAGAAGTATAAAGTGTGGCTCTTGCGATATTTTTTTTTTATGTAAAATCAACGTCACTGTAACGATTTAAAAAATCGTAAGCCAAGCATAGAAACTAATTCATCAAAACGAGAACGGGAAAAGGCCTTAGTAAACAAGTCAGCCTTTTGCTTAAGTGTTTCTATTTGGATAAGGTCAATAAGGTGTTTCTCATAGCAATCCCGTATAAAGTGAAATCTAATCTCTATATGTTTTGTTTTAGAGTGCTGTACGGGATTGCGTGTGATAGATATGGCTGCAGTGTTATCTATATGTATAGGAGTAAGAGTTAAGATGAAACCATAATCGCGAAGTTGATGCTGAATCCACAGAACCTTTGAACAACAGCTGGCAGCAGCAATATATTCAGCCTCGGCTGTGGAGGTTGAAACAGTTGTCTGCTTTTTACACTGCCATGACACTAAGCGCGGTCCAAGAAACTGACATCCACCAGATGTGGACTTCTTATCCTTGTTGCATCCGCCATAATCTGAATCTGAATACGCAGTCAAAGTGAAGTCGTCTTCATTTGAGTACCATAGACCGAGAGTGGGTCTATATTTGAGATACCCAAAAATCCGCTGAACTGCCTTCATATGAGAAACCTTCGGGGGAGTTTGTTACCTGGAACACAAAGAAACAGCAAAAACAATGTCTGGTCTTGAAGCAGTAAGGTACATAAGAGAACCTATCATTGAACGATAGTCCTTCTCGTTACAATCATCATCTTCCTCAGCTGGCCCAAGTTTGTGAGATACCTCAATGGGGGTGCCATAAGTCTTACAATCATGCAAATTATACCTAGTCAACATGTCATTGACATATTTTGACTGATGGATATAAATGCCTTTGTCAGATTGTTCAACTTGGACACCTAGAAAGAATGTAAGTTCTCCCATTGCACTCATCTCAAACTCAGACTTCAAAAGTTGCTCAAATTCCTTGCAGAGAGCATTACTTGTAGAGCCAAAGATGATGTCATCCACATATACCTGCACAAGTAACAAATCGTTTTTGGACATTTTTGTAAAAAGAGTGCTGTCAATCTGGCCTCTTGAAAATCCATGCTTGAGTAGATGTGTAGACAGCCTCTCGTACCATGCTCGTGGTGCTTGGTGAAGACCATACAAAGCCTTGTCTAACTTGCAGACATAATCTGGATGTACCGAGTCTTCAAATCCAGGAGGTTGCCTGACATAGACTTCCTCCACAACTTGTCCATAAAGAAATGCACTCTTTACGTCTAGTTGATAAACCCGAATACCTTTAAATGAAGCATAAGCCAAAAATATGCGAATAGATTCCAGTCTAGCAACAGGGGCGAATACTTCATCGTAGTCCAATCCTACAATTTGTGTAAATCCTTGAACTACTAATCGAGCCTTATTCCTGACCACAACGCCGCGATCATCCTTCTTCACACGATACACCCAACGAGTTCCAATTGCATGGACACCCTTGGGTAGAGGGACTAATTCCCAAACTTTCAGCTTCTCAAATTGATGCAGTTCTTCTTGCATCGCTTCGACCCAATGTGGGTCTTTTAACGCATCAGCTGTTTTCTTTGGTTCAACTTGAGATAGAAAACATTCTTCCATCTCAGTGACAAGACATTCCAAGGAGGCTGTAGGAGGTACTTCAGAGGTTGAAGCAGACATGTCGGTCACAGCCAATTGATGTCTAGTTTGAACGCCTTTACTTAACTCACCAATGATATTATCAGTGGGGTGAGTTTTATGAATCCGAGTCTGTGGAATTGGGTTAGGCACAATAACTAATTCCAAATTATTAAGATCTCCTTCAGTAGCATTTGACTCGGATGGAGGATCGTTGGCTTCAACATAGTCTTCTGAAGGACTAGCCATATCTAACGGTTGAGGTGATGGAGAAGCTGTTGTTGGAATTGATGCATCAACTGATGGTGTTGATGCTGAGGTGGAAGATGTATTAGGTTGGACAGATGGTGCAGTTGGAGTGTGATCTACATTAATGTCCAAACCATGTAGAAGAGTGACAATAGTTTCTTCATCATCAACATTCTCAGGTGTTGGAATATTGAATGAGTCAAAGAAACTATCGTACTGAAACAGATTTTCTAGTCCTTTGCCTTCGGGAGGAGCCGTATAGCGTAAACACTTGACTACATAATGCTCCTCAATACACTTTGCAGATAAATTGTAAACTCTCTTGTTAGGAGAATTTACAGAATATCCCAAGAATATTCCATCCATTGATTTTTCACCAAACTTGTCCTTTTGAGTTCGTGACATAATGGTGCAAGGACATCCAAAGGGCTCCAGAAATTGTAAGTTTGGTTTACGGTTGTTAAACAGCTCATAGCATGTTTTGTTTTCCTTTTTAACCGTCAAAACCCTGTTTAAAACAAAACACGCGGTATTTACCGCCTCTGCCCAAAAAGTGATTGGAAGCTTAGAGTCGGATAACATAGTTCGCGCAGCTTCAATGAGAGTCCTGTTCTTGCGTTCAGCGACACCGTTCTGTTGAGGTGTATAAGCAGAGCTGAACTGATGATGAATACCCTCCTTAAACAGTACATCTCAATTGTTTTGTTCTTGAATTCCGTTCCATTATCACTTCTAATCCTCTTGATCCTCTTTCCACACAAGTTTTCTAACTTGTCAAACATATATATTAAGATCTCAGGGACTTCATCCTTTGTAGAAATGAAGTAAACCCAAGAAAAACGAGAGTAGTCATCGATGACTACCAAGCAGTAAGTACTGCCTCCCATACTCCTCTTATTAACCGGCCCAAATAAATCCATGTGTAATAGTTCTAGGGGCGATGCATTGGAGTTCACCTTCTTCGACTTATGGGACTGCTTGTGTTGTTTTCCTTTGAGACAGGAAACACAGTTATCATCCAAACTGAATGTGAGTTTAGGCACACCAGTAACAAGCTCATTTTTTACAAGATAGTTCATCTTGCGAAAGTTTATGTGTCCCATTCGCCTGTGCCATAGAAGGGAATCCTTTGGAGTAGCTTTGGACAACAGACATGTATGTTCAGATGTTGAAGTTGACACAGTACTCATGTCAAGGACATACGTGTCTTTTGTCCTTAGTGCTCGAATGAGTACCCATTCCTCAGCTATTTGAAAGCCTGGTTTGAGTATTAAGCACTCCGTATCCGTAAACACTGTTGTGAACTTTTTGTCACATACTTGTGATACACTAAGAAGATTATAATGCAATTGTTCCACATAGTTCACGTTGTCAAAACTCACTGATCCATTAGTGAGAGTTCCCCTACCAGTAATTTCTCCACCCTTATCACCCGCAAATGCAACATATCCTCCTTTAACAGGTAGAACATCGGAGAGTAGAGATATGTTGCCTGTCATGTGCCGAGAACAACCACTATCTACATACCATTTGCTCTTGATTACTTCTTCTGATGGCTGTAGGCACACAAAAAATAGAGAAATTAGTTTGATTGTGAGACCCAAGCCTTAACGGACTTGGGTCTACCAGAGTCATCCATAATAACCACATCAGTGAGTACATGATTTTTCAGAATTTTGGGCTCTTTAACTGATGGGGTATTATGGGATGAAGAGTCTTCTTTGGACTCTTTGATTTTCCAAACCTGTAGAGGTTTAGATGGTTGCTTTTTGACAAGAGGTTGCCGATTAGTTGTAACCGACATTATCTTGTCAGTTTTCTTGACAGGTTTGGGAGACATAAAACTGTGCGTAGGTGAGGATTTTGAAAAGTTTCTGTAAACTGAAGACCTAGGCACTGTCTTACCAAACCGTTGTCTAGAAAGCAACGGACAAACACTTATCAAATGACCCTGTTTTTTGCAGTAGAAACAGGATCTTCTCTCAACAACTGATTGAAAGTGAGGTTGCAAAACTGATGAGGATTTGATATTTCTATTTACTGAACAGGCACATTGAAATGTGCAAGGTGAATTGGTACGTTAAAAAGATGTTGATTTACTTTTGGAATTATTTGTGATTGGTTTAGAAGAAATTGATTTGTTATTAGCAAAATTTTGTTCCTTCTTAACCTTAGGAATAGCCTTAGATTTAACCTTTAGTGAAGGGATTTCACTACACGGTTCATTTGTAATTATAAAATTTCAGGCTTTACATCCAATTTACGAACCTTTGTATCAATCTCATCAGTTACATCCTCAATTTCAATTACTTCCTCCTCAATAGTAGGAAGTACAGGTAATGCTTTTGCTTTCTTTTGGGAGATGGGTTTATCTCCATTCTCAGATGAAACCAAAATAACTGGTTCTTTAACAGATGACTTGCCTTCTTTAACAGTTGAAGGCACAAAGTTTTTAATGTCATCCTTCGATGGCATAGGTTCATAGTTAGCTGGGGGAGGTACCGCTTGGTATCCTATCCCCGACTTACTTTTTGTATTGATCCTTTGCACTTGAAGGATCTCATCAAAAACAACGGAGGATGTACTCAAATTTGAAAGTTTTCGATTAAGATCAATAACCTCAGTTTTAGATTCATCAAGAGCTTTTTGTAAATCGACAATTTTCTTAAGATAAATGTCAATAGCATCTTGTTGACAATAAATCTTAGCCTTTAGATCTTTTCTTTCAGTCATAGTGGCATCAATCTTTTTGTCAAAAATCTTTTCATTTTCTTTTAACAATTGGTTTGCCTGTCTAAGTTTATCTAAATCAGAATACAGGCGAGCATTATCCTCAGAGTATCTGTTAATTTTACCAGTTAATTTGATACAATTAACACAAGAAAGAGGTTCATCAATTGGTACCTCATCTGTAATCTCTGCCATAAGAGCTGTGTTATGAATGTTCTCCTCTGTATCACTCCAGTTGTGATATTCATCATTAGTAAGGAGAAGAGCTTCATTGAAGGATTCCTCAAGCTTATCAGCATCCTTAGCAGTTGACTTCTTTGAAACAGATGGCTTTGAAAAACCAGAAGGAGGTTGTTTAGATTTCTCACATTCTCTTGCAAAATGTCCCAGATTGTGACATTTGTAGCATTTAACCTTACTCTTATCAAAACCCAAACCCGAATCACTATCATCATCCAAGTTCTTTTTTCCAGTTTTTCGCAAATATCTCTTTGTTCTCCTTGTCAACATAGCAAAATTCCATCTAATATCCATTCTCTCAAGATCATCAGGATTTATTTGATCAAAATCCTCATCAGTTAAATCAATGGTACTAGTTTTCTGGGATAGAAAACTGTCATAAGCACTCAAAAATGCTTGAAATACAGCAGCATTCTCCTCAGTAGCTGGAGAAGCTTGATTAGCCTTGGATCCACCAGATGATGAAAGTGATCCACCTGAAAAAATATATGATCCACTGGAGGCACCACCACTTGCAGTTGAAGTTTTAGTGGCGGATGACAAGCCTCCTCCAGACAAAAGAGCAATCCCGGAAGATGAAGATTTACAACCATAAATGCTTGGATCCTGAATATGAGCACTAGATTTTGTTTCTTTCCTTTGCATATCTAGTGCATATACTTGCAATCGTACAATGAAATCATCTAGAGACATAAACATCACGCCTTCGTCTTCCTCCATCATCATTACACGATGATTCCACTTCTTTGGTAACGCACTTAACAATTTCTTGTTAATATCCTCTACCTGCATTTTCACTCCCCCGTTAGACAGTTCACTCACTAGATGTGAATAACGAATAAACAAACCATTTAAGGATTCATTTTCTAACATATCAAACAACTCATATTGTCGTTTGATCAACTCCAGCCTACTCTTCTTATATTTATCACTACCACCGCATCGTCTTTCGAGGGCTTGCCACATATCATATGCGATGTCATGATGTTTAAACATTTTGAGAACATCAGAAGATAAGCTCATAACAAGAGCTGAATGGACTTTCCTTTCCATATCCCAAGATTTCTTTTCATCCGCATTCAGCGCACGAATAGACTTAGGAGGTGCAATTCCCTCAAATACCCCCTCTTGCCTTGGATGCTCATACCTTTCAAGCAAAGGAATCACCATATCCGGTTCATTATAAGAAATAAAAGCTTCAAATTTTTGTCTCCATTCAACATAATTTGTATTAGCTGTAAAAATTGGAGCCTTATTTGTACTACCAGCTTCATTACTGGTTTTAAGCATTTGAGCAAAAGCTTGCATCGACATTGTAAATTAAACTGAAAAGAAAACTGATTTTAAAATGCTTAAGCGGCACTAAGGAAGTGTCACAAACTGACAAGCGACACTGAGACAAGTGTCACAGAAAGTGTAAAATTAAACCACAGGCGACACTAGAAATAAGTGTCGCTAGCAAGTGTCTATTTATTGTCACAGTGAGTGTCACTAAATCCTTAAGGCGACACTGAAGTAAGTGTCGTTTGAAGTGTCGCAAGATAGTGTCGCAAGATGATGTTACAAAACCCTAGAGGCGACACTGAGTTAAGTGTCGCTGGAAGTGTCACAATGAGTGTCGCAGAGACGCGCAGCAGCAACCCAAAAACCCTAAAAACCAAATTTTCGTAAAACCTAACAAAAATTCTCTTTCCCAGATGAACAATACCTGCAAAAACACGTTAATAACAAGAAATTGAAGACCAAAAACTCTCTAATCAATGAAAATAAGCTAGTTTCTTCCCAATTTCAACCGAAACACACTCGAAACTTGATCGAATCTGTCACAAAAAGCCCAACGGCTCTGATACCACTTTGTTGTCCCTGTGCTAAGGATCTAGAACAGATTACTTGAACCAATTGTGTGGCGGAATCACACGATTGAAGTAACGAGCATAAACTATAAATCAAAACAATAAGATATTGAATAATAAGGCTTTGTATATTAATAACAAACGAATTCTAGCTTGTTTACAGAGGTTTTAGTCGACAAGTTGTGCAAAGGTTTTGTCCAACCTTTGCAATGAGCCGTGATGGCTCTATATATACAAACAGATCAATTCTGCGACACTTGCTAAGTGTCGCAGATCATAACCCTAGTGCGACACTTACTGAGTGTCGCCTGAACGCGACACTAGATAAGTGTCACTCAAAACAGAAAATTATCTATTTTCTAATCTAAGCTATTACAGACTCAAGACCAACTGACAGACACACTAATATGACTCAACAGGAAATTCTTTCCTATGGTTAGGTTTCTTTTACGTTCAAGGATATCTCATGCCTTGACAGTTCCAGTGGCCAACATCTATGAGGATCATATGACTGATTTCTGGATAACTGCTGAATATCACGCGGATGTTCAACCTTCTTGTATCACAGCCACGGTTGATGGAAGACCACTTGTTCTCACTGAGGAATTGATTAGACATACTTTGCAATTAGGTGATGCTGTCAATGCTTTAAATAATATTCCCCGAAATATTATTGATGATTGTCTTCAACAAATGGGTTGTACAAAAGGACCACGAGATGTCCAAATTATGAAGAATCATTTTTGCCCACATTGGAAGTTCTTGGCTCACACATTGATTAGTTGTATTTCTCCAAGAAAAGTTGGATTTGACGTAATGAGTTACCACTTAGCTGGTTTAATGACAGCGTTGGTACTCAACATTCCATACAACTTTTCGAGATATATCTTTGACAATTTGGTTGGGAACATCAATGACGATGGATTTTTCATGTACCCACGATTCCTCCAGCTGATTTTTGATCAACATATTCAAGGAATTACATACCATGGAGAGATTTTGCATTATACTCCGATTCCCAAAAGATTGTTTGCTGACTGTAATAGTTATCGTGGTAAACCTGCACCCCCAACTGTTGATCTCATTGGGCATATCATTGATGAAGAATTTCTTCCACCTCAGATTGATATTCAAATGTAATCAGATAATAATAGTGAGGAAAATTCCACTTGAAAAACTTCCAGTTAATTTTTGGAAATTCGTGAGTTATTAGAAGTATAACGGAAGCACGGGAGAAGCAGAAATTGCATGTTATGACAGAGATACCAAGGGAGAAATAATGTGGAATTGAGAAACGATTGTATATGTGTTGGATCCCTTGAGTTTGATAAATCTCTCAAAAGATAATCTGGAAGTTCTACTAGTGAATCCAATTATCTATGATGATGCATTTGATGATGAAGCCATGGCCTTGAAGTTCCAAAGAGTTGTTAAAGTATGTTGTGCTCAAGGTGTTCATGCTGGTTGTAATTTGCCTGGATATACATAAACTCAAGTTTTAATATATCAAGCATTATCCAAGGGGGAGTTTGTTGGAGCAAGATTGTCTAAAGCTTGATTTATTAATTGTTTTGTAAATCTGACTAAGTGTTTTGATGATTGCGACAATATTAGTTCCGTGAATAGCTTATTGTCGTATGTAAAAGTCACTCCGACAATGGCATTGTTGGAGTTGACCAGGTCAAAGTTGATTTAGTATTGTCGCACAGTTTAGTCTATAAATAGGCTTTTGTTTAGTTCATTTGAACTAAGCCTTTTGTAATAGTCACACAGTTTTTCTCTCTGTGTTCTTGAAATACAAAAGCAAGTTTAGATTGAATACTTCTTGTTCTCTTATTCATATATTGTTGTATATCTTGTATTCCGCACAAGATATATAAGTTCTAGTTGCGATTCGTGATCCACGGCACTACAGAAAGTCGACCAGAACCAGAAATTAGTTGAAGAACCTATTGAAATTCTCGATAGAAAAGTTACTAAACTTAGAAAGAAACAGATACCGATGGTGTTAGTGAAATGGAAACACAGTTTAGGTTCCAATTTGACCTGAGAGACCGAGGAGTCTATGAAATCCAGATATCCTGGATTGTTTGGTCACGGTGAGATTTCGGGGACGAAATCTCCTTAAGGAGGGGAGATTTGTAACATCCTCCCTATCGGTCTGGTAATTCTCTATTTTAATCGAATATTTAATTATTTTAGGAATTACTTGGCATTATTTGTTTATTGAGAAACTTAAGTAAATATGTCTCAGGACTTATTGTGAATAGTAAATTGTTACTTGTTTTAATTTACTATAGTCGACGGTACAATAAAATAAGTTTCTCGTAATTGATATTTAAGTTCCAGACAATAGAATTAAGACGGATATAAAATAATCAAATAACTAAAGTCAGTTATATGGAGAGGCCGACTCATTTGCGCCATTTCCCCCAAATTAGAAAGCTTACCTTCTTAATCTAAACCTTACACAAAAAAACCTAAATACTAGAGATCAAAAGAAGAAATCAAATTGAAGTTGTGATTGCAAGTTTAATTCCATTATTTCTTTGGTTGAGATTGAGTATTGACATATAGTCAACTACTTTGAAATGGTCAATTATGTGTGAAAGTTGAAAATGATTGAGTCAAAGTGTTGTTGTTATAAAAAATGGGTCGTCTAAATGGGCCTTAAATGGGCCTTAATGTCAAAACAAGCTATGTAAGTATGTTACTTGTTGCTATTGGTTTAGGTGTCAAATGTATGATAAAATGTGTTGGTAGAAAGTGAAAGTTGAATAGTTTGTGATTTGGTTTGTCCTAAAAAAAGGGTCTAAATGACCATATATTAGTCATACGTCCGAGTTTCTCGTTAAGGCGTATTTTGAAAAAGTGTAAAAAGGGAAACCTTTATTATGGTAGAGTGGAGGTGCACGCAATATTTCAGGTCCTAACTCTTATCGAGTAAAAAGTTATGCGCGTCCGATTTTGTTTAAAAAACTGAGTTTGGTCACTTGCTGCTGACAGGCTTGGATACGCGATCCCACTCACTTCTAGGATCACATATGTTAGTTGATTTTGGTCACAGTTCGTTTATGTGTACAAGTATGCGATCCCAAACTTTTCCAGGATCACGTATGTATGTGTAAAACGGTTACAGTGGGTTTTTCAGTATAAGTACGCAATCCCACCCATATTCCAGGATCACGTACTCTGCAAAATACAGAATTGCTTGTGTTGGTAGCACTTTTTGCGACACTTTTATTTCACAGTTTTAGGTTCCAATATTTAAGATATATGATATAATTGGGTGAGTTTGTTTTGATTCCAAAATTTGATACGAATTATTTATACAAATTTAGTATACTATAAAAAAAATTGGGGCATTTTAGTTTATGTTACCATTTTATGGATTACACCCTTCGAGTAAGCTAATTATCCACCGGGTACTACCTTCTACCCGTCGGGTACACAGCTGCTACAGCAGCTCCAGATCATGACCAAATTTCTGCAGTTTTACTCAAACCAAAACAACACCATTCATCCAGGTTTTAACGCTATACTTCACATAAAATATTTACTCTACACTGCCAAGTTTTTATAATCAAATATTCATTTCTTAGACACTCGCAACTAATCAAAATAAGAACATTTTCAATATTTAAACTGCATACAAATTTTGGTCAATTATTTATAACACTTCATCTTTCAAGATAACTTGCAAAATTTTTGGCACCAACTACAAAAGACACTTACGTGCACAATTCATACTTGACTACTACAATGCTTATTACTACATCAATTGTACGTGACCCCCTTACACCAAAAACTACATTTTTAATAACAATGTTTTGGATCAAGACTATTACAACCAAAAGCATAACCATACTCAAATGATTAGTTGCAATTTAAAATGGGGCTTCAAAGTATCTAGAGCATGATATCTTCAAATGAAGGGATTCCACTAACTAACTCGTTAGTAAGTCCACCTTTAGTCGGTCTTTGACTCTTTGCCCGTATTACCTGTGACATCCGTCACCAAAAGCTTTATTCATAGGTTCGTTCTCATAATCATTTCTCATTTTCATTTACTTGAATAGAATTATTTGAGAAATTAATCAAGTACTTCATATTCTAAACTATGTGAGAAATTTAATTCTCGTATAGTGTTCAAAATTCGAACCAACACTCATACGCGGTTAAGTGAAAAGTTAAGTTGATATTAATGAAATGATAATAATAATTAATAATATAATAGTAATAACCATGTCATATTATGATAATATAATAATAATTATTATAATAACTATAATAATAAATCGATGGAAGTAATAGAGAAAAAAAAAAAATAATATAATAACATTGATGATTGTAAGCCTTTTTATTAAATCGGTGGATGTCAATTTTTAAAAATCTTCCGATCGGCCCATTAGTAGGATAGTTTAATACTTAGCCCCAAGTTTAATATAAGCAACTTAAACCTAAAGCCCTTATTCATCATCATAAAAAAAATAAAAAGAAATCGTCCCTGGGTTTTTGCCTCTGTGTGTCGACCGAACAACAAGAATTCATCATTATTATTTTGTGTGAGGCTTATCGGCAAGATTTAGAGATCCATCGCTATTTTTTCGGTTTCAAACTCGGTAACGATTTAAGGTATTCTAGTCCAACTTTTAAACTTTAAATATTATCTGGTCCTTAGAAGGATGTTATGGTCGATTGGTTAAAGTTTTCGTACGTCATGTGTTTTTTTTTAAAAAAAAAAAAACAAACTGTGGATCGAGTCTTTGTTACTAAGTTTGTGATTCATGTGTTATCCTTAAATTATGGGTCCATTTTATGAGGCCAAAACATTGTACATTTTTAATATATAATGAAGGGGTGAAGGACACCATAATTAATAAGAAGTTTACACGTATACATGAAATTTATCGCAATCTTTATAGTTTGTTAATTTTAAAGTATTTTTAGTTACGTATATGTATTGGGGTTGACTTATGTTTTTGGGGAAGGGTTATGTCGAGTTAGTGTGTTTTGAAACTAGAAAGTTATACATCCGTTAATCACATAATCTGTCCAGAATTTTCAGTCGTGTCGACGGTCGATTTAACCTGTTTACGTTCGTTTTTCAGGCTTCAGTCAAAACTAAAAAGTTGTAGATTTTGAAATTCTACTTAAACTTGTTAGATTTTGGCCTCTAAAACGCAATATATGATTTTATAGAAATTATTTTGTAAACTGTTATGGTGTATGACGAATTTTCAGAAAAACTTTTGTATGATTAATTTGGTTTGATCGAGTTTACATATTAAATGATATACATATTAGTAGAATTACATATGAGTTATTACTAGCTGATTTGGTCAAATTTATGTGTCCATAATAAGTATGAACACCCACGTCGGGACTCATTTGGGTTAAACATACTGTTGCACCCCAAAACACGTGGCAGTAGAAGTAGGAGGTTTTACGGGGGCGCCGACCAAATCAAATATCATCACACAAAGATTACATTGAACAACCTCTAAATGAGACGTTTTAAAAGTAGTTACATTTCCCTAGTTAAAATGTATACATAAGTTTTACAAATCCCATGGACTTCGCATCCGATATATAGAATTACATAACTATTGTTACAAAATATAGTTAAAAAAATCTAATCCTTGGTTGTTTCAAAATATGCGACTCGAGATAAATGCTTCCATAAGCATCCTACTGTGGCTGGTTACCTGAGATATACATACTAAAAGGGTCAACATAAAGTTGGTGTGTTCATAGGTTTGTTAAACAGTTATTAAGATATCGGTATGAAACAAAAGATTTAATAATGTTTGAAATCAATCAAATGTGTATACTATTGCCATAAGCTCATAGTTCGAGCTTAACGGGGGTGTCAGGATCACAGTCAAGTACCCGATCATGGTTGCCTCCCGCGAGTGCGTAATCACACACTCGTATGAACAAATGCTAATGCGCCCGTTCGACCACAGTCGTGGTATAGCTACTACCCCGGGCGGGGATTGTCAATCCCAAATGGTACATACACTAACATTCACGCTAAAACAGTACTAACGAACTATGATGTGGAGGGCTTTCGTGATTAGTGAAACAACTCATGCAATCCGTATATCGAGTTTTGTACTTGTGTTCATCAAAATAGTTGAGTAAAAGTAGTTGTATGTATTCTCACCCCTGGTAATAAAACAGTAATTAGGGGCTATGAAACTCACATGTATTTAGCAAGCAGCTAGCAAATAATCAAATAAGCAAGCAATGAGTGTATCCAACGTGCAACCTTCTAACGTCCTAAACGTATAAGGTTGTATGTAAGTAGATGTCTTAAAGACCATTTATGTAAGTGGAGGGTTAATGTCCACTTAAGTCAATGATGTAGGTGGAGGGTTAATGTCCACTTAAGGCTAGTTCACTCAACTAGTATGTCCAAGTATATTTGTTCAAACTTGTTTATCAAAAACAAGTACGACCCGTTGGTGAAAGTTTGTAATAATAATTCGTTTAGACATTATTATTAAGTTTTATTCGTTGTACATTATATATCGTGTGTTGCTTACAAATTATTTAGTTCGTAAAAACCTCGAACAGTAGGTCAAAGTTGGTCAACTCGTTGGTCAAAGCTGGTCAAAGTTGGGCAAAGTTGGTCAAAGCTGGTCAAAGTTAGTCAAAGTTACCAACTAAGTCACCCAAACCCATTTTTATTACCATTTTCCAAAAATAGTAAGTTTGTCGGTTTTTAGAAATCGAGCCCCGTTTTTGTTGACTTGGTCAAACCTACTCGGTTGGACCCGAAACTTTTACCCAAACCTTAGATATGTTTAAAAGTCCGTAAAAGTCAGTTTTAACACTTATTGCATGTTCGGAAGGTGTCGGTTTTCATAAGTTAATAAAATCAGTCCACTTTTATATTTTTTCAGAAAATGCATCACTTAGCCTAATTTTTATAATAATTTATTTTCCGAACTAATTCTCAAGAAAAATATTAGTTGTTCCCCCATACGTCTTCTACTTCCAGTAATTTTTCTATGAATTTTAGAGAAGTTTAACTATTTATAAAAATTACATGTGTCCTATGAGGTCCAACAGTTGGCCAATCTGGACACATACATGAAGGTTACATTTTTGGGAAAAATCTACAAGGAACTAGTAAAAGTTGTCAACATGAAAGTTGTAGCCAATGAAATGAGTGAATTTTGGGCGTGGTTTCAGGTTATTTGGAGATGTGTAGCTCGAGATATGGCCAAAATACTAAGGGTAAAGTTTCTAGATTTCTAGAACAGATTGTCTATGTGTTTTTATACAAAATATTAAAATTACTAAACGAACTCAGAAAAATATGCGGTTTATGGATTTTTAAAGCTAACATCTTGAACTTGATTTTAAACTACAGAAACATCCATTTTGTTGAAGAAATAATTTTTATAAAAATCGTGGAAGTGAACAAAACTTTCCGGACAGAAAGCATTTCCCAATTTTGGTTAATTTCAAGTTAAGATAAATGATTTTTGAGTAATATTTAGTTATAATACTTCTTGAGTGAACTTATATGCATGTAATAAGAGTAATTAGGAGTAAGAATCTTCCTTACAATGGTGATTTTGAAGAAGTATGGACAGATTATAGATGAGAAGTTCTTGAGGTCTTGTTTTCTTAAATTTCTTTTCTAAAATGATGAATATTGGTGTGGTGGTTTATGGTGGTGTCAAGGTGGTTTATGGTGGTTGTAGGGAGGTGGTTGGGGCTGATTATTTCTGTGTTCTTGAGAGAAAGAGAGAGAGTTGAGAGAATTGAGAGAAAGTTGTTTAGTTGAATGATGAAAATGCATGTATTAGGAGTGGATGGAGGTGAAAGTGCCATCATTTGATTTTGCATAAAATATGAGAGGGCAAGAGTGGAGGTGGCCAGCCCCCATGGGGCCCCCCACTTGGTGGGTCTTGTGTTTTAAATTTCGTTTCCAGATTGTGTTATGTATTTTGGCCGTTTACCCGTTATTCATGTTAAAACGTTCTCGCCTAACGTGTATTCGAGTCGTTTTTTTACTAATGATTTATTTGAGTTATTTTTCCATTGAGTATTAAAATACTTTATTTTTGGTGATCAAAATATTTATTGACGTTCGTTTGGTTTCCGAATTCGATTCGCACGTTTTTACCGCGTTTGTTACGTTTTAAACAAAACGTTTAGGTTTTTCGTATATTATTATATAAAAATAATAATCTATGATAAATAACTTCTAAAAATAGATTTAGGTTATTTATAGAAATGTTTTCACTAACGTTGTATATTATGCCGGACTCCATCCGATCGTTTTGCGTAATCGCAGATAAACACATAATCACGTAAGTGTGTATTCAAATATATATGTAATTATAAATATTTAGCATAATACAAACTAAATACAAGTAATTAGGGTTTCAAGTGGGTTTAACAGTAACTCTAAATCGTCGGGTGTCACACATACTAACTATGCGATTTTTGGAAGCTTGGAGTCCATTAATGATTTATTAATATTATTATTTATACAATAACTATGCTTAATCTAGATAAGAAAGTATAGCCTTGTCTAGATAATTAATCTATACGTATTTACATGTAGATTAAAGTATCATTTGGTGATTACATTTGGGAACAAGATTTGCTTTGCTAGTTAAGGTGAGTTTTCGTGGCGCCGTTTTCACTCACAAATTTTTAAATTGGGGAAAAAGTATGCTCATGTTTTATTCAATGGTTTTATGCTATGAACGTGTTCATTATTTTTATTTTTGGACATATGCCTAAAATTTGTAACAATATGTGACTTATGTGCCTTGGTTGTTGGATTTATTTTACAAGGCCTTGCTCCCTTAGGAGTGAGTACCTGATGTATACTTTATGTATACATTAAAGCCACATTTGTTTACAAGGCCTTGCTCCCTTAGGAGTGAGTACATGATGTATACTTTAAGTATGCATTAAAGCCACTATTGGAGTAGCTACTGCCGTTTGGGATGTTGTTTATGTCATACTTCTTTGGGGAGTGATGACGGTTGGTTGAGGTGTTTCATTTACATTATTTCACATATGTGTATATTTAATTGCATTGTCCTACTAAAATATTATCACAGCATATGTTTATTTTTCTGCTATCTGGTTTCAAACTTACGAAACTCACCAACATTATTATTGATGATTTTGAGCATAACTTTTCAGGTAACACTAGTGGGTTGAAGATTGAGGACAAGAAAGCTTAGTGGACCTTTAGGTTGCATTTGAGCTAAGTATTGAGACTATTAGATAAGGTGGAACTTTTGCATTTTAATAATTCGGAATGGTGTGTTTTGCGTTGACACTCACATCGTGGAATATTGTTTACTATTTGGCTTTCATTGTTGATATGTACGCGTAGCGTGAAACACTATTCATGTTACAAGTATCATAACACATTGGAGTTTTATTTTCATATAGATTTCTTTATAATAATGTGTTGTGATCTTATTGTTGTTATATCCCGTTGTTTCCGCATTAGACGGGGTGTGACAGATTGGTATCAGAGCCATTGTTTATAGAGATCTAGGTGGATTGACCTAGACTATAAATAAGGAACCCGCATATAGAACATGAATTAGGAAACTGTGTGCATATGTCAACGTGATTCAATTCTTTTCTAATGTTTGTGGCACAACACAGTCATGTCAAATAGCAATGAAATCATCAACATCTCGTCATCCTCTGAAAAGAATTCTGAGAGTAACTCTAAGTTAGCTAGTGTTCCGACTCCGTCTAGACCTTCGAAAGTACCAAGTAAGAAGAAAAAGCCTATTACGTGGGGTCAGCGGTATATCAGGTATGGGAAGAAAGTGAAGCATCAAAGGATATATATATATGGAGATAACCTCTTTATCTAAAGAAGGGTCCGAGGAAGAAAAGGAAGAAGAACCTGAGGAGGATCCGGAAGAAGAGCCCGAGGAGGATCCTAAAGAAGAGCCCATGGAAGATGGTTATGAACAAAGAAAACTTGAGGATAAGCTTTGGGCACGAAACCCTAAACCCACTACCTCAGGGGATAGTGTTTGTAGCCGGGTGGGTTTTGAGCCGGAGGTAGCATCTCCTCTTCCTCGTGTACATTCAGAGGAACCTTTTCAAGCCAACTGCACTTGGAGCCCGTGATTGTCCTTAGGACGTACCATTTCTATTATCGTACATTTATATCTCATTATTGTGATTTGACTTTCAGTTTGGTTTGTGATTCGTCGGTGATCCGTGGGTGATCCGCCGGATCTTAGCATTTTTATGGTGATCCGCCGGATCAGTTAGCTGATCCGCCGGATCCTGTGCATTTACAGGTCTGTTCGAAATGTTCAGCTTAAAAATGACATTTTTGGGCTTGATTATGAACATTTAAGTTGATATAACACTAAGATATGATGATATATGTATATTAAACATGAATTTAAGTAAAGATTGAAGTTTCCTAACAATTCAAAATTTTGAGATGAAAATGGTTGTGATGATGAACAATGAAGATGATGATTATGAAGAAGATGATGATGATGATGATGATAGATGCTAGTTGCTGATGTTTTTGTTGTTGTTGTTGTGTTGTTGATGATGAGGCCGAGAGATAGAGCAGAGAGTAGAGATAGATAGTTGTGTCGTGTGTGTGTGAATTATTGGGGGTCCGTTGATTATAACCGGCCTCCAATAATTGAGGTAGATTTGTATTTTCTCCCCACGTTCGCGTACCCGATTGTAAAGTAGTATAATGTTTTAAAATAATAATTTTCTATAGATAAAATTGTATAAGTTTTTAGTCGAAGTATTTCATAAAAATACTTTTAACTATATATAAAAATATGTCTTTATCTCAATTCGTTTTGACGGATAGTTTTCTGTGTTCAAAATGTCTCTAAATTTGTAACGGAGTAAATAATTATTATTCTTGACGATAATACTTTATTTGGAAATGTTTTGCACCAACGTCCATTTTTAAGTTTTTATGTTTTATCAGATTCGTATATACATGATTATTAAATAATCATTTTGAGTTTTATATATATATATATATATATATATATAATCATACATATAATACTTGTACACTTCGGTATTTTGAGTATATAATACTTGAAATGAAAAGTTTAAATTTGGCGTGAAAAATGAACTTTTTGACCGGGTGTCACATTCTCCCCTTTTAGGAGAATTACGTCCTGAAATTTATTCGTAGTAATTATTGGTGTGTGGAAGTATTGGTCTGTGCATATCCTAAGAAAGGGTGTGAGTTTACTAAGAGTGATATAACCTCTATCTAGTGTTGCCTTCCTCCCCTTGTTAGATAAGTGCCCTACTGATAACTAAAGGAATAGAGGGAGTGAGTTTCGATATATTCAACCATTTTGTCTGTGGAAGCAAGTTCAGTCGATCAGTCAGTCACTAAGGTGTAGCTACACTTTGTACTAGTAGCCTAAAGTAAGGTAGTAAATTACACTGTGTTCATACAGTTTGTTACGGTCAGTAATGTCATAGGATAAGTTAAACTCTATCAGTTTCATATAGAAACTAAGTTGTCATTTTCCTAATCCTATCGAGTACCTAGAATCTAGGGAAAACATAGACGATATTAAGCAGCAAATAAGATCTACCAAAGTAAATAGTATGAAGGCAGTCGAGTTATCTGTGAGTGACCGTACCCGTGTTGAGTAAGTCAATAAGTCTCGGGTCCTGGTGGTCCTCCCTAGTGTTGAGTACATATGATCTTCCTCGAGCAGGGTTGATGTTTTTGTCCTTTAGCTTTGGGCAGTCCCTCCTGAAGTGTCCAATGCCATTGCATTCATAGCAGGTTTTGGGCGTTGTGGTGTTAGTACCAGTCATGACTGTCGCACCCCCAAATTATGATGCGGAAGCGGGTCGGTTCGGAGCGTGACTAATCAATAAACAAAGCACATAAGATAAAGTGAACGACTCTATATGCGTTGTGTCGTTTACAAATACATTGATATTATAAAAGTCTTACATTGTTATAATATAGTTTAGAAAAGCTCGTAAGCCAAATGATAGAGATTCTAGGGCATATCTAATTATACAAAATATAGAAATGCAAGGAAATCTCCTGATGTCTGTATGCGACTCGAGCTAATGGGCATCCTGAGTGAGCAGACCTACTACTGCTGTGAACCTGAGAATACACGCTAAAATGGTCAGCTAAAAGCTGGTGAGCTCACAGGTTTAATGATAAAGTGTACTGTATGAACCGCAAGATTTAAGTATAATAATTTGTAATTAAACAAATTAGTAAATGATAAATGATGTATATAACTGCCATGAGCACATAGTCTGAGCTTAACTGAGGTGTCACGATCACAATTAAGTGCCTGAGCGAGGGTGCCTCTATGCGTGTTCCTAATCAACACACGTATGAACAAATGATAATGCGTCCCTTTGACCAGTCAGTGCTTGTTGAGCCGGACGGGGATTGTCAGTCCCATATGTACCATACATTAACATTCACGCTACAAAGTATTACCAAACTATGCTATTGAGGACTTATGATGATTAGATGAATAACTCATGCAGATTATAGCGATGTTTGATACTTGCGCTCACATGTAAAATAAAACATGCATGTATTCTCACCCCTAGGTTTAAAATAGTAAAACAGGGGCTATGAGACTCACGTGAGTCTGATGAGATGCTATCAAGCAATAATGATAGTGTACAAGGAAAGATGTCGTCTCCAACGACTGAAACCTGCTAGGCGTCATAGACGCGCAAGGTTATAATAATGATTAGATGTCTTAATAGACCATATATGCTAGTTGCTCATTCAACTAGTAATGTCCAAATGATTAATTTTGGATTGTTTGTATTTTGTAAATATGTACGGCCCGTTGGTGTGGTTTGTAATAATTAATCCAAAGTATAATTATTAGGATTGTTGTAATAATGTACTTATAAAGTATGTTTCATATGAGTTTAAGTCGTATCGTATAAGTGTTTGAGGTTGCGCATGTTCGACACTTTGTGTAAGATGGGGTTTCATGTATTCTGTTTTAGGCGACACTCTGATGCGTCACTTGTTAATTGTTGGCGACACTAGCTAAGTGCCGCATAAAATGTCAATATTGTGTTATTGGCGTCACTGGTTGAAGTGTCGCATAAGGTATGGGTACTGTTATGGAAATAGGCGTCATTTCAATGGAGTGTCGCTAGGGAGTGTCGGATTACTATGGCATCACTAAGGGGCGTCACTTGGTGAAGTGTCGCATAAAGCCCTTGGCCTATGCGACACTTAGGTCGGATCAGTTTTAGTCTATGTCAAAAACGTGGTCAACGATCACCGTTTGACCTAAAACTTTTACATAAGTCCTAATACGTCAAAATAAGTTTATAAAAGTAACATGTATGAGATTACTAACATGTAGATCTAAGTATTAATTGAAAATATAGTGAGAGCAAGTTAGGGTTTCTTACCAAAATCGAGTTATAGAGAGAGAGATGAGAGGCGAGATAGTGCTAGCTTCTTCTTCTTGCTTCCCTTCTTGGTGTTTTCTTCAAGAATATGGTGGTTGATGATGGTAGTTGAGTGGTGGCTGATGATGAATGAATGAGAGGAGGGAAAAGAGGGTGTGGAGTATGTGTTTTAGTGAGATAAAGTAGAGAGAGAGGTGGGATACATGAATGAGTGAAATGGGGAGTGTGGTTAGGTCTTAAGGTCAAGAAAATATTCCCTAATTTGGGGATCATGTTGGGCCAGTTGTTGGTGGTCAAAAAAGAGGTTCAAACTTGTTAAATCTTGTCCCCGAACTTGGTATTATATCCGTGTTTGTTTACTCGATCGTTTAGACGTTAATTCGTACGTTATAAGTTACGTATAATATAATTCGGTAACGATTTAATACTTTACATTTTTGGAGAAAAGTTTAACTTGAAATATTACTTAATAATACTTGGTAACAGTTATTAAAATGTTAGTGTGATGTGTCGGTAGTGGTTCGCGGAGTCGTGTTACGATTAATAAATCGTGTGATGTTTAAACTAAACGTTTTGGTTACCGATTTAATATTCGATATTTCAAATGAATATTTTCCATCAAAATAGTATATTTTAAATTTATAAAATATATTTTGACTTTCGTTCGATTGTCAGGCGCGTTTCGCGCGTTTTGGTCGCGTATAACTTAATCGGTACGATAGGAAATACTTATGAACTATTATCGGAATAACATTTAGAAAATTTACTATGTTTATTAAATAATTTCATATTATTTAATATTTTGAGTTCACCAACGTCCGGTATTAATGTATCAGAATTTGGCAGATATAATAAAATGAACGATTAAATCTAATCACGTAAATGCGTATATTTATAAAATACACGTAATGATACATATAATTAGCCTAACACAGAACTAATTACATGTATTACAAAATTATTAGGTGCTAATTCCTAGCCCTAATTGGTCGGGTGTCACAATGGCTGTCTTGCAATCCTTGGCTACATGCCCGAACCGCTTGCATTTGGTGCATGGGTGTGACACCCGTCAAATTAGAACTAGTTATTAGTTCCTAATCATTTAGAAATAAATGTGATTAGTACTATGTATTAGGCTAATTGTATGTATCAATATATATATATTGTTGAATATATATCAGTACGCGATTAAATTTAATCGTACATTTTCAAATCGGTCAAATTCTTATTCATTTACACGGGCGTTGGTGAAAAAAAATATTAGGTAATATGAAACTATTAATTAATATACTCAGTATTTATTATATATTAATTCGATAATATATAAAGTATTCGTATCGTACAAAGTAAAAACATTCGTGACAAAACTTATAAGTAATGTATTATTATTGGAAATAATAATTATTATTTACATTTGACAAAAAAATAAAACATATTCGTTTTATTCAATCTTACTCAAATGTGACGAAACCATTCGAACCATATCCGTCATTCAAACTTAAAACAAATATATGTTTCTATATCTCACTAGAAGTATTTTTGTAAAATACTTCGAATAAAAGTATATACGATTTCATTTTTAGAAATTTATCAATTAAAAACATTATACTACGTTTACGATCGGGTACAAAAACACGGGTATTTTGTACTACGAAGGGGAGCCAACCAACTCCAATAATTGGAGCCGGTCGACTACACCCAATCACACCCTCTGCTTCTCCATTTCCTTCATCATTCTCCATCTCTTCATCTCTATCTCTCGGCTCTCTCTCTTGATCTCTTTCAAAGTCAAAAACAACAACAATAATATTACCAATAACAAGATCAGCAGCAGCAATAAGCATCATCATCATCACCATCTTCATCATCTTCTTCACCTTCATCGCCATCATCATCACCATTCGGTCTCCATTTTTTTATACGTAAGGAATCACTCACTTTTTATTCAAATTACATGTTTAAATGTACATATATCATCATATATTAGTATCTATCAACTTATTATGTCCAAAGATTTGATTAGAAATTGATTTGAGAAATTGATTCTGCGAACAGACCTGAAATTGGTCCCTGAGCCGAACGACTGGATTTCATCTGCCGAATGGCTGGATTTCATCAGCCGAGCGGCTAGGATACCTTAGCCGAACGGCTGGACTTTCATAGCCGAACGGCTAGGTCCTCTATAGCCGAACGGCTAGACCTTTATAGCCGAACGGCTAGATTACTCAAAGAGAACAAATATTAAGTAATATGAAACTATTAATTAATATACTATTATATATTAATTCGATAATATATAAAGTATTTGTATCGTACAAAGTAAAAGTATTCACGACAAAACTTATAAGTAATGTATTATTATTGGAAATAATAACTATGATTTACATTTGCCAAAAAAATAAAACATAGTCGTTTTATTCAATCTTACTCAAACGCGACGAAACCATTCAAACCATATCCGTCATTCAAACTTAAAATAAAGATATATTTTTATATCTCACTTAAAACAAAAATATTACCAATAATAAGATCAGCAGCAGCAATAAGCATCATCATCATCACCATCTTCATCATCTTCTTCACCTTCTTCGCCTTCTTCGCCATCATCATCACCATTCGGTCTCCATTTTTTTATACGTAAGGAATCACTCACTTTTTATTCAAATTACATGTTTAAATGTACATATATCTTCATATATTAGTATCTATCAACTTATTATGTCCAAATATTTGATTATAAATTGATTTGAGAAATTGATTCTGCGAACAGACCTGAAATTGGTCCCTGAGCCGAACGGCTGGATTTCATCTACCGAATGGCTGGATTTCATCAGCCGAGCGGCTAGGATACCTTAGCCGAACGGCCGGACTTTCATAGCCGAACGGTTAGGTCCTCTATAGCCGAACGGCTAGACCTTTATAGCCGAACGGCTAGATTACTCAAACAGAACAAATATTAAGTAATATGAAACTATTAATTAATATACTATTATATATTAATTCGATAATATATAAAGTATTTGTATCGTACAAAGTAAAAGTATTCACGACAAAACTTATAAGTAATGTATTATTACTGGAAATAATAACTATGATTTACATTTGCCAAAAAAATAAAACATAGTCGTTTTATTCAATCTTACTCAAACGCGACGAAACCATTCGAACCGTATCCGTCATTCAAACTTAAAACAAAGATATATTTTTATATCTCACTTAAAACAAAAATATTACCAATAATAAGATCAGCAGCAGCAATAAGCATCATCATCATCACCATCTTCATCATCTTCTTCACCTTCTTCGCCATCATCATCACCATTCGGTCTCCATTTTTTTATACGTAAGGAATCACTCACTTTTTATTCAAATTACATGTTTAAATGTACATATATCATCATATATTAGTATCTATCAACTTATTATGTCCAAATATTTGATTAGAAATTGATTTGAGAAATTGATTCTGCGAACAGACCTCAAATTGGTCCCTGAGCCGAACGGCTGGATTTCATCAGCCGAACGGCTGGATTTCATTAGCCGAGCGGCTAGGCTACTTTAGCCGAACGGCTGGACTTTCATAGCTGAACGGCTAGGTCCTCTATAACCGAACGGCTAGACCTTTATTGCCGAACGGCTAGATTACTCAAACAGAACAAATATTAAGTAATATGAAACTATTATTTAATATACTCAGTATTTATTATATATTAATTAGATAATATATAAAGTTTCGTATCGAACAAAGTAAAAACATTCGTGACAAAACTTATAAGTAATGTATTATTATTGGAAATAATAATTATTATTTACATTTGACAAAAAAACTAAAACATATTCGTTTTATTCAATCTTACTCAAACGCGACGAAACCATTCGAACCATATCCGTCATTCAAACTTAAAACAAAGATATATTTTTATGTCTCACTAAAAGTATTTTTATAAAATACTTCGAATAAAAGTATATACGATTTCATTTTTAGAAATTTATCAATTAAAAACATTATACTACTTTTACGATCGGGTATAAAAACACGGGTATTTTATACTACGAAGGGGAGCCAACCAACTCCAATAATTGGAGCCGGTCGACTACACCCAAACACACCCTCTGCTTCTCCATTTCCTTCATTATTCTCCATCTCTTCATCTCTATCTCTCGGCTCTCTCTCGATCTCTTTCAAAATCAAAAACAACAATAATATTACCAATAAGAAGATCAGCAGTAGCAATAAGCATCATCATCATCACCATCTTCATCATCTTATTCACCTTCATCGCCATCATCATCACCATCCGGTCTCCATTTTTTTATACGTAAGGAATCACTCACTTTTTATTCAAATTACATGTTTAAATGTACATATATCATCATATATTAGTATCTATCAACTTATTATGTCCAAAGATTTGATTAGAAATTGATTTAAGAAATTGATTCTGCGAACAGACCTGAAATTGGTCCCTGAGCTGTAACACTTGGTCAAAAAGTCAATTTTCGTGCCAAATTTAAACTTCAAATAATTGTATTTTTATATGCGATTATAACAAAGTGTTCAAAAATGTAAGTCGCTTTAATTTAAAACGCATTATAATTATCTGAGACCACTCGAAAATAAATATAAATTTTAATTCCAAAATAGTATTTTTATAAAATACTTTCACTCGAAAACATTTCGAAAGAATATAAATAAATTTGTAGAATTTAAAATATTACATTTTTATACGATCGGGTACGCAAATACAGGCATTTAACGCAACAATTGGGGACAACCAAACCCACCAAAAATGATGGGTCGGCCATCCCTTTTCCCCCTCCCCATTTTTGTGTTTCACAAAACCAAACACACACACACACACCCCTATATCCATCTCTCTCTTTTCTTTCATATTCAACAACAACAACAACAACAAAAATCAACAACAACAACCTCATCATCATCATTTTCAGAATCATCATCATCATCTCAAGGAAAAGGAAGCAAGCTTCACCATCATCTTCATCTTCTTCCTCACCAAGTTCATCCCCACCATTTTTGAACTCCAACTCAAATCGTAAGGATTTACTCTCTTTTTCTTGATATTTCGAGTTAGAAACACTTAATATATCATGTTTTAACATTATATCAACAAGATTTGGCCTGAGAATAGGTTAGATCTTGATTTTTGGGGATAAATCGTCGAACAGTTCGTTATGTCGCAGGGACCAAAAACAGTGTTGCGACATAGCCTATGTCGCAGGTTATGTCGCAATAATTAATTATGTTGCATTGTGTGACGCAAGCCTTTATGTCGCAGAAAATCTGAACGTCGCATATAGCGACACAACACACTATGTCGCATTAAATTGCGGATGTCGCATATAGCGACATAACCCTTATGTCGCAGAGCCATTTAGCGACATATCGCTTATGTCGCAAAACACAGGAGCTTAAAAACCTATGATTTTCACTAAGTGTCGAAACCCAAATTTTACCGCCTAATATTACTCCGAAATGAAATTTCAGAGCGTTTTCACTAAAGCAATATAATAGAAATAAAAATTTTCCAAGCTAACCTGGCAGCTCGACCCCAGCCAGGGGCTCTTCCCCTTGGACCCCGCCAGGGGTTGCCACCCCTTGGACCCCGCTACCAGGGGCGCTGCCCCCGGACCCCCGTACACGGTTTCCAAACCTGAACGACAAATGAATACTTACATAACTCGCTTAGACAAACTGATTGTCTCATACTCATATAACCTCACGTGTTTAGGACACTAGGAGGTTACCCATCGGATGACGCACGTATCGTAGGATTGCTAACTCCTCAAATGAGTTTCATAGCCCCACTCTTTCAACTGTTTTACTGTTTTCAGGGTGAGACGCATGCTCAATTTCTGTTTTCGGGTTATAATGCTAAACTTTCATAATTCACACGTTTATATATCACTGTTTGGAAATACGAATGTGTAATACTTAGTAATTACACCCAATATATTTTTGTGGAACAATATCATTGTTTAACCTAGTTAGGTTACCATTGTACACCATTAGATTGTTGTCTAACAATCACAATCACCTGACTTGGTTAAGTCACTATTATACATTGACCATATTGTCACGGGACAATGCTGTCAAACACACTAGGACTGTTTAGTTCTACCTACACAAGACAACAACTAGACTTTTACAGGAATTAGTCTTCCTCTTAGGAAACTAAAACTGCCCACATATATATTCAAGGACTTTCAAATTGGAATTAAACTCGAGTAAACAACAACCAAGGATCTCAATATACTTTCTAGGCTGAGGCTAGGAGTATACACTAAAAATACACGTTAGTATGGATTTCTTATACCGATACCAAAACAACTAGGTGATGATTTGTCATACCTAGGCTTATTGCGACACAACAAATGGTTACGTACTGTATATACATACTTAGCTACAATAAATCAATTTCATGTGCTACATACTACTCTATCTGAGGTATTTGTTGATTCAACTTATATATATATATATATATACATACATGCTTGTACTTCAACTCGAGCACTTGGTGCCACCTACTATTTAGTTATGTATATAGGTATACATACACACATACAAACACAATCGAACTAGTCGGACATGTCATTGTACTATCGGCTCAATTACTCAAGTCGGGCATGTCGTAGAACTGCCGACTCAATTACAAACTTTTCCTGCGAGCAATCCGGTCGATGCCAGATAGGCACAAAATGATGCCACGGTCTTGCAGTGGGCACAAAACGATGCCACGGTCTTGCAGTGGGCCCAAGTACGATATCGCGATAAAGCGATACACTCGATGGATGGGCGAGCTTATGCTCGTGATCCACACACACCTGCGGATGGGCGAGCTTATGCTCGTGATCCGTACAATTAACGGATCGGTGAACTTTTGTGCGAGGCCGTCAACTCAGTATTTGTTTAAATACTCAATCATAGTTCTGCGGGACTACAATCAACTGTTGCTGGATGCAACACAATAAATACTCAATCATAGTTCTGCGGGACTACAATCAACTGTTGCTGGATGCAACACACTATGCCAAGTGGCACACCAATTATTACACAACATCATATGACATAGTCATACAATTACTCGATAGTCCTTAGACATGTTTGGCCTCACATTGATAGATTACTTAATACCCGAGAGGTATCCAGGCATGAATGCCTCAATGTTATGTACTTAGGTACGCATCACTGCCCCTTAGGAATGAGATACCTTGTAGGACGTATACACACTGGAGTTACAACTTTATAACAATACATATCAGAATCGCAAATTCTGAACTACTTTTCAAAACATAAAAGGTTTTATACTTTATGTTTTAACTAACAAACCTATGAACTCACCAACTTTATAGCTGACCCGTTTTAGCATGTGTTCTCAGGTGCCCAGCAGGATTAGGATTTCTACGAGATAAGCTAGCTCGAGTCGCATATTTTCAAACAATGGGGACCACTCTGCATTTACTTTTGTATTTTCAAATTATATAATTGAAACTTCTATTAAACTCGCAACGTTGTAAACGTTCTACTTTGGAAAATGTATAACTATTTTCAAACGTCTCATTAGAGTCGTTCATTATGTACCTTATGCTGTGATAACTGATTTGGTAACACCCGACCCGACCGCTTCTACAAATCCGAAATTTGAGGGTGTTACATGAGCTGAACGGCTGGATTTCATCAGCCGAACGGCTGGATTTCATCAGCCGAACGACTAGGATACCTTAGCTTGATGGGTGGACTTTCATAGCCGAACGGCTAGGTCCTCCATAGCCGAACGGATAAACCTTTATAGCCGAACGGCTAGATTACTCAAACGTAACAAATATCAAGTAATATGAAACTATTATTTATTATACTCAGTATTTATTATATATTAATTCGATAATATATAAAGTATTCGTATCGTACAAAGTAAAAATATTCGCGACAAAAATTATATGTAATGTATTATTATTGGAAATAATAATTATTATTACATTTGACAAAAAAAAAAACATATTCATTTTATTCAATCTTACTCAAACGCGACGAAACCATTCAAACCATATCCGTCATTCAAAATTAAAACAAAGATATATTTTTATATCTCACTAAAAGTATTTTTATAAAATACTTCGAATAAAAGTATATATGATTTCATTTAAAGATTTATCAATTAAAAAAATTATACTACTTTTACGATCGGGTACAAAAACACGAGTATTTTATACTACGAAAGGGAGCCAACCAACTCCAATAATTGGAGCCGGTCGACTACACCCAAACACACCCTCTGCTTCTCCATTTCCTTCATCATTCTCCATCTCTTCATCTCTATCTCTCGGCTCTCTCTCAATCTCTTTCAAAATCAAAAACAACAACAATAATATTACCAATAACAAGATCACCAGCAGCAATAAGCATCATCATCATCACCATCTTCATCATCTTCTTCACCTTCTTCGCCATCATCATCACCATTCGGTCTCCATTTTTTTATACGTAAGGAATCACTCACATATTCAAATTACATGTTTAAATGTACATATATCATCATATATTAGTATCTATCAACTTATTGTGTCCAAATATTTGATTAGAAATTGATTCTTCGAACAGACCTGAAATTGGAGCCTGAGCCGAACGGCTGGATTTCATCTGCCGAACGGCTGGATTTCATCAGCCGAGCGGCTAGGCTACCTTAGCCGAACGGCTGGACATTGATAGCCGAACGACCAGGTCCTCTATAGCCGAACGGCTAGACCTTTATAGCCGAACGGCTAGATTACTCAAACAGAACAAATATTAAGTAATATGAAACTTCTATTTAATATACTCAATATTTATTATATATTAATTAGATAATATATAAAGTATCCATATTGTACAAAGTAAAAACATTCGCGACAAAACTTATAAGTAATATATTATTATTGGAAATAATAATTATTATTTACATTTGACAAAAAAACTAAAACATATTCGTTTTATTCAATCTTACTCACACGCGACGAAACCATTCGAACCATATCCGTCATTCAAACTTAAAACAAAGATATATTTTTATGTCTCACTAAAAGTATTTTTATAAAATACTTCGAATAAAAGTATATACGATTTCATTTTTAGAAATTTATCAATTAAGAACATTATACTACTTTTACGATCGAGTAAAAAAACACGGGTATTTTATACTATAAAGGGGAGCCAACCAACTCCAATAAGTGGAGTCGGTCGACTACACCCAAACACACCCTTTGCTTCTCCATTTCCTTCATTATTCTCCATCTCTTCATCTCTATCTCTCGGCTCTCTCTCGATCCCTTTCAAAATCAAAAAGAACAACAATAATATTACCAATAACAAGATCAGCAGCAATAAGCATCATCATCATCACCATCTTCATCATCTTCTTCACCTTCACCGCCATCATCATCACCATTCGGTCTCCATTTTTTTATACGTAAGGAATCACTCACTTTTTATTCAAATTACATGTTTAAATGTACATATATCATCATATATTAGTATCTATCAACTTATTATGTCCAAAGATTTGATTAGAAATTGATTTGAGAAATTGATTTTGCGAACAGACCTGAAATTGATCCCTGAGCCGAACGGCTGGATTTCATCTGCCGAACGGCTAGGCTACCTTAGCCGAACGGGTGGACTTTCATAGCCGAACGGCTAGGTCCTTCATAGCCGAACGGCTAGACCTTTATAGCCGAACGGCTAGATTACTCAAACAGAACAAATATTAAGTAATATGAAACTATTATTTAATATACTCAGTATTTATTATATTTAATTCGATAATATATTAAGTATTCGTATCGTACAAAGTAAAAATATTCACGACAAAACTTATAAGTAATGTATTATTATTGGAAATAATAACTATCATTTACATTTGACAAAAAAACAAAACATATTCGTTTTATTCAATCTTACGGAAACGCGACGAAACCATTCGAACCATATCCGTCATTCAAACTTAAAACAAAGATATATTTTTATATCTCACTAAAGGTATATTTATAAAATACTTCGAATAAAAGTATATACGGTTTCATTTTTAGAAATTTATCAATTAAAAACATTATACTGCTTTTACGATCTGGTACAAAAACACGGGTGTTTTGTACTACGAAGGGGAGCCAACCAACTCCAATAATTCGAGTCGGTCGACTTCACCCAAACACACCCTCTGCTTCTCCATTTCCTTCATCATTCTTCATCTCTTCATCTCTATCTCTCGGCTCTCTCTCGATCTCTTTCAAAATCAAAAACAACAACAATAATATTACCAATAACAAGATCAGCGGCAGCAATAAGCATCATCATCATCACCATCTTCATCATCTTCTTCACCTTCATCGCCATCATCATCACCATTCGGTCTCCATTTTTTTATACGTAAGGAATCACTCACTTTTTATTCAAATTACATGTTTAAATGTACATATATCATCATATATTAGTATCTATCAACTTATTATGTCCAAAGATATGATTAGAAATTGATTTGAGAAATTGATTCTGCGAACAGACCTGAAATTGGTCCCTAAGCCGAACGGCTGGATTTCATCAGCCGGACGACTAGGCTACCTTAGCCGAACGGCTGGACTTTCATAGCCGAACGGCTATATCCTCCATAGCCGAACGACTAGACCTTTATAGTCGAAGGTTAGATTACTCAAACAGAACAAATATTAAGTAATATGAAATTATTATTTAATATACTCAGTATTTATTATATATTAATTCGATAATATATAAAGTATTCGTATCGTACAAAGTATAAAATTCGCGACAAAACTTCTAAGTAATGTATTATTATTGGATATAATAATTATTATTTACATTTGACAAAAAAATAAAACATATTCGTTTTATTCAATCTTACTGAAACGCGACGAAACCATTCGAACCATATCCGTCATTCAAACTTAAAACAAAAATATATTTTTATATCTCACAAAAAGTATTTTTATAAAATACTTTGAATAAAAGTATATACGATTTCATTTTTAGAAATTTATCAATTAAAAACATTATACTACTTTTACGATCGGGTACAAAAATACTGGTATTTTGTACTACGAAGAGGAGCCAACCAACTCCAATAATTGGAGCCGGTCGACTACATCAAAACACTCCGTCTGCTTCTCCCTTTCCATCATTATTCTCCATCTCTTCATCTCTATCTCTCGGCTCTCTCTCGATCTCTTTCAAAATCAAAAACAACAACAATAATATTACCAATGACAAGATAAGCAGTAGCAATAAGCATCATCATCATCATCACCATCTTCATAATTTTCTTCACCATTCGGTCTCCATTTTTTTATACGTCAGGAATCACTAAATTTTTATTCAAATTACATGATTAAATGTACATATATCATCATATATTAGTATCTATCAACTTATTGTGTCCAAAGATTTGATTAGAAATTGATTTAAGAAATTGATTATGCGAACAGACTTGAAATTGGTCCCTGAGCCGAACAGCTGGATTTCATCAGCCGGGCGACTAGGCTACCTTAGCCGAACGGCTGGACTTTCATAGCCGAACGGCTAGGTCCTCCATAGCCAAACGACTAGACCTTTATAGTCGAACGGCTAGATTACTCAAACAGAACAAATATTTAGTAATATGAAATTATTATTTAATATACTCAGTATTTATTATATATTAATTCGATAATATATAAAGTATTCGTATCATACAAAGTAAAAACATTCGCGACAAAACTTATAAGTAATGTATTATTATTGGATATAATAATTATTATTTACATTTGACAAAAAAAAACATATTCGTTTTATTCAATCTTACTGAAACGCGAAGAAACCATTCGAACCATATCCGTCATTCAAACTTAAAACAAAGATATATTTTTATATCTCACTAAAAGTATTTTTATAAAATACTTCGAATAAAAGTATATACGATATCATTTTTAGAAATTTATCAATTAAAAACATTATACTACTTTTACGATCGGGTACAAAAATACGGGTATAGCCGAATGGCTAGACCTCTATAGCCGAACGACTAGATTACTCAAACAGAAAAAATATTAAGTAATATGAAACTATTATTTAATATATTCAGTATTTATTATATATTAAGTCGATAATATATAAAGTATTCGTATCGTACAAAGTAAAAATATTCGCGACAAAACTTATTAGTAATGTATTATTAATGGAAATAATAATAATTATTTACATTTGACAAAAAAATAAAACATATTCGTTTTATTCAATTTTATTCAAACACGACGAAACCATTCGAACCATATCCGTCATTCAAACTTAAAACAAAGATATATTTTTATATCTCACTAAAAGTATTTTTATAAAATACTTCGAATAAAAGTATATACGATTTCATTTAAAGAAATTTATCAATTAAAACATTATACTACTTTTACGATCGGGTACAATAATACGGGTATTTTGTACTATGAAGGGGATCCAACCAACTCCAATAATTGGAGCCGGTCGACTTGTCACACCCCCAAAATCGGTAATCGTGTTTATAAATGGTTTAGCGGAAGCTTTAGTTAATTAGCGGAAGCATTTTAAGTTACAGTTTAACAGCGGGGGTGTTGACGTTACAATAGTGCATTCATTGTATCAGAGCATATGATCATACAGAACATATTAATTTAAGATGCCATAGGTTTAAGCGTTATTACAAAAAGTGTACGACTTATAAAGTCGTACAAGTAGTGGTGTTGTAGAACAACATAAATTTACAAAACATGAGTTTATAAAAGAGGGATTTCGTAAGTATAACCAATGTAATTGGTAATACAAAGGAAAACCAAGTGTCCCAAAAGTGGCATCATAAATAGTCTGGGTTGCCTACGTCCTTTATGCATGCAGGAGTACCTGAGTCCTAATTCCCTGAAAAACATAGTAAACCGTCAACATTGAATGTTGAGTGAATTCACAGGTTTAGTATAAAAGTAGTTAAACCAAGTTTTGTATAAATCGTTCATGTACTCAAACATAATGTTTATATGTATAGCCGGAAACACAAGTGTTCTTATTAAAGAAAACATTTCCTATTTTACTGTAAGAATGTCATTCTTACTACAATTCAGTCGAGGTGTTAGGAAACACAAGTTTAATCATAAATATTTCCTAATAATAGTTGCAGGAAACTCAAGTTTAACAATCAAGTAAACATTTCCATATAAATGTTGTTTTGTCGGGAAACCAAGTTTATCCAATCAAGGTAAACGTTTCCTATAAAGAAATCATACGTAGGAACACCTGTCCTATTAGTTATCGCAGGGAATACCCTTCCCAAATCAAGTTATAGTTTTGCTGTTTTGTTATATGGGAAACATAGACTATGATCCCTCTAAGGTGAGCTAAACCTTTAGAGTTAAAGTAACGATACCTAGTACTATAACCAAACCACGACTAGTTGTTGTTGTTGCCTCAGTAACACGGTAAGTATACACTCCTCGTTACGACTGCCGTCGTGTGGTTGGAATGACCAACAAGTTGTATCAGTGGGAGGTTTGTCAAATCGATAGTACTATCTGTATACTCAGTGGCTAGAGTCACCTAGCTAATGGTTATAGGTTGCAAGCACTGGGACTTATGTGCACTACAACTACCTCACGTAAACCTAGGATCGTACCAAGATTCGTTGTCTTATTCCCAAAAAGTTGTGAAAACGTTTCATATAGTTAACAGTTGAATATAAAGCATATAGCATTTATATAAATCAGTTTGATATAAAAGCATGTCGAGCAATTATATAAAAAAAGTAGCATGTAATAGCACATAGTTCTATGTTTTCCACCCCTGGTTTTAAAAGCATTTAAAACAAGTAAAAGGTAGGGGCTGTGAACTCACGTGTAGCAAGTCTTCAGCTAGTACAGCTAGTAATATACAGTAGTCCGAACGTGCCTCTCAGATACCTAGACACAATTAAATATACTTTACATAAGTATATGGACTAATCGTTAAGTTGAAATGTTTATAACATTTTAGTTGTTGGTGATATTTGCGTTGATACGATCATTGCGTACAAGTATATATTTAAATATACTTATTAGTTGAATATATATATTCTTATATATATATTAATTGTCGTTATTTATATAACTATATATATAAATTATAATCGTTCATTACATATATAATCCATTTGTCGTGTTACTAATCCCATTTGTCCCGTTTAACTCGTCACTTATATAATCCAGTTTAAGTTTTCATTTTGAATCTAGTAGCCCGTTGGGCTCGGCCCAATTTGTTTGGCCCAATATCGAAATCAAGTAGTTTGGCCCAAATAGGTGTGGCCCAAATTAGTTTAGCCCGAATATGTTTAACGAATCATTTTGGCCCGTTAACAAAATACCATTTTTGACCCAATTTAGATTCGTCCCGTTTGGCCCAAAAGTTATATTGTTAATTATTTGTGTAAAAATAATGTCCCGCGGTCGAGTACAATTTTGTCCTAAACTTTGTATCATCTAGTTTTATAACTTTTACAACTTCTTAATATTTGTATTTCGTACGCGGTAATATATTTGTACTACGAAGTATATGTATCGACAGTGTATTATTTAAACGCATCGAAAAATCAGTACACAGACAGCCTAGCCGCTCGGGTAAAGTTTAACAAACAGTTCGGGTTTGGCCCCAACTTGCAGCCCAATAAGTCCTTTTACACAATCCAAATGATTATTTCTTTTTTTTTTTTTTTGTTCTAACAAAATTTGTCGCGTAGTCGTTGATACGTGATTAAAAGTTCGAGCGTTAAATCGCGTTTGGGGTTTCGTACACACACGGCCCAGTGTATTCTAAAAGTAAACTCTATAAATTAAAATTATCTGAAAGCTGTAACCGATTAAATATGTGTCAGTATGTCACTTTAAGTAAAATCAACTTATTAATTATCAAAATTTATTTATTTATTTTTTTGAATAATCTGGAACTTGCAAGTTAACTAATCATTCATTATTTTTATTATTGTCATTGTTATTAATATATATGAAAAACATATGACAATATCAAAAAGATAAATTTGCTACTTCATTACTAACGTGGTTACACGTTACATTATCAAAACATATGGCAAGGACTAGCCATTCGGCTAGGTTCCATTTGAGTATAGACTTTTAGTTTTTCATGTATATCATCATTATCACTAACTAAATTTGAAAGTCATCATCCTACATATAATCATAATAACTTTGAAAAGTTATATAAGGAATTGAAATAGGAAAGTTTTCTTACAACGATTTGTGGAGAGGAAGAAGAACCGGATGATGATGATGAGTTATTATTAATGTTTATTAAGTTTATGTGTTGTTGTTTTGCTCTACTCGTTGCTGCTTCTATTGTAGTTCAGTATGAAGAAGAAAAAGAAGCAAAAGAAAAAAAAAAAAAAAAAAAAAAGATGAATGATTGAAGGAGTGAAGGAGAGGAAATTTATATTTCAAAAGTGATACGGAGTAAAAACTGAAGCATGGCTCGTAATAGTATCCAGTCTCACCAATAATTCAAGTTAGGTGGTGTTATTTTACCCTGTTAATTTCGGGTACGGGTATAATTATTTGTACCCCGTGTCCCACTCAATTATTCATTTTTTTAAATTTTATTTTAAACTTTATAATTGATAACTACAAAAATGAAATAATTTTATTTAAAATTAATTAATAAAATTATTCACAGTAGTGGGACTATACGGTTAAATTGCGTGCCAGATTTCAGTTGAATTTGGAAATTATATTTTGAGGTAATGTTCCAAATACTAAAACAGGATTGGGCAAAATATTACTTTTAGTATTTTTGACCTTTAGGCACATTTTATAATTGTTTCTGTTCGTGCATGACGCGTCCTATAAAGCAGTCTAAAGGTTTCCGTTTTATTTTTGTTCTAATACTTTTCTAGAATAATTCTAAACAAAATTTATTCAAAAGCATTTTGAAGTTCTTTTTGGAACTTTACGGTTCACGTTTGATACGTTTAATATAAGACGTATAAGTTATTATATTATTTCAATAATATAAATTAATAATATTTGTAATTAATAATTTTCGAATTATTAATTATTTTGTATCACCAACTTTGTTGTATTTAGTTTGTCAAGTTTGATACGTTCATTTAGTACAGTAATTATATAATAATAACTACTATTTTACTACAACGACACGTATCACATAATAAGTTTTGTTAACTTTATCACACAAAGTAGGTTTTGAATTCACTAATCAGGGAATTACTCTAGGTAATGCATGAAGTTAGGTAAAGGTTATTACCCTAAATGGAGGATTGTCACATTCTCCCCCCGTTAGCGAAATCTCGCCCCGAGATTTAAGTTGAGTTGTTCGTGACATGCGTTTGTTCAAACAGGTGAGGGTATTTCTTTCGTATCTCATCCTCGCGTTCCCAAGTAAACTCCGGGCCATGTTTTGAGTTCCAACGAACCTTGACAAGTTTGATTCGTTTGTGTCGGAGTTTCTGCATTTTCGTATCGGTTACTTCGATAGGTTCCTCCACAAAGTTAAGTTTTGAATTTATAAAGACTTCGTCAGGAGGGATGATAAGTGTTTCATCAGAAAGACACTTCTTCAAGTTACACACATGAAAAGTGTCGTGAATGCTACTAAGTTCTTGTGGCAACTTCAGTTTGTAAGCGACAGGACCAATCCTCGCAAGGATTTCAAAAGGTCCAACATATCGTGGGTTAAGTTTTCCTCGTTTGCCAAATCGTGTTACACCTTTCCAGGGCGATACTTTGAGTAGGACTTTGTCTCCTACTTGAAACTCAAGAGGTTTACGACGGTTATCGGCGTAACTCTTTTGTCTGTCTCTTGCCGATTTCAATCGGTTGAGTACTTGAGATATCTTGTCCGTGGTTTCCTGGACAAGCTCTGGTCCAGATAGTTGTCTGTCACCCAACTCTGCCCAACAGAGTGGTGATCGGCATTTGCGTCCATACAGTGCCTCGAATGGCGCCATCTGTATACTGGTGTGATAACTGTTGTTATAGGAGAATTCGGCCAATGGGAGGTGAGTATCCCAGTTTCCCCCAAAGTCAATCACACACGCTCTCAATAAATCCTCGAGCGTTTGAATCGTTCGTTCACTCTGGCCATCAGTTTGTGGATGATAGGCTGTACTCATGTCGAGTCGAGTACCTAAAGCCTGTTGTAGTGATTGCCAGAAGCGAGATGTGAATCTGCTATCTCTATCAGATATAATGGACAATGGTACACCGTGTCGAGAAACGATCTCTTTGATATAGATCTTCGCCAGTTTCTCTAGTTTGTCAGACTCTTTGATAGCAACGAAGTGAGCTGATTTCGTCAATCGATCGACAATCACCCATATGGAATCAACTCCAGTTGATGTCTTTGGTAGTTTCGTGATGAAGTCCATTGTTATGTGCTCCCATTTCCATTTTGGCATTTCTGGTTGTTGCAAAAGTCCTGAAGGTTTTTGATACTCAACCTTGACCTTTGAACAAGTTAGACACTTGCTGACATAAGTAGCGATGTCTCTTTTCATGTTTGGCCACCAATAGAAACCTTTCACATCTTGGTACATCTTATCTGCACTAGGATGAATCGAGTAGTTGGACTTGTGAGCTTCGTCTAAAATCAGTTTGCGTAGTTCATCGTCGCACGGTACCCAAATTCGATTCATGAAGTATAAAACTCCATTTTCTTTGGTTTCGAGTTGTTTCTCCATTCCCCTCAGGGATTCGTCTTTCATGCGTTCGGTGGTGAAAGCTATTCGTTGCGCATCACGAATTTGAGTAATAAGATTCGAGTGGATTGTTAATACCAAAGCTCGAACTCTGCGAGATTTAACATTCTCTTTACGACTCAGGGCATCCGCTACTACATTAGCTTTGCCCGGATGGTACTTAATCTCACAGTCGTAATCGTTCAGCAATTCGACCCAACGTCTCTGTCTCATGTTGAGCTCTTTCTGGTCGAATATGTGTTGTAAACTCTTGTGATCGGTGAAAATCGTACACTTTGTACCATATAGGTAGTGTCTCCAGATCTTGAGTGCAAAGACGACGGCTCCCAACTCTAAGTCATGAGTTGTATAATTCTTCTCGTGAATCTTCAATTGACGAGATGCATAAGCAATAACTTTGTCGTTTTGCATGAGGACACAACCTAATCCTTGATGTGAGGCATCACAGTAAACGATGAAGTTCTCTGTTCCCTCAGGTAAAGATAGGATTGGTGCGGTGCTCAACTTTTGTTTCAACAATTGGAAGGCGTTTTCTTGTTTTTCGCCCCATTCGAATTTCTTATCCTTTTGAGTTAAGGTGGTGAGTGACTGGGCTATTTTGGAAAAGTTTTCAATAAATCGACGGTAATAGCCAGCCAGACCAAGAAATTGTCGAATCTCGGTTGGGGTCCTTGGAGCCTCCCAGTTTTTGATCGCCTCAATTTTGGATGGGTCCACATGAATTCCTTTATCATTTATCACGTGACCAAGGAAATGAACCTCTCTAATCCAAAATTCACATTTGGAGAACTTAGCATACAGCTTCTCGTTCTCGAGTAGTTGGAGGATAAGTTTCAAGTGTTGTTTGTGATCCTCTTTCGTTTTTGAGTAGATCAGGATGTCATCAATGAACACAATGACAAACTTATCAAGATAAGGTTTGCACACTCGGTTCATGAGATCCATGAATACTGCAGGCGCGTTAGTCAATCCAAACGGCATGACTAGGAACTCATAGTGACCATAACGAGTCCTGAACGCAGTCTTTGGTACATCCTCTTCTCGTACCTTCAGTTGATGGTAACCAGAACGTAGATCGATCTTCGAGTAGTAACTCGATCCTTGTAACTGATCAAACAGATCATCTATGCGAGGTAACGGGTATCGGTTCTTAATAGTTACCTTATTCAGCTCTCGGTAGTCAATACACATCCGCATAGATCCATCCTTCTTCTTGACAAACAAAACCGGAGCTCCCCAAGGTGAAAAGCTCGATCGGATGAATCCTAAGTCTAAGAGCTCCTGCAACTGTGTAGACAGTTCTTGCATTTCTGATGGAGCTAATCGGTAAGGTGAGCGAGCGATTGGTGCGGCTCCAGGCACCAGATCGATGCGAAACTCGACTTGTCGCGGAGGTGGTAATCCTGGCAGATCATCAGGAAACACTCCCGGATAGTCTCGCACTACAGGTATATCACTTAACCTTTGCTCCTCGGGTCTCTTTTCTACAACATGTGCTAAAAACGCTTGGTATCCCTTTCGGAGATACTTAGTGGCCTTTAAGCAATTGATTATTTTAACGGCACTCGTCCTCTTATCTCCTTGTATCACCAAGATTTCTCCAGTTATCAATGGTAAACGTACCATTTTATCAAAACAAACAATCTCTGCACGATTCTTCGACAACCAGTCCATACCGACTACGATGTCAAAGCTTCCCAACTCAACCGGTAGTAAGTCTATTTTGAAAGGATGACTCTCCAATGTTAGAGTACATCCTGATACTATTTCTCCTGATTCAATCAACCTACCATCGGCTAGTTCTAAAGTGTACTTGTTATCTAGTTTACGGGATTTAATGTCTAATAGTGGTCTAAATTCCGTAGACACAAAACTCAAATCGGCGCCTGAATCAAATAACACAGAGGCATAATGGTTGTTAACTAGGAACGTACCAGTGACAGTGTTGGGCTCCTGGCGTGCCTCCTGTGCTCCAATGACAAACGCACGACCTCGAGCTGGTTGGTTGTTGGTGTTACCACGGTTGTTGCTGTTCGGGTTTGCATTGCGGTTCTGATTGTTTTGGTTGCCACGGTTTAGTTTAGGGCACTTGTTTCTGAAATGACCTTGCTCGCCACATTCGAAACATCCATTAGCTGGTCGATCCCTATTTGTTTGAGTAGTAGGGTTCGATCTACAGTATTGGGCCAGATGCCCCCAGCGTTTGCAATTTCCACAGAAGATACAATCACCATCATGGTGACGTTCACACTTGCCGCACTTGGGCTTGTTCCCCAAGTAAGTCTTTTGTTCAGCAGTCGTGGCAAGGTAAGCTTTCGTGGTTCCAGTCGGTTTCTTGTTCTGCTGACCCTGACGGTCATTCCACTTACGTTTTCCCTTTCCAGCATCAGCACTGCTGGATTCAACCTTTCCCGAAGCAGTTTTCTTAGTAAGGGTTCCCATTCGGATTGCTTCCTCTGTCAAGCGCTGTGCTAGTTCTACAGCACTCTTAAAGGTGGCAGGATTAGACGAAGTCACCAAGCTTCTAATCTGTGGCACCAAACCCCAGATATACCTTTCAGTGCGCTTGTACTCAGGTGTGACCATGTGTGGTACAAGGCGTGCCAGTTCTTGAAATCTGGTGGTATATCCCGTGATATCAGTACCAACCATAGTGATGTCCCAGAGCTCAGTCTCAATCTTCTGAAGCTCACTGCGGGGACAAAATTCTTCCACGACCATGGTTTTCAAAGTTTCCCAAGTCATTGAGTGGGCGGTTGTGCGTCCAAGTGCTTGAACTTGGCTATTCCACCATGTCAATGCCTTATCAGAAAATGTGCATGTAGCATACTTTACCATGCAATCACGAGCGCAGTTGCTAATATCTAGCACAGACTCCATTTTCTCTATCCAATGAATGATTCCAATGGCACCCTCAGTACCACGAAAGTGGCTCGGTTTGCAAGCTAGGAATGTTTTGTACGAACATCCTCTTTGGGTACTCTCAGGGTTACCGTCAGATACAACAGGTTCGGTATTTCTGCTACCGCTGACCCTGTCGCTACGGTTTCGGTCAGTATCATACTGAGCAAGTGCTTCAGCAATCCTTCGGTTGACCATTTGTTCAGTCGTCTCCTCAACAGCAGGAGGTGGTGAAGGGTTTCTTCGGACGTTCCGGGTATTCCTACGCTTAGGCGGCATGATTCAGTCCTAATCACACACAAGAAACACTCGTAAGATACCCTAATCAAATCATCACTCATAAGGTATGTTATAAATATAGATATAGTATGATAATCAATCACCAATTGATATCACTCACAGTGTACACAGTGACATAAACTAAACATAAGTTACATATCATATATAAGTCAAAAGGTGTTACATAAGTTTTATACAAGGGTGAGATTTACAATAAAGAGAAAATACACCCATCGGATCAAACATGATCTACAAAATATGACGGATTTAACCTATACATCCATCTAGTCAAAAGTTTTGCCCTACTACGTCATAGCTACAATCCTAATACATCATAGATACCATCCTGACATGGTGAATCTAATAGAAATATGCTAGAAACATCCCTACAACCATCCTAACAGCTGCCATCAGTACACAAACTCCAACTGCAGAACCTACTATCCCCAGACGTCTCTCAAGCCTAATCAGACGTGCCCTAGTCTCATCGGCGGACTCTCGATCCATCTCAATGTGTACCTCAGAAGTGGCAAGGCGTCCATAGATAGTGAGTACATCACTGTCCAGTCGAGAGGCATCACTGTGCAACTCTCTGATAGAATCCTGCGTACCATAATGAAATCCAAGAAGGGTACGGACAACTGCAACTACAGTAGGGATAGTGAGCTCCAGAGGCTCCTCAGTCAGATGTAAGGGGGTCGATGAGTGAGATGACTCCCCAGTCTCGAAAGTGGAAGGAATCCTCTCAAGTGTCCTCCAGTAGCGTAGTATACGCGGCATCCAGTCAAGATGCGGGACTCTAGTCCTCTGCAATGACTGCTGATCACAAGGTATCTCTCTCTCCTCAGTCATCGGATCCTTGTCACGAGGTGCCAAGGGTCCTACAGGTGGAGATCTAACGCTCATCCTAGCAGTCCTACACAATCCAGGCCCACGTGAAGACTCTCCAAAATGACGAGTCGCCATGAAAGTAGACCCTAGCATACGAGTAGCGGGATCAGTGGGTGGTGATGGTGGAGTGCCTATAGTGCCATCTGAAGTAGCTCTAGGAAATGTGGGTGGGTAGACCTCCTCAGAAGGGTCATCACTAGCATAGTCAGGATCCTCCTCTGACTCTGAGATGTAGATCGGAAACTGCCTAGACATAACTGTGACAAAGGCAATTGTGTGTGTCGTGTTAGACGTATGCAAAGTATGAATGCAGAAATGTGTTAGCCAAGGCTATAGTCTAGGTCTCTAAGATTTTCAGTCACTTAAAGACTTCTAGTTCTCTATAACCAATGGCTCTGATACCAAGTTCTGTCACACCCCCAAAATCGGTAATCGTGTTTATAAATGGTTTAGCGGAAGCTTTAGTTAATTAGCGGAAGCATTTTAAGTTACAGTTTAACAGCGGGGGTGTTGACGTTACAATAGTGCATTCATTGTATCAGAGCATATGATCATACAGAACATATTAATTTAAGATGCCATAGGTTTAAGCGTTATTACAAAAAGTGTACGACTTATAAAGTCGTACAAGTAGTGGTGTTGTAGAACAACATAAATTTACAAAACATGAGTTTATAAAAGAGGGATTTCGTAAGTATAACCAATGTAATTGGTAATACAAAGGAAAACCAAGTGTCCCAAAAGTGGCATCATAAATAGTCTGGGTTGCCTACGTCCTTTATGCATGCAGGAGTACCTGAGTCCTAATTCCCTGAAAAACATAGTAAACCGTCAACATTGAATGTTGAGTGAATTCACAGGTTTAGTATAAAAGTAGTTAAACCAAGTTTTGTATAAATCGTTCATGTACTCAAACATAATGTTTATATGTATAGCCGGAAACACAAGTGTTCTTATTAAAGAAAACATTTCCTATTTTACTGTAAGAATGTCATTCTTACTACAATTCAGTCGAGGTGTTAGGAAATACAAGTTTAATCATAAATATTTCCTAATAATAGTTGCAGGAAACTCAAGTTTAACAATCAAGTAAACATTTCCATATAAATGTTGTTTTGTCGGGAAACCAAGTTTATCCAATCAAGGTAAACGTTTCCTATAAAGAAATCATACGTAGGAACACCTGTCCTATTAGTTATCGCAGGGAATACCCTTCCCAAATCAAGTTATAGTTTTGCTGTTTTGTTATATGGGAAACATAGACTATGATCCCTCTAAGGTGAGCTAAACCTTTAGAGTTAAAGTAACGATACCTAGTACTATAACCAAACCACGACTAGTTGTTGTTGTTGCCTCAGTAACACGGTAAGTATACACTCCTCGTTACGACTGCCGTCGTGTGGTTGGAATGACCAACAAGTTGTATCAGTGGGAGGTTTGTCAAATCGATAGTACTATCTGTATACTCAGTGGCTAGAGTCACCTAGCTAATGGTTATAGGTTGCAAGCACTGGGACTTATGTGCACTACAACTACCTCACGTAAACCTAGGATCGTACCAAGATTCGTTGTCTTATTCCCAAAAAGTTGTGAAAACGTTTCATATAGTTAACAGTTGAATATAAAGCATATAGCATTTATATAAATCAGTTTGATATAAAAGCATGTCGAGCAATTATATAAAAAAAGTAGCATGTAATAGCACATAGTTCTATGTTTTCCACCCCTGGTTTTAAAAGCATTTAAAACAAGTAAAAGGTAGGGGCTGTGAACTCACGTGTAGCAAGTCTTCAGCTAGTACAGCTAGTAATATACAGTAGTCCGAACGTGCCTCTCAGATACCTAGACACAATTAAATATACTTTACATAAGTATATGGACTAATCGTTAAGTTGAAATGTTTATAACATTTTAGTTGTTGGTGATATTTGCGTTGATACGATCATTGCGTACAAGTATATATTTAAATATACTTATTAGTTGAATATATATATTCTTATATATATATTAATTGTCGTTATTTATATAACTATATATATAAATTATAATCGTTCATTACATATATAATCCATTTGTCGTGTTACTAATCCCATTTGTCCCGTTTAACTCGTCACTTATATAATCCAGTTTAAGTTTTCATTTTGAATCTAGTAGCCCGTTGGGCTCGGCCCAATTTGTTTGGCCCAATATCGAAATCAAGTAGTTTGGCCCAAATAGGTGTGGCCCAAATTAGTTTAGCCCGAATATGTTTAACGAATCATTTTGGCCCGTTAACAAAATACCATTTTTGACCCAATTTAGATTCGTCCCGTTTGGCCCAAAAGTTATATTGTTAATTATTTGTGTAAAAATAATGTCCCGCGGTCGAGTACAATTTTGTCCTAAACTTTGTATCATCTAGTTTTATAACTTTTACAACTTCTTAATATTTGTATTTCGTACGCGGTAATATATTTGTACTACGAAGTATATGTATCGACAGTGTATTATTTAAACGCATCGAAAAATCAGTACACAGACAGCCTAGCCGCTCGGGTAAAGTTTAACAAACAGTTCGGGTTTGGCCCCAACTTGCAGCCCAATAAGTCCTTTTACACAATCCAAATGATTATTTCTTTTTTTTTTTTTTTGTTCTAACAAAATTTGTCGCGTAGTCGTTGATACGTGATTAAAAGTTCGAGCGTTAAATCGCGTTTGGGGTTTCGTACACACACGGCCCAGTGTATTCTAAAAGTAAACTCTATAAATTAAAATTATCTGAAAGCTGTAACCGATTAAATATGTGTCAGTATGTCACTTTAAGTAAAATCAACTTATTAATTATCAAAATTTATTTATTTATTTTTTTGAATAATCTGGAACTTGCAAGTTAACTAATCATTCATTATTTTTATTATTGTCATTGTTATTAATATATATGAAAAACATATGACAATATCAAAAAGATAAATTTGCTACTTCATTACTAACGTGGTTACACGTTACATTATCAAAACATATGGCAAGGACTAGCCATTCGGCTAGGTTCCATTTGAGTATAGACTTTTAGTTTTTCATGTATATCATCATTATCACTAACTAAATTTGAAAGTCATCATCCTACATATAATCATAATAACTTTGAAAAGTTATATAAGGAATTGAAATAGGAAAGTTTTCTTACAACGATTTGTGGAGAGGAAGAAGAACCGGATGATGATGATGAGTTATTATTAATGTTTATTAAGTTTATGTGTTGTTGTTTTGCTCTACTCGTTGCTGCTTCTATTGTAGTTCAGTATGAAGAAGAAAAAGAAGCAAAAGAAAAAAAAAAAAAAAAAAAAGATGAATGATTGAAGGAGTGAAGGAGAGGAAATTTATATTTCAAAAGTGATACGGAGTAAAAACTGAAGCATGGCTCGTAATAGTATCCAGTCTCACCAATAATTCAAGTTAGGTGGTGTTATTTTACCCTGTTAATTTCGGGTACGGGTATAATTATTTGTACCCCGTGTCCCACTCAATTATTCATTTTTTTAAATTTTATTTTAAACTTTATAATTGATAACTACAAAAATGAAATAATTTTATTTAAAATTAATTAATAAAATTATTCACAGTAGTGGGACTATACGGTTAAATTGCGTGCCAGATTTCAGTTGAATTTGGAAATTATATTTTGAGGTAATGTTCCAAATACTAAAACAGGATTGGGCAAAATATTACTTTTAGTATTTTTGACCTTTAGGCACATTTTATAATTGTTTCTGTTCGTGCATGACGCGTCCTATAAAGCAGTCTAAAGGTTTCCGTTTTATTTTTGTTCTAATACTTTTCTAGAATAATTCTAAACAAAATTTATTCAAAAGCATTTTGAAGTTCTTTTTGGAACTTTACGGTTCACGTTTGATACGTTTAATATAAGACGTATAAGTTATTATATTATTTCAATAATATAAATTAATAATATTTGTAATTAATAATTTTCGAATTATTAATTATTTTGTATCACCAACTTTGTTGTATTTAGTTTGTCAAGTTTGATACGTTCATTTAGTACAGTAATTATATAATAATAACTACTATTTTACTACAACGACACGTATCACATAATAAGTTTTGTTAACTTTATCACACAAAGTAGGTTTTGAATTCACTAATCAGGGAATTACTCTAGGTAATGCATGAAGTTAGGTAAAGGTTATTACCCTAAATGGAGGATTGTCACACGACTACACCCAAACACACCCTCTCTGTCTCCATGTCCTTCATCAGTCTCCATCTCTTCATCTATATCTCTCGGCTCTCTCTCTCGATTTCTTTCAAAATCAAAAACAACAATAATATTACCAGTAACAAGATCAGCAGCAGCAATAAGCATCATCATCATCACCATCTTTATCACCTTCTTCACCTTCATCGCCATCATCATCACCATTCGGTCTCCATTTTTTTATACGTAAGGAATCACTCACTTTTTATTCAAATTACATGTTTAAATGTACATATATCATCATATATTATTATCTATCAACTTATTATGTCCAAAGATTTGATTAGGAATTGATTCTGCGAACAGACCTGAAATTGGTCCCTGAGCCGAACGGCTGGATTTCATCAGTCGAACGGCTGGATTTCATCAGCCGAACGGCTAGGCTACCTTAGCCGAACGGCTGGACTTTCATAACTGAACGGCTAGGTCCTCCATAGCCGAATGGCTAGACCTATATAGCCGAACGGCTAGATTACTCAAACAGAATAAATATTACGAAACTATTATTCAATATATTCAGTATTTATTATATATGAATTCGATAATATATAAAGTATTCGTATCGTACAAAGTAAAAACATTCGCAAAAAAACTTATAAGTAATGTATTATTATTGGAAATAATAATTTTTATTTACATTTGACAAAAAAAATAAAACATATTCGTTTTACTCAATCTTACTCAAACGCAACAAAACCATTCGAACCATATCCGTCATTCAAACTTAAAACAAAATATATTTTTATATCTCACTAAAAGTATTTTTATAAAATACTTCGAATAAAAGTATATACGATTTTATTTCTAGAAATTTATCAATTAAAAACGTTATACTACTTTTACGATCGGGGACAAAATTATGGGAATTTTGTACTACGAAGGGGAGCCAACCAACTCCAATAGATAGAGCCGGTCGACTACACCCAAACATACCCTCTGCTTCTCCATTTCCTTCATCCTTCTCCATCTCTTCATCTCTATCTCTCGGCTCTCTCTCGATCTCTTTCAAAATCAAAAACAACAACAATAATATTACAAATGACAAGATCAGCAGCAGCAATAAGCATCATCATCATCACCATCTTCATAATCTTCTTCACCTTCATCGCCATCATCATCACCATTCGGTCTCCATTTTTTTATACGTAAGGAATCTCTCAATTTTTATTCAAATTACATGATTAAATGTACATATATCATCATATATTAGTATCTATCAACTTATTATGTCCAAAGATTTGATTAGAAATTGATTTGAGAAATTGATTATGCGAACAAACCTGAAATTTATCACTGAGCCGAACGGCTGGATTTCATCAGCCGAACAGTTGGATTTCATCAGCCAAACGGCTAGGCTACCTTATCCTAACGGCTGGAATTTCATTGCCGAACGGATCGATTTCATCAGCCGAACGGCTAGGCTACCTTAGCCGAATGGCTGGACTTTCATAACCGAACGGCTAGGTCCTTCATAGCTGAATGGCTAGACCTTTATAACCGAACGGCTAGATTACTCAAACAGAACAAATAAGAAGTAATATGAAACTATTATTCAATTCATTCAGTATTAATTATATATTAATACGATAATATATAAAGTATTCGTATCGTACAAAGTAAAAACATTCGTAACAAAACTTATAAGTAATGTATTATTATTGGAAATAATAATTATTATTTACATTTGACAAAAAAAATAAAACATATTCGTTTTACTCAATCTTACTCAAACGCGACAAAACCATTCGAACCATATCCGTCATTCAAACTTAAAACAAAGATATATTTTTATATCTCACTAAAAGTATTTTTATAAAATACTTCGAATAAAAGTATATACAATTTCTTTTTTAGAAATTTATCAATTAAAAACGTTATACTACTTTTACGATCGGGGACAAAATTATGGGTATTTTGTACTACGAAGGGGAGCCAACCAACTCCAATAGATAAATCCGGTCGACTACACCCAAACACACCCTCTGCTTCTCCATTTCCTTCATCCTTCTCCATCTCTTCATCTCTATCTCTCGGCTCTCTCTCGATCTCTTTCAAAATCAAAAACAACAACAATAATATTACCAATGACAAGATCAGCAGCAGCAATAAGCATCATCATCATCACCATCTTCATGATCTTCTTCAGTTCATCGCCATCATCATCACCATTCGGTCTCCATTTTTTTATACGTAAGGAATCACTCAATTTTTATTCAAATTACATGATTAAATGTACATATATCATCATATATTAGTATCTATCAACTTATTATGTCCAAAGATTTGATTAGAAATTGATTATGCGAACAGACCTGAAATTTGTCCATGAGCCGAACGGCTGGATTTCATAAGCCGAACGGTTGGATTTCTTCAGCCGAACGGCTAGGCTACCTTAGCCGAACGGCTGGAATTTCATAGCCCAACGGCTCGATTTCATCAGCCGAACGGCTAGGTCCTCCATAGCCTAACGGTTAGACCTCTATAGCCGAACGGCTAGATTACTCAAACAGAACAAATATTAAGTAATATGAAACTATTATTTAATATACTCAGTATTTATTATATATTAATTCGATAATATATAAAGTATTCGTATCGTACAAAGTAAAAACATTCGCGACAATATTATAAGTAATGTATTATTATTGGAAATAATAATTATTATTTACATTTTACAAAAAAAATAAAACATATTCCTTTTATTCAATCTTATTCAAATACGACGAAACCATTCGAACCATATCCGTCATTTAAACTTAAAACAAAGATATATTTTTATATCTCACTAAAAGTATTTTTATAAAATACTTCGAATAAAAGTATATACGATTTCATTTTTAAAAATTTATCATTTAAAAACATTATACTACTTTTACGATCGGGTACAAAAACACCGGTATTTTCTACTACGAAGGGGATACAACCAACTCCAATAATTGGAGCCGGTCGACTACACCCAAACACACCCTCTGCTTCTCCATTACCTTCATTACTCTCCATCTCTTCATCTATATCTCTCGGCTCTCTCTCTCGATCTCTTTCAAAATCAAAAACAACAACAATAATATTACCAATAACAAGATCAGCAGCAACAATAAGCATCATCATCATCACCATCTTTATCATCTTCTTCACCTTCATCGCCATCATCATCACCATTCGGTCTCCATTTTTTTATACGTAAGGAATCACTCACTTTTTATTTAATTTACATGTTTAAATGTACATATATCATCATATATTAGTATCTATCAACTTATCATGTCCAAAGATTTGATTAGGAATTGATTATGCGAACAGACCTGAAATTGGTCCCTGAGCCGAACGGCTGGATTTCATCAGTCCTACGGCTTGATTTCATCAGCCGAACGGCTAGGCTACCTTAGCCGAACGGCTGGACTTTCATAACCGAACGTCTAGGTCCTCCATAGCCGAACGGCTAGACCTTTATAGCCGAACGACTATATTACTCAAACAGAACAAATATTAAGTAATATGAAACTATTATTCAATATATTCAGTATTTATTATATATTAATTCGAAAATATATAAAGTATTCGTATCGTACAAAGTAAAAACATTCGCAACAAAACTTATAAGTAATGTATTATTATTGGAAATAATAATTATTATTTACATTTGACAAAAAAAATAAAACATATTCGTTTTATTCAATCTTACTCAAACGCGACAAAACCATTCGAACCATATCCGTCATTCAAACATAAAACAAAGATATATTTTTATATCTCACTAAAAGTATTTTTATAAAATATTTCGAATAAAAGTATATACGATTTCATTTTTAGGAATTTATCAATTAAAAACATTATACTACTTTTACGATCAGGTACAAAAATACGGATATTTTGTACTACGAAGAGGAGCCAACCAACTCCAATAATTGGAGCCGGTCGACTACATCCAAACACACCCTCTGATTCTCCATTTCCTTCATCATTCTCCATCTCTTCATCTCTATCTCTCGGCTCTCTCTCGATCTCTTTCAAAATCAAAAACAACAACTATAATATTACCAATAACAAGATCAGCAGCAGCAATAAGCATCATCATCATCACCATCTTCATCATCTTCTTCACCTTCTTCGCCATCATCATCACCATTCGGTCTCCAATTTTTTATACGTAAGAAATCACTCACTTTTTATTCAAATTACATGTTTAAATGTACATATATCATCATATATAGTATCTATCAACATATTATGTCCAAAGATTTGATTAGGAATTGATTCTGTGAACAGACCTGAAATTGGTCCCTGAGCTGAACGGCTGGATTTCATCAGTCGAACGGCTGGATTTCATCAGCCAAACGGCTAGGCTACCTTAGCCGGACGGCTGGACTTTCATAACCGAACGGCTAGGTCCTCCATAACCGAACGGCTAGACCTTTATAGCCGAACGGCTAGATTACTCAAACAGAACAAATATTAAGTAATATGAAACAATTATTCAATATATTCAGTATTTATTATATATTAATTCGATAATATATAAAGTATTCGTATCGTACAAAGTAAAAATATTCACAACAAAACTTATAAGTAATGTATTATTATTGGAAATAATAATTATTATTTATAATTGACAAAAAAAATAAAACATATTCGTTTTATTCAATCTTACTCAAACGCGACAAAACGATTCGAACCATATCCGTCATTCAAACTTAAAACAAAGATATATTTTTATATCTCACTAAAAGTATTTTTATAAAATACTTCGAATAAAAGTATATACGATATCATTTTTAAAAATTTATCAATTAAAAACATTATACTACTTTTACGATCGGCTACAAAAATATGGGTATTTTGTACTACGAAGGGGAGCCAACCAACTCCAATAATTGGAGCCGGTCGACTACACCCAAACACACCCTCTGCTTCTCCATTTCCTTCATTATTCTCCATCTCTTCATCTCTATCTCTCGGCTCTCTCTCGATCTCTTTCAAAATCAAAAACAACAACAATAAGATTACCAATAACAAGATCAGCAGCAGCAATAAGCATCATCATCATCATCATCATCATCATCATCTTCATCATCTTCTTCACCTTCATCGCCATCATCATCACCATTCGGTCTCCATTTTTTTATACGTAAGAAATCACTCACTTTTTATTCAAATTACATGTTTAAATGTCATATATCATCATATATTAGTATCTATCAACTTATTATTTCCAAAGATTTGATTAAAAATTAATTTGAGAAATTGATTCTGCGAACAGACCTGAAATTGGTCCCTAAGCCGAACGGCTGGAATTCATCAGCCCGACGACTAGGCTACCTTAGCCGAACGGCTGGACTTTCATAGACGAACTCCATAGCCGAACGACTAGACCTTTATAGTCGAACGACTAGATTACTCAAACAGAACAAATATTAAGTAATATGAAATTATTATTTAATAGACTCGGTATTTATTATATATTAATTCGATAATATATAAAGTATTCGTATCATACAAAGTTAAAACATTCGCGACAAAACTTATAAGTAATGTATTATTATTGGATATAATAATTATTATTTACATTTGAAAAAAAAAATAAAACATATTCGTTTTATTCAATCTTAATCAAACGCGATGAAACCATTCGAACCATATCCGTCATTCAAACTTAAAACAAAATATATTTTTATATCTCACTAAAAGTATTTTTATAAAATACTTCGAATAAAAGTATATACGATATCATTTTTAGAAATTTATCAATTAAAAATATTATACTACTTTTACGATCGGGTACAAAAATATGGGTACGAAGGGGAGCCAACCAACTCCAATAATTGGAGCCGGTCGACTACACCCAAACACACCCTCTGCTTCTCCATTTCCTTCATTATTCTCCATCTCTTCATCTCTATCTCTCGGATCTCTCTCGATCTCTTTCAAAATCAAAAACAACAACAATAAGATTACCAATAACAAGATCAGCAGCAGCAATAAGCATCATCATCATCATCATCATCATCTTCATCATCTTCTTCACCTTCATCGCCATCATCATCACCATTCGGTCTCCATTTTTTTATACGTAAGAAATCACTCACTTTTTATTCAAATTACATGTTTAAATGTACATATATCATCATATATTAGTATCTATCAACTTATTATTTCCAAAGATTTGATTAGAAATTAATTTGAGAAATTGATTCTGCGAACAGACCTGAAATTGGTCCCTAAGCCGAACGGCTGGAATTCATCAGCCGGACGACTAGGCTACCTTAGCCGAACGGCTGGACTTTCATAGCCGAACTCCATAGCCGAAAGACTAGACCTTTATAGTCGAACGGCTAGATTACTCAAACAGAACAAATATTAAGTAATATGAAATTATTATTTAATAGACTCGGTATTTATTATATATTAATTCGATAATATATAAAGTATTCGTATCATACAAAGTTAAAACATTCGCGACAAAACTTATAAGTAATGTATTATTATTGGATATAATAATTATTATTTACATTTGACAAAAAAAATAAAACATATTCGTTTTATTCAATCTTACTCAAACGCGACGAAACCATTCGAACCATATCCGTCATTCAAACTTAAAACAAAATATATTTTTATATCTCACTAAAAGTATTTTTATAAAAAACTTCAAATAAAAGTATATACGATATCATTTTTAGAAATTTATCAATTAAAAATATTATACTACTTTTACGATCGGGTACAAAAATATGGGTACGAAGGGGAGCCAACCAACTCCAATAATTGGAGCCGGTCGACTACACCCAAACACACCCTCTGCTTCTCCATTTCCTTCATTATTCTCCATCTCTTCATCTCTATCTCTCGGCTCTCTCTCGATCTCTTTCAAAATCAAAACCAACAACAATAATATTACCAATAACAAGATCAGCAGCAGCAATAAGCATCATCATCATCATCATCATCACCATCTTCATCATCTTCTTCATCTTCATCGCCATCATCATTGTAGAAACAAAAGTTGATTAATACTTAAATTTTGTCTAAGTATTTTAACTCCGTGAATATTGTTCTATCCGTGAATGTCTTGTGTTTGAATGTCTATCCGACAATGTTTACTCGACAATTCTTTGTATCCGTGAATGTGTCTGTCTTTGTTCGACAATAGGTGCATCCGTGAAAGATGAGATTCGTGATTATATTAGATTCAACAATAAGTTTCCGTGAATGACTTGTATTCACGGATAGTGTAATTCCGTGAATAAGACATTCACGGATTACACTTAGAAGTGTCGTAGGCTTGTCTATAAATAGATGTAAGTTGAAGTCATTTGTGACGCTCCTTGATGTAATTTTGAGATCACTTGTACATCTCTTGTATATGAAATATTGATTGAGAAATATAATCAAGATTTCTTGCAGAATACTTTCATCTTTTTCATCTTTACTATAACTCACTTTGTGATTGTGTGTATTTGAATTCCGCACAAATAGACACAAGTTCTAGTTTGCGTTTCCTGATCTTAGGTCACTCACAAGCAGTTAATAAAATTTTTGAAAATGTTAATCCGTGAATGTAATACCACTGTTTATGCGACAATAGTATAATTCACGGATACTGTTTATGCGACAATAGTAATATTCACGGAGAATATATATTCACGGAAATATGTATTCACAAAGAATGTTAATTCACGGAAGATGATTTCCAGAATTTTCAAAGTGATGCAGATTCTTCAAAACAAGCTTGTTTTTGATGAAAATTGTTGCAATGAGCTCGGAATTTGATTTCCGACACTCAGAAACAATCAATTTTAACTTTGATCGTCAAAGTTTCAATCATGTAGAAAAGAGACGTAAACTATTTGTGAAACATTTGATCAATTCGTCATCATATAGAAGATATGAATGAATTCAGAAGAGCTTCTTTATCAGGAATCACTTGTTCACAATCTTCAGAATGATTTTTGACACTGTCTCAAATAACCGTAATCATAAACATCACGTAACTTCTTCAAATCTTCATCTTTACAAAGTAAATCACAAAATCGTTCTAATTTCTTATCCTTCCGCTCTGATACCACTTGTGAGTGACCTAGGATCAGGAAACGCAAACTAGAACTTGTGTCTATTTGTGCGGAATTCAAATACACACAATCACAAAGTGAGTTATAGTAAAGATGAAAAAGATGAAAGTATTCTGCAAGAAATCTTGATTATATTTCTCAATCAATATTTCATATACAAGAGATGTACAAGTGATCGCAAAATTACATCAAGGAGCGTCACAAATGACTTCAACTTACATCTATTTATAGACAAGCCTACGACACTTCTAAGTGTAATCCGTGAATGTCTTATTCACGGAATTACACTATCTGTGAATACAAGTCATTCACGGAAACTTATTGTCGAATCTAATATAATCACGAATCTCATCTTTCACGGATGCACCTATTGTCGAACAAAGACAGACACATTCACGGATACAAAGAATTGTCGAGTAAACATTGTCGGATAGACATTCAAACACAAGACATTCACGGATAGAACAATATTCACGGAGTTAAAATACTTAGACAAAATTTAAGTATTAATCAACTTTTGTTTCAACAAACTCCCCCTTTGATAATACTTGATTCTTTTCTTCAAATCTTCAAGCATATTCAGGAAGATTGCATCCAGCAAAGATACCTTTTGAGCAGCACACTTCTACAACCCGTTGAAATTTCAATGCCATCTTTTCATCATCATAGGCATCATCATACACAATTGGATTCTCGAGCAAGACTTCAAGATCATCTTTTGACAGATTAATTAAGCTCAGAGGATCAAAGACATATACAATCGACTCTCTATTCCACATCACTTCTCCATTCAAGTCTCTATCATAACAGGCAATTTCTGCTTCTCCTGTTGATCCGTTATATCTCCAATGACTCACAAACTTAGAAAAATTTACAGGCAATTTCTCAAGTGGAATCTTAGTCATGCATTTAACTCGAGGATATGTCAAAGTAACTCTTGGTTGATTAGAAATCGGATCGATATCAAAATAATCAACGGTCCTCAATGGGAAAGTTTCCTTAACCCATGTGAATTTTCCATTATTACTTTCTCTTGATAACGTATCAGCCATCCAATTTATCAAACCATGTCTTGAACGATTAATTATATCCACAGAAGCTAAATGGTTGATTTCACACTTAGGTAATTTTCCTAAGGCTTTGAACGTTGAGTGAAAATATTGAAGTCCATCAGTTCTCTTAATAATGAATACTTTGTTGTCATTATCATATTTCCATCTGATAATTCTACCAACGCATTCATATCTTGGTATCTTAAAGAACTTACGAACTGTAATCACTGGACTTGGTTGTTTGGGAAACCACCAAGAGACTTTTTGCTTAGGCTCTTTATCATCATCAGAGTCTTTCCATAACCCTTCTTGTGAACACATATCTGACTGAATATTCTCAGGATGAAGTTCATCTTCAGAATCTTCCCAGTCTTCAACATGAACATAATCAAAATCAGGTTCAAATCCCGGAGGATATTCTGGATCGAAATCTTCAAAATCGTAATCGCCATCATTGCAAAGTTCAACAAATGGAATTAAGTCTTCAATGATCACATTCAAAGGAGTTGGACAAAGCACCTCTTCATCTTCAATGCTATCCAATAATTCCTCCTGGTCAAAATTATGAGATGATTCTCCGAACTCAAACACTCTTGACTCATGTATTGCATTAATTGGATCAACTTCTAATGGTTCGGTTACGTGAAATACAACCAACGCTTGTGAGAAATTTGGTTGATCATTTTCATTTCCAGTATCGTCAGCATTTTCAGTCATATCATCATTATGATCACCATCATCACCATCATTACCATGATCACCATCATCATTACCATGATCACCATCATCATTACCATGATCACCATCATCATTACCATCATCACCATCATCATCACCACCATCACCATCATCATCATCACCATCATCATCATCATCATCACCATCATTAACATTATTCTCCCCCTGATCAACCAACATTTCTTTCAGAAGGAAGACGTCAAGCTCCAATTCTTCTATTCGATCATTCTGAGATAGAATTTGTTGTCGTTGTTCCTCGAGAAGAATGTCTTGAGTATTAATTCTTTGTACAGCATTAAGTAAATCCATTTGAAGCTTCTCAACAAGTGTCATCAATGGTTTTACAGCACGTTGTAAGGATGCATCAAGGTTAGCCATGCTAACACTTGGTCCTGGTAAAGAAGATGTGCCAGCTGCAACAGAAGCAGCAACAGGTATAGTAGAAGGTGCTGGAATAGAGACAGAAATACCATGTGATGTCTCAATAGGCATAGAGGTAGATGCGATATCAGCGGATGAACTGGGTTCAGAAATTCTGCGTCTAGAAGATGGCCGAATATCAGGTATATATTCAGGATCTTGTGCTTCTTCACGTTGACGTCTCAAATCTTGTCGTTCCTTTTCAATATTTTCAGCAATAATTCTTTGAGGAACTAAAGATTCTTCAACAGATTGTAGACGAAAAGATTGATCCTCTTCAGAACTAGAAGATTCTACTTCTTCATGATCAATTAAAGGCATCTCCTGCTCCCCCTCAGATGATTCACTATCAGTAGTCGAATCAGCAGGTTGTACAATCTGTGGTAATGCAAATTGTGGCGGTTGGAAATCAGCATCAATAATATGTCCAAATAAATCAACAGTAGGTGGCACTGGTTTGCCCCTATATCCATTACAATCTGCAAACACTCTTTTAGGAATAGGAGTGTAATGTAGAATGCTTCCATGATAAGTAATCCCGTTGATATGATTATCAAAGATGTGCTGAAGAAACCTAGGATACATGAAGAATCCATCATCATTAATATTGCCAGCCAGATTCTCAAAAATGTATCTTGAGAAGTTAAATGGAATATTTAAAACAAGAGCTGTCATAATCCCTGCTAGCTGATAACTCATCGAATCAAAACTAGCTTTCCTCAGAGAAATGCATCCAATTAGCATATGTGCTAAAAACTTCCAGTGGGGACAGAAATGATTCTTCAAGATTTGAACATCATGAGGTCCTTTAGTACACCCCATTTGATGAAGACACTGATCAATGACATTTCGAGGAATATCATTTGATGCATTCAAGGTATCTCCAAATTGGAGAGTATGACGAATCAGCTCTTCAGTCAGCAACAATGGTTTTCCATCAACCATAGATGTAATACATGGAGGATTGACATCTGTTTGATATTGAGCTGAAGTCCAGAAGTCTATCATGTGATCTTCATAAAGATTGGGAACAGATACAGTCAAGGCATATGATATGCGAGATCGTAAAAGAAACCTTATCATAGGGAAAAACTTCCTATTTTCAGGTTTATCCGGTTGCTCCAAAAGATATGCAGTTGCATTATGTCGTTTTTCAAACACGACTGCTCGACGTTGAACCTCAGGTTGAATAGCAGCGATAGGATCTAAATCTGCCATTTAGAAATAAAAACTGCAGCAAGAGTTTATTAGTCAAACAAGCTCAACAGAAAGTTTATTTAAAAATGTTCAAACACTTAGAAAAATTTTCAAATTTTCAGGTATCCGACAATAACAAAATGAGTACTGTTCATGCGACAATGATTAATTTTATGCGACAATATGACTTAGTGATGTACTATTCATACGACAATCATATATTTATCCGTGAATCATATTGTCCGTGAATAAAATTCATGCGACAATTCAAAATTAAAATCATTTTTCAAAAATTTTGTCCGTGATTCATATTGTCGTAACACTATTCATCCGTGAATAATTTTGTCGAAGTACTATTCATCCGTGAATAAGTACTGTTTATACGACAATATGATTGTCGTAGTCAAATAGTCAAACAAGTCAAATAAAGTCAAACATAAGAATTAATCACGGAGTACTGTTTATCCGAGAATTCAATATTCACGGATAACCATTACCCTGTTCATCCGTCAATACTGTATTGTCGGATGGTCCGACAATTCGAATTGTCGGACGATTATTTTGAACAGTATCAAGTGTTATTTGAAGTGATCGATTAAGCAAGAAATCTTTAACAAAAATGAAAGAAATTTATACCAGTCGATTCGGAATACAAAAACGAGTAAGTCTGTCGAATTGGTTTTTAATAAAACCAAGTAATCAGGAAGAAATCAAAGAAAAATAATTGTCGGAATATTTGAAATTGTCGGAGTAATAATCACGGAAAAGGAAAGTGTGAGTTTTTCAAATTTTGAAAATACTTATACTATTTCTTTTTCATCCGTGAATATTAAGTATTCCGTGAATATATATATTTTTATCCGTGAATAAGAATATATATTCATCCGACAATTTTAAAAATTACAGATCAAACATTTTTATCAAATTAAACTAACTTTGGATAAAATTTTGTAACCTATTTTAAAATGAAAAATGAAAAATGAAAATTTAATAAACTAAATATGTACAAAAATAAAATCTTTTTGTTAGAGTAATTTTCGTGACTTGGGATCATATTGGGATAAATGAATGTATTTAACTTTATAATTTTTTTAGAAATGAAAGTCTATTTTGATTACTAATATTTTTGACCAATTTTAAATTTACATAGCATTAATAAAGCATACTTTCTAAAAATAATTTTATATATGATTTTTGGTATGTGTTATACACTTAAACATTTTGGTATCTAAAATATCTTTTCCTTTTATTATTAATATGCATATCATTTTATATAACCAAAATAAAAATATACTTTCAAATTCATAATATATTAATATTTTCATATAGAGAGTGAAAATATGATGATATCTTTAGAAGTACATACATATGTTGGAATGACTTTTAGTCACATATGTCATACTTCGGGTTGGACTAATAAACTGTATCACAGGTCTATACATCGTATAACAAAGTGATAGAGTTTATTATGATAGATATTTATATCTTTATCAATATTTGTATGTCCATTTATAAAAAATATACCGACTAAGGTCTGTACACCGTACAACAAATAGTCAATACATTTTTTCCCAGATATCATAATATAAAGACCCTAAATCATGAATCATAATATATTAATCCTTCAAAATTTAAGACTTTTATTATCTTTTTGATAACTTTATTGTCATATACTAATATTTTGGAAGATATATAATAATATGCAAAAATATTTAGACATTTCTTAGACTAGATATGATAGACCCACAAATGCCTACCAATAAATCATATTAAAAAAATTACATTAGTAGAAAATTTGATTTAAAAAATGCTATATAAACCTATTAGCATATCAAAAATAGTACATAACATTCCTTTTTCAGATTTATATGTAAATACAATTCCCAATGTACTATCATTTCCCAATTTTTACACAAAAACTCCCCCTAATTTTTATTTTTCATATGTTTTTGAAGTTTTGTTTAAAAACAAAGTACAATTAAAAAACAACAAAGAAAATGAAAAAAAAATAAAAAAAATATCCAAAGTTTATTTAATTTGATTTAAATGCTTCATTCCGAGCATCAAGATTAATTCTTCAAAACGAGGTTTAGAAAACGCTTTTGTAAACAAATCAGCTCGTTGTTTCAAAGTATCAATATGGACTAAATTAATCAAGTGTTTCTCATAGCAATCCCGTATAAAATGAAAACGAATTTCAATGTGTTTCGTTTTAGAATGCTGGACGGGATTACGTATGATACTTATGGCAGCAGTATTATCTATATGCAAAGGAGTGTGGTTTAGAAGAAACCCATAATCTCTGAGTTGTTGTTGAATCCAAAGAATTTGGGAACAACAACTTGCAGCAGAGATATATTCTGCCTCTGCAGTAGAGGTAGAAACGGTTTCCTGTTTCTTACACTGCCATGTCACAAGACGGTCTCCTAGAAATTGACATCCACCCGATGTGGATTTGAAGTCAATACCACATCCGCCATAGTCTGAATCAGAATATGCAGAAAGAGAAAAGTCATCATCATGTGAATACCAAATGCCTAAATTCGGCTTTCCTTTCAGGTATCGAAAAATACGTTGAACGGCCTTCAGATGAGAAACTTTAGGATTTGCCTGATATCTTGAACAAATGGAAACAGCAAACATAATATCTGGACGCGAAGCTGTCAAATACATAAGAGACCCAATCATGGACCGATAGTCCTTTTCATCGGTTGATTGATCATCAAGAGCAGGACCAATCTTTTCAACAAGATCAATGGGTGTAGAAACGGATTTGACATCTGTCATCAGAAATTTCTTTAAGATTTCAGTAACATACTTTGTTTGATGTATGAAAATGCCTGAATTAAGTTGTTGGACTTGCAACCCAAGAAAAAATGCCATTTCACCCATTGAACTCATTTCAAATTTTGATTTCATAATCTGCTCGAACTCTCTGCATAAGCTTTCATTTGTTGATCCAAATATGATGTCATCTACATACACTTGAACAAGCAACAAAGTCCCTTTTACTTTTCTGATGAAAAGAGTACTGTCAATTTGACCTCTAGAAAACCCATTTGCAAGGAGATGTTGAGATAAAGTTTCATACCAAGCTCGAGGAGCTTGATGTAAACCATACAAAGCTTTATCCAACCGATACACATAATCTGGGAATTTAGAGTCCTCAAAACCCGGTGGTTGTTTGACAAATACTTCTTCATGCACTTTCCCATATAAAAATGCGCACTTGACGTCCAATTGGTATACTTTAAACCTCATGAAGGAAGCATAAGCTAGAAAGATTCGAATTGATTCAAGTCTAGCAACCGGTGCAAACACTTCATCATAATCTAAACCTTCGATCTGAGTAAAACCTTGAACGACTAATCGGGCCTTATTTCGGACCACGATTCCTCGATCATCTTTCTTATTACGAAAAACCCATCGAGTGCCAATCGGATGCACATCTTTAGGTGGTTTCACTAAAGTCCAAACTTGCAATTTCACAAACTGTTGTAATTCTTCTTGCATTGCTTGAACCCAAGAGGATTCAGTCAAAGCAATTTGAACATTTTTTGGTTCAATTTGTGATAAAAAACAAGAAGAAGAATCAGATTTGAGTTGCTGCCGTGTCTTAATGCCTTCTGACACATTTCCAATCACATTCTTTAGAGGATGTCGATACTTAGAATTAATTCGCAATGTAGGAACCGAATCTACATGCAAATTATTTCCTAAGTGAGAATCTTCAGGATTACTAATTACTTCATCACTAGAGTCATCAAGAATTGGTTCTTCTAGTTCAGTAGAAGGTTCCTGAAAATTGTCAGTATCATCAGGATTGGAAGTGGTTTCTTCTTCAACAGTTGTCAAAGGTGAAGAAATCTCATGAGCAATTGAGTCATCAGAAGATCGTGGTGGAGTAAGATGAGAAGTAGAAACAGGTGGAGCTGAAGTAATAATTGGCTCAGCAGGAACAGATGTAACTGGAATAACAAAGTCATCCAAATCGGTAGTAGAAGAAGAAGACACATCATGCTGAAAAGTAGCAAGAGAATTAAAGAATGTGTCGTAATCAAATAACCATTTTGGACCTATGCCATTAGAGGAAGGAGAATGCCGAAGAAATTCAACTTCATAGCATTCCTCTATTCGATGTGATGCTGTGTTATAAACTCTCTTGTTGTGAGAATTTGCAGAATAACCCAAGAAAAACCCAGATTCAGATTTTTCAGCAAACTTAGAAATGCGATCCTTAGTTTTCAACAACAAACACGGACATCCAAAAGGTTCCAAAAATTTAATATTCGGTTTCTGATTATTCAATAATTCATAGCTCGTTTTCTGCTTATCTTTGACTACAAGAACTCTATTTAATACGAAACAAGCCGTATTAACTGCTTCTGCCCAAAAAGTTGTTGGCAACTTTGCATCTGAGAGCATTGTTCTTGCAGCTTCAATCAAAGTTCTGTTCTTCCTTTCAGCAACTCCATTTTGTTGTGGAATTCGAGGAGCACTAAATTGTTGAGTAATTCCGTGCTGAAGACAAAACATTTCCATTAAGTAGTTCTTGAATTCTGTGCCATTATCACTTCTCAAAATTTTCACTTTGAGAGAAAACAAAGTCTCTAATCGCAGAATTAGATACTTAATTTTCTCAGCAGCCTCATCTTTTGTACTAAGGAAGTAAACCCATGAAAATCTGGAATAATCATCAGTGATTACTAAACAATAGGATTTACCCCCAATACTCCGAACACTTACGGGTCCAAACAAATCCATATGGAGAAGTTCCAAAGGAATGTTAATCGAATTCATCAATTTATGTTTATGAGACTTCTTAGTTTGTTTTCCCTTTTTACAGAAAATACAGTGATCATTTAGTGAAAAGGTTTGTTTGGGAACCCCAATCACTAAATCATTCTTAACTAAGAAGTTCATTTTCCTAAAATTAATGTGACCCATTCTTCTGTGCCACAAGATTGATTCCTTTTCTGTAGCTTTTGACAATAAGCAAGTATGCTCTGTAGATCGAGTAATGGTACGCATGTCTAAAACATACATATTCTTTACCCTTGGAGCTCGCATAAGAATCCACTCTTGAGGTACCACAAATCCCGGTTTAAGAATTAAGCACTCTTCATCGTTAAACCAAGTTGAAAGTTTCTTGTCACAAACTTGGGAAACACTGAGTAGATTATGTTGAAGTTGTTCAACATAATTTACTTTATCAAAGCTGATTTCCCCGTTTGTAACGGTTCCCTCACCAGAAATCATGCCACCCTTGTCTCCGGCAAATGCAACAAAACCTCCGTCTTTATCCTTAACATCCTCAAGCAGAGAGAGATTCCCTGTCATATGTCTTGAACAGCCACTATCGATGTACCATATGTTATCAATAGCTCGTGAAGGCTGTAAGACATTTGATCAAAAACTGATTAGTTGCTAATGGAGACCCAAGCCTTTGAGGCTATGGGTCGTCCAGTAATGACATCCATGATGAAAACGTCAATTTGTTTCAAATTCTTTTTAAAATTCCTTTTTATTGACGCATCATGAGATTTTGTTTTCTTCTTTGAAGAAACAGAAGGTGTTACTTTCGGTTTTGATGATTTGTCTTTAATTTCAAAATGTTTAGCTTGCTTTGAAATATCTCTTGAACGTTTTTTAGCAAGCTTGTGGCAATCATTGATAAGATGTCCACGAACACTACAATAGAAACATTTTCTTGTTTCATATTGTTTCCGAGAAGTAACCCTTTGATCAGAAACATGAAGTGAAGTTTTACTTGTAGAAGCCTCATATTTAGAATGTGATTTTCTACTTGTAGAAACTTCACTTTTGGTAGAAACAAAAGGAGAAGAAAGTTTAGCTTTTGATGAAGAAGTTGATGATTGTGATTTTTGTGATGAAGAAGATTGTTTCAAAATCGGTTTAACTTGTGATGGTGTTTTACAAGCTTTTGATTTTTCTGTCAAGTTTTTTAAAACACAATCTTTAATCTTGTCACTACACTCACAATCATGCTTCTTCATTTTGAAAGCATCAACTTTGGATTCATCAGTTGGTGAATCATCAACTTTGGAATCATCTTTAGAAGATGATTCTAAAGTCTCACTTGAAGACACCTTTTGAAGTGTGTCTTTCACATCAAGCTTTCCTTTTCCATAAGCAAACTCAACGTTTGCTTCATTTTTAACTGGCAATGCAGAATAGGTAGTTGGTGGAGGAACAAAATGATATTCAACTTTTGAATCTTTTGTTTTTGAATCATTTTGATATCCAATACCAGATTTAGATTTAGTATCTAAACGTTGGTTATTGATTATCTCATCAAAAACAACAGCAGATGTTGAAACATTCAGCAATTTTCTTTCAAGATCTAAAATCATAGAATCAGCATCAGATTTTTCCTTTTTTAATAAATCCATTTCAACCAAATAACTATTAATAATGGATTGCTGATTGAAGATTTTTGCTTTTAAATCATGTGTTTCAACATTTGTTGACTCAAAACGTTTATTTAAAAGATCATTATTTTCAACCAATTCCTTGTTCTGTATTTTTAACTTTTCATTGTCAGTTAAAAGTTTAGCATTTTGAGTTTGAAACATGCTGATTTGATTATTCAAATCAGTGCAATTTGAACAAATTTGATCAGCAAAGGAAGAATCGACCTCAGAAACATTCACCATAAATGCTTGATTATGGGAATACTCATCCACGTGTGCGCTCCAATCATAAAACTCATCAGAAGTAGAAATGAGTGCAGAAGATGTGGGAGTAGCAGATGTTTCCTTTGTTTGAGGTTGAGCAGATGAAGAATATGTCTTGGAAGTTGATGGCTTGGTAAAACCAGAGGTAGGAGCTTTATTCTTCTCACATTCTCTTGCAAAGTGACCAAGGTTTTGACAATTGTAACAACAAACTCTTGATTTGTCAAAACCTGGTTTACCTCCTAGTTTATTTTTACCAGTTCTTTGTAAAAACTTTTTAACCCGCCTGGTAAGCATAGCCATATTCCATTGCAAATCCATCTCTTCTAGGTCATCTGGATGCAATTGATCATAATCCTCTTCAACTAACTCAACATTTCCAACTCTTCCAGAAATGAAAGCTTCATATGAAGACAAGAATGCAGTAACAACATTTGCATGGTCTTCAGTCACTCTTGAAACTTGTGAATTAGAATTCTGTTGATGACTTGAAGTTGGAGAACTTCCAGAACCATAAAAACCAAAACCTGAATAACCACCAGATGTGGTTCCACTTGGATTTCCACCAGAATAAGTTTCAGAACCTGAATATAATGCAGTTGTATCAGAAGATTTGGTAGTACCAAATTGAGTAAACTGCATCATTTTTCCTGTCTCCTTTTTCTGAAGAGACACATCATACACCTGAAGCTTATTGATTAAATCCTCAAAAGCATATTCCCCTAATGACTCATCTTCCATTAAGATATTTGCTTTGATGTCCCATCGAGAAGGCAAAGCTTCAATCAATTTTTCATTGATTTCAAGACGCTCAAGAATCATTCCATGTCTTTTTAACTCACTGATAAGCTGTGAGTACCTAACGATCAAATCGTTAAAAGACTCATTGGGAATACGGGTGAAAACATCCCATTGTTTCTTTAGTAAATCACGTTTGCTCTTTTTCAATTTATCATTACCAGCAAACCGCTTTTCCATTGCTTTGTATAATTCAAAAGCAGTATACAAATCTTTCCACCCCGCTAAAACATCACTTGGAAGACTCATTGAAATGATGGATTTAGCCTTCTTATCACGATCATGTTCTTTTCGTTCTTCTGAATTCATCATCTTTAATGATTTAGGTGGAGGATTATCTCGATAAATGCCTTCTGCTCTTGGATGTATATATTGTTCCAATATTGGAATCATCAAATCAGGATCATACAAAGCAATAAATGATTCAAAACGATATCTCCAGTCATCGTAATCATTTTGACAAAGAAACTTGGGTGGTTTTGTAGTTGTTCCGGTCTCTTGATCATTTTTCATCATTGTTTGCCAATTTACATGAGCCATCTTTCTACGATGAAAAACCGTGAATCACACTAAAAATTCTTTAATCTTTCTTTATGAATACAATATCCGTGAATACTAACAAAATACTAATATCCGAGAATATTAATATCCGATAATACTAATATCCATGAATATTAATATAAGTGAATATTAATATCAGTGAATAAGAGTATCCGTTAATACAATTATCCGTGAATTACAATATCCAAAAATTAATATCCGATAATATTGAAGTCCGTGAATAAGAGTATACTTTAATACAATTATTCGTGAATACAATATCCGATAATACTGTATCCGTGAATAAGAGTATTGGTTAACACAATTATCCGTGAATATTAAAGAAGCAGTTAATAAAATAATGTTAATGATGGTGATGATGATGATGATGGTGATGATGATGATGGTGATGGTGGTGATGATGATGGTGATCATGGTAATGATGATGGTGATCATGGTAATGATGATGGTGATCATGGTAATGATGATGGTGATCATGGTAATGATGGTGATGATGGTGATCATAATGATGATATGACTGAAAATGCTGACGATACTGGAAATGAAAATGATCAACCAAATTTCTCACAAGCGTTGGTTGTATTTCACGTAACCGAACCATTAGAAGTTGATCCAATTAATGCAATACATGAGTCAAGAGTGTTTGAGTTCGGAGAATCATCTCATAATTTTGACCAGGAGGAATTATTGGATAGCATTGAAGATGAAGAGATGCTTTGTCCAACTCCTTTGAATGTGATCATTGAAGACTTAATTCCATTTGTTGAACTTTGCAATGATGGCGATTACGATTTTGAAGATTTCGATCCAGAATATCCTCCGGGATTTGAACGTGATTTTGATTATGTTCATGTTGAAGACTGGGAAGATTCTGAAGATGAACTTCATCCTGAGAATATTCAGTCAGATATGTGTTCACAAGAAGGGTTATGGAAAGACTCTGATGATGATAAAGAGCCTGAGCTAAAAGTCTCTTGGTGGTTTCCCAAACAACCAAGTCCAGTGATTACAGTTCGTAAGTTCTTTAAGATACCAAGATATGAATGCGTTGGTAGAATTATCAGATGGAAATATGATAATGACAACAAAGTATTCATTATTAAGAGAACTGATGGACTTCAATATTTTCACTCAACGTTCAAAGCCTTAGGAAAATTACCTAAGTGTGAAATCAACCATTTAGCTTCTGTGGATATAATTAATCGTTCAAGACATGGTTTGATAAATTGGATGGCTGATACGTTATCAAGAGAAAGTAATAATGGAAAATTCACATGGGTTAAGGAAACTTTCCCATTGAGGACCGTTGATTATTTTGATATCGATCCGATTTCTAATCAACCAAGAGTTACTTTGACATATCCTCGAGTTAAATGCATGACTAAGATTCCACTTGAGAAATTGCCTGTAAATTTTTCTAAGTTTGTGAGTCATTGGAGATATAACGGATCAACAGGAGAAGCAGAAATTGCCTGTTATGATAGAGACTTGAATGGAGAAGTGATGTGGAATAGAGAGTCGATTGTATATGTCTTTGATCCTCTGAGCTTAATTAATCTGTCAAAAGATGATCTTGAAGTCTTGCTCGAGAATCCAATTGTGTATGATGATGCCTATGATGATGAAAAGATGGCATTGAAATTTCAACGGGTTGTAGAAGTGTGCTGCTCAAAAGGTATCTTTGCTGGATGCAATCTTCCTGAATATGCTTGAAGATTTGAAGAAAAGAATCAAGTATTATCAAAGGGGGAGTTTGTAGAAACAAAAGTTGATTAATACTTAAATTTTGTCTAAGTATTTTAACTCCGTGAATATTGTTCTATCCGTGAATGTCTTGTGTTTGAATGTCTATCCGACAATGTTTACTCGACAATTCTTTGTATCCGTGAATGTGTCTGTCTTTGTTCGACAATAGGTGCATCCGTGAAAGATGAGATTCGTGATTATATTAGATTCGACAATAAGTTTCCGTGAATGACTTGTATTCACGGATAGTGTAATTCCGTGAATAAGACATTCACGGATTACACTTAGAAGTGTCGTAGGCTTGTCTATAAATAGATGTAAGTTGAAGTCATTTGTGACGCTCCTTGATGTAATTTTGAGATCACTTGTACATCTCTTGTATATGAAATATTGATTGAGAAATATAATCAAGATTTCTTGCAGAATACTTTCATCTTTTTCATCTTTACTATAACTCACTTTGTGATTGTGTGTATTTGAATTCCGCACAAATAGACACAAGTTCTAGTTTGCGTTTCCTGATCCTAGGTCACTCACAATCATCACCATTCGGTCTCCATTTTTTTATACGTAAGAAATCACTCACTTTTTATTCAAATTACATGTTTAAATGTACATATATCATCTTATATTAGTATCTATCAACTTATTATTTCCAAAGATTTGATTAGAAATTAATTTGAGAAATTGATTCTGCGAACAGACCTGAATTTGGTCCCTAAGCCGAACGGCTGGAATTCATCAGCCGGACGACTAGGCTACCTTAGCCGAACGACTGGACTTTCATAGCCGAACTCCATAGCCGAACGACTAGACCTTTATAGTCGAACGGCTAGATTACTCAAACAGAACAAATATTAAGTAATATGAAATTATTATTTAATAGACTCGGTATTTATTATATATTAATTCGATAATATATAAAATATTCGTATCATACAAAGTTAAAACATTCGTGACAAAACTTATAAGTAATGTATTATTATTGGATATAATAATTATTATTTACATTTGACAAAAAAAATAAAACATATTCGTTTTATTCAATCTTACTCAAACGCGACGAAACCATTCGAACCATATCCGTCATTCAAACTTAAAACAAAATATATTTTTATATCTCACTAAAAGTATTTTTATAAAATACTTCGAATAAAAGTATATACGATATCATTTTTAGAAATTTATCAATTAAAAATATTATACTACTTTTACGATCGGGTACAAAAATATGGGTACGAAGGGGAGCCAACCAACTCCAATAATTGGAGCCGGTCGACTACACCCAAACACACCCTCTGCTTCTCCATTTCCTTCATTATTCTCCATCTCTTCATCTCTATCTCTCGGCTCTCTCTCGATCTCTTTCAAAATCAAAACCAACAACAATAATATTACCAATAACAAGATCAGCAGCAGCAATAAGCATCATCATCATCATCATCATCATCATCACCATCTTCATCATCTTCTTCATCTTCATCGCCATCATCATCACCATTCGGTCTCCATTTTTTTATACGTAAGAAATCACTCACTTTTTATTCAAATTACATGTTTAAATGTACATATATCATCTTATATTAGTATCTATCAACTTATTATTTCCAAAGATTTGATTAGAAATTGATTTGAGAAATTGATTCTGCGAACAGACCTGAAATTGGTCCCTAAGCCGAACGGATGGAATTCATCAGCCGGACGACTAGGCTACCTTAGCCGAACGGCTGGACTTTCTTAGCCGAACTCCATAGCCGAACGACTAGACCTTTATAGCCGAACGGCTAGATTACTCAAACAGAACAAATATAAGTAATATGAAATTATTATTTAATAGACTCGGTATTTATTATATATTAATTCGATAATATATAAAGTATTCGTATCATACAAAGTTAAAACATTCGTGACAAAACTTATAAGTAATGTATTATTATTGGATATAATAATTATTATTTACATTTGACAAAAAAAATAAAACATATTCGTTTTATTCAATCTTACTCAAACGCGACGAAACCATTCGAACCATATCCGTCATTCAAACTTAAAACAAAATATATTTTTATATCTCACTAAAAGTATTTTTATAAAATACTTCGAATAAAAGTATATACGATATCATTTTTAGAAATTTATCAATTAAAAATATTATACTACTTTTACGATCGGGTACAAAAATATGGGTACGAAGGGGAGCCAACCAACTCCAATAATTGGAGCCGGTCGACTACACCCAAACACACCCTCTGCTTCTCCATTTCCTTCATTATTCTCCATCTCTTCATCTCTATCTCTCGGCTCTCTCTCGATCTCTTTCAAAATCAAAACCAACAACAATAATATTACCAATAACAAGATCAGCAGCAGCAATAAGCATCATCATCATCATCATCATCATCACCATCTTCATCATCTTCTTCATCTTCATCGCCATCATCATCACCATTCGGTCTCCATTTTTTTATACGTAAGAAATCACTCACTTTTTATTCAAATTACATGTTTAAATGTACATATATCATCTTATATTAGTATCTATCAACTTATTATTTCCAAAGATTTGATTAGAAATTGATTTGAGAAATTGATTCTGCGAACAGACCTGAAATTGGTCCCTAAGCCGAACGGCTGGAATTCATCAGCCGGACGACTAGGCTACCTTAGCCGAACGGCTGGACTTTCATAGCCGAACAGCTAGATTACTCAAACAGAACAAATATTAAGTAATATGAAATTATTATTTAATAGACTCAGTATTTATTATATATTAATTCGATAATATATAAAGTATTTGTATCATACAAAGTAAAAAAATTCGCGACAAAACTTATAAGTAATGTATTATTATTGGATATAATAATTATTATTTACATTTGACAAAAAAATAAAACATATTCGTTTTATTCAATCTTACTCAAACGCGACGAAACCATTCGAACCATATCCGTCATTCAAACTTAAAACAAAATATATTTTTTTATCTCACTAAAAGTATTTTTATAAAATACTTCGAATAAAAGTATATACGATATCATTTTTAGAAATTTATCAATTAAAAATATTATATTACTTTTACGATCGGGTACAAAAATATGGGTACGAAGGGGAGCCAACCAACTCCAATAATTGGAGCCGGTCGACTACACCCAAACACACCCTCTGCTTCTCCATTTCCTTCATTATTCTCCATCTCTTCATCTCTATCTCTCGGCTCTCTCTCGATCTCTTTCAAAATCAAAACCAACAACCATAATATTACCAATAACAAGATCAGCAGCAGCAATAAGCATCATCATCATCATCATCATCATCACCATCTTCATCATCTTCTTCATCTTCATCGCCATCATCATCACCATTCGGTCTCCATTTTTTTATACGTAAGAAATCACTCACTTTTTATTCAAATTACATGTTTAAATGTACATATATCATCTTATATTAGTATCTATCAACTTATTATTTCCAAAGATTTGATTAGAAATTGATTTAAGAAATTGATTCTGCGAACAGACCTGAAATTGGTCCCTAAGCCGAACGGCTGGAATTCATCAGCCGGACGACTAGGCTACCTTAGCCGAACGGCTGGACTTTCTTAGCCGAACTCCATAGCCGAACGACTAAACCTTTATAGTCGAACAGCTAGATTACTCAAACAGAACAAATATTAAGTAATATGAAATTATTATTTAATAGACTCAGTATTTATTATATTATAATTCGATAATATATAAAGTATTCGTATCATGCAAAGTAAAAACATTCGCGACAAAACTTATAAGTAATGTATTATTATTGGATATAATATTTATTATTTACATTTGACAAAAAAATAAAACATATTCGTTTTATTCAATCTTACTCAAACGCGACGAAACCATTCGAACCATATCCGTCATTCAAACTTAAAACAAAATATATTTTTTTATCTCACTAAAAGTATTTTTATAAAATACTTCGAATAAAAGTATATACGATTTCATTTTTAAAAATTTATCAATTAAAAACATTATACCACTTTTACGATTGGGTACAAAAATATGGGTATTTTGTACTACGAAGGGGAGCCAACCAACTCAAATAATTGGAGCCGGTCGACTACACCCAAACACACCCTCTGCTTCTCCATTACCTTCATTACTCTCCATCTCTTCATCTCTATCTCTCGGCTCTCTCTCGATCTCTTTAAAAATCAAAACCAACAACAATAATATTACCAATAACAAGATCAGCAGCAGCAATAAGCATCATCATCATCACCATCTTCATCATCTTCTTCACCTTCATCGCCATCATCATCACCATTCGGTCTCCATTTTTTTATACGTAAGGAATCACTCACTTTTTATTCAAATTACATCTTCAAATGTACATATATCATCATATATTAGTATCTATCAACTTATTATGTCCAAAGATTTGATTAGAAATTGATTTGAGAAATTGATTCTGCGAACAGACATGAAATTGGTCCCTGAGCCGAACGGCTGGATTTCATCAGCCGAACGGCTGAATTTCATCAGCCGAACGGCTAGATATCATCAGCCGAACGGCTAGGCTACCTTAGGTGAACGGATGGACTTTCATAGCCGAACAGCTAGGTCCTCCATAGCCGAACGGCTAGACCTTTATAGCCGACTTGTTAGATTACTCAAACAGAATAAATATTAAGTAATATGAAACTATTATTTAATATACTCAGTATTTATTATATATTAATTCGATAATATATAACGTATTCGTATCGTACAAAGTAAAAACATTCGCGACAAAACTTATAAGTAATGTATTATTATTGGAAATAATAATTATTATTTACATTTGAAAAAAAAATAAAACATATTCGTTTTATTCAATCTTACTAAAATGCGACGAAACCATTCGAACCATATCCGTCATTCAAACTTAAAACAAAGATATATTTTTATATCTCACTAAAAGTATTTTTACAAAATACTTCGAATAAAAGTATATACGATTTCATTTTTAGAAATTTATCAATTAAAAACATTATACTACTTTTACGATCGGGTACAAAATTATGGGTATTTTGTACTATGAAGGGGAGCCAACCAATTCCAATAGATAGAACCGGTCGACTACACCCAAACACACCCTCTGCTTCTCCATTTCCTTCATCCTTCTCCATCTCTTCATCTCTATCTCTCGGCTCTCTCTCGATCTCTTTCAAAATCAAAAACAACAACAATAATATTACATATAACAAGATCAGCAGCAACAATAAGCATCATCATCATCATCATCACCATCTTCATCATCTTCTTCATCTTCATCGCCATCATCATCACCATTCGGTCTCCATTTTTTTATACGTAAGAAATCACTCACTTTTTATTCAAATTACATGTTTAAATGTACATATATCATCTTATATTAGTATCTATCAACTTATTATTTCCAAAGATTTGATTAGAAATTGATTTGAGAAATTGATTCTGCGAACAGACCTGAAATTGGTCCCTAAGCCGAACGGCTGGAATTCATCAGCCGGACGACTAGGCTACCTTAGCCGAACGGCTGGACTTTCATAGCCGAACTCCATAGCCGAACGACTAGACCTTTATAGTCGAACAACTAGATTACTCAAACAGAACAAATATTAAGTAATATGAAATTATTATTTAATAGACTCAGTATTTATTATATATTAATTCGATAATATATAAAGTATTCGTATCATGCAAAGTAAAAACATTCGCGACAAAACTTATAAGTAATGTATTATTATTGGATATAATAATTATTATTTACATTTGACAAAAAAAATAAAACATATTCGTTTTATTCAATCTTACTCAAACGCGACGAAACCATTCGAACCATATCCGTCATTCAAACTTAAAACAAAATATATTTTTTTATCTCACTAAAAGTATTTTTATAAAATACTTCGAATAAAAGTATATACGATTTCATTTTTAAAAATTTATCAATTAAAAACATTATACTACTTTTACGATCGGGTACAAAAATATGGGTATTTTGTACTACGAAGGGGAGCCAACCAACTCAAATAATTGGAGCCGGTCGACTACACCCAAACACACCCTCTGCTTCTCCATTACCTTCATTACTCTCCATCTCTTCATCTCTATCTCTCGGCTCTCTCTCGATCTCTTTAAAAATCAAAACCAACAAAAATAATATTACCAATAACATGATCAGCAGCAGCAATAAGCATCATCATCATCACCATCTTCATCATCTTCTTCACCTTCATCGCCATCATCATCACCATTCGGTCTCCATTTTTTTATACGTAAGGAATCACTCACTTTTTATTCAAATTACATCTTCAAATGTACATATATCATCATATATTAGTATCTATCAACTTATTATGTCCAAAGATTTGATTAGAAATTGATTTGAGAAATTCATTCTGCGAACAGACATGAAATTGGTCCCTGAGCCGAACGGCTGGATTTCATCAGCCGAACGGCTGAATTTCATCAGCCGAACGGCTAGATATCATCAGCCGAACGGCTAGGCTACCTTAGGTGAACGGATGGACTTTCATAGCCGAACAGCTAGGTCCTCCATAGCCGAACGGCTAGACCTTTATAGCCGACTTGTTAGATTACTCAAACAGAATAAATATTAAGTAATATGAAACTATTATTTAATATACTCAGTATTTATTATATATTAATTCGATAATATATAACGTATTCGTATCGTACAAAGTAAAAACATTCGCGACAAAACTTATAAGTAATGTATTATTATTGGAAATAATAATTATTATTTACATTTGACAAAAAAATAAAACATATTCGTTTTATTCAATCTTACTAAAATGCGACGAAACCATTCGAACCATATCCGTCATTCAAACTTAAAACAAAGATATATTTTTATATCTCACTAAAAGTATTTTTACAAAATACTTCGAATAAAAGTATATACGATTTCATTTTTAGAAATTTATCAATTAAAAACATTATACTACTTTTTCGATCGGGTACAAAATTATGGGTATTTTGTACTACGAAGGGGAGCCAACCAATTCCAATAGATAGAACCGGTCGACTACACCCAAACACACCCTCTGCTTCTCCATTTCCTTCATCCTTCTCCATCTCTTCATCTCTATCTGTCGGCTCTCTCTCGATCTCTTTCAAAATCAAAAACAACAACAATAATATTACAAATAACAAGATCAGCAGCAACAATAAGCATCATCATCATCACCATCTTCATCATCTTTTTCACCTTCATCACCATCATCATCACCATTCGGTCTTCATTTTTTTATACGTAAGGAATTACTCACTTTTTATTCAAATTACATGTTTAAATGTACATATATCATCATATATTAGTATCTATCAACTTATTATGTCCAAAGATTTGTTTAGAAATTGATTTGAGAAATTGATTTGAGAAATTGATTCTGCGAACAGACCTGAAATTGGTCTCTGTGCCGAACGGCTGGATTTCATCAGCCGAACGACTAGGCAACCTTAGCCGAACGACTGGACTTTCATAGCCGAACGGCTAGGTCCTCCATAGCCGAACAGCTAGACCTTTATAGCCGAACGGCTAGATTACTGAAACAGAACAAATATTAAGTAATATAAAACTATTATTTAATATACTCAGTATTTATTATATATTAATTCGATAATAAATAAAGTATTCGTATCGTACAAGGTAAAAATATTCGCGACAAAACTTATAAGTAATGTATTATTATTGGAAATAATTATTATTATTTACATTTGACAAAAAAATAAAACATATTCATTTTATTCAATTTTACTCAAATGCGACGAAACCATTCGAACCATATCCGTCATTCAAACTTAAAACAAAGATATATTTTTATATCTCACTAAAAGTATTTTTACAAAATACTTCGAATAAAAGTATATACGATTTCATATGTAGAAATTTATCAATTAAAAATGTTATACTACTTTTTTGATCGGGTTCAAAATTATGGGTATTTTGTACTACGAAGGGGAGCCAACCAACTCCAATATATAGAGTCGGTCGACTACACCCAAACACACCCTCTGCTTCTCCATTTCCTTCATCCTTCTCCATCTCTTCATCTCTATCTCTCGGCTCTCTCTCGATCTCTTTCAAAATAAAACACAACAACAATAATATTACCAATAACAAGATCAGCAGCAGCAATAAGCATCATCATCATCACCAACTTCATCATCTTTTTCACTTTCATCATCACCATTTGGTCTCCATTTTTTTATACGTAAGGAATCACTCACTTTTTATTCAAATTACATGTTTAAATGTACATATATCATCATATATTAGTATCTATTAACTTATTATGGCCAAAGATTTGATTAGAATTGATTCTGTGAACAGACTTAAAATTGGTCCCTGAGCCGAACGCCTAGGCTACCTTTGCCGAACGACTGGACTTTCATAGCCGAACGGCTAGGTCCTACATAGCCGAATAGCTAGACCTTTATATCCGAACGGCTAGATTACTCAAACAGAACAAATATTAAGTAATATGAAACTATTATTTAATATACTCAGTATTTTATATATATTAATTCGATAATATATAATGTATTCGTATCGTACAAAGTAAAAATATTCGCGACAAAACTTAGAAGTAATGTATTATTATTGGAAATAATAATTATTATTTACATTTGACAAAAAAATAAAACATATTCGTTTTATTCAATCTTCTCCATTTCCTTCATCCTTCTCCATTTTATTATGTCCAAAGATTTGATTAGAAATGGATTTCATCAGCCAAACGGCTAGGCTACCTTAGCCGAACGACTGGAGTTTCATAGCCGAACGGCTAGGTCCTCCATAGCCGAACGGCTAGACCTTTATAGCCGAACGACTAGATTACTCAAACAGAACAAATATTAAGTAATATAAAACTATTATTTAATATACTCGGTCTCTCTCGATCTCTTTCAAAATCAAAAACAACAACAATAATATTACCAATAACAAGATCAGCTGCAGCAATAAGTATCATCATCATCACCATCTTCATCATCTTCTTCACCTTCATCACCAACATCATCACCATTCGGTCTCCATTTTTTTATACGTAAGGAATTACTCACTTTTTATTCAAATTACATGTTTAAATGTACATATATCATCATATATTAGTATCTATCAACTTATTATGTCCAAAGATTTGATTAGAAATTGATTTGAGAAATTGATTCTGCGGACAGACCTGAAATTGGTCCCTGAGCCGAACGGCTGGATTTCATCAGCCAAACGGCTAGGCTACCTTAGCCGAACTACTGGACTTTCATAGCCGAACGGCTAGGTCCTCCATAGCCGAACGGCTAGACCTTTATAGCCGAACGACTAGATTACTCAAACAGAACAAATATTAAGTAATATAAAGCTATTATTTAATATACTCAGTATTTATTTTATATTAATTCGATAATATATAAAGTATTCGTATCGTACAAGGTAAAAACATTCGCGACAAAACTTATAAGTAATGTATTATTATTGGAAATAATTATTATTATTTACATTTGACAAAAAAAAAATATATTCGTTTTATTCAATCTTACTCAAATGCGACGAAACCATTCAAACCATATCCGTCATTCAAACTTAAAACAAAGATATATTTTTATATCTCACTAAAAGTATTTTTACAAAATACTTCGAATAAAGGTATATACGATTTCATTTTTAGAAATTTATCAATTAAAAACATTATACTACTTTTACGATCGGGTACAAAATTAGGGTTATTTTGTACTACGAAGGGGAGCCAACCAACTCCAATAGATAGAGCTGGTCGACTACACCCAAACACACCCTCTGCTTCTCCATTTCCTTCATCCTTCTCCATCTCTTCATCTCTATCTCTCGGATCTCTCTCGATCTCTTTCAAAATCAAAAACAACAACAATAATATTACCAATAACAAGATCAGCAGCAGCAATAAGCATCATCATCATCACCATCTTCATCATCTTCTTCACCTTCATCACCATCATCATCACCATTCGGTCTCCATTTTTTTATACGTAAGAATTACTCACTTTTTATTCAAATTACATGTTTAAATGTACATATATCATCATATATTAGTATCTATCAACTTATTATGTCCAAAGATTTGTTTAGAAATTGATTTGAGAAATTGATTCTGCGAACAGACCTGAAATTGGTCTCTGTGCCGAACGGCTGGATTTCATCAGCCGAACGACTAGGCAACCTTAGCCGAACGACTGGACTTTCTTAGCCGAACGGCTAGGTCCTCCATAGCCGAACAGCTAGACCTTTATAGCCGAACGGCTAGATTACTGAAACAGAACAAATATTAAGTAATATAAAACTATTATTTAATATACTCAGTATTTATTATATATTAATTCGATAATAAATAAAGTATTCGTATCGTACAAGGTAAAAATATTCGCGACAAAACTTATAAGTAATGTATTATTATTGGAAATAATTATTATTATTTACATTTGACAAAAAAATAAAACATATTCATTTTATTCAATTTTACTCAAATGCGACGAAACCATTCGAACCATATCCGTCATTCAAACTTAAAACAAAGATATATTTTTATATCTCACTAAAAGTATTTTTACAAAATACTTCGAATAAAAGTATATACGATTTCATATGTAGAAATTTATCAATTAAAAATGTTATACTACTTTTATGATCGGGTTCAAAATTATGGGTATTTTGTACTACGAAGGGGAGCCAACCAACTCCAATATATAGAGTCGGTCAACTACACCCAAACACACCCTCTGCTTCTCCATTTCCTTCATCCTTCTCCATCTCTTCATCTCTATCTCTCGGCTCTCTCTCGATCTCTTTCAAAACCAAAAACAACAACAATAATATTACCAATAACAAGATCAGCAGCAGCAATAAGCATCATCATCATCACCATCTTCATCATCTTCTTCACCTTCATCACCATCATCATCACCATTCGGTCTCCATTTTTTTATACGTAAGAATTACTCACTTTTTATTCAAATTACATGTTTAAATGTACATATATCATCATATATTAGTATCTATCAACTTATTATGTCCAAAGATTTGATTAGAAATTGATTTGAGAAATTGATTCTGCGGACAGATCTGAAATTGGTCCCTGAGCCGAACGGCTGGATTTCATCAGCCAAACGGCTAGGCTACCTTAGCCGAACTACTGGACTTTCATAGCCGAACGGCTAGGTCCTCCATAGCCGAACGGCTAGACCTTTATAGCCGAACGACTAGATTACTCAAACAGAACAAATATTAAGTAATATAAAATTATTATTTAATATACTCAGTATTTATTTTATATTAATTCGATAATATATAAAGTATTCGTATCGTACAAGGTAAAAACATTCGCGACAAAACTTATAAGTAATGTATTATTATTGGAAATAATTATTATTATTTACATTTGACAAAAAAAAAATATATTCGTTTTATTCAATCTTACTCAAATGCGACGAAACCATTCAAACCATATCCGTCATTCAAACTTAAAACAAAGATATATTTTTATATCTCACTAAAAGTATTTTTACAAAATACTTCGAATAAAGGTATATACGATTTCATTTTTAGAAATTTATCAATTAAAAACATTATACTACTTTTACGATCGGGTACAAAATTAGGGTTATTTTGTACTACGAAGGGGAGCCAACCAACTCCAATAGATAGAGCCGGTCGACTACACCCAAACACACCCTCTGCTTCTCCATTTCCTTCATCCTTCTCCATCTCTTCATCTCTATCTCTCGGATCTCTCTCGATCTCTTTCAAAACCAAAAACAACAACAATAATATTACCAATAACAAGATCAGCAGCAGCAATAAGCATCATCATCATCACCATCTTCATCATCTTCTTCACCTTCATCACCATCATCATCACCATTCGGTCTCCATTTTTTTATACGTAAGAATTACTCACTTTTTATTCAAATTACATGTTTAAATGTACATATATCATCATATATTAGTATCTATCAACTTATTATGTCCAAAGATTTGTTTAGAAATTGATTTGAGAAATTGATTCTGCGAACAGACCTGAAATTGGTCTCTGTGCCGAACGGCTGGATTTCATCAGCCGAACGACTAGGCAACCTTAGCCGAACGACTGGACTTTCTTAGCCGAACGGCTAGGTCCTCCATAGCCGAACAGCTAGACCTTTATAGCCGAACGGCTAGATTACTGAAACAGAACAAATATTAAGTAATATAAAACTATTATTTAATATACTCAGTATTTATTATATATTAATTCGATAATAAATAAAGTATTCGTATCGTACAAGGTAAAAATATTCGCGACAAAACTTATAAGTAATGTATTATTATTGGAAATAATTATTATTATTTACATTTGACAAAAAAATAAAACATATTCATTTTATTCAATTTTACTCAAATGCGACGAAACCATTCGAACCATATCCGTCATTCAAACTTAAAACAAAGATATATTTTTATATCTCACTAAAAGTATTTTTACAAAATACTTCGAATAAAAGTATATACGATTTCATATGTAGAAATTTATCAATTAAAAATGTTATACTACTTTTATGATCGGGTTCAAAATTATGGGTATTTTGTACTACGAAGGGGAGCCAACCAACTCCAATATATAGAGTCGGTCAACTACACCCAAACACACCCTCTGCTTCTCCATTTCCTTCATCCTTCTCCATCTCTTCATCTCTATCTCTCGGCTCTCTCTCGATCTCTTTCAAAATAAAACACAACAACAATAATATTACCAATAACAAGATCAGCAGCAGCAATAAGCATCATCATCATCACCAACTTCATCATCTTTTTCACCTTCATCATCACCATTTGGTCTCCATTTTTTTATACGTAAGGAATCACTCACTTTTTATTCAAATTACATGTTTAAATGTACATATATCATCATATATTAGTATCTATTAACTTATTATGGCCAAAGATTTGATTAGAATTGATTCTGTGAACATGCTTAAAATTGGTCCCTGAGCCGAACGGCTAGGCTACCTTTGCCGAACGACTGGACTTTCATAGCCGAACGGCTAGGTCCTACATAGCCGAATAGCTAGACCTTTATATCCGAACGGCTAGATTACTCAAACAGAAAAAATATTAAGTAATATGAAACTATTATTTAATATACTCAGTATTTTATATATATTAATTCGATAATATATAAAGTATTCGTATCGTACAAAGTAAAAACATTCGCGACAAAACTTAGAAGTAATGTATTATTATTGGAAATAATAATTATTATTTACATTTGACAAAAAAATAAAACATATTTGTTTTATTCAATCTTAGTCAAACGCGATGAAACCATTCGAACCATATCCGTTTTTAAAACTTAAAACAAAGATATATTTTTATATCTCACTTAAAGTATTTTTATAAAATACTTCGAATAAAAGTATATATGATTTCATTTTTAGAAATTTATCAATTAAAAACATTATATTACTTTTACGATCGGGTATAAAAACACGGGTATTTTGTACTACGAAGGGGAGCCAACCAACTCCAATATTTGGAGCCGGTCGACTACACCCAAACACACCCTCTGCTTCTGCATTTCCTTCATCATTCTCCATCTCTTCATCTCTATCTCTCGGTCTCTCTCGATCTCTTTCAAAATCAAAAACAACAACAATAATATTACCAATAACAAGATCAGCTGCAGCAATAAGTATCATCATCATCACCATCTTCATCATCTTCTTCACCTTCATCACCAACATCATCACCATTCGGTCTCCATTTTTTTATACGTAAGGAATTACTCACTTTTTATTCAAATTACATGTTTAAATGTACATATATCATCATATATTAGTATCTATCAACTTATTATGTCCAAAGATTTGATTAGAAATTGATTTGAGAAATTGATTCTGCGGACAGACCTGAAATTGGTCCCTGAGCCGAACGGCTGGATTTTATCAGCCAAACGGCTAGGCTACCTTAGCCGAACTACTGGACTTTCATAGCCGAACGGCTAGGTCCTCCATAGCCGAACGGCTAGACCTTTATAGCCGAACGACTAGATTACTCAAACAGAACAAATATTAAGTAATATAAAACTATTATTTAATATACTCAGTATTTATTTTATATTAATTCAATAATATATAAAGTATTCGTATCGTACAAGGTAAAAACATTCGCGACAAAACTTATAAGTAATGTATTATTATTGGAAATAATTATTATTATTTACATTTGACAAAAAAAAAATATATTCGTTTTATTCAATCTTACTCAAATGCGACGAAACCATTCAAACCATATCCGTCATTCAAACTTAAAACAAAGATATATTTTTATATCTCACTAAAAGTATTTTTACAAAATACTTCGAATAAAGTTATATACGATTTCATTTTTAGAAATTTATCAATTAAAAACATTATACTACTTTTACGATCGGGTACAAAATTAGGGTTATTTTGTACTACGAAGGGGAGCCAACCAACTCCAATAGATAGAGCCGGTCGACTACACCCAAACACACCCTCTGCTTCTCCATTTCCTTCATCCTTCTCCATCTCTTCATCTCTATCTCTCGGATCTCTCTCGATCTCTTTCAAAACCAAAAACAACAACAATAATATTACCAATAACAAGATCAGCAGCAGCAATAAGCATCATCATCATCACCATCTTCATCATCTTCTTCACCTTCATCACCATCATCATCACCATTCGGTCTCCATTTTTTTATACGTAAGAATTACTCACTTTTTATTCAAATTACATGTTTAAATGTACATATATCATCATATATTAGTATCTATCAACTTATTATGTCCAAAGATTTGTTTAGAAATTGATTTGAGAAATTGATTCTGCGAACAGACCTGAAATTGGTCTCTGTGCCGAACGGCTGGATTTCATCAGCCGAACGACTAGGCAACCTTAGCCGAACGACTGGACTTTCTTAGCCGAACGGCTAGGTCCTCCATAGCCGAACAGCTAGACCTTTATAGCCGAACGGCTAGATTACTGAAACAGAACAAATATTAAGTAATATAAAACTATTATTTAATATACTCAGTATTTATTATATATTAATTCGATAATAAATAAAGTATTCGTATCGTACAAGGTAAAAATATTCGCGACAAAACTTATAAGTAATGTATTATTATTGGAAATAATTATTATTATTTACATTTGACAAAAAAATAAAACATATTCATTTTATTCAATTTTACTCAAATGCGACGAAACCATTCGAACCATATCCGTCATTCAAACTTAAAACAAAGATATATTTTTATATCTCATTAAAAGTATTTTTACAAAATACTTCGAATAAAAGTATATACGATTTCATATGTAGAAATTTATCAATTAAAAATGTTATACTACTTTTATGATCGGGTTCAAAATTATGGGTATTTTGTACTACGAAGGGGAGCCAACCAACTCCAATATATAGAGTCGGTCGACTACACCCAAATACACCCTCTGCTTCTCCATTTCCTTCATCCTTCTCCATCTCTTCATCTCTATCTCTCGGCTCTCTCTCGATCTCTTTCAAAATAAAACACAACAACAATAATATTACCAATAACAAGATCAGCAGCAGCAATAAGCATCATCATCATCATCACCAACTTCATCATCTTTTTCACCTTCATCATCACCATTTGGTCTCCATTTTTTTATACGTAAGGAATCACTCACTTTTTATTCAAATTACATGTTTAAATGTACATATATCATCATATATTAGTATCTATTAACTTATTATGGCCAAAGATTTGATTAGAATTGATTCTGTGAACAGACTTAAAATTGGTCCCTGAGCCGAACGGCTAGGCTACCTTTGCCGAACGACTGGACTTTCATAGCCGAACGGCTAGGTCCTCCATAGCCGAACAGCTAGACCTTTATAGTCGAACGGCTAGATTACTGAAACAGAACAAATATTAAGTAATATAAAACTATTATTTAATATACTCAGTATTTATTATATATTAATTCGATAATAAATAAAGTATTCGTATCGTACAAGGTAAAAATATTCGTGACTAAACTTATAAGTAATGTATTATTATTGGAAATAATAATTATTATTTACATTTGACAAAAAAATAAAACATATTCATTTTATTCAATATTACTCAAACGCGAAGAAACCATTCGAACCATATCCGTCATTCAAACTCAAAAAAAGATATATTTTTATATCTCACTAAAAGTATTTTTATAAAATACTTCGAATAAAAGTATATACGATTTCATTTTTAAAAATTTATCAATTAAAAAAATTATACTACTTTTACGATCGGTTAAAAACATGGGTATTTTGTACTACGAAGGGGAGCCAACCAACTCCAATAATTGGAGCGGGTCGACTACACCCAAACACACCCTCTGCTTCTCCATTTCCTTCATCCTTTTCCATCTCTTCATCTCTATCTCTCGGCTCTCTCTCGATCTTTTTCAAAATCAAAAACAACAACAATAATATTACCAATAATAAGATCAGCAGCAGCAATAAGCATCATCATCATCACCATCTTCATCATCTTCTTCACCTTCATCGCCATCATCATCACCATTTGATCTCCATTTTTTTATACGTAAGGAATCACTCACTTTTTATTCAAATTACTTGTTTAAATGTAAATATATCATCATATACTAGTATCTATCAACTTATTATGTCCAAAGATTTGATTATAACTTGATTCTGCGAACAGACCTGAAATTGATCCCTGAGCCGAACGGCTGGATTTCATCATCTGAATGGCTGGATTTCATTAGCCGAACAGCTAGGCTACCTTACCCGAACGGATGAACTTTCATAGCCGAACGATTAGGTCCTCCATAGCCAAACGGCTAGACCTTTATAGCGGAACGGCTAGATTACTCAAACAGAACAAATATTAAGTAATATGAAACTATTATTTAATATACTCAGTATTTATTATATATTATATCGATAATATATAAAGTATTCATATCGTACAAAGTAAAAACATTCGAGACAAAACTTATAAGTAATGTATTACTATTGGAAATAATAATTATTATTTACATTTGACAAAAAAATAAAACATATTCGTTTTATTCAATCTTATTCAAACGCGACGAAACCATTCGAACCATATCCGTCATTCAAACTTAAAATAAAGATATATTTTTATATCTCACTAAAAGTATTTTTATAAAATACTTCGAATAAAAGTATATACGATTTCATTTTTAAAAATTTATCAATTAAAAACATGATACTACTTTTACGATCGGTACATGGGTATTTTGTACTACGAAGGAAGCCAACCAACTCCAATAATTGGAGCCGGTCGACTACACCCAAACACACCCTATGCTTCTCTATTTCCTTCATCATTCTCCATCTCTTCATCTCTATCTCTCGGCTCTCTCTCGATCTCTTTCAAAATCAAAAACAATAACAATAATATTACCAATAACAAGATCAGCAGCAGCAATAAGCATCATCATCATCACCATCTTCATCATCTTCTTCACCTTCATCGCCATCATCATCACCATTCGGTCTCCATTTTTTTATACGTAAGGAATCACTCACTTTTTATTCAAATTACATGTTTAAATGTACATATATCATCATATTCAAGTATCTATCAACTTATTCTGTCAAAAGATTTGATTAGAAATAGATTCTGCGAACAGACCTGAAATTGGTCCCCGAGCCGAACGGCTGGATTTCATCAGACGAATGACTGGGCAACCTTAGCTGAACGGCTGGACATTCATAGCCGAACGACTAGGTCCTCCATAGCCGAACGGATAGACCTTTATAGCTGAACGGCTAGATTACTCAAACAGAACAAATATTAAGTAATATGAAACTATTATTTAATATACTCAGTATTTATTATATATTAATTCGATAATATATAAAGTATTCGTATCGTACAAAGTAAAAACATTCGAGACAAAACTTATAAGTAATGTATTATTATTGGAAATAATAACTATTATTTACATTTGACAAAAAAATAAAACATATTCGTTTTATTCAATCTTACTCAAACGCGACGAAACCATTCGAACCATATCCGTCATTCAAACTTAAAACAAAGATATATTTTTATATCTAACTAAAAATATTTTTATAAAATACTTCGATTAAAAGTATATACGATTTCATTTTTAGAAAGTTATCAATTAAAAACATTATACTACTTTATGATCGAGTACAAAAACACGGGTATTTTGTACAACGAAGGGGAGCCAACCAACTCCAATAATTGAAGCCGGTCGACTATACCCAAACACACCCTTGCTTCTCCATTTCCTTCATCATTCTCCATCTCTTCATCTCTATCTCTCGGCTCTCTCGCGATCTCTTTCAAAATTAAAAACAACAACAATAATATTACCAATAACCAGATCAGCAGCAGCAATAAGCATCATCATCACCATCTTCATCATCTTCTTCACCTTCATCGCCATCATCATCACCATTCGGTCTCTATTTTTTTATACGTAAGGAATAACTCACTTTTTATTCAAATTACATCTTTAAATGTACATATATCATCATATATTAGTATCTATCAACTTATTATGTCCAAAGATTTGATTAGAAATTGATTTAAGAAATTGATTCTTCGAATAGACATGAAATTGGTCCCTGAGAAGAACGGCTGGATTTCATCAGCCGAACGGCTGAATTTCATCATCCGAACGGCTGGATATCATCAGCCGAACGGCTAGGCTACCATAGCTGAACGGATGGACTTTCATAGCCGAACGGCTAGGTCCTCCATAGCCGAACGACTAGACCTTTATAGCCGACTGGCTAGATTACTCAAACAGAACAAATATTAAGTAATATGAAACTATTATTTAATATACTCAGTATTTATTATATATTAATTCGATAATATATAAATTATTTGTATCGTACAAAGTAAAAACATTCGCGACAAAACTTATAAGTAATGTATTATTATTGGAAATAATTATCATTATTTACATTTGACAAAGAAATAAAACATATTCGTTTTATTCAATCTTACTCAAACGCAACGAAATCATTCGAACCATATCTGTCATTCAAACTTAAAACAAAGATATATTTTTATATCTCACTAAAAGTATTTTTACAAAATACTTCGAATAAAAGTATATACGATTTCATTTTTAGAAATTTATCAATTAAAAATGTTATACTACTTTTACGATCGGGTACAAAATTATGTGTATTTTGTACTACGAAGGGGAGCCAACCAACTCCAATAGATAGAGTTGGTCAACTACACCCAAACACACCCTCTGCTTCTCCATTTCCTTCATCCTTCTCCATCTCTTCATCTCTATCTCTCGACTCTCTCTCGATCTCTTTCAAAATCAAAAACAACAACAATAATATTACCAATAACAAGATCAGCAGCAACAATAAGCATCAACATCATCACCATATTCATCATCTTTTTCACCTTCATCGCCATCACCATCACCATCACCATTTGGTTTCTATTTTTTTATACGTAAGGAATCACTCACTTTTTATTCAAATTACATGTTTAAATGTACATATATCATCATATATTAGTATCTATCATTTTATTATGGCCAAAGATTTGATTAGAAGTTGATTCTGCGAACAGACCTGAAATTGGTCCCTGAGCCGAACGGCTAGGCTACCTTAGCCGAACGGCTGGACTTTCATAGCCGAACGGCTAGATCCTCCATAGCCGAACAACTAGACCTTTATATCCGAACGACTAGATTACTCAAACAGAACAAATATTAAGTAATATGAAACTATTATTTAATATACTCAGTATTTATTATATATTAATTCGATAATAGATAAAGTATTCGTATCGTACAAAGTAAAAACATTCGCGACAAAACTTATAAGTAATGTATTATTTACATTTGACAAAAAAATAAAACATATTCGTTTTATTCAATCTTACCCAAACGCGACGAAACCATTTGAACCATATCCGTCATTCAAACTTAAAACAAAGATATATTTTTATATCTCACTAAAAGTAGTTTTATAAAATACTTCGAATAAAAGTATATACGATTTCATTTTTAGAAATTTACCAATTAAAAACATTATACTACTTTTACGATCGGGTATAAAAACACAGGTATTTTGTACTACGAAAGGGAGCCAACCAACTCCAATATTTGGAGCCTGTTGACTACACCCAAACACACCCTCTGCTTCTCCATTTCCTTCATCATTCTCCATCTCTTCATCTCTATCTCTCGGCTCTCTCTCGATCTCTTTCAAAATCAAAAACAACAATAATAATATTACGCATAACAAGATCAGCAGCAGCAATAAGCATCATCATCATCACCATCTTCATCATCTTCTTCACCTTCATCACGATCATCATCACCATTCGGTCTCCATTTTTTTATACATAAGGAATTACTCACTTTTTATTCAAATTACATGTTTAAATGTACATATATCATCATATATTAGTATCTATCAACTTATTATGTCCAAAGATTTGATTAGAAATTGATTTGAGAAATAGATTCAGCGAACATACCTGAAATTGGTACCTGAGCCGAACGGCTGGATTTCATCAGCCGAACGGCTAGGCTACCTTAGCCGAACGGCTGGACTTTGATAGCCGAATGGTTAGGTCCTCCATAGCCGAACGGCTAGACCTTTATATCCGAACGGCTAGATTACTCAAACAGAACAAACATTAAGTAATATGAAACTATTATTTAATATACTCAGTATTTATTATATATTAATTCGATAATATATAAAGTATTCGTATCGTACAAAGTAAAAACATTCACGACAAAACTTATAAGTAATGTATTATAATTGGAAATAATAATTATTATTTACATTTGACAAAATAAATAAAACATATTTGTTTTATTCAATCTTACTCAAACGCGACGAAACCATTCGAACCATATCCGTCATTCAAACTTAAAACAAAGATATATTTTTATATCTCACTAAAAGTATTTTTATAAAATACTTTGAATAAAAGTATATACGATTTCATTTTTAGAAATTTATCCATTAAAAATATTATACTACTTTTTCGATCCGGTATAAAAACACGGGTATTTTATACTACGAAGGGGATCCAACCAACTCCAATAATTGGAGCCGGTCGACTACACCCAAACACACCCTCTGCTTCTCTATTTCCTTCATCATTCTCCATCTCTTCATCTCTATCTCTTGGCTCTCTCTCGATCTCTTTCAAAAACAACAATAATATTACCAATAACAAGATCAGCAGCAGCAATAAGCATCATCATCATCACCATCTTCATCATCTTCTTCACCTTCATCGCCATCATCATCACCATTCGGTCTCCATTTTTTTATACGTATGGAATCACTCACTTTTTATTCAAATTACATGTTTAAATGTACATATATCATCATATATTAGTATCTATCAACTTATTATGTCCAAAGATTTGTGTAGAAATTGATTCTGCGAACAAGACCTAAAATTGGTCCCTGAGCTGAACGGCTGGATTTCATCAGCCGAACGGCTAGGCTACCTTAGCCGAACGGCTAGGTCCTCCATAGCCGAATGGCTAGACCTTTATAGCCGAACGGCTAGATTACTCAAACAGAACAAATATTAAGTAATATGAAACTATTATTTAATATACTCAGTATTTATTATATATTAATTCGATAATATATAAAGTATTCGTATCGTACAAAGTAAAAACATTCGCGAAAAAACTTATAAGTAATGTATTATTATTGGAAATAATAATTATTATTTACATTTGACAAAAAAATAAAACATATTCGTTTTATTCAATCTTACTCAAACGCGACGAAACCATTTGAACCATATCCGTCATTCAAACTTAAAACAAAGATATATTTTTATATCTCACTAAAAGTATTTTTATAAAATACTTCGAATAAAAGTTGTAAGTCCGTAATCTCGATCTTGAATCAAATCACACAAATCAATTGATGGCGGAATCACCAATTGAATAATCAATCAAACGAATCAATAAGACAAACGTGATATAAACGAATTCAAACAGTTGTTTATTGGTAATAATCGACTAGGTTACAGGTATTTTCGACTGATTGCGTTTAGGGTTTTTCGTCAACACTAAAACTGATTACAAAACGTGTTTATATACTAAACACTCTATCCTGCGACGTTACACACAACGTCACAGGTCCAGGCCCATGCGACATAGTCAACGTCGCAGGCCCAACTAACTGACGTCGCATGTGCGACATTACTTACAACGTCGCACAAATCAGAAAACACAAAACTAATTACAAACTCGAACTAGACCAACTGACAGACATATCAAAATGCATCAACAAACTCCCCCGTGTCTTCAGCTTGGTCTTCACAAATTTCTTCAGTTAAGCCTATCCAACAGGAAACTTTCCATCGGCATGAATACCATGTGTCACACAAACTTTTATCACATTCTGAAATTGATCTGCAAGTTTCTTGTTGAATTCATTGTTTGCATTAACCCGAATTCTATCATCGAAGAGTCGTTTTAAATCTTTTTCATGCATATTTATCAGACTCATAGGATCAAAAACTCTGAATGTTGCTTGTCGCAAGTTCCAAATACCTCCGAATTCTAATCGCGGTTCAGAATCTGGAATAAAAGTAATCACCGCTTTACCAGTATGTGGATCGAGCTCCCATTTAACGAATCTGCTGAGAAAATTATAGGGAACTGATTCCAAAGGAATCTCTGTCAAACAGTCAGCCGGCGAATAATGAACTTTGACCATAGGCTGCCCTGTCGTTGGATCCAGCTTCTTCTTGAAAGTATACTGCGTACCAGTGTAGGCTTTATCTTGTTATATCTTTTGCTTCGAACCTCTTGACGCAAAGTTCTCTGAATATAATCCACATAATCGTCTTTCAAAGGATTAAACAAATTTAATTGTGCCAATCGATTGATCTCTCCTTTAGGCAACATACTTAACTGTTTGAACCGAAGCTTGAAGTACTGAATGCCGTCCACTCTCTTAATCATAATCATTCTTTGACGAACCTTCCAACTCTTAATCAAACCAGTATAATCTCCACAAACCTTGTAAATTTTGCAAGTCACAGGTACTGGTTCTGCAGATCTACCTTGAGGCCACCACTGCTTATTTCTTTCTATTCTTTCTTCAGCAGTTTCACTTTTAGATGCCTCTTGAGTTGGATGTACTGATTCAGAATCCTGAGTAGGCGTTGCATAAGCTGAACTAGATTCTCCATGAGAAGTTTTAGCAGGCCCCTCATCATCACTCGAATCTGTCTCAATAACAGGTGCATCATCATAATACTCATCTGAACCCAAATGTTCATCATCAACCGACACATCATCATCCATGTCAAATACATATCCTTGTTCAGTCTCCGAACCAGTATCATTGACCATTCTCTGAATATATGTCAAATCAGCAAAAGAATAATCTACCGCTAATGGTCTTGGCTGACCTGGAATATCATCAACACTGAAATAATCCAAACGTTGAACATTTTCATTAATAATATTTTCAATTACAGGGGTTGGAGTTACAGAATCTGGTCCTATTGACTCAACATTGGGTACCCCGGACCCAGACTCCCCCGAGGCAATAGACCTAGCCTCCAAAACAGAAACCCTAGTCTGCAATTCTGCTATCAGCTTGGACTGGACTTCTATGATTGCTGACTGGGAAGCATTCCGTTCAGCTTGTTCTTGCATCTGCTGCTGCATCTTCTGCATATTTTCCATCATCTGTTGCAGGAATGCAGGAGTGGGCTCAACAACCATTTCTTGCGATGGTTGAGGGGTCGTAGCAGTAGAAATACGACGTGCACGACGAGAAGAAGGTTGAAATTCAGTATCATCGTCAGCACGTGGACGTTTACCCATATAACGTTTGCCCTCACGAATACATCGTTGAATTCTCAAATATCGACGCGAATTGTGTACCCTAATCAGTTCCATCTGTGATGGGTGGGGTACTTCACCATCAAAATCCATGGGCGTCTCACCACCATCCTTCGGTGTCTCAAAAACAAAATCAGAAGAAGATGATTCATCAGTAATATCCTGAGGGGAACCCGGTTGCTGAACCTGTCCAAATTGTTCAATCTGGACCAAATCATCCTCAATATCCTCCCCCGCAGCTTGAACCGGAATATCAACGAACGGTTGATGAGGCTGCTGGGTAGGTGCATCCATATATTGAGGGTCTGGAGGTGGCACGTAGTTTTCATCAACAATAGCACCAAATAAAGGAGTATCTGGTGGTGCCTGAACTCCTTTTTCTTGAGCAGTGCAGACAGCAAATATTCTGCCCATCATCGGTACTATCCTGTGAATGTTATCGACATCACCGAGTGCTGTAAGATTCGGATGATGACGATTGATGAATAACGGAATAAAATGAGGATACAACGCCCATTTGTGGTCTCCGGCGTTGACGTTGTCGACCATGTTCTTGAATATCAACCCAGAATAGTTGAACGGCTTATTGTATACCAAAGCCAACATTGCCGATGCCATACGATGACTTATCCCATCAGTACCAGCCTTCCTGCTTCTTAAGAAAACAATAAAAATGTGCATCAGATATCGCCAAACCCGAGTAAGGTGAGCCTTGCGATATTGATCAGTCGGAATTCCCGGATAACCCATCCGTTGCATGCCGCCAGAAATGAAATGATTCTCAAAATGAACTGGCATATCTGGCTGATCATTGAATTGTAATAACTCTCGAATGCCTTGCTCAGTTACCACAATCTGTGTATCCAAAACCGTAGAAACAATACGTGGGATGTCGTTCTCAGTGACAATCGAAGCATTTCTCCAAAATGGGCCGATCAAATTCTTGTACACAACCGTGTCGTCAGATATCGCGTGAGAGATACGCGAACGGCGAAGAAAGTCTATCATCTCACGAAATGGACCCGCGTTCTTGTGATCAGGATTTAAGTATGCCACAGTATTGTGACGCCCCTCATAAGCTAAAGCCATTCCTGAAAACAGTACAGAATATGTACTCGAAAGACGTTAGAATAAAGGCGAAAACATTTCTTTGCAAAACAAAAAATTATCACTTTTCCTGCAATGTGCGACATAGCATATGACATCGCAGAGATCATTACGACGTAGGTACGACGTCGCTAGAAATTGGTAATAAACCAAAAGCGACGTTTACCACAATGTCGCATAAAACGCAAGCGACGTTAAGGGGGACGTCGCATTTTGCAATTAATTGTGAAATTAATCACATATAGAAAAAATTGCGACGTAGTACTCGTTGTCGCTAAGGAGGTCGCAAGGAAAGCGACGTAGTAGTATGAGTTCGCAAAACAGGCGACGTAACAGGGTACGTCGCAGAAAAAAAACGACATAACACAGGACGTCGCACAAGGTTTCAAATTTGCATAAAATGCGACGTTGTCTGCTACGTCGCAGACGACGTCGCAAAGACGAACAGCATCCCAACCCAGAAAAACCTAACTTTCAAAATTGTGGTTTTTCAAATCTATCTATACCAATCGGTGCGTTTTATCAATGGAAACGTAAAAACACACAGTCTACCGCAGGCATCACACATTGACATATCTAATGTACCCATAAATCAAAACCCCAAAAAGCCGCAATAGAAATTCAATCAATACACAAAAAGTAAATGGTTAAAGGAGGTAAAATTGGTACCTAACAGTCAAATAAAGAGATGAGAACAGGAAAACGTGAGCGAGTATGAGTGAAAAGAGGCCGGAAATCACAATCGTAGCAAAAGTCACGACGTCGCAATCGCCAAGGTCGAGGTCGCAGTCTACGTCGCAAAAACAATTTGAATAGTGTACCAAAGTACGTTGCGGGGTGGAACTATATATAGTCTAACCCTAACTGCGACGTGGCGTGCAACGTCGCATGCGACGTCGATAATGATGTCGCATGATGGATATGGCCGAAATATCAAATTCGATTTTGATTTCAAATTTTCGACGCGCGATTTGTAAAACTAACTTGTAACTTGGTGTAATAATACGAATTAAGAAAAAGAAAAATATGTGAGCACACACTTAATGCAAATTTACAAATATATAATGAACACATTCTTTTTGGTGACGGAGTTGATTTAATCTGGTTAGGGATCATATCGGAGTAACATGCATTTATTAGGAACAATAAGTGTTATTTCGATTATCAGTATATTTGTCCACTTTAAATTTACTTGACATGTTAGAAACACTTTTTATAAAAATTATTTCAAAACGATTATTAGTATAATTGTCCACTTTAAACATATTACACGCACATCTAAGAGCTCATTTTATTATTATTCGCATGCACATTTCGCTGTGGTCCCCACCATAGATATACATCTTAACTTAAGACATAGACCATGTTTCCATTAACAGAGAGAATATAAGAAAATCAAATTTAAGAATCAAGTCAGCGGTGACAGGTCTGTACTTACGTACAACAGAGTGACATAGCTTGATTCAGGTTTAAGCAAAACCAGACTTGGTCAAACCATTTTGGCGACCTTGTAAGGTATCTTACTTTAAAGACTTTGCAAGTACTTTGACTTGTGTTTGCTTAATTTTTAAGTATATATTAACAGAAACCAGGTCTATACTTACGTATAATAGAGGAGACGGTCAATATATACCCCCAAATGATATCAAATAAACTTCTTTCAACGAACACAGGTCTAGTATAAGTTAGAAATTAAGACTTTTGTCATACATCTAATGATGTTGTACCACTTGAAATAGACAATTGATTATTAGGCTTCTTAAGAAATCTCAAAGAGTTGTGCATAACATGCCTACGAATATATCGTATGATGAAGACAATGTTTATAAGAACTGTTTTCAACACATCAGATGTTGGTGCATTTGGTGTGTCAGTCAGTTGGTCAAACGTTTGTAATTGTCAAAGTCAATTAGTCTGCGTATGTATAATGTTTAGTGTGTGTATGCGAGTCTGTAAACGAATAGTGAAATAGAGAATATACACAAATTAAGTGTTTATGCGACACTTAGCTAGTGTCGCATATAGCGACACTTGGCTAGTGTCGCTATAGGGTTTGGACAGCCTATAAATAGAGATTTATGTTTCAGTTTTAGGGTGGTTGGTCAATTTAGAGTGAGGCGTTTTTGTGTGTGAGAGAGAGAGGAGAAAAGCTTGTAACGTTTATACTCAATTGTGAATACAAAGAAAACGTTATAGAAATCGTGTGTTTATTTATTCGTTCAATAATCGCTAACCAAACGGATTCCGCACATTTGGTTGATTAAACGATCCGTTAGATCAGAGGTACGGGAACCTACAAGTGGTATCAGAGCCGTGAATCAAGGATTCGACGGTTTCGGATCGTGTTTTGAACGTTTTCGGTTGATTCGCGAAGGTATTAATCGATTATTATCAGTTTCTAGGTTATTTGTGTTGATTATATTGAGTTTTGGGTTGATTTTTGGTACAAATTCATTCGCCGTTCGTCAATTTTCGTTAGGGTTTCGAAAATTTCGATTTTTAGGGTTTTTGGAGCTGACAGCCGCGTTTTTGCGACACTCGATCCGTCACTTGATAGCGTCACTTACCTTCAAGCGTCACTTCGAGCGTCACTCAAGTGTGTCACTTCGTAAGTTTCAACTAGGGTTTTGCCGACACTCAAGTCCGACACTTAGTGCGTCACTTACCGGTGCGTCACTTACCCTCTCAGCGTCACTCCTTAGCGTCACTTACTCTCTAGCGTCACTTGTTGTGCGTCACTACATAGCGTCACTTGTGAATTTTAGCGACACTTACCTAGTGTCGCTCTAGATTCAAAAAAAAAAAAAAAAAGAAGTTTTTTTTTGGCGGGAAATTCCAGAAATTTTTTGCGTTTTTAAAATTTTTCCATAGGCTTAAAAGTGTTCATTTTTAGCTTGGAAAAAGTTTCATTTTACCCGGTCATTTTTTGGACGTTTTCGGTTGAATTTTTGGCGGGAAATTCCAGAAAAATTTGTAGTACCAAATTTGTTTTTGAGCTTAAAAGTTCATAATTCTAGTTTGGGAAAAGTTTAGTTGTGCTCGCCCAATTTTCAATATTTTCAAATCAAATTTTGGTAGGAGAAACTGGTTGTCTGGGTTTTGCTAAAGTTCTTGTTTAAAAGATGTCACGCTTGCATAGTGTTGGCAACAACCTTCCGATGTTAACTCCAAACACATACTACTCAAGTTGGAGGAGAGCTTTTGAAGACTATATCTCTTTTAATGATCCAAACATGTGGATTACATTGACTGAGAAATATGAAATACCAGTCATGGAAGGAACAAAAATTGCAAAATCATATAGATCAATGACTCTCGAAGAACGCAAAGCATGGGATAATGAAAAGAAGACTTTCAACGCAATTAAAGGATCTTTATCTACGGAGGTCTTAAAGTTGTTTAAGCATTACGAAAATGCGTATGATCTCTGGGCTGCCATTGAAAAGCGTTGTGGTGGCTATAAAAAGGAAGAACAACCTCAACGTAGTGCAATGGTGGATTCGAACAAAAACGTTGATTCTAATGCACCTGAGGTACAAAATAAACCAATTGAGCCTTTTAATTGTGCTACCTGTATTCAATTGACTGAGTCTCTTGAGGTCTATCAAAAGGATAACTTAAACTTGCGGGAAAAGGTTGTTAAACTTACAGAATCTAATAACTTTTTGCTAGAAAATGAAAAGCTTTATGAAAAACATATTGAGGCTCACAAGTTAGATACTCAAACTTTTAAAGCAAAGGTCTTTAGTCAGCAAGATGCAATTAAAAGTTATCTTACTGAAATAGAACTGTTAAGAAAGGAGCTTTCTGATTTAAAAAGTGAGTACGATAACCATAAAAGCAAAATTTTAGGTTCTTCATCCGCAACTGTTGTCTTTAATGAAATCGTTAACAAGCAAGGGACAGGAGGTAAAAAGAAGGCAGGACTTGGTTATAACCAAGTACCACCACCTTCCCATGCCGAATACTGTCCTATGCCTGTTAAGGAAGGCACTGAAGAGATTCCAGTCGATTATGTATTGCTTTATGGTATTAAATCAAAAGAAGCAAAGGAAAACAAACAGGCAAAGGAGAAAACCAAAAGGCCAGAGTATCCCCTGCCTAAGTTTGTTAAACCTGAAAGTCAATCTCAAGTTTGTGTTGAGGAGATTGTTGAGGTAGAAGATATACCAGAAGAGTCTACCATTAAGGTTGAGAAAATAGCTGTCAAACCTGATTGTTTTAAATGCAAAGGAAAAGCTAAAGTTAAAAATGAATCTTTCAAAGTTAAAGATGTTAAAAGGGATTCTAAATCTACTAACTCAACCTCGGGAATATTTACTTCAACATGTACACCTAAGAGTGCATGTTCAACAAATGTTCCTACTAATAGACCTTCTGTGTATTGTCCTCCATCGAAACGATTTGAGGGAACCCATTGGAATCGATCTTATGTTGAGAAACGTTCTTGTTATCGTTGTGGTCAACAGGGCCATATTATTAGGGATTGTAGGTTATTATCCCTAGATAGGTTTGGTAGAGGGATGCCAAGAACTTCCTCTTTCAGGAATTCTTTTTCAAAACCTTTTTCAAGGCGTCGTTCGTATACGCCTGTATCTAGTTGTGCATCAAACTCTCCAAAACCTATGGCAAGAGTAAACAAATTTGTGCCTAGTAGACCTCAAGTTCAACAGCACAACATTGTTGAAAACAAATCATCTGAGCCTAAACAGGTTTGGAAAACCAAATCCACAAACAACGCATCAGTGAAATCTTCTGAGTTTTTAAAATATCATAAACTCATTGATGTGATGATTATGGATGATCATGGACAACCCAAGTCTATCAAGGCTTGGGTGTCCCATAAGTACTAATGTTTTATTGTTTGTGGTGATGCAGTCAGTTTCTTGTTAGCCAATATTTTTAGTGACTGCATGAATGTGGGTATTGTTGGAAGAATGATGACTGGATTGCTGAAATTTCTGAAGTTAAGGTGGTAAAAGTGCTAAAAGGCATTTGATTTGACTTGATATGTGATTTTGATATTTTTCTTTTAAATTTTATTATTATTGCAACAGCCATTCTTTGTACTTGTTAGTATCAAAGAAATACAATGTTGCGAAATATCTTAAATAAAAAAAATTATTACAAAAATATGTTCAATGTTTAAGGGGAGTACATTTAAATTGAATTTCTGAAAAGAATTTGTTGTTCAGGGGGAGTAATTAAAATTCTGATTATTTGGATCAGAAATGTGAACAACAAGATTCTTATTCATCAAAAAGATATCGGATTGTGTCTGTAAACAACATGGGAAATGATTGTACATCAGATGACATGCATAAAATGGAAATTTTAAGGTTTATGTTTGATGTGTCAGTAGGTTTATTTGGTATATTTAAAATAGCTTTTATAAACATTAGCTTCATCATATGATGTACTGGTAAGCATGATACACACCGGTTTCTGGGTTCTTAAGAAGTAATTCTAATACGTGTCTATGATCTTGTGGTAAACACCATATGATGTACGACTAAATGTCTTAATTCCTTAACATAGCATGACATATTTCTATACCTGAAGTTTATTTGAAATCATTTGGGAGTCTATACTGATTGTTTCCTTTGTTGTACGTAAGTACAGACCTGGTCTCAATTAGTATATGCTTAAAAGTTAAGCAAACGCAAGTCAATGAACTTGAAAAAGTCTTAAATCATAAGATACCTAACAAGGTCACCAAAATGGTTTGACCAAGTTTGGTTTTGCTTAAACCTGAATCAAGTTATGTCGCTCTGTTGTACGTAAGTACAGACCTGTCACCGCTGACTTGATTCTTAAAAATGATATTCTTATATTCTATCTGGATTTGGAAGTTTTGCTCATGTCTGGGTTACAGGGGTATGTCATAGGTGGGGACCATGGAGAAATATTCATACTAACAATAAAAGGTTAACTCACAGACCCGGATGTAACATGTTTAAGTGGACAAACAATACCAGTAATCGTCTTGAAATAATTTTTATAAAAGGTGTTTTAAATATGCTAAGTAAATTTAAAGAGGACAAATATACTGATAATCGAGATAACACTTACTATTTTCTAATAATTGTATGTTGGCCTGATATGATCTCAAAGAAGACGTAAAACAATCCTATCCCCAAATTTGTTTTAATCTTTGTTCTTTCTTTTCCTTTATAAAGAAAATACAAAAAGATTTTATTTCTATATTATTTTCTTCAAACATCACATATCTTGTTAAAGTCAAATTTTGAAGATGTAAAGGATGTCGGTTATTCTTCAAAGATTGTGAAGATAAATTCTATTGGAGAAGCTGCTGATGATTGAGAGATGGTCACCTAGTTTGAAGATCTTATTGTATGATAAATTTGTGTCAGTCACATGAATTTGGACATTAAGATTTCTTTGAAGACCATGCTATCTCAATGGGGGAGTTTGGTATGGGAGATTCTTATTGTTAAAGACATGAAAGAGTTTCTGATTGTTGAAGATATGAAAGAGTTTGTTGATGAAGACTAATTGAAGATTTATTTGACCAAGCTGCTGACATGGGGGAGTTTGTTGGTGCATTTGGTGTGTCAGTCAGTTGGTCAAACGTTTGTAATTGTCAAAGTCAATTAGTCTGCGTATGTATAATGTTTAGTGTGTGTATGCGAGTCTGTAAACGAATAGTGAAATAGAGAATATACACAAATTAAGTGTTTATGCGACACTTAGCTAGTGTCGCATATAGCGACACTTGGCTAGTGTCGCTATAGGGTTTGGACAGCCTATAAATAGAGATTTATGTTTCAGTTTTAGGGTGGTTGGTCAATTTAGAGTGAGGCGTTTTTGTGTGTGAGAGAGAGAGGAGAAAAGCTTGTAACGTTTATACTCAATTGTGAATACAAAGAAAACGTTATAGAAATCGTGTGTTTATTTATTCGTTCAATAATCGCTAACCAAACGGATTCCGCACATTTGGTTGATTAAACGATCCGTTAGATCAGAGGTACGGGAACCTACATTTGGGTAATGGTACAATATCCCAAACTTGCAGCTTCTTAAATTGCTGCAATTCCTCTTGCATGGCCTCGACCCAAGATGGATCGTTCAATGCTTCCTCTACCTTTTTAGGTTCAATTTGAGAAAGATGGCATGATTCGACAGTTTCCATGAGGCCCAAAACCTGTTGAGCCGAAGTTTGCTTGACTTCAGCTGTTTGCTTGGCTTGAGTTCGTGTTTGAACTTTAGAGTAAGGATCACCAATTATATTCTCAATGGGGTGATCCTTATGTATACGAGTAACTGGAATAACCTTCGGCACAAGAGTCAAACCCAAGTTGTTCAAATCTCCTTCAGTGACAGGAGTTGCTTCTTCATCTGCTTCATCAGTAAAGAGATAAGAAGAAACCATTTCTTCTTCTTCTGCTCCACCTTCTTCTAAAGGAGGCATGTCTTGATCATCAGGAAGATCCATTGCATTGATATTTCCTGAAGTAGAAGGAATATTAGAAGATGATCATCAGGAAGATCCATTGCATTGATATTGCATTCATATTCATCACATAGGTGTCATTTCTTCTAGGTGCTCGCATTAACACCCATTCCTCTGGAATGACATACCCTGGCTTCAGTATAACACACTCAGTCTTTGAAAATGACGTGGTATAGTCCTTATCACAAACTTGTGAAACACTTAGCAAGTTATGTTGAAGTTCTGCCACATAATTTACGTTCTCAAAGCTAACCTTCCCATTTGTTAGCGTTCCTCTACCAGAAATTGTTCCTCCCGTATCTCCTGCAAAGGCCACATGTCCTTCTGCGTATGGTTTAATATCCACAAGTAGAGACACATCACCAGTCATGTGTCGCGAGCAGCGACTATCCATAAACCATTCGCTATCTTTCACACGTCCAGACTGCTGCAACACATAAAAATAAGGAGATTATTGAGAAACAGTGACCCAAGCCTTTACAGACTTAGGTCTACCGAAATCATCAACAATAAGCACATCAGATAGAACTTTATTTTTAAACAAATCAGAATTTTTATCCAATGTGTTATTGTTGACGACGTTAGAGTCCACAATAGACTCTTTTCTCTTCCAAACTTTAGATAGTTCGGGATTTGGCTTGGGAGTAGTGTCGGGCTTTGATTTTGACAAAGGATTTTGCCCAGCATTACTCTGTTTCTCAGCAGGCTTGGGAGAGTTTGAATAACGCCTAAGAGGTGATTTTGAAAATGAATTTCGATAAACTAATGTCCTAGGCATTTCTCTCCCATAGCACTGATGAGAAAGTTTTGGACATTCACGAATTAAGTGTCCTTGTCTCTTGCAGTAGAAACAAGAACGAGTCTCAACAAAAGGTTGAGGCTGAGGACTTACCATAGGAGGTGGTAAAGCATTTCTAGAGCATGAACATTGCGTGCACGTCTTAGAAGCTGCTTGTTTTGGTGGAGAGGTTGAAGTGGAAGGTTTATCATTTAAAACTTTATGTTGCAAAATCTTTACCGGTGACTGTAAAGTTTGTGATTTTGCATTTAAAACCTTGTCTTTTCCTGTTTGAGTTTGAACCTTAAGTGCAGGTTCAATTTTTAAGACCACTTTTTCAGGTTTAACTTCAACCTTCTTAAATTCAGGATACTCCTGATCAGTAATGTCCTCAATCTCAACTACCTCATCAGTATAAACTGAAGATTTACATTCAGACTTAACAAACTGAGGCAAAGGATACTCTGGCCTTTTGGTTTTCTCCTTTGTCAGTTTGTTTTGTTTAGCTTCTTTAGCTTTAATGCCATAAAGCTTTGTATAATCAACTGGAATTTCTTCAAGGCCTTCTTTAACAGGCGCAGGACAATATTCGGCATGAGAAGGTGGTGGTACTTGGTTATAACCAAGTCCTTCCTTCTTTTTACCACTTGTCCCTTGTTTGTTAACGATTTCATTAAAGACAAACGTTGCGGATGAAGAACCTAAGATTTTACTTTTATGATTATCAAACTCACCTTTTAAATCAGATAGTTCTTTATTCAACAGTTCAATTTCAGTAAGATAACTTTTAATTGCATCTTGCTGACTAAAGACCTTTGCTTTAAAAGTTTGAGTATCTAACCTATGAGCCTCAATATGTTTTTCATAAAGCTTTTCATTCTCTAGCAAAAACTTATTAGATTCTGTAAGTTTAACAACCTTTTCCCGCAAGTTTAAATTGTCCTTTTGATAGACCTCAAGAGATTCAGTCAATTGAATACAAGTAGCATAATTAAAAGGCTCAATTGGTTCATTTTGTACCTCGGGTGTGATGTGAGCCATCAGACACTGAAATTGTGCAGCCTGAACACTCCAGTCAGAAGCGGTTGGCTCAAAAACGACCAAAGCATTGTCCACAGCCAACGACTTGATTTCTTCTTTCTCATTTGCCTTAGGCGGATCAGGCTTAGTAAAACCCGATGGTGGCATCTTGGGTTTCTTGCACTCCCTAGCAAAGTGACCCAAGTTCTGACAGTTATAACATCAGACCTTGCTTTTATCAAAACCAAATCCGGTCTTCTCATTTCCATCTAAGCTCTTTCGTCCCGTCCTCTGCAAGAACTTTTGAACCCTCCTTGAGATCATAGCAATGTTCCAGTTTAAATCCATTTGCTCTAAATCATCGTCATCCAGCTGACTATAGTCCTCCTTAGTCATTTCCAAAGTGGTATTTGGTTGAGTAACCAAATCTTTGTAAGAGCTTAGAAAAGTTGTATAAATTGCAGCTTGCTCTTGTATAGCTGGTGATACTGAAAGTTGCTGTTGTGACCCTTGAGATGTACCAGATATGTAGGTTACATGTTGAGCCCCATCTGAATAAGATGGTGAACTGGTATCTGTCATGAATGCCATTCCACCATAACTCTTGCCAGAGTTTACTTGTCCTCCATATAGTGTGGGATTCTGTACAATTCCACTTGACTTGCATTCTTTCCTTTTCAACTCCATAGCATGAGCTTGAAGAATACCTATCAATTGGTCCAAAGTCATCATAGCTAATTCTTGATTCTCCTTTAAGAATTGGACCTTCACATCCCAAGCACTTGGCAACACATCCAACGGTTTCTTGTTTATCTCAAGTGCAGTGAGATTGTATCCTCCATCAATTAACTCACTAACTAACTGTGAGTATCGGGTAAATAATCCAGAAGTAGTCTCATTAGGGAAAATGTCGAACAGATCATACTGCTTCTTGATTAATTCCAACTTAGCCTCCTTATATTTTTCATTCCCCCCACACCTCGTTTCTATTGCCTTCCACAAATCATAAGTTGTGTCATGAGTTTTAAAGAGTCTCACACATGCATATAGCGGAATGTGCCTTTCTTTCTATCTCTAGTTCCTTTTTCTCTTGAGGTGTCATGGCATTGTACGTTTTAGCTGGAGGAATTCCACGATAGTTTCCTTCTGCAACTGGAGCCTCATATCGTTGTTTTAATGGACCCCAAAGTTCTGGACAGTGAAAGTCTACAAATTGTTCAAATCTGTCTCTCCAATATGCATAGTCCATGTCTGCTGTAAACAACGGAGGTTTATTGCTAGAACCTATATCATTTCCCTGTTTAATCATTTCCCTAATTCCTCTAATATCATCCTTATCAGCGGCCATTTAATAGTCAAATTAAATTATAATCAGTAACTTGCGACGATAGGTGTAATGTCGCAAAAGTTCTGCGACGTAACAAATAATGTCGCAAAAAGATAAAGATTCAATTAAGAATCAAAAGTGCGACGTAGAGTATAACGTCGCTACTGTTGTCGCAGAATAACCACAATGTCGCAACGAGAAGTCGCAACAGTATGTCGCAGTAACCACTTAAGATCAAAACAAGGACGTCGCTAATGATGTCGCAACACTACGTCGCAAAAAACCAAATTAGATCAGAAATAATAATGTCGCAGGCGACATCGCAGATGATGTCGCAGCTTATGTCGCAAAGTCGCAAACAGCTACGGCCAAAAACCCTAATTCGTAAAAAAATCAAACCCTAATCGATTTTTACGAATGTCAAACGAATAATCCTTTCAATATAGCCCAGAAAATGCAATATTTAACCTGTAAACAAGAAAAACACGAAAAACCACACGAAAAACAAAATATTAATCGTTAGTTTAAACCAAAACTTGATCCGATGCTCTGAAAACGAGCCCCCGTGTCTCTGATACCAGTTGTAAGTCCGTAATCTCGATCTTGAATCAAGTCACACAAATCAATTGATGGCGGAATCATCAATTGAATAATCACTCAAACGAATCAATAAGACAAACGTGATATAAACGAATTCAAAAAGTTGTTTATTGATAATAATTGACTAGGTTACAGGTATTTTCGACTGATTGCGTTTAGGGTTTTTCGTCAACACTAAAACTGATAACAAAACGTGTTTATATACTAAACACTCTATCCTGCGACGTTACACACAACGTCGCAGGTCCAGGCCCATACGACATAGTCAACGTCGCAGGCCCAACTAACTGACGTCGCATGTGCGACATTACTTACAACGTCGCACAAATCAGAAAACACAAAACTAATTACAAACTCGAACTAGACCAACTGACAGACATATCAAAATACATCAATAAAAGTATATACGATTTCATTTTTAGAAAGTTATCCATTAAAAACATTATCCTACTTTTAGGATCGGGTATAAAAACACGGGTATCTTATACTACGAAGGGGATCCAACCAACTCCAATAATTGGAGCTGGTCGACTACACCCAAACACACCCTCTGCTTCTCCATTTCCTTCATCATTCTCCATCTCTTCATCTCTATCTCTCGGCTCTCTCTCGATCTCTTTCAAAAACAACAACCATAATATTACCAATAACAAGATCAGCAGCAGCAATAAGCATCATTATCATCACCATCTTCATCATCTTCTTCACCTTCATCGCCATCATCATCACCATTCGGTCTCCATTTTTTTATACGTATGGAATCACTCTCTTTTTATTCAAATTACATGTTTAAATGTTCATATATCATCATATATAAGTATCTATCAACTTATTATGTCCAAAGATTTGATTAGAAATTGATTCTGCGAATAGACCTGAAATTGGTCCCTGAGCCGAACGGCTGGACTTTCATAGCCGAACGACTAGGTCCTCCATAGCCGAATGGCTAGACCTTTATAGCCGAACGGCTAGATTACTCAAACAGAACAAATATTAAGTAATATGAAACTATTATTTAATATACTCAGTATTTATTATATATTAATTCGATAATATATAAAGTATTCGTATCGTACAAAGTAAAAACATTCGCGACAAAACTTATAAGTAATGTATTATTATTGGAAATAATAATTATTATTTACATTTGACAAAAAAATAAAACATATTCCTTTTATTCAATCTTACTCAAACGCGATGAAATCATTCGAACCATATCCGTCATTCAAACTTAAAACAAAGATATATTTTTATATCTCACTAAAAGTATTTTTATAAAATACTTCGAATAAAAGTGTATACGATTTAATTTTTAGAAATTTATCCATTAAAAACATTATACTACTTTTACGATCGGGTATAAAAACACGGGTATCTTATACTACGAAGGGGATCCTACCAACTAAAATAATTGGAGCTGGTCGACTACACCCAAACACACCCTCTGCTTCTCCATTTCCTTCATCATTCTCCATCTCTTCATCTCTATCTCTTGGCTCTCTCTCGATCTCTTTAAAAAACAACAACAATAATATTACCAATAACAAGATCAGCAGCAGCAATAAGCATCATCATCATCATCACCATCTTCATCATCTTCTTCACCTTCATCGCCATCATCATCACCATTCGGTCTCCATTTTTTTATACGTATGGAATCACTCACTTTTTATTCAAATTACATGTTTAAATGTACATATATCATCATATATTAGTATCTATCAACTTATTATGTCCAAAGATTTAATTAGAAATTGATTCTGCGAACAGACCTGAAATTGGTCCCTGAGCTGAACGGCTGGATTTCATCAACCGGACGGCTAGGCTACCTTAGCCGAACGGCTGGACTTTCATAGCCGAACGACTAGGTCCTCCATAGCCGAATGGCTAGACCTTTATAGCCGAACGGCTAGATTACTCAAACAGAACAAATATTAAGTAATATGAAACTATTATTTAATATACTCAGTATTTATTATATATTAATTCGATAATATATAAAGTATTCGTATCGTACAAAGTAAAAACATTCGCGAAAAACTTATAAGTAATGTATTATTATTGGAAATAATAATTATTATTTACATTTGACAAAAAAATAAAACATATTCGTTTTGTTCAATCTTACTCAAACACGACGAAACCATTCGAACCATATCCGTCATTCAAACTTAAAACAAATATATATTTTTATATCTCACTAAAAGTATTTTTATAAAATACTTCGAATAAAAGTATATACGATTTCATTTTTAGAAATTTATCCATTAAAAACATTATACTACTTTTACGATCGGGTATAAAAACACGGGTATCTTATACTACGAAGGGGATCCAACCAACTCCAATAATTGGAGCTGGTCGACTACACCCAAACACACCCTCTGCTTCTCCATTTCCTTCATCATTCTCCATCTCTTCATCTCTATCTCTTGGCTCTCTCTCGATCTCTTTCAAAAACAACAACCATAATATTACCAATAACGAGATCAGCAGCAGCAATAAGCATCATCATCATCACCATCTTCATCATCTTCTTCACCTTCATCGCCATCATCATCACCATTCGGTCTCCATTTTTTTATACGTATGGAATCACTCACTTTTTATTCAAATTACATGTTTAAATGTACATATATCATCATATATTAGTATCTATCAACTTATTATGTCCAAAGATTTGTTTAGAAATTGATTCTGCGAACAGACCTGAAATTGGTCCATGAGCTGAACGGCTGGATTTCATCAGCCGAACGGCTAGGCTACCTTAGCCGAACGGCTGGACTTTCATAGCCGAACGGCTAGGTTCTCCATAGCAGAACGGCTAGACCTTTATAGTCGAACGGCTTGATTACTCAAACAGAACAAATATTAAGTAATATGAAACTATTATTTAATATACTCAGTATTTATTATTATTAATTCGATAATATATAAAGTATTCGTATCGTACAAAGTAAAAACATTCGCGAAAAAACTTATAAGTAATGTATTATTATTGGAAATAATAATTATTATTTACATTTGACAAAAAAATAAAACATATTCGTTTTGTTCAATCTTACTCAAACGCGACGAAACCATTCGAACCATATCCGTCATTCAAACTTAAAGCAAAGATATATTTTTATATCTCACTAAAAGTATTTTTATAAAATACTTCGAATAAAAGTATATACGATTTCATTTTTAGAAATTTATCCATTAAAAACATTATACTACTTTTACGATCGGGTATAAAAACACGGGTATCTTATACTACGAAGGGGATCCAACCAACTAAAATAATTGGAGCTGGTCGACTACACCCAAACACACCCTCTGCTTCTCCATTTCCTTCATCATTCTCCATCTCTTCATCTCTATCTCTTGGCTCTCTCTCGATCTCTTTCAAAAACAACAACAATAATATTACCAATAACAAGATCAGCAGCAGCAATAAGCATCATCATCATCACCATCTTCATCATCTTCTTCACCTTCATTGCCATCATCATCACCATTCGGTCTCCATTTTTTTATACGTATGGAATCACTCACTTTTTATTCAAATTACTTGTTTAAATGTACATATATCATCATATATTAGTATCTATCAACTTATTATGTCCAAAGATTTGATTAGAAATTGATTCTGCGAACAGACCTGAAATTGGTCTTTGAGCTGAACGGCTGGATTTCATCAGCCGAACGGCTAGGCTACCTTAGCCGAACGGCTGGACTTTCATAGCCGAACGGCTAGGTTCTCCATAGCCGAACGGCTAGACCTTTATAGTCGAATGGCTAGATTACTCAAACATAACAAATATTAAGTAATATGAAACTATTATTTAATATACTCAGTATTTATTATATATTAATTCGATAATATTAAAAGTATTCGTATCGTACAAAGTAAAAACATTCACGACAAAACTTATTAGTATTGTATTATTATTGGAAATAATAATTATTATTTACATTTGACAAAAAAATAAAACATATTCGTTTTATTCAATCTTACTCAAACGCGACGAAACCATTCGAACCATATCCGTCATTCAAACTTAAAACAAAGATATATTTTTATATCTCACTAAAAGTTTTTTTATAAAATACTTCGAATAAAAGTATATACGATTTCATTTTTAGAAATTTATCAATTAAAATCATTATACTACTTTTACGATCGGGTACAAAAACACGGGTATTTTGTACTACGAAGGGGAGCCAACCAACTCCAATAATTGGAGCCGGTCGACTACACCCAAACACACCCTCTGCTTCTCCATTTCCTTCATCATTCTCCATCTCTTCATCTCTATCTCTCGGCTCTCTCTCGATCTCTTTCAAAATCAAAAACAACAACAATAATATTACCAATAACAAGATCAGCAGCAGCAATAAGCATCATCATCATCACCATCTTCATCATCTTCTTCACCTTCATCGCCATCATCATCACCATTCGGTCTCCATTTTTTTATACGTATGGAATCACTCACTTTTTATTCAAATTACATATTTAAATGTACATATATATATTAGTATCTATCAACTTATTATGTCCAAAGATTTGATTAGAAATTGATTCTGCGAACAGACCTGAAATTGGTCCCTGAGCCGAACGGCTGGATTTCATCAGCCGAACGGCTAGGCTACCTTAGCCGAACGGCCAGACTTTCATAGCCGAACGGCTAGGTCCTCCATAGCCGAACGGCTAGACCTTTAAAGCCGAACGACTAGATTACTCAAACAGAACAAATATTAAGTAATATGAAACTATTATTTAATATACTCAGTATTTATTATATATTAATTCGATAATATATAAAGTATTCGTATCGTACAAAGTAAAAACATTCGCGACAAAACTTATAAGTAATGTATTATTATTGGAAATAATAATTATTATTTACATTTGACAAAAAAATAAAACATATTCCTTTTATTCAATCTTACTCAAACGCAATGAAATCATTCGAACCATATCCGTTATTCAAACTTAAAACAAAGATATATTTTTATATCTCACTAAAAGTATTTTTATAAAATACTTCGAATAAAAGTATATACGATTTCATTTTTAGAAATTTATCAATTAAAAACATTATACTACTTTTACGATCGGGTACAAAAACACAGGTATTTTGTACTACGAAGGGGATCCAACCAACTCCAATAATTGGAGCTGGTCGACTACACCCAAACACACCCTCTGCTTCTCCATTTCCTTCATCATTCTCCATCTCTGCATCTCTATCTCTTGGCTCTGTCTCGATCTCTTTCAAAAACAACAACAATAATATTACCAATAACAAGATCAGCAGCAGCAATAAGCATCATCATCATCACCATCTTCATCATCTTCTTCACCTTCATTGCCATCATCATCACCATTCGGTCTCCATTTTTTTATACGTATGGAATCACTCACTTTTTATTCAAATTACTTGTTTAAATGTACATATATCATCATATATTAGTATCTATCAACTTATTATGTCCAAAGATTTGATTAGAAATTGATTCTGCGAACAGACCTGAAATTGGTCTTTGAGCTGAACGGCTGGATTTCATCAGCCGAACGGCTAGGCTACCTTAGCCGAACGGCTGGACTTTCATAGCCGAACGGCTAGGTTCTCCATAGCCGAACGGCTAGACCTTTATAGTCGAATGGCTAGATTACTCAAACATAACAAATATTAAGTAATATGAAACTATTATTTAATATACTCAGTATTTATTATATATTAATTCGATAATATTAAAAGTATTCGTATCGTACAAAGTAAAAACATTCACGACAAAACTTATTAGTATTGTATTATTATTGGAAATAATAATTATTATTTACATTTGACAAAAAAATAAAACATATTCGTTTTATTCAATCTTACTCAAACGCGACGAAACCATTCGAACCATATCCGTCATTCAAACTTAAAAAAAGATATATTTTTATATCTCACTAAAAGTTTTTTTATAAATTACTTCGAATAAAAGTATATACGATTTCATTTTTAGAAATTTATCAATTAAAAACATTATACTACTTTTACGATCGGGTACAAAAACACTGGTATTTTGTACTACGAAGGGGAGCCAACCAACTCCAATAATTGGAGCCGGTCGACTACACCCAAACACACCCTCTGCTTCTCCATTTCCTTCATCATTCTCCATCTCTTCATCTCTATCTCTCGGCTCTCTCTCGATCTCTTTCAAAATCAAAAACAACAACAATAATATTACCAATAACAAGATCAGCAGCAGCAATAAGCATCATCATCATCACCATCTTCATCATCTTCTTCACCTTCATCGCCATCATCATCACCATTCGGTCTCCATTTTTTTATACGTATGGAATCACTCACTTTTTATTCAAATTACATGTTTAAATGTACATATATATATTAGTATCTATCAACTTATTATGTCCAAAGATTTGATTAGAAATTGATTCTGCGAACAGACCTGAAATTGGTCCCTGAGCCGAACGGCTGGATTTCATCAGCCGAACGGCTAGGCTACCTTAGCCGAACGGCTGGACTTTCATAGCCGAACGGCTAGGTCCTCCATAGCCGAACGGCTAGACCTTTAAAGCCGAACTACTAGATTACTCAAACAGAACAAATATTAAGTAATATGAAACTATTATTTAATATACTCAGTATTTATTATATATTAATTCGATAATATATAAAGTATTCGTATCGTACAAAGTAAAAATATTCGCGACAAAACTTATAAGTAATGTATTATTATTGGAAATAATAATTATTATTTACATTTGACAAAAAAATAAAACATATTCCTTTTATTCAATCTTACTCAAACGCAATGAAATCATTCGAACCATATCCGTCATTCAAACTTAAAACAAAGATATATTTTTATATCTCACTAAAAGTATTTTTATAAAATACTTCGAATAAAAGTATATACGATTTCATTTTTAGAAATTTATCAATTAAAAACATTATACTACTTTTACGATCGGGTACAAAAACACAGGTATTTTGTACTACGAAGGGGATCCAACCAACTCCAATAATTGGAGCTGGTCGACTACACCCAAACACACCCTCTGCTTCTCCATTTCCTTCATCATTCTCCATCTCTGCATCTCTATCTCTTGGCTCTCTCTCGATCTCTTTCAAAAACAACAACAATAATATTACCAATAACAAGATCAGCAGCAGCAATAAGCATCATCATCATCATCATCATCACCATCTTCATCATCTTCTTCACCTTCATCGCCATCATCATCACCATTCGTTCTCCATTTTTTTATACGTATGGAATCACTCACTTTTTATTCAAATTACATTTTTAAATGTACATATATCATCATATATTAGTATCTATCAACTTATTATGTCCAAAGATTTGATTAGAAATTGATTTGAGAAATTGATTCAGCGAACAGACCTGAAATTGGTCCCTGAGCCGAACGGCTAGAGTTCATCAGCCGAACGGCTAGGCTACCTTATCTGAACGACTGGACTTTCATATCCGAACGGCTAGGTCCTCCATAGTCGAATGGCTAGACTTTTATAGTCGAACGGCTAGTGATATCGCGTAAAAAGTAACGTTTTTACTACCGATATATCTCTCATTTTGGAATGATTCTTGGCACTTTAACCCAAAAACATTACAAATCAATAGTATTATGCCAAGATGGTCAAAAAAAGGTTGTACGATAAAATCAAGCGAAACGGATGAAAAGCGAAGATTTCACACACGTTTGAAGATTCAAGACATCGAAACGAGATTTCAAGACACAAGTTCCCATCACCAACATCCACCTAACCCAAGATGTTCGTTTTCAAATTACGAATCCAACAGAAGAAGAATCGACAAAAACGGACGAAGAACGAAGATTCTATGCACTCCGAAAGATCCAAATGATTCGTACGACACATTTAAAGTTCAAAGACATATTTTTGGGATTTTTTTCATCAAAAGCTTCATTTTTGAATTACGAATCCAACACAAAAAGAATCGACGCAAACGGACGCATAACGACGAAAACACGCGCGAATCGAGAAACGAAGCAACAGGCAGAGGGCTGGTGCAGGTAGCAACCAGCCGCCGCTGGCCAGCCACCAGGCCGCCGCCGGCTACCACCTAGCCGCCGCTGGCTGCCACCCTCCTGCACGTATCGTGCTTTTTTGTCCTTTTCGTACCTGGTGCCACCACCTTTTTCACCTTTTCGTACCTGGTGCCACCACCTTTTCCATCTTTTGCTATTGTGTGCTTCCATTTGCTAAAATGCACCAAAATTCTCCTATAAATAGGAGGCATGAGGCTCATTTGCAAAAACACACCAAGGGCACTAGGATACCAACATACCTAGGCACTTTCACACTTTCTTTCTCTAGCTTCTAGCTTTTCTTTCTTTCTTTATTTTAAATTAGTATTAGGCTAGTTAAAATAGAAGCAATGAACGTGCTTGTAGTCCTTGGTGAGGAACGTATTTGTAATCGTTGGTGTACGCTTGGAGCAACTCTTATTAATTCAAGTCTACTCCTTCTCGCATATCAATCTCAGTTATTTCTATCCTTATCTATCTTGATTAAATATGTATACTTTAATTATGCTAGAGATAGTTTGTGCCATGATTAGCGCGTAGATTACTATTGTGTTTGTTGTGATGTAGTTAGCATATATAATTGTGGGATGACTTTAAATATGTCGTGAAATAATATGACCGCCCCTATTCCACTGTTTACTCTGTATAGTGCTGAAAATGCTTTTAAGCAAAGTACATATGTATGAAAGTCGGTAACGACCGAAGGTAGTTGTATTATGGATCGACATTATAAAACGGAAACTTTATGAACTGACTTATCTTATGATTTTAAACCTAAAACTTACATTTGCCTTTCGATTAACAACCGTGATTGTAACCTTGTAAAAAGGAGTCGTGAACCTTACTACTTGGTCAATAGTTATCTGTGTAAAACTATGGTTTCAATTGTAACGTCATGCGAGCATCATAAAATGCAATGTGATTACGTGGAATTTCCATGAATATTGTACACTTGAAATCACAATGTACTTATCATGTAAACATCGTGAAGCAATTGAATTCACAATAAACATCGGTAAACGATTAAATACGTTGTGGACTACCATAACATCTTCCGACATGGTTTGGGTTTAACTTTATGCAAAAAGCCGTCAGCATTTTAATTACGTTTTAATTAGATTAGTTAGTTTAGATTAGATTAGGTAGGCTATAGGCTAAATAACCATTTACGAAAACCTAGGGATTTGTTAATTGTATTGAGAAAGGCAAGTTTAAAATCCAATTTAAATCGATACTTTTCCTTAACCTATGAAATATAAAGTAAGGTACGCAAGAAACCTCAACACTTTCCTTTGCTTACCATGCTTAAACTTCATTAATGGAAATTGATCAACTAAGTCCGAACATATTTGCTAAGTTAGTTGTTTGCTAAATTTATAGTCTTTATGATATTAAGAACGGTTAAACTTGTTGTAGACTTGCTACTCTATTCCTTCGCCCACGAGCAAATGTGCTCAATAACAAGGGTCACTGACTCCCTCACAGGAGAGTGTGGAGAGTTGAGCATTGTCTGTCTGATCAGAATCATGACACCGTGATTCCTCGTGACATAGTAGTTGATAACCGACTAATAGGGAATCTATCGGTTATACCATAAACTACCAAGTCTAGTGAACATTCCAAATTTAGTAAACGTTTTCCCTACAAGTCATCGTCCCACATTATAAGCTAATGAACTCACAACAAATACTCCTTTTATTATCTGAATTATCATTATCTTTTATTCGCTTTATTTAGTTTACTTAATTAACTGAACCAAAAACCCCCAACGCACTCTTTTAAAACATTTACTAGAAAAGAAAGATTGATTGGATCACCTCTGTTTCAATTCAGTTTCTCTTTAAGAACGACTCTAGGTCATACTTAACATCTATTAGCCTTTGGTTCAGTATTAGTAAGTCACACTTAGACCCCAGCAAATACAAATTTAAAACAAACCGATTGCGGTCCGAGCACCGTCTTCATACGATGCTTCGGCACCACATCAAGTTTTTGGCGCCGCTGCCGGAGAGACTAACTGTCCGATACAGAGGCCCAACCAATCCCAATTCTAGTAAACCCTTAGGATAAAACCTTATAATATATATATATATATATATATATATATATATATATATATATTCTTTATTATTAGTTATTCTCTATTTTCTGTTTCTCTTTAGTGTATGACATGTTCCCCTAGATCTGCACCACTGTTTAATTTCCTTGATCCAGAACTTATAATACGTACCATTCTACTTATATATATACATATCTATATATATATATACATACATGCTTGTACTTCAACTCGAGCACTTGGTGCCACCTACTATGTAGTTATGTATATAGGTATACATACACGCATACAAACACAATCGAACTAGTCGGACATGTCATTGTACTGTCGGCTCAATTACTCAAGTCGGGTATGTCGTAGAACTGCCGACTCAATTTCAAACTTTGCCTGTGAGCAATCCGGTCGATGCCAGATAGGCACAAAACGATGCCACGGTCTTGCAGTGGGCACAAAACGATGCCACGGTCTTGCAGTGGGCACAAGTACGATATCAAGGTAAAGAGATACACTCGATGGATGGGCGAGCTTATGCTCGTGATCCACACACACCTGCGGGGCGAGCTTATGCTCGTGATCCGTACAATTAACGGATCAGCGAACTTTCGTGCGAGGCCGTCAATATTTGTTTAAATACTCAATCATAGTTTTGCGGGACTACAATCAACTGTTGCTGGATGCAACACAATAAATACTCAATCATAGTTCTGCAGGACTACAATCAACTGTTGCTGGATGCAACACACTATGCCAAGTGGCACACCAATTATTACACAACATCATATGACATAGTCATACAATTACTCGATAGTCCTTAGGCATGTTTAGCCTCACATTGATAGATTACTTAATACCCGAGAGGTATCCAGGCATGAATGCCTCAATGTTATGTACTTAGGTACGCATCACTGCCCCTTAAGTATGAGATACCTTGTAGGACGTATACACACTGGAGTTACAACTTTATAACAATACATATCAGAATCGCAAATTCTGAACTACTTTTCAAAACATAAAAGGTTTTATATTTTATGTTTTAACTAACAAACCTATGAACTCACCATCTTTATAGCTGACCCATTTTAGCATGTGTTCTCAGGTGTCCAGCATAATTAGGATTGCTACGAGATAAGCTAGCTCGAGTCGCATATTTTCAAACAATGGGGACCACTCTGCATTTACTTTTGTATTTTCAAATTATATAATTGAAACTTCTATTAAATTCGCAACGTTGTAAACGTTCTACTTTGGAATATGTATAACTATTTTCAAACGTCTCATTAGAGTCGTTCATTATGTATCTTATGCTGTGATATTTGATTTGGTAACACCCGACCCGACCGCTTCCGCAAATCCGAAATTTGAGGGTGTTACATGAGCCGAACGGCTGGATTTCATCAGCCAAACGGCTAGGATACCTTAGCCGAATGGCTGGACTTTCATAGCCGAACGACTAGGTCCTCCATAGCCGAACGGCTAGACCTTTATAGCCGAACTGCTAGATTACTCAAACAGAACAAATATAAAGTAATATGAAACTATTATTTAATATACTCAGTATTTATTATATATTAATTCGATAATATATAAAGTATTCGTATCGTACAAAGTAAAAACATTCGAAACAAAACTTATAAGTAACGTATTATTATTGGAAATAATAATTATTATTTACATTTGAAAAAAAAATAAACATAATCGTTTTATTCAATCTTATTCAAACGCGACGAAACCATTCGACATATCCGTTATTCAAACTTAAAACAAAGATATATTTTTATATCTCACTAAAAGTATTTTTATAAAATACTTCGAATAAAACTATAAATGATTTCATTTTTAGAAATTTATCAATTAAAAACATTATACTACTTTTACGATCGGGTAAAAAAACACGGGTATTTTGTACTACGAAGGGGAGCCAACCAACTTTAATAATTGGAGTCGGTCGACTACACCCAAACACACCCTCTGCTTCTCCATTTCCTTCATCATTCTCCATCTCTTCAACTTTATCTCTTGGCTCTCTCTCGATCTCTTTCAAAATCAAAAACAACAACAATAATATTACCAATAACAAGATCAGCAGCAGCAATAAGCATCATCATCATCACCATCTTCATCATCTTCTTCACCTTCTTCGCCATCATCATCACCATTCGGTCTCCATTTTTTTATAAGTAAGGAATCACTCACTTTTTATTCAAATTACATGTTTAAATGTACATATATCATCATATATTAGTATATATCAACTTATTATGTCCAAATATTTGATTAGAAATTGATTTGAAAAATTGATTCTGCGAACAGACCTGAAATTGGTCCCTGAGCCGAACGGCTTGATTTCATCAGCCGAGCGGCTAGGCTACCTTAGACGAACGACTGGACTTTCATAGGCGAACGGCTAGGTCCTCTATAGCCGAACGGCTAGACCGTTATAGCCGAACGGCTAGATTACTTAAACAGAACAAATATTAAGTAATATGAAACTATTATTTAATATACTCAGTATTTATTATATATTAATTAGATAATATATAAAGTATTCGTATCGTACAAAGTAAAAACATTCGCGACAAAACTTATAATTAATGTATTATTATTGGAAATAATTATTATTATTTACATTTGACAAAAAAACTAAAACATATTCGTTTTATTCAATCTTACTCAAACGCGACAAAACCATTCGAACCATATCCGTCATTCAAACTTAAAACAAAGATATATTTTTATGTCTCACTAAAATTATTTTTATAAAATACTTCAAATAAAAGTATATACGATTTCATTTTTAGAAATTTATCAATTAAAAACATTATACTACTTTTACGATCGGGTACAAAAACATGGGTATTTTGTACTATGAAGGGGAGCCAACCAACTCCAATAATTAGAGCCGGTCGACTACACCCAAACACACCCTCCGTTTCTCTATTTCCTTCATCATTCTCCATCTCTTCATCTCTATCTCTCGGCTCTCTCTCGATCTCTTTCAAAATCAAAAACAACAACAATGATATTACCAATAACAAGATCAGCAGCAGCAATAAGCATCATCATCATCACCATCTTCATCATCTTCTTCACCTTCATCGCCATCATCATCACCATTCGGTCTCCATTTTTTTATACGTAAGGAATCACACTCTTTTTATTCAATTTACATGTTTAAATGTACATATATCATCATATATTAGTATCTATCAACTTATTATGTCCAAAGATTTGATTAGAAATTGATTTTGCGAACAGACCTGAAATTGGTCCCTGAGCTAAACAGCTGGATATCATCTGCCGAACGGCTGGATTTCATCAGCCGAACGGCTAGGCTACCTTAGCCGAACGGGTGGACTTTCATAGCCGAACGGCTAGGTCCTCCATAGCCTAACGGCTAGACCTTTATAGCCGAACGGCTAGATTACTCAAACAGAACAAATATTAAGTAATATGAAACTATTATTTAATATACTCAGTATTTATTATATTTAATTCGATAATATAATAAGTATTCGTATCGTACAAAGTAAAAATATTCGCAAAAAAACTTATAAGTAATGTTTTATTATTGGAAATAATAACTATAATTTACATTTGACAAAAAAATAAAACATATTCGTTTTATTCAATCTTACTGAAACGCGACGAAACCATTCGAACTATATCCGTCATTCAAACTTAAAACAAAGATATATTTTTATATGTCACTAAAAGTATTTTTATAAAATACTTCGAATAAAAGTATATACGGTTTCATTTTTAGAAATTTATCAATTAAAAACATTATACTACTTTTACGATTGGGTACAAAAACACGGGTATTTTGTACTACGAAGGGGAGCCAACCAACTCCAATAATTGGAGCCGGCTGACTACACCCAAACAGACCCTTCTGCTTCTCCATTTCCTTCATCATTCTCCATCTCTTCATCTCTATTACTCGGCTCTCTCTCGATCTCTTTCAAAATCAAAAACAATATTACCAATAACAAGATCAGCAGCAGCAATAAGCATCATCATCATCACCATCTTCATCATCTTCCTCACCTTCAACGCCATCATCATCACCATCCGGTCTCCAATTTTTTATATGTAAGGAATCACTCAATTTTTATTCAAATTACATGTTTAAATGTACATATATCATCATATATTAGTATATATCAACTTATTATGTCCAAAGATTTGATTAGAAATTGATTCTGTGAACAGACCTTAAATTGGTACCTGAGCCGAATGGCTGGATTTCATCAGCCGAACGGCTAGGCTACGTTAGCTGAACGGCTGGATTTTCATAGCTGAACGGCTAGGTCCTCCATAGCCGAACGGCTAGACCTTTATAGCCGAACGGCTAGATTACTCAAACAGAACAAATATTAAGTAATATGAAACTATTATTTAATATACTCAGTATTTATTATATATTAATTCGATAATATATAAAGTATTCGTATCGTACAAAGTAAAAACATTCGCGACAAAACTTATAAGTAACGTATTATTATTGGAAATAATAATTATTATTTACATTTGACAAAAAAATAAAACATATTCGTTTTATTCAATCTTACTCAAACGCGACGAAACCATTCGAACAATATCCGTCATTTAAACTTAAAACAAAGATATATTTTTATATCTCACTAAAAGTATTTTTATAAAATACTTCTAATAAAAGTATATATGATTTCATTTTTAGAAATTTATCAATTAAAAAAATTATACTACTTTTACGATCGGTTACAAAAACATGGGTATTTTATTCTACGAAGGGGAGCCAACCAACTCCAATAATTGGAGCCGGTCGACTACACCCAAACACACCCTCTGCTTCTCTATTTCCTTCATCATTCTCCATCTCTTCATCTCTATCTCTCGGCTCTCTCTCGATCTCTTTCAAAATCAAAAACAACAACAATGATATTACCAATAACAAGATCAGCAGCAGCAATAAGCATCATCATCATCACCATCTTCATCATCTTCTTCACCTTCATCGCCATCATCATCACCATTCGGTCTCCATTTTTTTATATGTAAGGAATCACACTCTTTTTATTCAATTTACATGTTTAAATGTACATATATCATCATATATTAGTATCTATCAACTTATTATGTCCAAAGATTTGATTAGAAATTGATTTGAGAAATTGATTTTGCGAACAGACCTGAAATTGGTCCCTGAGCCGAACAGCTGGATATCATCTGCCGAATGGCTGGATTTCATCAGCCGAACGGCTAGGCTACCTTAGCCGAACGGGTGGACTTTCATAGCCGAACGGCTAGGTCCTCCATAGCCGAACGGCTAGACCTTTATAGCCGAACGGCTAGATTACTCAAACAGAATAAATATTAAGTAATATGAAACTATTATTTAATATACTCAGTATTTATTAAATTTAATTCGATAATATATTAAGTATTCGTATCGTACAAAGTAAAAATATTCGCGAAAAAACTTATAAGTAATGTTTTATTATTGGAAATAATAACTATAATTTACATTTGACAAAAAAATAAAACATATTCGTTTTATTCAATCTTACTGAAACGCGATGAAACCATTCGAACCATATCCGTCATTCAAACTTAAAACAAAGATATATTTTTATATGTCACTAAAAGTATTTTTATAAAATACTTCGAATAAAAGTATATACGGTTTCATTTTTAGAAATTTATCAATTAAAAACATTATACTACTTTTACGATTGCGTACAAAAACACGGGTATTTTGTACTACGAAGGGGAGCCAACCAACTCCAATAATTGGAGCCGGTTGACTACACCCAAACAGACCCTCTGCTTCTCCATTTCCTTCATCATTCTCCATCTCTTCATCTCTATCACTCGGCTCTCTCTCGATCTCTTTCAAAATCAAAAACAATATTACCAATAACAAGATCAGCAGCAGCAATAAGCATCATCATCATCACCATCTTCATCATCTTCCTCACCTTCAACGCCATCATCATCACCATCCGGTCTCCATTTTTTTATATGTAAGGAATCACTCAATTTTTATTCAAATTACATGTTTAAATGTACATATATCATCATATATTAGTATCTATCAACTTATTATGTCCAAAGATTTGATTAGAAACTGATTCTGTGAACAGACCTTAAATTGGTACCTGAGCCGAATGGCTGGATTTCATCAGCCGAACGGCTAGGCTACGTTAGCTGAACAGCTGGATTTTCATAGCTGAACGGCTAGGTCCTCCATAGCCGAACGGCTAGACCTTTATAGCCGAACGGCTAGATTACTCAAACAGAACAAATATTAAGTAATATGAAACTATTATTTAATATACTCAGTATTTATTATATATTAATTCGATAATATATAAAGTATTCGTATCGTACAAAGTAAAAACATTCGCGACAAAACTTATAAGTAACGTATTATTATTGGAAATAATAATTATTATTTACATTTGACAAAAAAATAAAACATATTCGTTTTATTCAATCTTACTCAAACGCGACGAAACCATTCGAACAATATCCGTCATTTAAACTTAAAACAAAGATATATTTTTATATCTCACTAAAAGTATTTTTATAAAATACTTCTAATAAAAGTATATATGATTTCATTTTTAGAAATTTATCAATTAAAAAAATTATACTACTTTTACGATCGGTTACAAAAACATGGGTATTTTATTCTACGAAGGGGAGCCAACCAACTCCAATAATTGGAGCCGGTCGACTACACCCAAACACACCCTCTGCTTCTCTATTTCCTTCATCATTCTCCATCTCTTCATCTCTATCTCTCGGCTCTCTCTCGATCTCTTTCAAAATCAAAAACAACAACAATGATATTACCAATAACAAGATCAGCAGCAGCAATAAGCATCATCATCATCACCATCTTCATCATCTTCTTCACCTTCATCGCCATCATCATCACCATTCGGTCTCCATTTTTTTATACGTAAGGAATCACACTCTTTTTATTCAATTTACATGTTTAAATGTACATATATCATCATATATTAGTATCTATCAACTTATTATGTCCAAAGATTTGATTAGAAATTGATTTGAGAAATTGATTTTGCGAACAGACCTGAAATTGGTCCCTGAGCCGAACAGCTGGATATCATCTGCCGAATGGCTGGATTTCATCAGCCGAACGGCTAGGCTACCTTAGCCGAACGGGTGCACTTTCATAGCCGAACGGCTAGGTCCTCCATAGCCGAACGGCTAGACCTTTATAGCCGAACGGCTAGATTACTCAAACAGAACAAATATTAAGTAATATAAAACTATTATTTAATATACTCAGTATTTATTAAATTTAATTCGATAATATATTAAGTATTCGTATCGTACAAAGTAAAAATATTCGCGAAAAAACTTATAAGTAATGTTTTATTATTGGAAATAATAACTATAATTTACATTTGACAAAAAAATAAAACATATTCGTTTTATTCAATCTTACTGAAACGCGATGAAACGATTCGAACCATATCCGTCATTCAAACTTAAAACAAAGATATATTTTTATATGTCACTAAAAGTATTTTTATAAAATACTTCGAATAAAAGTATATACGGTTTCATTTTTAGAAATTTATCAATTAAAAACATTATACTACTTTTACGATTGCGTACAAAAACACGGGTATTTTGTACTACGAAGGGGAGCCAACCAACTCCAATAATTGGAGCCGGTTGACTACACCCAAACAGACCCTCTGCTTCTCCATTTCCTTCATCATTCTCCATCTCTTCATCTCTATCACTCGGCTCTCTCTCGATCTCTTTCAAAATCAAAAACAATATTACCAATAACAAGATCAGCAGCAGCAATAAGCATCATCATCATCACCATCTTCATCATCTTCCTCACCTTCAACGCCATCATCATCACCATCCGGTCTCCATTTTTTTATATGTAAGGAATCACTCAATTTTTATTCAAATTACATGTTTAAATGTACATATATCATCATATATTAGTATCTATCAACTTATTATGTCCAAAGATTTGGTTAGAAATTGATTCTGCGAACAGACCTGAAATTGGTACCTAAGCCGAACGGCTGGATTTCATCAGCCGAACGGCTAGGCTATGTTAGCTGAACGGCTGGATTTTCGTAGCCGAACGGCTAGGTCCTCCATAGCCGAACGGCTAGACCTTTATAGCCGAACGGCTAGATTACTCAAACAGAACAAATATTAAGTAATATGAAACTATTATTTAATATACTCAGTATTTATTATATATTAATTCGATAATATATAAAGTATTTGTATCGTACAAAGTAAAAACATTCGCGACAAAACTTATAAGTAATGTATTATTATTGGGTATAATAATTATTATTTACATTTGACAAAAAAATAAAACATATTCGTTTTATTCAATCTTACTGAAACGCGACGAAACCATTCGAACCATATCCGTCATTCAACCTTAAAACAAAGATATATTTTTATATGTCACTAAAAGTATTTTTATAAAATACTTCGAATAAAAGTATATACGGTTTCATTTTTAGAAATTTATCAATTAAAAACATTATACTACTTTTACGATTGGGTACAAAAACACGGGTATTTTGTACTACGAAGGGGAGCCAACCAACTCCAATAATTGGAGCCGGTTGACTACACCCAAACACACCCTCTGCTTCTCCATTTCCTTCATCATTCTCCATCTCTTCATCTCTATCTCTCGGCGCTCTCTCGATCTCTTTCAAAATCAAAAACAATATTACCAATAACAAGATCAGCAGCAGCAATAAGCATCATCATCATCACCATCTTCATCATCTTCCTCACCTTCTTCGCCATCATCATCACCATTCGGTCTCCATTTTTTTATACGTAAGGAATCACTCACTTTTTATTCAAATTACATGTTTAAATGTACATATATCATCATATATTAGTATCTATCAACTTATTATGTCCAAAGAGTTGATTAGAAATTGATTTGAGAAATTGATTCTGCAAACAGACCTGAAATTGGTCCCTGAGCAGAACGGCTGGATTTCATCTGCCGAACGGCTGGATTTCATCTGCCGAACGGCTAGATTTCATCAGCCGAACGGCTAGGCTACCTTAGCCGAACGCCTGGACTTTTATAGCCGAATGACTAGGTCCTCTATAGCCGAACGACTAGACCTTTATAGCCGTACGGCTAGATTACTCAAACAGAACAAATATAAAGTAATATGAAACTATTATTTAATATACTCAGTATTTATTATATATTAATTAGATAATATATAAAGTATTCGTATCGTACAAAGTAAAAACATTCGCGACAAAACTTATAAGTAGTATATTATTGTTGAAAATAATAATTATTATTTACATTTGACAAAAAAATAAAACATATTCATTTTATTCAATCTTACTCAAACGCGACGAAACCATTCGAACCATATCCATCATTCAAACTTAAAACAAATATATATTTTTATGTCTCACTAAAAGTATTTTATAAAATACTTCGAATAAAAGTATACACGATTTAATTTATAGAAATTTATAAATTAAAAACATTATACTACTTTTACAATCGGGTACAAAAACACGGGTATTTTGAACTATGAAGGGGAGCCAACCAACTCCAATTATTGGAGCCGGTTGACTACACCCAAACACACCCTCTGCTTCTCCATTTCCTTCATTATTCTCCATCTGTTCATCTCTGTCTCTCGGCTCTCTCTTGATCTCTTTCAAAATCAAAAACAACAATAATATTTCCAATAACAAGATCAGCAGCAGCAATAAGCATCATCATCATCACCATCTTCATCATCTTCTTCACCTTCATCGCCATCATCATCACCATCCGGTCTCCATTTTTATATATGTAAGGAATCACTCAATTTTTATTCAAATTACATGTTTAAATGTACATATATCATCATATATTAGTATCTATCAACTTATTATGTCCAAAGATTTGATTAGAAATTGATTCTGCGAACAGACCTGAAATTGGTACCTGAGCCGAACGGCTGGATTTCATCAGCCGAACGGCTAGGCTATGTTAGCTGAACGGCTGGATTTTCATAGCCGAACGGCTAGGTCCTCCATAGCCGAACGGGTAGACCTTTATAGCCGAACGGCTAGATTACTCAAACAGAACAAATATTAAGTAATATGAAACTATTATTTAATATACTCAGTATTTATTATATATTAATTCGATAATATATAAAGTATTCGTATCGTACAAAGTAAAAACATTCGCGACAAAACTTATAAGTAACGTATTATTATTGGAAATAATAATTATTATTTACATTTGACAAAAAAATAAAACATATTCGTTTTATTCAATCTTACTCAAACGCGACGAAACCATTCGAACAATATCCGTCATTTAAACTTAAAACAAAGATATATTTTTATATCTCACTAAAAGTATTTTTATAAAATACTTCTAATAAAAGTATATATGATTTCATTTTTAGAAATTTATCAATTAAAAAAATTATACTACTTTTACGATCGGGTACAAAAACATGGGTATTTAATTCTACGAAGGGGAGCCAACCAACTCCAATAATTGGAGCCGGTCGACTACACCCAAACACACCCTCTGCTTCTCTATTTCCTTCATCATTCTCCATCTCTTCATCTCTATCTCTCGGCTCTCTCTCGATCTCTTTCAAAATCAAAAACAACAACAATGATATTACCAATAACAAGATCAGCAGCAGCAATAAGCATCATCATCATCACCATCTTCATCATCTTCTTCACCTTCATCGCCATCATCATCACCATTCGGTCTCCATTTTTTTATACGTAAGGAATCACACTCTTTTTATTCAATTTACATGTTAAAATGTACATATATCATCATATATTAATATCTATCAACTTATTATTTCCAAAGATTTGATTAGAAATTGATTTGAGAAATTGATTCTGCGAACAGACCTGAAATTGGTCTCTAAGCCGAACGGCTGCCTTAGCCGAACGGCTGGACTTTCATAGCCGAACTGCTAGGTCCTCCATAGCCGAACGACTAGACCTTTATAGTCGAACGGCTAGATTACTCAAACAAAACAAATATTAAGTAATATGAAATTATTATTTAATATACTTAGTATTTATTATATATTAATTCGATAATATATAAAGTATTCGTATCATACAAAGTAAAAACATTCGCGACAAAACTTATAAGTAATGTATTATTATTGGATATAATAATTATTATTTACATTTGACAAAAAAATAAAACATATTCGTTTTATTCAATCTTACTCAAACGCGACGAAACCATTCGAACCATATCCGTCATTCAAACTTAAAACAAAGATATATTTTTATATGTCACTAAAAGTATTTTTATAAAATACTTCGAATAAAAGTATATACGGTTTCATTTTTAGAAATTTATCAATTAAAAACATTATACTACTTTTACGATTGGGTACAAAAACACGAGTATTTTGTACTACGAAGGGGAGCCAACCAACTCCAATAATTGGAGCCGGTTGACTACACCCAAACACACCCTCTGCTTCTCCATTTCCTTCATCATTCTCCATCTCTTCATCTCTATCTCTCGGCGCTCTCTCGATCTCTTTCAAAATCAAAAACAATATTACCAATAACAAGATCAGCAGCAGCAATAAGCATCATCATCATCACCATCTTCATCATCTTCCTCACCTTCAACGCCATCGTCATCACCATCCGGTCTCCATTTTTATATATGTAAGGAATCACTCAATTTTTATTCAAATTACATGTTTAAATGTACATATATCATCATATACTAGTATCTATCAACTTATTATGTCCAAAGATTTGATTAGAAATTGATTCTGTGAATAGACCTGAAATTGGTCCCTGAGCCGAACGGCTGGATTTCATCAGCCGAACGGCTAGGCTACCTTAGCTGAACGGCTGGATTTTCATAGCCGAATGGCTTGGTCCTCCATAGTCGAACGGCTAGACCTTTATAGCCGAACGGCTAGATTACTCAAACAGAACAAATATTAAGTAATATGAAACTATTATTTAATATACTCGGTATTTATTATATATTAATTCGATAATATATAAAATATTCGTATCGTACAAAGTAAAAACATTCACGACAAAACTTATAAGTAACGTATTATTATTGGAAATAATAATTATTATTTACATTTGACAAAAAAATAAAACATGTTCGTTTTATTCAATCTTACTCAAACGCGACGAAACCATTCGAACAATATCCGTCATTTAAACTTAAAACAAAGATATATTTTTATGTCTCACTAAAAGTATTTTATAAAATACTTCGAATAAAAGTATACACGATTTCATTTTTAGAAATTTATAAATTAAAAACATTATACTACTTTTACAATCGGGTACAAAAACACGAGTATTTTGAACTATGAAGGGGAGCCAACCAACTCCAATTATTGGAGCCGGTTGACTACACCCAAACACACCCTCTGCTTCTCCATTTCCTTCATTATTCTCCATCTGTTCATCTCTGTCTCTCGGCTCTCTCTTGATCTCTTTCAAAATCAAAAACAACAATAATTTTTCCAATAACAAGATCAGCAGCAGCAATAAGCATCATCATCATCACCATCTTCATCATCTTCTTCACCTTCATCGCCATCATCATCACCATTCGGTCTTCATTTTTTTATACGTAAGGAATCACTCATTTTTTATTCAAATTACATGTTTAAATGTACATATATCATCATATATTAGTATCTATCAACTTATTATGTCCAAGGAGTTGATTAGAAATTGATTTCAGAAATTGACTCTGCAAACAGACCTGAAATTGGTCCCTGAGCCGAACGGCTGGATTTCATCTGCCGAACGGCTAGATTTCATCAGCCGAGCGGCTAGGCTACCTTAGCCAAACGGCTGGACTTTTATAGCCGAACGACTAGGTCATCTATAGCCGAACGACTAGACCTTTATAGCCGAACGGCTAGATTACTCAAACAGAACAAATATTAAGTAATATGAAACTTTTATTTAATATACTCAGTATTTATTATATATTAATTAGATAATATATAAAGTATTCGTATCGTACAAAGTAAAACCATTCGCGATAAAACTTATAAGTAGTATATTATTTTTGAAAATAATAATTATTATTTACATTTTTCAAAAAAATAAAACATATTCATTTTATTCAATCTTACTTAAACGCGACGAAACCATTCGAACCATATCCGTCATTCAAACTTAAAACAAAGATATATTTTTATATCTCACTAAAAGTATTTTTATAAAATACTTCGAATAAAAGTATATACGATATCATTTTTAGAAATTTATCAATTAAAAACATTATACTACTTTTACTATCGGGTACAAAAATATGGGTATTATGTACTACGAAGGGGAGCCAACCAACTCCAATAATTGGAGCAGGTCGACTACACCCAAACACACCCTCTGCTTCTCCATTTCCTTCATTATTCTCCATCTCTTCATCTCTATCTCTCGGATCTCTCTCGATCTCTTTCAAAATCAAAAACAACAACAACAATAATATTACCAATGACAAGATCAGCAGCAGCAATAAGCATAATATTCATCACCATCTTCGTAATCTTCTTCACCTTCATCGCCATCATCATCACCATTCGGTCTCCATATTTTTATACGTAAGGAATCACTCAATTTTTATTCAAATTACATGAGTAAATGTACATATATCATCATATATTAGTATCTATCAACTTATTATGTCCAAAGATTTGATTAGAAATTGATTTGAGAAATTGATTATGCGAACAGGCCTGAAATTGGTTCCTGAGCCGAACGGCTGGATTTCATCAGCCGAACGGCTTGGCTACCTTAGCCGAACGGCTAGACTTTCATAGCCGAACGGCTCGATTTCATCAGCCGAACGGCTAGGCAACCTTTGCCGAACGGCTAGACTTTCATAGCCGAACGGCTAGGTCCTCCATTGCCGAACGGCTAGACCTTTATAGCCGAACGGCTAGATTACTCAAACAGAACAAATATTAAGTAATATGAAACAATTATTTAATATATTCAGTATTTATTAAATATTAATTCGATTATATATAAAGTATTCGTATTGTACAAAGTAAAAACATTCGCGACAAAACTTATAAGTAATGTATTATTATTGAAAATAATAATTATTATTTACATTTGACAAAAAAATAAAACATATTCGTTTTATTCAATCTTACTCAAACACGACGAAACCATTCGAACCATAACTGTCATTCAAACTTAAAACAAAGATATATTTTTATATCTCACTAAAATTATTTTTATAAAATACTTCGAATAAAAGTATATACGATTTTATTTTTAGAAATTTTTCAATTAAAAACATTATACTACTTTTACGATCGCGTACAAAAATACGGGTATTTTGTACTACGAAGGGGAGCCAACCAACTCCAATAATTGGAGCCGGTCGACTACACCCAAACACACCCTCTGCTTCTCCATTTCCATCATTATTCTCCATCTCATCATCGCTATCTCTCGGCTCTCTCTCGATCTCTTTCAAACTCAAAAACTACAACAATAATATTACCAATGACAAGATCAGCAACAGCAATAAGCATCATCATCATCACCATCTTTATCATCTTCTTCACCTTCATCGCCATCATCATCACCATTCGGTCTCCATTTTTTTATACGTAAGGAATCACTCACTTTTTATTCAAATTACATGTTTAAATGTACATATATCATCATATGCTATTATCTATCAACTTATTATGTCCAAAGATTTGATTAGAAATTGATTCTGCGAACAGACCTGAAATTGGTCCCTGAGCCGAACGGCTCGATTTCATCAGCCGAACGGCTAGGCAACCTTTGCCGAACGGCTAGACTTTCATAGCCGAACGGCTAGGTTCTCCATAGCCGAACGGCTAGACCTTTATAGCCGAACGGCTAGATTACTCAAACAGAACAAATATTAAGTAATATAAAACTATTATTTAATATACTCAGTATTTATTATATATTAATTAGATAATATATAAAGTATTCGTATCGTACAAAGTAAAAACATTCACGATAAAACTTATCAGTAGTATATTATTGTTGAAAATAATAATTATTATTTACATTTGACAAAAGAATAAAACATATTCATTTTATTCAATCTTACTCAAACGCGACGAAACCATTCGAACCATATCCGTCATTCAAACTTAAAACAAAGATATATTTTTATATCTCACTAAAAGTTTTTTTATAATATACTTCGAATAAAAGTATATACGATATCATTTTTAGAAATTTATCAATTAAAAACATTATACTACTTTTACTATCGGGTACAAAAATATGGGTATTATGTACTACGAAGGGGAGCCAACCAACTCCAATAATTGGAGCAGGTCGACTACACCCAAACACACCCTCTGCTTCTCCATTTCCTTCATTATTCTCCATCTCTTCATCTCTATCTCACGGCTCTCTCTCGATCTCTTTCAAAATCAAAAACAACAACAACAATAATATTACCAATGACAAGATCAGCAGCAGCAATAAGCATCATATTCATCTCCATCTTCATAATCTTCTTCACCTTCATCGCCATCATCATCACCATTCGGTCTCCATTTTTTTATACGTAAGGAATCAGTCACTTTTTATTCAATTACATGTTTAAATGTACATATATCATCATATATTAGTATCTATCAACTTATTATGTCCAAAGATTTGATTAGAAATTGATTCTGCGAACAGACCTGAAATTGGTCCCTGAGCCGATCGGCTGGATTTCATCAGCCGAACGGCTAGGCTACCTTAGCTGAACGGCTGGATTTTCATAGCCGAACGGCTAGGTTCTCCATAGCCGAACGGCTAGACCTTTATAGCCGAACGACTAGATTACTCAAACAGAACAAATATTAAGTAATATGAAACTATTATTTAATATACTCAGTATTTATTATATATTAATTAGATAATATATAAAGTATTCATATCGTACAAAGTAAAAACATTCGCGATAAACTTATAAGTAGTATATTATTGTTGAAAATAATAATTATTATTTACGTTTGACAAAAAAATAAAACATATTCATTTTATTCAATCTTACTCAAACGCGACGAAACCATTCGAACCATATCCGTCATTCAAACTTAAAACAAAGATATATTTTTATATCTCACTAAAAGTATTATTATAAAATACTTCTAGTAAAAGTATATATAATATCATTTTTAGAAATTTATCAATTAAAAACATTATACTACTTTTACGATCGCGAACAAAAATACGGGTATTTTGTACTACGAAGGGGAGCCAACCAACTCCAATAATTGGAGCCGGTCGACTACACCCAAACACACCCTCTGCTTCTCCATTTCCATCATTATTCTCCATCTCTTCATCTCTATCTCTCGGCTCTCTCTCGATCTCTTTCAAACTCAAAAACAACAACAATAATATTACCAATGACAAGATCAGCAACAGCAATAAGCATCATCATCATCACCATCTTTATCATCTTCTTCACCTTCATCGCCATCATCATCACCATTCGGTCTCCATTTTTTTATACGTAAGGAATCACTCACTTTTTATTCAAATTACATGTTTAAATGTACATATATCATCATATATTAGTATCTAACAACTTATTATGTCCAAAGATTTGATTAGAAATTGATTCTGCGAACAGACCTGAAATTGGTCCCTGAGCCGAACGGCTGGATTTCATCAGTCGAACGGATGGATTTCATCAGCCGAACGGCTGGATTTCATCAGCCGAACGGCTAGGCTACCTTAGCCGAACGGCTGGACTTTCATAACCGAACGGCTAAGTCCTCCATAGCCGAACGGCTAGACCTTTATAGCCGAACGGCTAGATTACTCAAACAGAACCAATTTTAAGTAATATAAAACTATAATTTAATATATTCAATATTTATTATATATTAATTTGATAATAAATAAAGTATTCGTATCGTACAAAGTAAAAACATTCGCAACAAAACTTATAGGTAATGTATTATTATTGGATATATTAATTATTATTTACATTTGATAAAAAAATAAAACATATTCTTTTTATTCAATCTTACTCAAACGCGACAAAAACATTCGAACCATATACGTCATTCAAACTTAAAACAAAAATATATTTTTATATCTCACTAAAAGTATTTTTATAAAATACTTCAAAAAAAAGTATATACGATTTCATTTTTAGAAATATATCAATTAAAAACATTATACTACTTTTACGATCGGGTAAAAAAACACGGGTATTTTGTACTACGAAGGGGATCCAACCAACTCCAATAATTGGAGCCGGTCGACTACACCCAAACACACCCTCTGCTTCTCCATGTCCTTCATCATTCTCCATCTCTTCATCTCTTCATCTCTATCTCTCGGCTCTCTCTCTCGATCTCTTTCAAAATTAAAAACAATAACAATAATATTACCAATAACAAGATCAGCAGCAACAATAAGCATCATCATCATCACCATCTTCATCATCTTCTTCACCTTCATCGCCATCATCATCACCATTCGGTCTCCATTTTTAATACGTAAGGAATCACTCACTTTTTATTCAAATTACATGTTTAAATGTACATATATCATCATATATTAGTATCTATCAACTTATTATGTCCAAAGATTTGATTAGAAATTAATTCTGCGAACAGACCTGAAATTGATCCCTGAGCCAAACGGCTGGATTTCATCAGCCGAACGGCTAGGCTACCTTAGCCGAACGGCTAGGTCCTCCATAGCCGAACGGCTAGTCCTTTATAGCCGAACGGCTAGATTACTCAAACAGAACAAATAATAAGTAAAATAAAACTATTATTCAATATATTCAGTATTTATTATATATTAATTCGATAATATATAAAGTATTCGTATCGTACAAAGTAAAAATATTCGCAACAAAACGTATAAGTAATGTATTATTATTGGAAATAATAATTATTATTTACATTTGACAAAAAATAAATAAAACATATTCGTTTTATTCAATCTTACTCAAATGCGACAAAACCATTCGAACCATATCCGTCATTCAAACTTAATACAAAGATATATTTTTATATCTCACTAAAAGTATTTTTATAAAATACTTCGAATAAAAGTATATACGATTTCATTTTTAGAAATATATCAATTAAAAACATTATACTACTTTTACGATCGGGTACAAAAATATGGGTATTTTGTACTACAAAGAGGAGCCAACCAACTTCCATAATTGGAGTCGGTCGACTATATCCATACACACCCTCTGCTTCTCCATTTCCTTCATCATTCTCCATCTCTTCATCTCTATCTCTCGGCTCTCTCTCGATCTCTTTCAAAATCAAAAACAACAACAATAATATTACCAATAACAAGATCAGCAGCAGCAATAAGCATCATGATCATCACCATCTTCATCATCTTCTTCACCTTCATCGCCATCATCATCACCATTCGGTCTCCATTTTTTTATACGTAAGAAATCACACTCTTTTTATTCAAATTACATGTTTAAATGTACATATATCATCATATATTAGTATCTATCAACTTATTATTTCCAAAGATTTGATTAGAAATTGATTTGAGAAATTGATTATGCGAACAGACCTGAAATTGGTCCCTAAGCCGAACGGCTGGACTTTCATAGCCGAACGGCTAGGTCCTCCATAGCCGAACGACTAGACCTTTATAGTCGAACGGCTAGATTACTCAAACAGAACAAATATTAAGTAATATGAAACTATTATTTAATATATTCAGTATTTATTATATATTAATTCGATAATATATAAAGTATTCGTATCGTACAAAGTAAAAACATTCACTACAAAACTTATAAGTAATGTATTATTATTGGAAATAATAATTATTATTTACATTTGACAAAAAAATAAAACATATTCGTTTCATTCAATCTTACTCAAACACGACAAAACCATTCGAACCATATCTGTCATTCAAACTTAAAACAAAGATATATTTTTATATCTCACTAAAAGTATTTTTATAAAATACTTCGAATAAAAGTATATACGATTTCATTTTTAGAAATTTATCAATTAAAAACATTATACAACTTTTACGATCGGGTACAAAAACACGGGTATTTTGTACTACGAAGGGGATCCAACCAACTCTATTAATTGGAGCCGGTCGACTACACCCAAACACACCATTTGCTTCTCCATGTCCTTCATCATTCTCCATCGCTTCATCTCTATCTCTCGGCTCTCTCTCACGATCTCTTTCAAAATCAAAAACAACAACAATAATATTACCAATAACAAGATAGCAGCAGCAATAAGCATCATCATCATCATCACCATCTTAATCATCTTCTTCACCTTCATCGCCATCATCATCACCGTTCGGTCTCCATTTTTTTATACGTAAGGAATCACTCACTTTTTATTCAAATTATATGTTTAAATGTACATATATCATCATATATTAGTATCTATCAACTTATTATGTCCAAAGATTTGATTAGGAATTGATTCTGCGAACGCTGGATTTCATTAGTCGAACGGCTGGATTTCATCAGCCGAACGGCTAGGCTACCTTAGCCGAACGGCTGGAGTTTCATAACCGAATGGCTAGGTCCTCCATAACCGAACAGCTAGACCTTTATAGCCGAACGGCTAGATTACTAAAATGCAACAAAAGCATTCGAACCATATCCGTCATTCAAACTTAAAACAAAGATATATTTTTATATCTCACTAAAAGTATTTTTATAAAATACTTCGAATAAAAGTATATACGATTTCATTTTTATAAATATATCAATTAAAAACATTATACTACTTTTACGATCGGGTACAAAAATACGGATATGTTGTACTACGAAGAGGAGCCAACCAACTTCAACAATTGGAGCCGGTCGACTATATCCATACACACCCTCTGCTTCTCCATTTCCTTCATCATTCTCCATCTCTTCATCTCTATCTCTCGGCTCTCTCTATATGTGAGCTCTCCAGAATCAGAATACGCAATTGAAACAAACACAGTATTTGTGCGGAATACAAATATGTGTATAATAGAATTGAATTGAAGTAATATCAACAAGAACAAACGAAGGTGTCAACAAGAGAACTTGAATATATTTCTCATAAACTTTCTGTTACAAGAAATTATACATTCGTTCTCAATATTCTAAGTAATTTCCAAAAGTAAAAAGTCTATCGTCAGAAAAGCTCTCCAAACTAACTTCAACTACTGCTATTTATAGACAAGACCTACGACAATACAAAATGTAATCCGTGAATAATTATTCACGGAATTACACCGTCCGTGAATACAAGTTAATCACGGAAAGACTATTGTCGAATCATTCTTATTCACGGATAAGTTCATCATTCACGGATACAAAGTATTGTCACAGCTTATCATTCACGGATATCACTTATTGTCGAAAAGGCATTCACGGATAGGCTATTCACGGATATAATAATATTCACAGATTAAAATACTTAGACAAAATTTAAGTATTAATCAACTTTTGTCTCTACAAACTCCCCCTTTGATAATACTTGATCTTTTTCTTCAAATCTTCAAGCATATTCAGGAAGATTGCATCCAGCAAAAATACCTTTAGAGCAGCACACTTCTACAACCCGTTGAAATTTCAATGCCATCTTTTCATCATCATAGGCATCATCATATACAATTGGATTCTCAAGCAAGACTTCAAGATCATCTTTTGACAGATTAATTAAGCTCAGAGGATCAAAGACATATACAATCGATTCTCTATTCCACATCACCTCGCCTTTCAAGTCTCTATCATAACAGGCGATTTCTGCTTCTCCGGTTGATCCATTGTATCTCCAATGACTCACAAACTTAGAAAAATTTACAGGTAATTTCTCAAGTGGAATCTTCTTCATGCATTTTACTCGAGGATATGTCAAAGTAATCCTTGGTTGATTGGAAATCGGCTCGATATCAAAATAATCAACGGTCCTCATTGGGAAAGTTTCCTTAACCCATGTGAACTTCCCATTATTACTCTCTCTTGATAACGTATCAGCCATCCAGTTTATCAAACCATGTCTTGATCGATTTATGATATCCACGGAAGCTAAATGATTGATTTCACACTTAGGTAATTTTCCTAAGGCCTTGAACGTTGAATGAAAGTATTGAAGTCCATCAGTTCTCTTAATAATGAATACTTTGTTGTCATTATCATATTTCCATCTGATAATTCTACCAACGCATTCATATCTTGGTATCTTGAAGAACTTACGAACTGTAATCACTGGACTTGGTTGTTCGGGAAACCACCAAGAAACCTTTTGCTCAGGCTCTTTATCATCGTCAGAGTCTTTCCATAACCCTTCTTGATAACACATATCCGACTGAATATTCTCCGGATGAAGTTCATCTTCAGAATCTTCCCAGTCTTCAACATGAACATAATCGAAATCAGGTTCAAATCCCGGAGGATATTCTGGATCGAAATCTTCAAAATCGTAATCGCCATCATTGCAAAGCTCAACAAATGGAATCAAATCTTCAATGATCATATTCAAGGGAGTTGGACAAAGCATCTCTTCATCTTCAATGCTATCCAATAATTCTTCTTGATCAAATGTATGAGATGATTCTCCAAACTCAAACACTCTAGACTCATGAATTGCATTAATTGGATCAACTTCCAAAGGTTCAGTTGGTTGAAATACAACTAACGCTTGTGAGAAATTTGGTTGATCACTTTCATTTTCAGCATCATCAGCAGTTTCATCATCACCATCATTTCCATCATCATGATCACCATCATCACCATCATCATCATTATCATCATCACCATCATCACCATCATTATCATTATCACCATTACCATCATCACCATCATCACTACTGTTATCATTAATACCATCATCATCAACAGTATTCTCCCCCTGATCAACTAATATTTCTTTGAGAAGAAAGACATCAAGTTCCAATTCTTCGATACGATCATTTTGAGAAATAATTTGTTGGCGTTGTTCCTCTAGAAGAATATTTTGAGTATTAATCCTTTGAACAGCATTGAGTAAATCCATTTGAAGTTTCTCTACAAGTGTCATCAATGGTTTGACAGCACGTTGTAATGATGCATCAAGGTTAGCCATGCTAACACTTGGTCCAGGTATGAAAGAAGATGTACCAGCTGCAACAGGTATAGAAGAAGGTGCTGGAATAGAGACAGAAATACCATGTGATGTCTCAACCGGTATAGAAGTAGAAGCAATATCAGCAGAAGTGCTGGGTTTAGAAATTCTGCGTCGTTGAGATGGCTGAATATCAGGTATATATTCAGGATCTTGTGCCTCTTCACGTTGACGTCTCAAATCCTGTCGTTCCTTTTCAATATTCTCAGCAATAATTCTTTGAGGAATTAAGGATTCTTCAACAGATTGTAAACGAAATGATTGATCCTCTTCAGAACTAGAAGATTCCACTTCTTCATGATCAATTAAAGGAACTTCCTGCTCTCCCTCAGATGATTCACTATCAGTAGTAGAATCAGCAGGTTGGACAATCTGTGGTAATGCAAATTGTGGCGGTTGGAAATCAGCATCAATAACATGTCCAAATAGATCAACAGTAGGCGGCACCGGTTTGCCCCTATAACCATTACAATCTGCAAACACTCTTTTTGGAATAGGAGTGTAATGTAGAATGCGTCCATGATAGGTAATTCCGTTGACATGATTATCAAAGATGTGCTGAAGAAACCTAGGATACATAAAGAATCCATCGTCATTAATATTGCCAGCCAGATTCTCAAAAATGTATCTCGAGAAGTTAAATGGAATATTTAAAACAAGAGCTGTCATAATCCCTGCCAGTTGATAACTCATCGAATCGAAACCAGCTTTCCTCGGAGAAATACAACCAATTAGCATATGTGCTAAAAACTTCCAATGAGGACAGAAGTGATTCTTCAAGATTTGAACATCATGAGGTCCTTTAGTACACCCCATTTGATGAAGACACTGATCAATGACATTTCGAGGAATATCATTCGAAGCATTCAAGGTATCACCAAATTGAAGAGTATGACGAATGAGCTCTTCAGTCAGCAACAATGGCTTTCCATCAACCATAGATGTAATACATGGAGGATTGACATCTGTTTGATATTCAGCTGACGTCCAGAAATCTATCATGTGATCTTCATATAGATTGGGAACAGATACCGTCAAAGCATATGATATGCGAGATCGTAAAAGAAACCTTATCATAGGGAAAAACTTCCTATTTTCAGGTTTATCCGGTTGCTCCAGAAGATATGCAGTTGCATTATGTCGTTTTTCAAACACAACTGCTCGACGTTGAACCTCAGGTTGAATAGCAGCGATAGGATCTAAATCTGCCATTTAGAAAGAAAAACTGCACCAAGAGTTTATTAAACACAAACTCAACAGAAAGTTTTAAAAATTTTTCAACACTTAGAAAAATTTTCAAATGTTCAGGTATCCGACAATAACATACTGAGAACTGTTCATGCGACAATGATTAATTTTATGCGACAATATGACTTAGTGATGTACTATTCATACGACAATCATATATTTATCCGTGAATCATATTGTCCGTGAATAAAATTCATGCGACAATTCAAAATTAAAATCAATTTTCAAAATTTTATCCGTGATTCATATTATCGTAACACTATTCATCCGTGAATAGTATTGTCGAAGTACTATTCATCCGTGAATAAGTACTGTTTATACGACAATATGATTGTCGTAGTCAAATAGTCAAACAAGTCAATAAAATCAAACATAAGAATTAATCACGGAGTACTGTTTATCCGAGAATTCAATTTATTCACGGATAGCCATTACACTGTTCATCCGACAATACTACATTGTCGGATGGTCCGACAATTCGAATTGTCGGACGATTATTTTGAACAGTATCAGATGTTATTTGATCGATTTAAACAAGAAATCTTTAACAATAATGAAAGAGATTTATACCAGTGGATTCGGAATTCAAAAACGAGTAAGTCTGTCAAATTGGTTTTGAATAAAACCAAGTAATCAGGAAGAAATCAAAGAAAATATGATTGTCGGAATATCTGGATTGTCGGAATAAAATCACGGATTTTGAAAAAGTGTAAGTTTTTCAAAATTTTGAAAAGACTTATACTATTTCTTTTTGTCCGTGAAAACATTCCGTGAATATAGTTATATCCTTATCCGTGAATAAACAGAATTATATCCGTGAATAAGAATATATATATTCATCCGACAATCTTAAAAATTACAGATCAAACATTTTTTATCAAATTAAACTAACTTTGGATAAAATTTTGTAACCTATTTTAAAATTGAAAAACGAAAAATGAAAATTTAATAACCAAATATGTACAAAAATAAAATCTTTTTGTTAGAGTAATTTTTGTGACTTGGGATCATATTGGGATAAATGAATGTATTTAACTTTATAATTTTTAGAAATGAAAGTCTATTTTGATTACTAATATTTTGACCAATTTTAAATTTACATAGCATTTAATAAAGCATACTTTCTAAAAAAACATTTTATATATGATTTTTGGTATGTGTTATACACTTTAAACATTTTGGTATCTAAAATATCCTTTTCTTTTATTATTAATATGCATATCATTTTATATAACCAAAATAAAAATATACTTTCAAATTCATAATATATTAATATTTTCATATAGAGAGTGAAAATATGATGATATCTTTAGAAGTACATACATATGTTGGAATGACTTTTAGTCACATATGTCATACTTCGGGTTGGACTAATAAACTGTATCACAGGTCTACACATCGTATAACAAAGTGATAGAGTTTATTATGATAGATTTTATATCTTTATCAATATTTGTATGTCCGTTTATAAAAAATATACCGACTAAGGTCTGTACACCGTACAACAAATAGTCAATACATTTTTCCCAGATATCATAATATAAAGACCCTAAATCATGAATCATAATATATTAATCCTTCAAAATTTAAGACTTTTATTATCTTTTTGATAACTTTATTGTCATATACTAATATTTTGGAAGATATAGAATAATATGCAAAAATATTTAGACATTTCTTAGACTAGATATGATAGACCCACAAATGCCTACCAATAAACCATATTTAAAATTACATTTAGTAGAAAATTTGATTTAAAAAATGCTATATAAACCTATTAGTATATCAAAAATAGTACATAACATTCCTTTTTCAGATTTATATGTAAATACAATTCCCAATGTACTATCATTTCCCAATTTTTACACAAAAACTCCCCCTAATTTTTATTTTTCATATGTTTTTGAAATTTTATTTAAAGACAAAGTAAAAAGTAAAACAACAAATAAAATACAAAATATATCCAAAGTTTATTTAATTTGATCTAAATGCTTCATTCCGAGCATCAAGATTAATTCTTCAAAACGAGGTTTAGAAAACGCTTTTGTAAACAAATCAGCTCGTTGTTTCAAAGTATCAATATGGACTAAATTAATCAAGTGTTTCTCATAGCAATCCCGTATAAAATGAAAACGAATTTCAATGTGTTTCGTTTTAGAATGCTGTACGGGATTACGTATGATACTTATGGCAGCAGTATTATCTATATGCAAAGGAGTGTGGTTTAGAAGAAACCCATAATCTCTGAGTTGTTGTTGAATCCAAAGAATTTGGGAACAACAACTTGCAGCAGAGATATATTCTGCCTCTGCAGTAGAGGTAGAAACGGTATCCTGTTTCTTACACTGCCATGTCACAAGACGATCTCCTAGAAATTGACATCCACCCGATGTGGATTTGAAGTCAATACCACATCCGCCATAGTCTGAATCAGAATATGCAGAAAGAGAAAAGTCCTCATCATGTGAATACCAAATGCCTAGATTCGGCTTTCCTTTCAGGTATCGAAAAATACGTTGAACGGCCTTCAGATGAGAAACTTTAGGATTTGCCTGATATCTTGAACAAATGGAAACAGCAAACATAATATCTGGACGCGAAGCTGTCAAATACATAAGAGACCCAATCATGGACCGATATTCCTTTTCATCGGTTGATTGATCATCAAGAGCAGGACCAATCTTTTCCACAAGATCAATGGGTGTAGAAATGGATTTGACATCTGTCATCAGAAATTTCTTTAAGATTTCAGTAACATACTTCGTCTGATGTATGAAAATACCTGAATCAAGTTGCTGGACTTGCAACCCAAGAAAAAATGCCATTTCACCCATTGAACTCTCGAGTGCCAATCGGATGCACATCTTTAGGTGGTTTCACTAAAGTCCAAACTTGCAATTTCACAAACTGTTGTAATTCTTCTTGCATTGCTTGAACCCAAGAGGATTCAGTCAAAGCAATTTGAACATTTTTTGGTTCAATTTGTGATAAAAAACAAGAAGAAGAATCAGACTTGAGTTGTTGCCGAGTCTTAATTCCTTCTGACACATCTCCAATCACATTCTTTAGAGGATGTCGATACTTAGAATTAATTCTCAATGTAGGAATCAAATCTACATGCAAATTATTTCCTAAGTGAGAATCTTCAGGATTACTAACTACATCATCACTAGAATCATCAAGAATTGATGCTTCTAGTTCAGTAGAAGGTTCCTGAAAATTGTCAGAATCGTCAGGATTGGAAGTAGTTTCTTCTTCAACAGTTGTCAAAGGTGAAGAAATTTCATGAGCAATTGAGTCATCAGAAGATCGAGGTGGAGTAAGATGAGAAGTAGAAACAGGTGGAGCTGAAGTAATAATTGGCTCAGCAGGAACAGATGTAACTGGAATAACAAAGTCATCCAAATCGGTAGCAGAAGAGGAAGACACATCATGCTGAAAAGTAGCAAGAGAATTAAAGAATGTGTCGTAATCAAATAACCATTTGGGACCTATGCCATTAGAGGAAGGAGAATGTCGAAGAAATTCAACTTCATAGCATTCCTCTATTCGATGTGATGTTGTGTTATAAACTCTCTTGTTGTGAGAATTTGCAGAATAACCCAAGAAAAACCCAGATTCAGATTTTTCAGCAAACTTAGGAATGCGATCCTTAGTTTTCAACAACAAACACGGACATCCAAAAGGTTCCAAAAATTGAATATTCGGTTTCCGATTATTCAATAATTCATAGCTTGTTTTCTGCTTATCTTTGACTACAAGAACTCTATTTAATACGAAACAAGCCGTATTAACTGCTTCTGCCCAAAAAGTTGTTGGCAACTTTGCATCTGAAAGCATTGTTCTTGCAGCTTCAATCAAAGTTCTGTTCTTCCTTTCAGCAACTCCATTTTGTTGTGGAGTTCGAGGAGCACTAAATTGTTGAGTAATTCCGTGCTGAAGGCAAAACATTTCCATTAAGTAGTTCTTGAATTCCGTGCCATTATCACTTCTCAAAATTTTCACTTTGAGAGAAAACAAAGTTTCTAATCTCAGAATTAGATACTTAATTTTCTCAGCAGCCTCATCTTTTGTACTAAGGAAGTAAACCCATGAAAATCTTGAATAATCATCAGTGATTACTAAACAATAGGATTTACCCCCAATACTCCGAACACTTACGGGCCCAAACAAATCCATATGGAGAAGTTCCAAAGGAATGTTAATCGAATTCATCAATTTAGGTTTATGAGACTTCTTAGTTTGTTTTCCCTTTTTACAGGAAATACAGTGATCATTTAGTGAAAAGGTTTGTTTGGGAACCCCAATCACTAAATCATTCTTAACTAAGAAGTTCATTTTCCTAAAATTAATGTGACCCATTCTTCTGTGCCACAAGATTGATTCCTTTTCTGTAGCTTTTGACAATAAGCAAGTATGCTCTGTAGATCGAGTAATGGTACGCATGTCTAAAACATACATATTCTTTATCCGTGGAGCACGCATAAGAATCCACTCTTGATTTACCACAAATCCCGGTTTAAGAATTAAGCACTCTTCATCGTTAAACCAAGTTGAAAGTTTCTTGTCACAAACTTGAGAAACACTGAGTAGATTATGTTGAAGTTGTTCAACATAATTTACTTTGTCAAAGCTGATTTCCCCGTTTGTAACGGTTCCCTCACCAGAAATCATGCCACCCTTGTCACCGGCAAATGCAACAAAACCTCCGTCTTTAACCTTAACATCCTCAAGCAGAGAGAGATTCCCTGTCATATGTCTTGAACAGCCACTATCGATGTACCATATGTTATCAATAGCTCGTGAAGGCTGTAAGACATTTGATCAAAAACAGATTAGTTGCTAATGGAGACCCAAGCCTTTGAGGCTATGGGTCGTCCAGTAATGACATCCATGATGAAAACGTCAATTTGTTTCAAATTCCTTTTGAAATTCCTTTTGATTGACGCATCATGAGATTTTGTTTTCTTCTTTGAAGAAACAGAAGATGTTACTTTCGGTTTTGATGATTTTTCGTGGACAGTTTTTAAATCATCTTTGATTTCAGAATGTTTAGCTTGCTTCGAATTATCTCTTGAACGTTTTTTAGCAAGCTTGTGACACTCATTGATAAGATGTCCATGAACATTACAATAGAAACATTTTCTTGTTTCATATTGTTTCCGAGAAGTAACTCTTTTATCAGAAACAAGAAGTGAAGTCTTACTTGTAGAAGCCTCATATTTAGAATGTGATTTTCTACTTGTAGATACTTCACTTTTAGAAACAAAGTGAGAAGAAGAAAGTTTAGCTTTTGATGAAGAAGTTGATGATTGTGATTTTTGTGGTGAAGAGGATTGTTTCAAAATCGGTTTAACTTGTGATGGTGTTTTACAAGTTTTTGATTTTTCTGTCAAGTTTTTCAAAACACAATCTTTAATCTTTTCACTACATTCACAATCATGCTTCTTCATTTTGGAAGCATTAACTTTGGATTCATCAGTTGGTGAATCATTAACTTTGGAATCATCTTGAGAGGATGATTCTAAAGTCTCACTTGAAGACACCTTTTGAGGGTCTTTCTCATCAATCTTTCCTTTTCCATAAGCAAACTCAACATTTGCTTCATTTTTAACTGGCAATGCAGAATAGGTAGTTGGTGGCGGAACAAAATGATATTCAACTTTTGAATCTTTTGTTTTTGAATCATTTTGATATCCAATACCAGATTTAGATTTAGTATCTAAACGTTGGTTATTGATTATCTCATCAAAAACAACAGCAGATGTTGAAACATTTAGCAATTTTCTTTCAAGATCTAAAAGCAGAGAATCAGCATCAGATTTTTCCTTTTTTAATAAGTCCATTTCAACCAAATAACTATTAATAATGGATTGCTGATTGAAGATTTTTGCTTTTAAATCATGTGTTTCAACATTTGTTGACTCAAAACGTTTATTTAAAAGATCATTATTTTCAACCAATTCCTTGTTCTGTATTTTTAACTTTTCATTGTCAGTTAAAAGTTTAGCATTTTAAGTTTGATACATGCTGATTTGATTATTCAAATCAGTGCAATTTAAGCAAATTTGATCAGCAAAGGAAGAATCGACCTCAGAAACATTCACCATAAATGCCTGATTATGGGAATACTCATCCATGTGTGCACTCCAATCATAAAACTCATCAGAAGTAGAAATGAGTGCAGAAGATGTAGGAGTAGCAGATGTTTCCTTTGTTTGAGGTAGAGCAGATGAAGAATATGTCTTGGAAGTTGATGGCTTGGTAAAACCAGAGGTAGGAGCTTTATTCTTCTCACATTCTCTTGCAAAGTGACCAAGGTTTTGACAATTGTAACAGCGAACTCTTGATTTGTCAAAACCTGGTTTACCTCCCAGTTTATTTTTACCAGTTCTTTGTAAAAATCTTTTAACCCGCCTGGTAAGCATGGCCATATTCCATTGCAAATCCATCTCTTCTAGATCATCTGGATGCAATTGATCATAATCCTCTTCAACTAACTCAACATTTCCAACTCTTCCAGAAATAAAAGCTTCATATGAAGACAAAAATGCAGTAACAACATTAGCATGGTCTTCAGTCACTCTTGAAACTTGTGGATTAGAATTCTGTTGTTGTTAATGGCTTGAAGTTGAAGAACTTCCAGAACCATAAAAACCAAAACTTGAATAACCACCAGATGTGGTTCCACTTGGAATTCCACCAGAATAAGTTTCAGATCCTGAATATAATGCCGTTGTTTCAGAAGATTTAGTAGTACCAAATTGAGTAAACTGCATCATTTTTCCTGTCTCCTTTTTCTGGAGAGACACATCATACACCTGAAGCTTATTGATTAAATCCTCAAAAGCATATTCCCCTAATGACTCATCTTCCATCAAGATATTTGCTTTGATGTCCCATCGAGAAGGCAAAGCTTCAATCAATTTTTCATTGATTTCAAGACGTTCAAGAATCATTCCATGTCTTTTTAACTCACTGATAAGCTGTGAGTACCGAACGATCAAATCGTTAAAAGACTCATTGGGAATACAGGTGAAAACATCCCATTGTTTCTTTAGTAAATCACGTTTGCTCTTTTTCAATTTATCATTACCAGCAAACCGTTTTTCCATTGCTTTGTACAATTCAAAAGCAGTAGACAAATCTTTCCATCCCGCTAAAACATCACTTGGAAGACTCATTGAAATGATGGATTTAGCCTTCTTATCACGATCATGTTCTTTTCGTTCTTCCGAATTCATCATCTTTAATGATTTAGGTGGAGGATTATCTCGATAAATGCCTTCTGCTCTTGGATGTATATATTGTTCCAATATTGGAATCATCAAATCAGGATCATACAAAGCAATAAATGATTCAAAACGATATCTCCAATCATCGTAATCATTTTGACAAAGAAACTTGGGTGGTTTTGTAGTTGTTCCGGTCTCTTGATCATTTTTCATCATCGTTTGCCAATTGACGTGTGCCATTTTTCAGAATTAAATCTTTCAATTTAATATCAAAACTAGATCTCTTGAACTCTGAAACAGTCAGTCCGTGAATATAGTATACTTGAATATGAATCCGTGAATCCTTTTAACTCTTTCTTCGTGAATATAATATCCGAGAATATTAATATCTGATAATACTATTATCCGTGAGTATTAATATTCGTTAATACTAATATCCATGAATATTAGTATACGTGAATACTAATATCCGAGAATAAAGATATTATCTGTGTTTATTAATATGCGTGAATACTAATATTCGAGAATAAAAGTATTTGTCCGTGATTATTAAAATGCGTGAATACTAATTATCCGAGAATAAAAGTATTTGTTCGTGATTATTTAAGTGCGTGAATAAATTCCGTGAATATAAGACCACTATTTATCCGACAATGGTTTAATCCGTGAATGTTACTACTGTTTATGCGACAATAGTACTTTCACGGAAATGATTCACGGATAAAACTAATCACGAAATGAAATTTTAATATTCACGGAGTAAGATTTGCAGAATTTTAATTCACGGATTATGATTCACAGATAACGTGATTCACGGAAAACGTTGTCCAGAAATTTCAAAGTAATCCAGAATCTTCAGAACAGACTCGTTTTTGATGAAAGTTGATGCAATGATCTCGGAATTCAATTTCCGACGTTCAGAAATGATCAATTTGACCTTTGATCGTCAAAATATCAACTATGCAGAAAAGTCGTCATCTTGTATTACGTTCTTTTGATCAATTCGTAGAAATTTAAGAGTAATCACAGAAATCTCTTCGTCAAAGTTCTTCAGAATGAATCAAGTTAACACCTTAGTTCTTCAATTCACAGCAGGAATCACGTTAAAAAGATCTTCATCTTCAAACGGAAGTCAACAAATTCTCAAGAAGTTTCAATTTCTTATTCTACAGCTCTGATACCACTTGTGAGCTCTCCAGAATCAGAATACGCAATTGAAACAAACACAGTATTTGTGCGGAATACAAATATGTGTATAATAGAATTAAATTGAAGTAATATCAACAAGAACAAACGAAGGTGTCAACAAGAGAACTTGAATATATTTCTCATAAACTTTCTGTTACAAGAAATTATACATTCGTTCTCAATATTCTAAGTAATTTCCAAAAGTAAAAAGTCTATCGTCAGAAAAGCTCTCCAAACTAACTTCAACTACTGCTATTTATAGACAAGACCTACGACAATACAAAATGTAATCCGTGAATAATTATTCACGGAATTACACCGTCCGTGAATACAAGTTAATCACGGAAAGACTATTGTCGAATCATTCTTATTCACGGATAAGTTCATCATTCACGGATACAAAGTATTGTCACAGCTTATCATTCACGGATATCACTTATTGTCGAAAAGGCATTCACGGATAGGCTATTCACGGATATAATAATATTCACAGATTAAAATACTTAGACAAAATTTAAGTATTAATCAACTTTTGTCTCTACACTATATCTCTTTCAAAATCAAAAACAACAACATTAATATTATCAATAACAAGATCAGCAGCAGCAATAAGCATCATCATCATCACCATCTTCATCATCTTCTTCACCTTCATCGCCATCAACATCACCATTCGGTCTCCATTTTTTTATACGTAAGAAATCACTCACTTTTTATTCAAATTACATGTTTAAATGTACATATATCATCATATATTAGTATCTATCAACTTATTATTTCCAAAGATTTGATTAGAAATTGATTTTAGAAATTGATTCTGCGAACAGACCTGAAATTGGTCCCTAAGCCGAACGGCTGGATTTCATCAGCCGAACGACTAGACCTTTATAGTCGAACGGCTAGATTACTCAAACAGAACAAATATTAAGTAATATGAAATTATTATTTAATATACTCAGTATTTATAATATATTAATTCGATAATATATAAAGTATTCGTATCATACAAAGTAAAAACATTCGCGACAAAACAAGTAATGTATTATTATTGGATATAATAGATATTATTTACATTTGACAAAAAAATAAAACATATTCGTTTTATTCAATCTTACTCAAACGCGACGAAACCATTCGAACCATATCCGTCATTCAAACTTAAAACAAAGATATATTTTTATATCTCACTAAAAGTATTTTTATAAAATACTTCGAATAAAAGTATATACGATATCATTTTTAGTAATTTATCAATTAAAAATATTATACTACTTTTACGATCGGGTACAAAAATATGGGTATTTTGTACTACGAAGGGGAGCCAACCGACTCCAATAATTAGAGCCGGTCGACTACACCCAAACACACACTCTGCTTCTCCATTTCCTTCATTATTCTCCATCTCTTCATCTCTATCTCTCGGCTCTCTCTCGATCTCTTTCAAAATCAAAAACAACAACAACAATATTACCAATGACAAGATCAGCAGCAGCAATAAGCATCATCATCATCACCATCTTCAGAATTTTCTTCACCTTCATCGCCAACATCATCACCAATCGGTCTCCATTTTTTTATACGTAAGGAATCACTCAATTTTTATTCAAATTACATGATTATATGTACATATATCATCATATATTAGTATCTATCAACTTATTATGTCCAAAGATTTGTTTAGAAATTGATTTGAGAAATTGATTATGCGAGCAGACCTGAAATTGGTCCCTGAGCCGAACGGCTGGATTTCATCAGCCGAACGGCTAGATTTCATCAGCCGAACGGCTTGGCTACCTTAGCCGAACGGCTAGACTTTCATAGCCGAACGGCTCGATTTCATTAGCCGAACGGCTAGGCAACCTTAGCCCAACGGCTAGGTCCTCCATAGCCGAACGGCTAGATTACTCAAACAGAACAAATATTAAGTAATATGAAACTATTATTTAATATATTCAGTATTTATTATATATTAATTCGATAATAAATAAAGTATTCGTATCGTACAAGGTAAAAATATTCGCGACAAAACTTATAAGTAATGTATTATTATTGGAAATAATAATTATTATTTACATTTGACAAAAAAATAAAACTTATTCGTTTTATTCAATATTACTCAAACACGACGAAACCATTCGAACCATATCTGTCATTCAAACTTAAAACAAAGATATATTTTTATATCTCACTAAAAGTATTTTTATAAAATACTTCGAATAAAAGTATATACGATTTCATTTTTAGAAAATTATCAATTAAAAACATTATACTACTTGTACGATCGGGTACAAAAACATGGGTATTTTGTACTACGAAGGGGATCCAACCAACTCCAATAATTGGAGCCGGTCGACTACACCCAAACACACCCTCTGCTTATCCTTCATCATTCTCCATCTCTTCATCTCTATCTCTCGGCTCTCTCTCTCTCGATCTCTTTCAAAATAAAAAACAACAATAATAATATTACCAATAAAAAGATAACAGCAGCAATAAGCATCATCATGATCACCATCTTCATATTCTTCTTCACCTTCATCGCCATCATCATCACCATTCGGTCTCCATTTTTTTATACGTAAGAAATCACTCACTTTTTATTCAAATTACATGTTTAAATGTACATATATCATCATATATTAGTATCTATCAACTTATTATTTCCAAAGATTTGATTAGAAATTGATTTTAGAAATTGATTCTGCGAACAGACCTGAAATTGGTCCCTAAGCCGAACGGCTGGATTTCATCAACCGAACGACTAGACCTTTATAGTCGAACGGCTAGATTACTCAAACAGAACAAATATTAAGTAATATGAAATTATTATTTAATATACTCAGTATTTATAATATATTAATTCGATAATATATAAAGTATTCGTATCATACAAAGTAAAAACATTCGCGACAAAACTTATAAGTAATGTATTATTATTGGATATAATAGATATTATTTACATTTGACAAAAAAATAAAACATATTCGTTTTATTCAATCTTACTCAAACGCGACGAAACCATTCGAACCATATCCGTCATTCAAACTTAAAACAAAGATATATTTTTATATCTCACTAAAAGTATTTTTATAAAATACTTCGAATAAAAGTATATACGATATCATTTTTAGTAATTTATCAATAAAAAATATTATACTACTTTTACGATCGGGTACAAAAATATGGGTATTTTGTACTACGAAGGGGAGCCAACCGACTCCAATAATTAGAGCCGGTCGACTACACCCAAACACACACTCTGCTTCTCCATTTCCTTCATTATTCTCCATCTCTTCATCTCTATCTCTCGGCTCTCTCTCGATCTCTTTCAAAATCAAAAACAACAACAACAATATTACCAATGACAAGATCAGCAGCAGCAATAAGCATCATCATCATCACCATCTTCATAATTTTCTTCACCTTCATCGCCAACATCATCACCAATCGGTCTCCATTTTTTTATACGTAAGGAATCACTCAATTTTTATTCAAATTACATGATTATATGTACATATATCATCATATATTAGTATCTATCAACTTATTATGTCCAAAGATTTGTTTAGAAATTGATTTGAGAAATTGATTATGCGAGCAGACCTGAAATTGGTCCCTGAGCCGAACGGCTGGATTTCATCAGCCGAACGGATGGATTTGATCAGCTGAACGGATGGATTTCATCAGCCGAACGGCTAGGCTACCTTAGCCGAACGGCTGGACTTTCATAGCCGAACGGCTCGATTTCATCAGCCGAACGGTTAGGCAACCTTAGCCGAACGGCTAGACTTTCATAGCCGAACGGCTAGGTCCTCCATAGCCGAACGGCTAGACCTTTATAGCCGAACTGCCAGATTACTCAAACAGAACAAATATTAAGTAATATGAAACTATTATTTAATATATTCATTATTTATTATATATTAATTCGATAATATATAAAGTATTCGTATTGTACAAAGTAAAAACATTCGCTACAAAACTTATAAGTAATGTATTATTATTGGAAATAATAATTATTATTTACATTTGACAAAAAAATAAAACTTATTCGTTTTATTCAATATTACTCAAACACGACGAAACCATTCGAACCATATCTGTCATTCAAACTTAAAACAAAGATATATTTTTATATCTCACTAAAAGTATTTTTATAAAATACTTCGAATAAAAGTATATACGATTTCATTTTTAGAAAATTATCAATTAAAAACATTATACTACTTGTACGATCGGGTACAAAAACATGGGTATTTTGTACTACGAAGGGGATCCAACCAACTCCAATAATTGGAGCCGGTCGACTACACCCAAACACACCCTCTGCTTATCCTTCATCATTCTCCATCTCTTCATCTCTATCTCTCGGCTCTCTCTCTCTCGATCTCTTTCAAAATAAAAAACAACAATAATAATATTACCAATAAAAAGATAACAGCAGCAATAAGCATCATCATGATCACCATCTTCATATTCTTCTTCACCTTCATCGCCATCATCATCACCATTCGGTCTCCATTTTTTTATACGTAAGGAATCACTCACTTTTTATTCAAATTATATGTTTAAATGTACATATATCATCATATATTAGTATCTATCAACTTATTATGTCCAAAGATTTGATTAGGAATTGATTATGCGAACAGACCTGAAATTGGTCCCTGAGCCGAACGGCTGGATTTCATCAGTCGAACGGCTGGATTTCATCAGCCGAACGGCTAGGCTACCTTAGCCGAACGGCTGGACTTTCATAACCGAATGGCTAGGTCCTCCATAGCTGTACGGCTAAACCTTTATAGCCGAACGGCTAGATTACTCAAACAGAACAAATATTAAGTAATATGAAACTATTATTTAATATATTCAGTAATTTGAATAAAAATGTTATGTAAGGAATGTCGCAAAATCTTCTTATTGCTCAAACAGAACAATTATTATTGTTGCAACATCTTTTGCGACATTAGTATCTCATCACCATCTTCATAATCTTCTTCACCTTCATCGCCAACATCATCACCATTCGGTCTCCATTTTTTTATACGTAAGGAATCACTCAATTTTTATTCAAATTACATGATTAAATGTACATATATCATCATATATTAGTATCTATCAACTTATTATGTCCAAAGATTTGATTAGAAATTGATTTGAGAAATTGATTATGCGAACAGACCTGAAATTGGTCACTGAGCCGAACGTCTAGATTTCATCAGCCGAACGGATGGATTTCATCAGCCGAACGGCAAGGCTACCTTAGCCGAACGGCTGGACTTTCATAGCCGAACGGCTCGATTTCATTAGCCGAACGGCTAGGCAACCTTAGCCCAACGGCTAGGTCCTCCATAGCCGAACGGCTAGATTACTCAAACAGAACAAATATTAAGTAATATGAAACTATTATTTAATATATTCAGTATTTATTATATATTAATTCGATAATATATAAAGTATTCGTATCGTACAAAGTAAAAACATTCGCTACAAAACTTATAAGTAATGTATTATTATTGGAAATAATAATTATTATTTACATTTGACAAAAAAATAAAACATATTCGTTTTATTCAATCTTACTCAAACACGACGAAACCATTCGAACCATATCTGTCATTCAAACTTAAAACAAAGATATATTTTTATATCTCACTAAAAGTATTTTTATAAAATACTTCGAATAAAAGTATATACGATTTCATTTTTAGAAATTTATCAATTAAAAACATTATACTACTTTTACGATCGGGTACAAAAACACGGGTATTTTGTACTACGAAGGGGATCCAACAACCTCCATTAATTGGAGCCGGTCGACTACACCCAAACACACCATCTGCTTCTCCATGTCCTTCATCATTCTCCATCGCTTCATCTCTATCTCTCGGCTCTCTCTCACGATCTCTTTCAAAATCAAAAACAACAACAATAATATTACCAATAACAAGATAGCAGCAGCAATAAGCATCATCATCATCATCATCACCATCTTAATCATCTTCTTCACCTTCATCGCCATCATCATCACCATTCGGTCTCCATTTTTTTATACGTAAGGAATCACTCACTTTTTATTCAAATTATATGTTTAAATGTACATATATCATCATATATTAGTATCTATCAACTTATTATGTCCAAAGATTTGATTAGGAATTGATTCTGCGAACAGACCTGAAATTGGTCCCTGAGCCGAACGCTGGATTTCATTAGTCGAACGGCTGGATTTCATCAGCCGAACGGCTAGGCTACCTTAGCCGAACGGCTGGACTTTCATAACTGAATGGCTAGGTCCTCCATAGCCGAACGGCTAGACCTTTATAGCCGAACGGCTAGATTACTCAAACAGAACAAATATTAAGTAATATGAAACTATTATTTAATATATTCAGTATTTGTTATATATTAATTTGATAATATATAAAGTATTTGTATCGTACAAAGTAAAAACATTCGCAACAAAACTTATAAGTAATGTATTATTATTGGAAATAATAATTATTATTTATATTTGACAAAAAAATGAAACATATTCTTTTTATTCAATCTTACTCAAACGCGACAAAACCATTCGAACCATATCCGTCATTCAAATTTAAAACAAAGATATATTTTTATATCTCACTAAAAGTATTTTTATAAAATACTTCGAATAAAAGTATATACGATATCATTTCTAGAAATTTATCAATTAAAAACATTATACTACTTTTACGATCGGGTACAAAAATATGGGTATTTTGTATTACGAAGGGGAGCCAACCAATTCCAATAATTGGAGCCGGTCGACTACACCCAAACACACCCTCTTCTTCTCCATTTCCTTCATTATTCTCCATCTCTTCATCTCTATCTCTCGGCTCTCTCACGATCTCTTTCAAAATCAAAAACAACAACAATAATATTACCAATGACAAGATCAGCGGCAGCAATAAGCATAATCATCATCACCATCTTCATAATCTTCTTTACCTTCATCGCCAACATCATCACCATTCGGTCTCCATTTTTTTATACGTAAGGAATCACTCAATTTTTATTCAAATTACATGATTAAATGTACATATATCATCATATATTAGTATCTATCAACTTATTATGTCCAAAGATTTGATTAGAAAATGATTTGAGAAATTTATTCTGCAAACAGACCTGAAATTGGTCCCTGAGCCGAACGGTTGGATTTCAACAGCCGAACGGATGGATTTCATCATCCGAACGGCTAGGCAACCTTAGCCGAACGGCTAGACTTTCATAGCCGAACGGCTAGGTCCTCCATAGCCGAACGGCTAGACCTTTATAGCCGAACGGCCAGATTACTCAAACCGAACAAATATTAAGTAATATGAAACTATTATTTAATATATTCAGTATTTATTATATATTAATTCGATAATATATAAAGTATTCGTATCGTACAAAGTAAAAACATTCGCTACAAAACTTATAAGCAATGTATTATAATTGGAAATAATAATTATTATTTACATTTGACAAAAAAATAAAACATATTCATTTTATTCAATCTTACTCAAACAGGACGAAACCATTCGAACCATATATGTCATTCAAACTTAAAACAAAGATATATTTTTATATCTCACTAAAAGTATTTTTATAAAATACTTCGAATAAAAGTATATACGATTTCATTTTTAGAAATTTATCAATTAAAAACATTATACTACTTTTACGATCGGGTACAAAAACACAGGTATTTTGTACTACGAAGGGGATCCAACCAACTCCATTAATTGGAGCCGGTCGACTACACCCAAACACACCATCTGCTTCTCCATGTCCTTCATCATTCTCCATCGCTTCATCTCTATCTCTCGGCTCTCTCTCACGATCTCTTTCAAAATCAAAAAAAACAACAATAATATTACCAATAACAAGATAGCAGCAGCAATAAGCATCATCATCATCATCATCACCATCTTAATCATCATCTTCACCTTCATCGCCATCATCATCACCATTCGGTCTCCATTTTTTTATACATAAGGAATCACTCACTTTTTATTTAAATTGTATATTTAAATGTACATATATCATCACTAGTATCTATCAACTTATTATGTCCAAAGATTTGATTAAGAACTTATTCTGCGAACAGACCTGAAATTGGTCCCTGAGCCGAACGGCTGGATTTCATCAGTCGAACGGCTGGATTTCATCAGCCGAACGGCTAGGCTACCTTAGCCGAACGGCTGGACTTTCATAACCGAATGGCTAGGTCCTCCATAGCCGAACGGCTAGACCTTTATAGCCGAATGGCTAGATTACTCAAACAGAACAAATATTAAGTAATATGAAACTATTATTTAATATATTCAGTATTTATTATATATTAATTTGATTATATATAAAGTATTCGTATCGTACAAAGTAAAAACATTCGCAACAAAACTTATAAGTAATGTATTATTATTGGAAATAGAAATTATTATTTACATTTGACAAAAAAATAAAACATATTCTTTTTATTCAATCTTACTCAAACGCGACAAAACCATTCGAACCATATCCGTCATTCAAACTTAAAACAAAGATATATTTTTATATCTCACTAAAAGTATTTTTATAAAATACTTCGAATAAAAGTATATACGATATCATTTCTAGAAATTTATCAATTTAAAACATTATACTACTTTTACGATCGGGTACAAAAATATGGGTATTTTGTACTACGAAGGGGAGCCAACCAACTCTAATAATTGGAGCCGGTCGACTACACCCAAACACACCCTCTGCTTCTCCATTTCCTTCATTATTCTCCATCTCTTCATATATATCTCTCGGCTCTCTCTCGATTTCTTTCAAAATCAAAAACAACAACAATAATATTACCAATGACAAGATCAGCGGCAACAATAAGCATAATCATCATCACCATCTTCATAATCTTCTTTACCATCATCGCCAACATCATCACCATTCGGTCTCCATTTTTTTATACGTAAGGAATCACTCAATTTTTATTCAAATTACATGATTAAATGTACATATATCATCATATATTAGTATCTATCTACTTATTATGTCCAAAGATTTGATTAGAAATTGATTTGAGAAATTGATTCTGCGAACAGACCTGAAATTGGTCCCTGAGCCGAACGGCTGGATTTCAACAGCCGAACGGATGGATTTCATCAGCCGAACGGCTAGGCTACCTTAGCCGAACGACTGGACTTTCATAGCCGAACGGCTCGATTTCATCAGCCGAACGGCTAGGCAACCTTAGCCGAACGGCTAGACTTTCATAGCCGAACGGCTAGGTCCTTCATAGCCGAACGGCTAGACCTTTATAGCCGAACGGCCAGATTACTCAAACAGAACAAATATTAAGTAATATGAAACTATTATTTAATATATTCAATATTTAATATATATTAATTCGATAATATATAATGTATTCGTATCGTACAAAGTAAAAACATTCGCTACAAAACTTATAAGTAATGTATTATTATTGGAAATAATAATTATTATTTACATATGACAAAAAATAAAACATATTCGTTTTATTCAATCTTACTCAAACACGACGAAACCATTCGAACCATATCTGTCATTCAAACTTAAAACAAACATATATTTTTATATCTCACTAAAAGTATTTTTATAAAATACTTCGAATAAAAGTATATACGATTTCATTTTTAAAAATTTATCAATTAAAAACATTATACTACTTTTAAAAATCGGGTAAAAAAACACAGGTATTTTGTACTACGAAGGGGATCCAACCAACTCCAATAATTGGAGCCGGTCGACTACACCCAAACACACCCTCTGCTTCTCCATTTCCTTCATTATTCTCCATCTCTTCATCTCTATCTCTCGGCTCTCTCTCGATTTCTTTCAAAATCAAAAACAACAACAATAATATTACCAATGACAAGATCAGCGGCAACAATAAGCATAATCATCATCACCATCTTCATAATCTTCTTTACCTTCATCGCCAACATCATCACCATTCGGTCTCCATTTTTTTATACGTAAGGAATCACTCAATTTTTATTCAAATTACATGATTAAATGTACATATATCATGATATATATTAGTATCTATCAACTTATTATGTCCAAAGATTTGATTAGAAATTGATTTGAGAAATTTATTCTGCGAACAGACCTGAAATTGGTCCCTGAGCCGAACGGCTGGATTTCAACAGCCGAACGGATGGATTTCATCAGCCGAACGGCTAGGCTACCTTAGCCGAACGACTGGACTTTCATAGCCGAACGGCTCGATTTCATCAGCCGAACGGCTAGGCAACCTTAGCCGAACAGCTAGACTTTCATAGCCGAACGGCTAGGTCCTCCATAGCTGAACGGCTAGACCTTTATAGCCGAACGGCCAGATTACTCAAACAGAACAAATATTAAATAATATGAAACTATTATTTAATATATTCAATATTTAATATATATTAATTCGATAATATATAATGTATTCGTATCGTACAAAGTAAAAACATTCGCTACAAAACTTATAAGTAATGTATTATTATTGGAAATAATTATTATTATTTACATTTGACAAAAAAATAAAAAATATTCGTTTTATTCAATCTTACTCAAACACGACGAAACCATTCGAACCATATCTGTCATTCAAACTTAAAACAAAGATATATTTTTATATCTCACTAAAAGTATTTTTATAAAATACTTCGAATAAAAGTATATACGATTTCATTTTTAGAAATTTATCAATTAAAAACATTATACTACTTTTACGATCGGGTACAAAAACACAGGTATTCTGTACTACGAAGGGGATCCAACCAACTCCATTAATTGGAGCCGGTCGACTACACCCAAACACACCATCTGCTTCTCCATGTCCTTCATCATTCTCTATCGCTTCATCTCTATCTCTCGGCTCTCTCTCACGATCTCTTTCAAAATCAAAAACAACAACAATAATATTACCAATAACAAGATAGCAGCAGCAATAAGCATCATCATCATCATCACCATCTTAATCATCATCTTCACCTTCATCGCCATCATCATCACCATTCGGTCTCCATTTTTTTATTCATAAGGAATCACTCACTTATTATTCAAATTATATGTTTAAATGTACATATATCATCACTAGTATCGATCAACTTATTATGTCCAAAGATTTGATTAGGAACTTATTCTGCGAACAGACCTGAAATTTGTCCCTGAGCCGAACGGCTAGATTTCATCAGTCGAACGGCTGGATTTCATCTGCCGAACGGCTAGGCTACCTTAGCCGAACGACTGGACTTTCATAACCGAATGGCTAGGTCCTCCATAGCCGAACGGCTAGACCTTTATAGCCGAATGGCTAGATTACTCAAACAGAACAAATATTAAGTAATATGAAACTATTATTTAATATATTCAGTATTTATTATATATTAATTTGATAATATATAAAGTATTCGTATCGTACAAAGTAAAAACATTCGCAACAAAACTTATAAGTAATGTATTATTATTGGAAATAATAATTATTATTTACATTTGACAAAAAAATAAAACATATTCTTTTTATTCAATCTTACTCAAACGCGACAAAACCATTCGAACCATATCCGTCATTCAAACTTAAAACAAAGATATATTTTTATATCTCACTAAAAGTATTTTTATAAAATACTTTGAATAAAAGTATATACAATATCATTTCTAGAAATTTATCAATTAAAAACATTATACTACTTTTACGATCGGGTACAAAAATATGGGTATTTTGTACTACGAAGGGGAGCCAACCAACTCCAATAATTGGAGCCGGTCGACTACACCCAAACACACCCTCTGCCTCTCCATTTCCTTCATTATTCTCCATCTCTTCATCTCTATCTCTCGGCTCTCTCTCGATTTCTTTCAAAATCAAAAACAACAACAATAATATTACCAATGACAAGATCAGCAGCTGCAATAAAATCATCATCATCACCATCTTCATAATCTTCTTTACCTTCATCGCCAACATCATCACCATTCGGTCTCCATTTTTTTATACGTAAGGAATCACGCAATTTTTATTCAAATTACATGATTAAATGTACATATATCATCATATATTAGTATCTATCAACTTATTATGTCCAAAGATTTGATTAGAAATTGATTTGAGAAATTGATTCTGCGAAAAGACCTGAAATTGGTCCCTGAGCCGAACGGCTGGATTTCAATAGCCGAACGGATGGATTTCATCAGCCGAACGGCTAGGCTACCTTAGCCGAACGAATGGACTTTCATAGCCGAACGGCTCGATTTCATCAGCCGAACGGCTAGGCAACCTTAGCCGAACGGCTAGACTTTCATAGCCGAACGGCTAGGTCCTCCATAGCCGAACGGCTAGACCTTTATAGCCGAACGGCCAGATTACTCAAACAGAACAAATATTAAGTAATATGAAACTATTATTTAATATATTCATTATTTATTATATATTAATTCGATAATATATAATGTATTCGTATCGTACAAAGTAAAAACATTCGCTACAAAACTTATAAGTAATGTATTATTATTGGAAATAATAATTATTATTTACATTTGACAAAAAAATAAAACATATTCGTTTTATTCAATCTTACTCAAACACGACGAAACCATTCGAACCATATCTGTCATTCAAACTTAAAACAAAGATATATTTTTATATCTCACTAAAAGTATTTTTATAAAATACTTCGAATAAAAGTATATACGATTTCATTTTTTGAAATTTATCAATTAAAAACATTATACTACTTTTAAAAATCGGGTACAAAAACACAGGTATTTTGTACTACGAAGGGGATCCAACCAACTCCAATAATTAGAGCCGGTCGACTACACCCAAACACACCCTCTGCTTCTCCTTTTCCTTCTTCATTCTCCATCTCTTCATCCCTATCTCTCGGCTCTCTCTCGATCTCTTTCAAAATCAAAAACAACAACAATAATATTACCAAAACAAGATCAGCAGCAGCAATAAGCATCATCATCATCACCATCTTCATCATCTTCTTCACCTTCATCGCCATCATCATCACCATTCGGTCTCCATTTTTTTATACGTAAGAAATCACTCACTTTTTATTCAAATTACATGTTTAAATGTACATATATCATCATATATTAGTATCTATCAACTTATTATTTCCAAAGATTTGATTAGAAATTGATTTGAGAAATTGATTCTGCGAACAGACCTGAAATTGGTCCCTAAGCCGAACGGCTGGATTTCATCAGCCGGACGACTAGGCTACCTTAGCCGAACGGCTGGACTTTCATAGCCGAACGGCTAGGTCTTCCATAGCCGAACGACTAGACCTTTATAGCCGAACGGCTAGATTACTCAAACACAACAAATATTAAGTAATATGAAATTATTATTTAATATACTCAGTATTTATTATATATTAATTCGATAATATATAAAGTATTCGTATCATACAAAGTAAAAACATTCGCGACAAAACTTATAAGTAATGTATTATTATTGGAAATAATAATTATTATTTACATTTGACAAAAAAAATAAAACATATTTGTTTTATTCAATCTTATTCAAACGCGACGAAACCATTCGAACCATATCCGTCATTCAAACTTAAAACAAAGATATATTTTTATATCTCATTAAAAGTATTTTTATAAAATACTTCGAATAAAAGTATATACGATATCATTTTTAGAAATTTATCAATTAAAAACATTATATAACTTTTACGATCGGGTACAAAAATATGGGTATTTTGTACTACGAAGTGGAGCCAACCAACTCCAATAATTGGAGCCGGTCAACTACACCCAAACACACCCTCTGCTTCTCCAATTCCTTCATTATTCTCCATCTCTTCATCTCTATCTCTCGGCTCTCTCTCGATCTTTTTCAAAATCAAAAACAACAACAATAATATTACCAATGACAAGATCAGCTGCAGCAATAAGCATCATCATCATCACCATCTTCATAATCTTCTTCACCTTCATCGCCAACATCATCACCATTCGGTCTCCATTTTTTTATACGTAAGGAATCACTCAATTTTTATTCAAATTACATGATTAAATGTACATATATCATCATATATTAGTATCTATCAACTTATTATGTCCAAAGATTTGATTAGAAACTGATTTGAGAAATTGATTCTGCGAACAGACCGGAAATTGGTCCCTGAGCCGAACGGCTGGATTTCATCAGCCGAACGAATGGATTTCATCAGCCGAACGGCTAGGCTACCTTAGCCGAACGGCTGGACTTTCATAGCCGAACGGCTCGATTTCATCAGCCGAACGGCTAGGCAACCTTAGCCGAATGGCTAGACTTTCATAGCCGAACGGCTAGGTCCTCCATAGCCGAACGGCTAGACCTTTATAGCCGAACAGCCAGATTACTTAAACAGAACAAATATTAAGTAATATGAAACTATTATTTAATATATTCAGTATTTATTATATATTAATTCAATAATATATAAAGTATTCGTATCGTACAAAGTAAAAACATTCGCAACAAAACTTATAAGTAATGTATTATTATTGGAAATAATAATTATTATTTACATTTGACAAAAAAATAAAAGATATTCGTTTTATTCAATCTTACTCAAACACGACGAAACCATTCGAACCATATCTATTATCAAACTTAAAACAATGATATATTTTTATATCTCACTAAAAGTATTTTTATAAAATACTTCGAATAAAAGTATATACGATTTCATTTTTAGAAATTTATCAATTAAAAACATTATACTACTTTTACGATCGAGTACAAAAACACGGGTATTTTGTACTACGAAGGGGATCCAACCAACTCCAATAATTGGAGCCGGTCGACTACACACAAACACACCCTCTGCTTCTCCATGTCCTTCATCATTCTCCATCTCTTTATCTCTATCTCTCGGCTCTCTCTCTCGATCTCTTTCAAAATCAAAAACAACAACAATAATACTACCAATAACAAGATAGCAGCAGCAATAAGCATCATCATCATCACCATCTTAATCATCTTCTTCACCTTCATCGCCATCATCATCACCATTCGGTCTCCATTTTTTTATACGTAAGGAATCACTCACTTTTTATTCAAATTATATGTTTAAATGTACATATATCATCATATATTAGTATCTATCAACTTATTATGTCCAAAGATTTGATTAGGAATTGATTCTGCGAACAGACCTGAAATTGGTCCCTGAGCCGAACGGCTGAATTTCATCAGTCGAACGGCTGGATTTCATCAGCCGAACGGCTAGGCTACCTTAGCCGAACGGCTGGACTTTCATAATCGAACGGCTAGGTCCTCCATAGCCGAACGACTAGACCTTTATAGCCGAACGGCTAGATTACTCAAACAGAACAAATATTAAGTAATATGAAACTATTATTTAATATATTCAGTATTTATTATATATTATTTTTATAATATATAAAGTATTCGTATCGTACAAAGTAAAAACATTCGCAACAAAACTTATAAGTAATGTATTATTATTGGAAATAATAATTATTATTTACATTTGACCAAAAAATAAAATATATTCGTTTTATTCAATCTTACTCGAACGCGACAAAACCATTCGAACTATATCCGTCATTCAAACTTTAAACAAAGATATATTTTTATATCTCACTAAAAGTATTTTTATAAAATACTTCGAATAAAAGTATATACGATATCATTTTTAGAAATTTATCAATTAAAAACATATACTACTTTTACGATCGGGTACAAAAATATGGGTATTTTGTACTACGAAGGGGAGCCAACCAACTACAATAATTGGAGTCGGTCGACTACACCCAAACACACCCTCTGCTTCTCCATTTCCTTCATTATTCTCCATCTCTTCATCTCTCTCTCTCGGCTCTCTCTCGATCTCTTTCAAAATCAAAAACAACAACAATAATATTACCAATGACAAGATCAGTAGCAGCAATAAGCATCATCATCATCACCATCTTCATAATCTTCTTCACCTTCATCGCCATCATCATCACCATTCGGTCTCCATTTTTTTATACGTAAGGAATCACACAATTTTTATTCAAATTCCATGATTAAATGTACATATATCATCATATATTAGTATCTGTCAACTTATTATGTCCAAAGATTTGATTAGAAATTGATTTGAGAAATTGATTATGCGAACAGACCTGAAATTAATCCCAGAGCCGAACTGCTAGATTTCATCAGCCGAACGGCTGGATTTCATCAGCCGAACGGCTAGGCTACCTTAGCCGAACGGCTGGACTTTCATAGCCGAACGGCTCGATTTCATCAGCCGAACGGCTACGCAACCTTAGCCGAACGGCTAGACTTTCATAGCCGAACGGCTAGGTCCTCCATAGCCGAACGACTAGATTACTCAAACAGAAAAAATATTAAGTAATATGAAACTATTATTTAATATATTCAGTATTTATTATATATTAATTCGATAATATATAAAGTATTCGTATCGTACAAAGTAAAAATATTCGCGACAAAACTTATAAGTAATGTATTATTATTGGAAATAATAATTATTATTTACATTTGACAAAATAATAAAACATATCCATTTTATTCAATCTTAGTCAAACGCGACAAAACCATTCGAACCATATCTGTCATTTAAACTTAAAACAAAGATATATTTTTATATCTCACTAAAAGTAATTTTATAAAATACTTCGAATAAAAGTATATACGATTTCATTTTTAAAAATTTATCAATTATAAACATTATACTACTTTTACGATCGGGTACAAAAACATGGGTATTTTGTACTACGAAGAGGAGCCAACCAACTCCAATAATTGGAGCCGGTCGACTACACCCAAACACACCCTCTGCTTCTCCATTTCCTTCTTCATTCTCCATCTCTTCATCTCTATCTCTCGGCTCTCTCTCGATCTCTTTCAAAATCAAAAACAACAACAATAATATTATAAAAATGAAATCGTATATATTAATTGTATATACTTTTATTAATTGATAAATTTCAAAATCAAAAACATATCATTGTTATTGGTAATATCATTGTGATGATGATGGCGATGAAGGTGAAGAAGATGATTAAGATGGTGATGATGATGATGCTTATTGCTGCTGCTATCTTGTTATTGGTAATATTATTGTTGTTGTTTTTGATTTTGAAAGAGATCGAGAGAGAGAGAGCCGAGAGATAGAGATAAAGAGATGGAGAATGATGAAGGACATGGAGAAGCAGAGGGTGTGTTTGTGTGTAGTCGACCGGCTCCAATTATTGGAGTTGGTTGGATCCCCTTCGTAGTACAAAATACCCGTGTTTTTGTACTCGATCGTAAAAGTAGTATAATGTTTTTAATTGATAAATTTCTAAAAATGAAATCGTATATACTTTTATTCGAAGTATTTTATAAAAATACTTTTAGTGAGATATAAAAATATATCATTGTTTTAAGTTTGATGATTGATATGGTTCGAATGGTTTCGTCGTGTTTGAGTAAGATTGAATAAAACGAATATCTTTTATTTTTTTGTCAAATGTAAATAATAATTATTATTTCCAATAATAATACATTACTTATAAGTTTTGTTGCGAATGTTTTTACTTTGTACGATACGATTACTTTATATATTATCGAATTAATATATAATAAACACTGAGTATATTAAATAATAGTTTCATATTACCTAATATTTGTTCTGTTTGAGTAATCTAGCCATTCGGCTATAAAGGTCTAGTCGTTCTGCTATGGAGGACCTAGCTGTTCGGCTATGAAAGTCCAGCCGTTCGGCTAAGGTAGCCTAGCCGTTAGGCTGATGAAATCCAGCCATTCGGCTCAGGGACCAATTTCCGGTCTGTTCGCAAAATCAATTTCTCAAATCAATTTCTAATCAATACTTTGGACATAATAAGTTGATAGATATTAATATATGATGATATATGTACATTTAAACATGTAATTTGAATAAAAAGTGAGTGATTCCTTACGTATAAAAAAATGGAAACCGAATGGTGATGATGATGGCGATGAAGGTGAAGAAGATGATGAAGATGGTGATGATGATGATGCTTATTGCTGCTGTTGATCTTGTTATTGGTAATATTATTGTTGTTGTTTTTGATTTTGATAGAGATCGAGAGAGAGCCGAGAGATAGAGATGAAGAGATGGAGAATGATGAAGGAAATGGAGAAGCAGAGGGTGTGTTTGGGTGTAGTCGACCGGCTCCAATTATTGGAGTTGGTTGGCTCCCCTTCATAGTACAAAATACACGTGTTTTTGTACCCGATCGTAAAAGTAGTATAATGTTTTTAATTGATAAATTTCTAAAAATGAAATCGTATATACTTTTATTCAAAGTATTTTATAAAAATACTTTTAGTGAGATATAAAAATATATCTTTATTTTAAGTTTGAATGACGGATATGGTTCGAATGGTTTCGTCGTGTTTGAGTAAGATTGAATAAAACGAATATGTTTTATTTTTTTGTCAAATGTAAATATTAATTATTATTTCCAATAATAATACATTACTTATAAGTTTTGTCGTGAAAGTTTTTACTTTGTACGATACGAATACTTTATATATTATCGAATTAATATATAATAAATACTGAATATATTAAATAATATTTTCATATTACTTAATATTTGTTCTGTTTGAGTAATCTAGCCGTTCGGCTATAAAGGTCTAGCCGTTCGGCTATGGAGGACCTAGTCGTTCGGCTATGAAAGTCTAGCCGTTCGGCTAAAGTTGCCTAGCCGTTCGGCTAAAGTTGCCTAGCCGTTCGGCTTATGAAATCGATCCGTTCGGTTATGAAAGTCCAGCCGTTCGGCTAAGGTAGCCTAGCCGTTCGGCTGATGAAATCCAGCCGTTCGGCTCAGGGACCAATTTCAGGTCTGTTCGTATAATCAATTTCTCAAATCAATTTCTAATCAAATCTTTGGATATAATAAGTTGATAGATACTAATATATGATGATATATGTACATGTAATCATATAATTTGAATAAAAATTGAGTGATTCCTTACGTATAAAAAAATGGAGACCGAATGGTGATGATGATGGTGATGAAGTTTAAGAAGATTAGGAAGATGGTGATGATGATGATGCTTATTGCTGCTGCTGGTCTTGTCATTGGTAATATTATTGTTGTTGTTTTTGATTTTGAAAGAGATCGAGAGGGAGCCGAGAGATAGAGATGAAGAGATGGAGAATAATGAAGGAAATGGAGAAGCAAAGGGTGTGTTTGGGTGTAGTCGACCGGCTCCAATTATTAGAGTTGGTTGGCTCCCCTTCGTAGTACAAAATACCAATATTTTTGTACCGATCGTAAAAGTAGTATAATGTCTTTAATTGATAAATTTCTAAAAATGATATCGTATATACTTTTATTCGCAAGCTCGACGCGAACGTCGAATCGTTGTGCGAAAGTCGTTCGGCTCGCAAGCTCGGCTCGCAAGGGTTCGGTTCGCAGCTCGGTTCGGTTCGCATCGCGAGCTCGGTTCGCAGCTCGGTTCGGTTCGCATCGTGAGCTCGGTTCGCAGCTTGGCTCGGTTCGCAGCTTGGCTCGGTTCGCAAGAAGAACAGATCTCAGCTCGCAGAACGAGCTGTTCGTATTTTTAGCTTAAAAAATGCATTTTTAAGTCGGTTTTTGGACATAATAAGTTGATAGAACACTAAAACATGATGTATTAAGTATTGCAAACACGAAATATCAAAGGAAATGGCAAAATCTAAGAGTTTGCGGGATTATCGGGTCCTTACAAGGTTGTTGCATGAGGAATCCGAGAAGATGGTTGTGTAGCTTTCGTCGTGGTGATCGTTTTTCTCTAAATGAGCTCGGTGATTTATTGCGTTTTTGTGGTAGTATTTGTGTGATTTGTGATGGTGGTGATGGTGGTGGTGGAGGTGGTTTTTGAGAGAGATAAAAGAGGAGATAAGATGATGGTGAAAATGAGAGGGGAGGGGGTGTTTGGGGCTGATTTTTGTTCAACAAAGAGAGGGGATTTTTGTCCCAAATTGTGGTATTTTACCCGTGTTTGTTTACCCGATCGTTAACTATTATAATATTTTTAAATGAATAATTTTTAATTACGTATTTGAATATATTTTTAGTTGAGATATTTTATAAAAGTAAATTTAATTAATTTGTAAAATTATAACTTTGTTTTGTTTCAGTTGTACGAAATAAGTGTTATACGATTCGAAATACTTGTTAAATATTATCAACATAATATTTAATAAACGTTTATGTTATTTAATAATCTCATTTTATTAAATAATTTTGATCACCAACAGTCGTATATTTTTGTCGCGCTTGTTCCAATTGTTTCGTACGTAATTATAACAAATTACGAAATGTAATACAATGCGTATTAACTAGTTGGGCTTTGCTAGACTTACCTCTAAAATGTGTTATGAATTCACTCAAGTAGGAAATTAGCCTAATAATGCAAGTGTTTAGCGTATGTAATCGTGTTTAAATTTGTGGGGTGTCACATATTCGAAGTATTTTATAAAAATACTTTTAGTGAGATATATAAATATATCTTTGTTTTAAGTTTGAATGACGGATATGGTTCGAATGGTTTCGTCGCGTTTGAGTAAGATTGAATAAAACGAATATGTTTTATTTTTTTGTCAAATGGAAATAATAATTATTATATCCAATAATAATACATTACTTATAAGTTTTGTCGCGAATGTTTTTACTTTGTATGATACGAATACTTTATATATTATCGAATTAATATATAATAAATACTGAGTATATTAAATAATAATTTCATATTACTTAATATTTGTTCTGTTTGAGTAATCTAGCCGTTCGACTATAAAGATCTAGTCGTTCGGCTATGGAGGACCTAGCCGTTCGGCTATGAAAGTCAAGCCGTTCAGATATAATAGCCTAGTCGTCCGGCTGATGAAATCCAGCCGTTCGGCTTAGAGACCAATTTCAGGTCTGTTCGCAGAATCAATTTGTCAAATCAATTTCTAATCAAATCTTTGGAAATAATAAGTTGATAGATACTAATATATGATGATATATGTACATTTAAACATGTAATTTGAATAAAAAGTGAGTGATTTCTTACGTATAAAAAAATGGAGACCGAATGGTGATGATGATGGCGATGAAGGTGAAGAAGTTGATGAAGATGGTGATGATGATGATGCTTATCGACTACACCCAAACACACCCTCTGCTTCTCCATTTCCTTCATCATTCTCCATCTCTTCATCTCTATCTCTCAGCTCTCTCTCGATCTCTTTCAAAATCAAAAACAATAACAATAATATTACCAATAACAAGATCAGTAGCAGCAGTAAGCATCATCATCATCACCATCTTCTTCATCTTCTTCACCTTCATCTCCATCATCATCACCATTCGGTCTCCATTACATTATTCGTATGGAATCACTCACTTTTTATTCAAATTACATGTTTAAATGTACATATATCATCATATATTAGTATCTATTAACTTATTATGTCCAAAGATTTGATTAGAAATTGATTCTGCGAATAGATCTGAAATTGGTCCCTGAGCCGAACTGCTGGATTTCATCAGCCGAACGGCTAGGCTACCTTAGCCGAACGGCTGGACTTTCATAGCCGAACGGCTCGATTTCATCAGCCGAACGGCTAGGCAACCTTAGCCGAACGGCTAGACTTTCATAGCCGAACGACTAGGTCCTCCATAGCCGAACGGCTAGACCTTTATAGCCGAACGGCTAGATTACTCAAACAGAACAAATATTATGTAATATGAAACTCTTATTTAATATACTCATTGTTTATTATATATTAATTCGATAATATATAAAGTATTCGTATCGTACAAAGTAAAAACATTCGCGAAAAAACTTATAAGTAATGTATTATTATTGGAAATAATAACTATTATTTACATTTGACAAAAAAATAAAACATATTCGTTTTATTCAATCTTACTCAAACACGATGAAACCATTCGAACCATTTCCGTCATTCAAAGTTAAAACAAAGATATATTTTTATATCTCACTAAAAGTATTTTTATAAAATACTTCGAATAAAAGTATACACGATTTCATTTTTAGAAATTTATCAATTAAAAACAGTATACTACTTTTACGATCGGGTACAAAAAAATGGGTATTTTGTACTACGAAGGGGAGCCAACCAACTCCAATAATTGGAGCTGGTCGACTACACCCAAACACACGCTCTGCTTCTCCATTTCCTTCATCATTCTCCATCTCTTCATCTCTATCTCTCGGCTCTCTCTCGATCTCTTTCAAAATCAAAAACAATAACAATAATATTACCAATAACAAGATCAGCAGCAGCAATAAGCATCATCATCATCACCATCTTCATCATCTTCTTCACCTTCATCTACATCATCATCACCATTCGGTCTCCATTTTTTTATACGTAAGGAATCACCCACTTTTTATTCAAATTACATGTTTAAATGTACATATATCTTCATATATTTGTATCTATCAACTTATTATGTCCAAAGATTTGATTAGAAATTGATTTGAGAAATTGATTCTCTAAACAGACCTGAAATTGGTCCCTGAGCCGAACGGATGGATTTCATTATCCGAATGGCTAGGCTACCTTAGCCGAACGGCTGGACTTTTATAGCCGAACGGCTAGGTCCTCCATAGCCGAACGGCTAGGTCCTCCATAGACGAACGGGTAGACCTTCAATGCCGAACGGCTAGATTAATCAAACAGAACAAATATTAAGTAATATGAAACTATTATTTAATACACTCAGTATTTATAATATATTAATTCGATAATATATAAAGTATTCGTATCGTACAAAGTAAAAACATTCACGACAAAACTTATAAGTAATGTATCATTATTGGAAATAATAACTATTATTTACATTTGACAAAAATAATAAAAGATATTCGTTTTATTCAATCTTACTCAAACGCGACGAAACCATTCGAACCATATCCGTCATTCAAACTTAAAACAAAGGTATATTTTTATATCTCACTAAAAGTATTTTCATAAAATACTTCGAATAAAAGTATATACGATTTCATTTTTAGAAATTTATCAATTAAAAACATTATACAACTTTTACGATCGGGTACAAAAACACGGGTATTTTATACTACGAAGGGGAGCTAACCAACTCCAATAATTGGAGCTGGTCGACTACACCCAAACACACCCTCTGCTTCTCCATTTCCTTCATCATTCTCCATCTCTTCATCTCTATCTCTCGGCTCTCTCTCGATCTCTTTAAAAATAAAAAACAACAACAATAATATTACCAATAACAAGATCAGCAGCAGCAATAAGCATCATCATCATCACCATCTTCATCAACTTCTTCACCTTCATCGCCATCATCATCACCATTCGGTCTTCATTTTTTTATACGTAAGGAATCACTCACTTTTTATTCAAATTACATGTTTAAATGTACATATATCATAATATATTAGCATCTATCAACTTATTATGTCCAAAGATTTGATTAGAAATTGATTTGAGAAATTGATTTTGCGAACAGACCTGAAATTGGACCCTAAGCCGAACGGCTGGATTTCATCAGCCGAACGGCTGGATTTAATCAACCAAACGGCTGAACTTTCATAGCCGAACGGCTAGGTCCTCCATAGCCGAACAGCTAGACCTTTATAGCCGAACGACTAGATTACTCAAACAGAGCAAATATTAAGAAAAATGAAACTATTAATAAATATACTCAGTGTTTATTATATATTAATTTGATAATATGTAAAGTATTCATATCGTACAAAGTAAAAACATTCGCGATAAAACTTATAAGTAATGTATTATTATTGGAAATAATATTTATGATTTACATTTGACAAAAAAATAAAACATATTCGTTTTATTTAATCTTACTCAAAGACGACAAAACCATTCGAACCATATCCGTCATTCAAACTTAAAACAAACATATATTTTTATATCTCACTAAAAGTATTTTTATAAATTACTTCGAATAAAAGTATATACGATTTAATTTTTAGAAATTTATCAATTAAAAACATTATACTACTTTTACGATCGGGTACAAAAACACAGGTATTTTGTACTACGAAAGAGAGCCAACCAACTCCAATAATTGGAGCCGGTCAACTACACCCAAACATACCCTTTGCTTCTCTATTTCCTTCATCATTCTCCATCTCTTCGTCTCTATCTCTCGGCTCTCTCTCGATCTCTTTCAAAATCAAAAACAACAACAACAATATTACCAATAACAAGATCAGCAACAACAATAAGCATCATCATCATCACCATCTTCATCATCTTCTTCATCTTCATCGCCATCGTCATCACATTTCGGTCTCCATTTTTTTATACGTAAGGAATCACTCACTTTTTATTCAAATTACATGTTTAAATGTACATATATCATCATATATTAGTATGTATCAACTTATTATGTCCAAAAATTTGATTAGAAATTGATTTGAGAAATTGATTCTGCGAACAGACCTGAAATTGGTCCCTGAGCCGAACGGCTGGATTTCATCAGCCGAACAACTGGACTTTCATAGCCGAACGGCTAGGTCCTCCATAGCCTAACGGCTTGACCTTTATAGCCGAACGACTAGATTACTTTAACAGAACAAATATTAAGTAATATGAAACTATTATTTAATATACTCAGTGTTTATTATATATTAATTTGATAATATATAAAGTATTCGTATCGTACAAAGTAAAAACATTCGCGACAAAACTTATAAGTAATGTATCATTATTGGAAATAATAATTATGATTTACATTTGACAAAAAAAAAACATATTCGTTTTATTCAATCTTACTCAAACGCGACGAAACCATTCGAACCATATCCGTCATTCAAACTTAAAACAAAGATATATTTTTATATCTCACTAAAAGTATTTTCATAAAATAATTCGAATAAAAGTATATACAATTTCATTATTAGAAATTTATCAATTGAAAACATTATACTACTTCTACGATCGGGTACAAAAACACGGATATTTTGTACTACGAAGGGGAGCCAACCAACTCCAATAATTGAAGCCGGTCGACTACACCCAAACACACCCTCTGCTTCTCCATTTCCTTCATCATTCTCCATCTCTTCATCTCTATCTCTCGGCTCTCTCTCGATCTCTTTCAAAATCAAAAACAACAACAATAATATTAACAATTACAAGATCAGAATAGCAATATGCATCATCATCATCACCATCTTCATCAACTTCTTCACCTTCATCGCCATCATCATCACCATTCGGTCTCCATGTTTTTATACGTAAAGAATCACTCACTTTTTATTCAATCTACATGTTTAAATGTACATATATCATCTTATATTAGTATCTATCAACTTATTATGTCCAAAGATTTGATTAGAAATTGATTTTGCGAACAGACCTGAAACTGGTCCATGAGCCGAACGGCTGGATTTCATCAGCCGAACGGCTGGATTTCATCAGCCGAACGGCTGGACTTTCATAGCCGAACAGCTAGGTCCTCCATAGCCGAACGGCTAGACCTTTATAGCCGAACGACTAGATTACTCAAACAGAACAAATATTAAGTAATATGAAACTATTATTTAATATACTCAGTGTTTATTATATATTAATTTGATAATATTTAAATTATTCATGTAGAACAAAGTAAAAATATTCGCGTCAAAACTTATAAGTAATGTATTATAATTGGAAATAAAACATATTATTTACATTTGACAAAACAATAAAACATATTCGTTTTATTCAATCGTACTCAAACACGACGAAACCATTCGAACCATATTCGTCATTCCAACATAAAACAAAGATATATTTTTATATCTCACTAAAAGTATTTTTATAAAATACTTCGAATAAAAGTATATACGATTTCATTTTTAGAAATTTATCAATTAAAAACATTATACTACTTTTACGATCGGGTATAAAACACGGGTATTTTGTACTACGAAGGGGAGCCAGCCAACTCCAATAATTGGAGCCGGTCGACTACACCTAAACACACCCTCTGCTTCTCCATTTCCTTCATCATTCTCCATCTCTTCATCTCTATCTCTCGGCTCTCTCTCGATCTCTTTGAAAATCAAAAACAACAACAATAATATTACCAATAACAAGATCAGCAGTAGCAATAAGCATCATCATCATCACCATCTTCATCATCTTCTTCACCTTCATCGCCATCATCATCACCATTCGGTCTCCATTTTTTTATACGTCAGGAATCAGTCACTTTTTATTCAAATTAAATGTTTAAATGTACATATATCATCATATATTAGTATCTATCAACTTATTATGTCCAAAGATTTGATTAAAAATTGATTTGAGAAATTGATTCTGCGAACATACCTGAAATTGGTCCCTGAGCCGAACGGCTAGATTTCATCAGCCGAACGGCTGGACTTTCATAGCCGAACGGCTAGGTCCTCCATAGCCGAACGGCTAGACCTTTATAGCCGAACGACTAGATTACTCAAACAGAACAAATATTAAGTAATATGAAACTATTATTTAATATACTCAGTGTTTATTATATATTAATTTGATAATATATAAAGTATTCATATCGTACAAAGTAAAAATATTCGCGTCAAAATTTATAAGTAATGTATTTTAATTGGAATTAAAAATTATGATTTACATTTGACCAAAAAATAAAACATATTCGTTTTATTCAATCTTACTCAAACGCGACGAAACCATTCGAACCATATCCGTCATTCCAACATAAAACAAAGATATATTTTTATATCTCACTAAAAGTATTTTTATAAAATACTTCGACTAAATGTATACATGATTTCATTTTTAGAAATTTATCAATTAAAAACATTATACTACTTTTACGATCGGGTATAAAACACGGGTATTTTGTACTACGAAGGGGAGCCAGCCAAATCCAATAATTGGAGCCGGTCGACTACACCCAAACACACCCTCTGCTTCTCCATTTCCTTCATCATTCTCCATCTCTTCAACTTATTATGTCCAAAGATTTGATTAGAAATTGATTTGAGAAATTGATTTGCGAACAGACCTTAAATTGGTCCCTGAGCCGAACGGCTGGATTTCATCAGCCGAACGGCTGGACTTTCATAGCCGAACGGCTAGGTCCTCCATAGCCGAACGGCTAGACCTTTATAGCCGAACGGCTAGACCTTTATAGCCGAACGACTAGGTTACTCAAACAGAACAAATATTAAGTAATATGAAACTATTATTTAATATACTCAGTGTTTATTTTATATTAAATTGATCATATATAAAGTATTCATATCGTACAAAGTAAAAATATTCGCGACAAAACTTATAAGTAATGTATTATTAAATAATAATTATTATCTACATTTGAAAAAAAAATAAAACATATTCGTTTTATTCAATCTTACTCAAACGCGACGAAACCATTCGAACCATATCCGTCATTCAAACTTTAAACAAAGATATATTTTTATATCTCACTAAAAGTATTTTTATAAATAACTTCAAATATAAGTATATACGATTTCATTTTTAGAAATTTATCAATTAAAAACATTATACTACTTTTACGATCGGGTACAAAAACACGGGTAATTTGTACTACAAAGGGGAGCCAACCAACTCCAATAATTGGAGCCGGTCGACTACACCCAAACACACCCTTTGCTTCTCCATTTCCTACACATTCTCCATCTCTTCATCTCTATCTCTCGGCTCTCTCTTGATCTCTTTCAAAATCAAAAACAACAACAATAATATTACCAATAACAAGATCAGCAGCAACAATAAGCATCATCATCTTCACCATCTTGATCATCTTCTTTACCTTCATCGCCATCATCATCACCATTCGGTCTCCATTTTTTTATACGTAAGGAATTACTCAATTTTTATTCAAATTACATGTTTAAATGTACATATATCATCCTATATTAGTATCTATCAACTTATTATGTCCAAAGATTTGATTAGAAATTGATTCTGCGAACAGACATGAAATTGGTCCCTGAGCCGAACGACTAGATTTCATCAGCCGAACGGCTAGGCTACCTTAGCCGAACGGATGGACTTTCATAGCCGAACGACTAGGTCGTCCATAGCCGAACGGCTAGACCTTTATAGCCGAACGACAATATTACTCAAACAGAACAAATATTAAGTAATATGAAACTATTATTTTATATACTCAGTATTTATTATATATTAATTCGATATGATAAAAAGTATTCGTATCGTACAAAGTAAAAACTTTAGCGATAAAACTTATAAGTAATGTATTATTATTGGAAATAATAATTATTATTAACATTTGACAAAAAAATAAAACATATTCGTTTTATTCAATCTTACTCAAACGCGACGAAACCATTCGAACCATATCCGTCATTCAAACTTTAAACAAAGATATATTTTTATATCTCACTAAAAGTATTTTTATAAAATACTTCGAATAAAAGTATATACGATTTCATTTTTTGAAATTTATCAATTAAAAACATTATACTACGTTTACGATCGGGTACAAAAATACGGGTATTTTGTACTACGAAGGGGAGCCAACCAACTCCAATAATTGGAGCCGGTCGACTACACCCAAACACACCCTCTGCTTCTCCATTTCCTCATCATTCTCCATCACTTCATCTCAATCTCTCGGCTCTCTCTCGATCTCTTTCAAAATCCAAAACAAAAACAATAATATTACCAATAACAAAATCAGCAGCAACAATAAGCATCATCATCTTCACCATCTTCATCATCTTCTTCACCTTCATCGCCATCATCATCACCATTCGGTCTCCATTTTTTTATACGTAAGGAATCACTCAATTTTTATTCAATTTACATGTTTAAATATACATATATCATCCTATATTAGTATCTATCAACTTATTATGTCCAAAGATTTGATTAGAAATTGATTTGAGAATTTGATTCTGCGAACAGACATGAAATTGGTCCCTGAGCCGAACGACTGGATTTCATCAGCCGAACGACTAGGCTACCTTAGCCGAACGGATGGACTTTCATAGTCGAACGACTAGGTCCTCCATAGCCGAACTGCTAGACCTTTATAGCCGAACGACTATATTACTCAAACAGAACAAATATTAAGTAATATGAAACTATTATTTAATATACTCAGTATTTATTATATATTAATTCGATATTATAAAAAGTATTCGTATCGTACAAAGTAAAAACTTTCACGACAAAACTAATAAGTAATGTATTATTATTGGAAATAATAATTATTATCTACATTTGACAAAAAAATAAAACATATTCGTTTTATTCAATCTTACTCAAACGCGACGAAACCATTCGAACCATATCCGTCATTCAAACTTTAAACAAAGATATATTTTTATATCTCACTAAAAGTATTTTTATAAAATACTTCAAATAAAAGTATATACGATTTCATTTTTAGAAATTTATCAATTAAAAACATTATACTACTTTTACGATCGGGTACAAAAACACGGGTATTTTGTACTACGAAGGGGAGCCAACCAATTCCAATAATTGGAGCTGGTCGACTACACCCAAACACACCCTTTGCTTCTCCATTTCCTACACATTCTCCATCTCTTCATCTCTATCTCTCGGCTCTCTCTCGATCTCTTTCAAAATCAAAAACAACAACAATAATATTACCAATAACAAGATCAGCTGCAACAATAAGCATCATCATCTTCACCATCTTCATCATCTTCTTCACCTTCATCGCCATCATCATCACCATTCGGTCTCCATTTTTTTATACGTAAGGAATCACTCAATTTTTATTCAAATTACATGTTTAAATGTACATATATCATCCTATATTAGTATCTATCAACTTATTATGTCCAAAGATTTGATTAGAAATTGATTTGAGAAATTGATTCTGCGAACAGACATGAAATTGGTCCCTGAGCCGAACGGCTAGGCTACCTTAGCCTAACGGATGGACTTTCATAGCCGAACGACTAGGTCCTCCATTGCCGAACGGCTAGACCTTTATAGCCGAACGACTATATTACTCAAACAGAACAAATATTAAGTAATATGAAACTATTATTTAATATAATCAATATTTATTATATATTAATTCGATATTATAAAAAGTATTCGTATAGTACAAAGTAAATATTTTCGTGACAAAACTTATAAGTAATGTATTATTATTGGAAATAATAATTATTATTTATATTTGACAAAAAAATAAAACATATTCGTTTTATTCAATCTTACTCAAACGCGACGAAACCATTCGAACCATATCCGTCATTCAAACTTTAAACAAAGATATATTTTTATATCTCACTAATAGTATTTTTATAAATTACTTCGAATAAAAGTATATACGATTTCATTTATAGAAATTTATCAATTAAAAACATTATACTACTTTTACGATCGGGTACAAAAACACGGGTATTTTGTACTACGAAGGGGAACCAACCAACTCCAATAATTGGAGCTGGTCGACTACACCTAAACACACCCTCTGCTTCTCCATTTTCACATCATTCTCCATCTCTTCATCTCTATCTCTCGGCTCTCTCTCGATCTTTTTCAAAATCAAAAACAACAACAATAATATTACCAATAACAAGATCAGCAGCAGCAATAAGCATCAACATCATCACCATAATCATCATCTTCTTCACCTTCATCGCCATCATCATCATCACCATTCGGTCTCCATTTTTTTATACGTAAGGAATCACTCACTTTTTATTCAAATTAGATGTTTAAATGTACATATATCATCATATATTAGTATCTATCAACTTATTATGTCCAAAGATTTGATTAGAAATTGATTTAAGAAATTGATTCTGCGAACAGACCTGAAATTGGTCCCTAGGCCGAACGGCTGGATTTCATCAGCCGAACGGCTGGATTTAATTTCATCAGCCGAACGGCTGGACTTTCATATCCGAAGGGCTAGGTCCTCCATAGCCGAACGGCTAGAACTTTATACCTGAACGACTAGATTACTCAAACAGAACAAATATTAAGTAATATGAAACTATTATTTAATATACTCAGTATTTATTATATATTAATTCGATAATATATAAAGTATTCGTATGCTACAAAGTAAAAACATTCGTGACAAAACTTATAAGTAATGTATTATTATTGGAAATAATAACTATTATTTACATTTGAAAAATAAAATAAATCATATTCGTTTTATTCAATCTTAATCAAACGCGACGAAACCATTCGAACCATATCCGTCATTCAAACTTAAAACATAGATATATTTTTATATCTCACTACAAGTATTTTTATAAAATACTTCGAATAAAAGTATATACGATTTCATTTTTAGAAAATTATCAATCAAAAACATTATACTACTTTTACGATCGGGTACAAAAACACGGGTATTTTGTACTACGAAGGGGAGCCAACCAACTCCAATAATTGGAGCCGGTCGACTACACCCAAACACACTCTCTGCTTCTCCATTTCCTAATCATTCTCCATCTCTTCATCTCTATCTCTCGGCTCTCTCTCGATCTCTTTCAAAATCCAAAACAAAAACAATAATATTACCAATAACAAGATCAACAACAACAATAAGCATCATCATCTTCACCATCTTCATCATCTTCTTCACCTTCATCGCCATCATCATCACCATTCGGTCTCCATTTTTTTATACGTAAGGAATCACTCAATTTTTATTCAAATTACATGTTTAAATATACATATATCATCCTATATTAGTATCTATCAACTTATTATGTCCAAAGATTTGATTAGAAATTGATTTGAGAAATTGATTCTGCGAACAGACATGAAATTGGTCCCTGAGCCGAACGACTGGATTTCATCAGCCGAACGGCTAGGTTACCTTAGCCGAACGGATGGACTTTCATAGTCGAACGACTAGGTCCTCCATAGCCGAACGGCTAGACCTTTATAGCCGAATGACTATATTACTCAAACAGAACAAATATTAAGTAATATGAAACTATTATTTAATATACTTAGTATTTATTATATATTAATTCGATATTATAAAAAGTATTCGTATCGTACAAAGTAAAAACTTTCGCGACAAAACTAATAAGTAATGTATTATTAAATAATAACTATTATCTACATTTGAAAAAAAATAAAACATATTCGTTTTATTCAATCTTACTCAAACGCGACGAAACCATTCGAACCATATCCGTCATTCAAACTTTAAACAAAGATAAATTTTTATATCTCACTAAAAGTATTTTTATAAATAACTTCAAATATAAGTATATACGATTTCATTTTTAAAAATTTATCAATTAAAAACATTATACTACTTTTACGATCGGGTACAAAAACACGGGTATTTTGTACTACAAAGGGGAGCCAACCAACTCCAATAATTGGAGCCGGTCGACTACACCCAAACACACCCTTTGCTTCTCCATTTCCTACACATTCTCCATCTCTTCATCTCTATCTCTCGGCTCTCTCTTGATCTCTTTCAAAATCAACAACAACAACAATAATATTACCAATAACAAGATCAGCAGCAACAATAAGCATCATCATCTTCACCATCTTGATCATCTTCTTTACCTTCATCGCCATCATCATCACCATTCGGTCTCTATTTTTTTATACGTAAGGAATCACTCAATTTTTATTCAAATTACATGTTTAAATGTACATATATCATCCTATATTAGTATCTATCAACTTATTATGTCCAAAGATTTGATTAGAAATTGATTCTGTGAACAGACATGAAATTGGTCCCTGAGCCGAACGACTGGATTTCATCAGCCGAACGGCTAGGCTACCTTAGCCGAACGGCTGGACTTTCATATCCGAAGGGCTAGGTCCTCCATAGCCGAACGGCTAGAACTTTATACCTGAACGACTAGATTACTCAAACAGAACAAATATTAAGTAATATGAAACTATTATTTAATATACTCAGTATTTATTATATATTAATTCGATAATATATAAAGTATTCGTATGCTACAAAGTAAAAACATTCGTGACAAAACTTATAAGTAATGTATTATTATTGGAAATAATAACTATTATTTACATTTGAAAAATAAAATAAATCATATTCGTTTTATTCAATCTTAATCAAACGCGACGAAACCATTCGAACCATATCCGTCATTCAAACTTAAAACATAGATATATTTTTATATCTCACTACAAGTATTTTTATAAAATACTTCGAATAAAAGTATATACGATTTCATTTTTAGAAAATTATCAATCAAAAACATTATACTACTTTTACGATCGGGTACAAAAACACGGGTATTTTGTACTACGAAGGGGAGCCAACCAACTCCAATAATTGGAGCCGGTCGACTACACCCAAACACACTCTCTGCTTCTCCATTTCCTCATCATTCTCCATCTCTTCATCTCTATCTCTCGGCTCTCTCTCGATCTCTTTCAAAATCCAAAACAAAAACAATAATATTACCAATAACAAGATCAACAACAACAATAAGCATCATCATCTTCACCATCTTCATCATCTTCTTCACCTTCATCGCCATCATCATCACCATTCGGTCTCCATTTTTTTATACGTAAGGAATCACTCAATTTTTATTCAAATTACATGTTTAAATATACATATATCATCCTATATTAGTATCTATCAACTTATTATGTCCAAAGATTTGATTAGAAATTGATTTGAGAAATTGATTTTGCGAACAGACATGAAATTGGTCCCTGAGCCGAACGACTGGATTTCATCAGCCGAACGGCTAGGTTACCTTAGCCGAACGGATGGACTTTCATAGTCGAACGACTAGGTCCTCCATAGCCGAACGGCTAGACCTTTATAGCCGAATGACTATATTACTCAAACAGAACAAATATTAAGTAATATGAAACTATTATTTAATATACTTAGTATTTATTATATATTAATTCGATATTATAAAAAGTATTCGTATCGTACAAAGTAAAAACTTTCGCGACAAAACTAATAAGTAATGTATTATTAAATAATAACTATTATCTACATTTGAAAAAAAATAAAACATATTCGTTTTATTCAATCTTACTCAAACGCGACGAAACCATTCGAACCATATCCGTCATTCAAACTTTAAACAAAGATAAATTTTTATATCTCACTAAAAGTATTTTTATAAATAACTTCAAATATAAGTATATACGATTTCATTTTTAGAAATTTATCAATTAAAAACATTATACTACTTTTACGATCGGGTACAAAAACACGGGTATTTTGTACTACAAAGGGGAGCCAACCAACTCCAATAATTGGAGCCGGTCGACTACACCCAAACACACCCTTTGCTTCTCCATTTCCTACACATTCTCCATCTCTTCATCTCTATCTCTCGGCTCTCTCTTGATCTCTTTCAAAATCAACAACAACAACAATAATATTACCAATAACAAGATCAGCAGCAACAATAAGCATCATCATCTTCACCATCTTGATCATCTTCTTTACCTTCATCGCCATCATCATCACCATTCGGTCTCTATTTTTTTATACGTAAGGAATCACTCAATTTTTATTCAAATTACATGTTTAAATGTACATATATCATCCTATATTAGTATCTATCAACTTATTATGTCCAAAGATTTGATTAGAAATTGATTCTGTGAACAGACATGAAATTGGTCCCTGAGCCGAACGACTGGATTTCATCAGCCGAACGGCTAGGCTACCTTAGCCGAACGGATGGACTTTCATAGCCGAACGACTAGGTCGTCCATAGCCGAACGGCTAGACCTTTATAGCCGAACGACTATATTACTCAAACAGAACAAATATTAAGTAATATGAAACTATTATTTTATATACTCAGTATTTATTATATATTAATTCGATATTATAAAAAGTATTCGTATCGTACAAAGTAAAAACTTTAGCGATAAAACTTATAAGTAATGCATTATTATTGGAAATAATAATTATTATTAACATTTGACAAAAAAATAAAACATATTCGTTTTATTCCATCTTACTCAAACGCGACGAAACCATTCAAACCATATCCGTCATTCAAACTTTAAACAAAGATATATTTTTATATCTCACTAAAAGTATTTTTATAAAATACTTTGAATAAAAGTATATACGATTTCATTTTTTGAAATTTATCAATTAAAAACATTATACTACGTTTACGATCGGGTAAAAAAATACGGGTATTTTGTACTACGAAGGGGAGCCAACCAACTCCAATAATTGGAGCCGGTCGACTACACCCAAACACACCCTCTGCTTCTCCATTTCCTCATCATTCTCCATCACTTCATCTCTATCTCTCGGCTCTCTCTACACCTCTTTCAAAATCCAAAACAAAAACAATAATATTACCAATAACAAAATCAGCAGCAACAATAAGCATCATCATCTTCACCATCTTCATCATCTTCTTCACCTTCATCGCCATCATCATCACCATTCGGTCTCCATTTTTTTATATGTAAGGAATCACTCAATTTTTATTCAAATTACATGTTTAAATATACATATATCATCCTATATTATTATCTATCAACTTATTATGTCCAAAGATTTGATTAGAAATTGATTTGAGAAATTGATTCTGCGAACAGACATGAAATTGGTCCCTGAGCCGAACGACTGGATTTCATCAGCCGAACGGCTAGGTTACCTTAGCCGAACGGATGGACTTTCATAGTCGAACGACTAGGTCCTCCATAGCCGAACGGCTAGACCTTTATAGCCGAATGACTATATTACTCAAACAGAACAAATATTAAGTAATATGAAACTATTATTTAATATACTTAGTATTTATTATATATTAATTCGATATTATAAAAAGTATTCGTATCGTACAAAGTAAAAACTTTCGCGACAAAACTAATAAGTAATGTATTATTAAATAATAACTATTATCTACATTTGAAAAAAAATAAAACATATTCGTTTTATTCAATCTTACTCAAACGCGACGAAACCATTCGAACCATATCCGTCATTCAAACTTTAAACAAAGATAAATTTTTATATCTCACTAAAAGTATTTTTATAAATAACTTCAAATATAAGTATATACGATTTCATTTTTAGAAATTTATCAATTAAAAACATTATACTACTTTTACGATCGGGTACAAAAACACGGGTATTTTGTACTACAAAGGGGAGCCAACCAACTCCAATAATTGGAGCCGGTCGACTACACCCAAACACACCCTTTGCTTCTCCATTTCCTACACATTCTCCATCTCTTCATCTCTATCTCTCGGCTCTCTCTTGATCTCTTTCAAAATCAACAACAACAACAATAATATTACCAATAACAAGATCAGCAGCAACAATAAGCATCATCATCTTCACCATCTTGATCATCTTCTTTACCTTCATCGCCATCATCATCACCATTCGGTCTCTATTTTTTTATACGTAAGGAATCACTCAATTTTTATTCAAATTACATGTTTAAATGTACATATATCATCCTATATTAGTATCTATCAACTTATTATGTCCAAAGATTTGATTAGAAATTGATTCTGTGAACAGACATGAAATTCGTCCCTGAGCCGAACGACTGGATTTCATCAGCCGAACGGCTAGGCTACCTTAGCCGAACGGATGGACTTTCATAGCCGAACGACTAGGTCGTCCATAGCCGAACGGCTAGACCTTTATAGCCGAACGACTATATTACTCAAACAGAACAAATATTAAGTAATATGAAACTATTATTTTATATACTCAGTATTTATTATATATTAATTCGATATTATAAAAAGTATTCGTATCGTACAAAGTAAAAACTTTAGCGATAAAACTTATAAGTAATGCATTATTATTGGAAATAATAATTATTATTAACATTTGACAAAAAAATAAAACATATTCGTTTTATTCCATCTTACTCAAACGCGACGAAACCATTCAAACCATATCCGTCATTCAAACTTTAAACAAAGATATATTTTTATATCTCACTAAAAGTATTTTTATAAAATACTTCGAATAAAAGTATATACGATTTCATTTTTTGAAATTTATCAATTAAAAACATTATACTACGTTTACGATCGGGTAAAAAAATACGGGTATTTTGTACTACGAAGGGGAGCCAACCAACTCCAATAATTGGAGCCGGTCGACTACACCCAAACACACCCTCTGCTTCTCCATTTCCTCATCATTCTCCATCACTTCATCTCTATCTCTCGGCTCTCTCTCGACCTCTTTCAAAATCCAAAACAAAAACAATAATATTACCAATAACAAAATCAGCAGCAAAAATAAGCATCATCATCTTCACCATCTTCATCATCTTCTTCACCTTCATCGCCATCATCATCACCATTCGGTCTCCATTTTTTTATACGTAAGGAATCACTCAATTTTTATTCAATTTACATGTTTAAATATACATATATCATCCTATATTAGTATCTATCAACTTATTATGTCCAAAGATTTGATTAGAAATTGATTTGAGAATTTGATTCTGCGAACAGACATGAAATTGGTCCCTGAGCTGAACGACTGGATTTCATCAGCCGAACGACTAGGCTACCTTAGCCGAACGGATGGACTTTCATAGTCGAACGACTAGGTCCTCCATAACCGAACGGCTAGACCTTTATAGCCGAACGACTATATTACTTAAACAGAACAAATATTAAGTAATATGAAACTATTATTTAATATACTCAGTATTTATTATATATTAATTCGATATTATAAAAAGTATTCGTATCGTACAAAGTAAAAACTTTCACGACAAAACTAATAAGTAATGTATTATTATTGGAAATAATAATTATTATCTACATTTGACAAAAAAATAAAACATATTCGTTTTTTTCAATCTTACTCAAACGCGACGAAACCATTCGAACCATATCCGTCATTCAAACTTTAAACAAAGATATATTTTTATATCTCACTAAAAGTATTTTTATAAAATACTTCAAATAAAAGTATATACGATTTCATTTTTAGAAATTTATCAATTAAAAACATTATACTACTTTTACGATCGGGTACAAAAACACGGGTATTTTGTACTACGAAGGGGAGCCAACCAATTCCAATAATTGGAGCTGGTCGACTACACCCAAACACACCCTTTGCTTCTCCATTTCCTACACATTCTCCATCTCTTCATCTCTATCTCTCGGCTCTCTCTCGATCTCTTTCAAAATCAAAAACAACAACAATAATATTACCAATAACAAGATCAGCTGCAACAATAAGCATCATCATCTTCACCATCTTCATCATCTTCTTCACCTTCATCGCCATCATCATCACCATTCGGTCTCCATTTTTTTATACGTAAGGAATCACTCAATTTTTATTCAAATTACATGTTTAAATATACATATATCATCCTATATTAGTATCTATCAACTTATTATGTCCAAAGATTTGATTAGAAATTGATTTGAGAAATTGATTCTGCGAACAGACATGAAATTGGTCCCTGAGCCGAACGACTGGATTTCATCAGCCGAACGGATGGACTTTCATAGTCGAACGACTAGGTCCTCCATAGCCGAACGGCTAGACCTTTATAGCCGAACGACTATATTACTCAAACAGAACAAATATTAAGTAATATGAAACTATTATTTAATATACTCAGTATTTATTATATATTAATTCGATATTATAAAAAGTATTCGTATCGTACAAAGTAAAAACTTTCGCGACAAAACTAATAAGTAATGTATTATTAAATAAAAATTATTATCTACATTTGAAAAAAAAATAAAACATATTCGTTTTATTCAATCTTACTCAAACGCGACGAAACCATTCGAAACATATCCGTCATTCAAACTTTAAACAAAGATATATTTTAATATCTCACTAAAAGTATTTTTATAAATAACTTCAAATATAAGTATATACGATTTCATTTTTAGAAATTTATCAATTATAAACATTATACTACTTTTACGATCGGGTATAAAAACACGGGTATTTTGTACTACAAAGGGGAGCCAACCAACTCCAATAATTGGAGCCGGTCGACTACACCCAAACACACCCTTTGCTTCTCCATTTCCTACACATTCTCCATCTCTTCATCTCTATCTCTCGGCTCTCTCTTGATCTCTTTCAAAATCAAAAACAACAACAATAATATTACCAATAACAAGATCAGCAGCAACAGTAAGCATCATCATCTTCACCATCTTGATCATCTTCTTTACCTTCATCGCCATCATCATCACCATTCGGTCTCCATTTTTTTATACGTAAGGAATCACTTAATTTTTATTCAAATTACATGTTTAAATGTACATATATCATCCTATATTAGTATCTATCAACTTATTATGTCCAAAGATTTGATTAGAAATTGATTCTGCGAACAGACATGAAATTGGTCCCTGAGCCGAACGACTGGATTTCATCAGCCGAACGGCTAGGCTACCTTAGCCGAACGGATGGACTTTCATAGCCGAACGACTAGGTCGTCCATAGCCGAACGGCTAGACCTTTATGGACGAACGACTATATTACTCAAACAGAACAAATATTAAGTAATATGAAACTATTATTTTATATACTCAGTATTTATTATATATTAATTCGATATTATAAGAAGTATTCGTATCGTACAAAGTAAAAACTTTAGCGATAAAACTTATAAGTAATGCATTATTATTGGAAATAATAATTATTATTAACATTTGACAAAAAAATAAAACATATTCGTTTTATTCCATCTTACTCAAACGCGACGAAACAATTCAAACCATATCCGTCATTCAAACTTTAAACAAAGATATATTTTTATATCTCACTAAAAGTATTTTTATAAAATACTTCGAATAAAAGTATATACGATTTCATTTTTTGAAATTTATCAATTAAAAATATTATACTACGTTTACGATCGGGTACAAAAATACGGGTATTTTGTACTACGAAGGGGAGCCAACCAACTCCAATAATTGGAGCTGGTCGACTACACCCAAACACACCCTCTGCTTCTCCATTTCCTCATCATTCTCCATCTCTTCATCTCTATCTCTCGGCTCTCTCTCGATCTTTTTCAAAATCAAAAACAACAACAATAATATTACCAATAACAAGATCAACAGCAACAATAAGCATCATCATCTTCACCATCTTCATCATCTTCTTCACCTTCATCGCCATCATCATCGCCATTCGGTCTTCATTTTTTTATACGTAAGGAATCACTCACTTTTTATTCAAATTAGATGTTTAAATGTACATATATCATCATATATTAGTATCTATCAACTTATTATGTCCAAAGATTTGATTATAAATTGATTTAAGAAATTGATTTTGCGAACAGACCTGAAATTGGTCCCTGAGCCGAACGGCTGGATTTCATCAGCCGAACGGCTGGATTTAATTTCATCAGCCGAACAGCTGTACTTTCATATCCGAAGGGCTAGGTCCTCCATAGCCGAACGTCTAGACCTTTATACCTGAACGACTAGATTACTCAAACAGAACAAATATTAAGTAATATGAAACTATAATTTATTATACTCAGTATTTATTATATATTAATTCGGTAATATATAAAGTATTCGTATCGTACAAGTAAAATCATTCGTGACAAAATTTATAAGTAATGTATTATTATTGGAAATAATAACTATTATTTACATTTGAAATAATAAATAAAACGTATTCGTTTTATTCAATCTTAATCAAACGCAACGAAACCATTCGAACCATATCCGTCATTCAAACTTAAAGCAAAGATATATTTTTATATCTCACTAAAAGTATTTTTATAAAATACTTCGAATAAAAGTATATACGATTTCATTTTTAGAAATTTATCAATTAAAAACATTATACTACTTTGACGATCGGGTACAAAAACACGGGTATTTTATACTATGAAGGGGAGCCAACCAACTCCAATAATTGGAGCCGGTCGACTATACCCAAACACACCCTCTGCTTCTCCATTTCCTTCATCATTCTCCATCTCTTCATCTCTATCTCTCAGTTCTCTCTCGATCTCTTTCAAAATCAAAAACAACAACAATAATATTACCAATAACAAGATCAGCTACAACAATAAGCATCATCATCTTCACCATCTTCATCATCTTCTTCACCTTCATCGCCATCATCATCACCATTCGGTCTCCATTTTTTTATACGTAAGGAATCACTCAATTTTTATTCAAATTACATTTTTAAATGTACATATATCATCCTATATTAGTATCTATCAACTTATTATGTCCAAAGATTTGATTAGAAATTGATTTGAGAAATTGATTCTGCGAACAGACATGAAATTGGTCCCTGAGCCGAACGACTGGATTTCATCAGCCGAACGGCTAGGCTACCTTAGCCGAACGGATGGACTTTCATAGCCGAACGACTAGGTCGTCCATAGCCGAACGGCTAGACCTTTATAGCCGAACGACTATATTACTCAAACAGAACAAATATTAAGTAATATGAAACTATTATTGAATATAATCAGTATTTATTATATATTAATTCGATATTATAAAAAGTATTCGTATAGTACAAAGTAAATATTTTCGTGACAAAACTTATAAGTAATGTATTATTATTGGAAATAATAATTATTATTTATATTTGACAAAAAAATAAAACATATTCGTTTTATTCAATCTTACTCAAACGCGACGAAACCATTCGAACCATATCCGTCATTCAAACTTTAAACAAAGATATATTTTTATATCTCACTAATAGTATTTTTATAAAATACTTCGAATAAAAGTATATACGATTTCATTTATAGAAATTTATCAATTAAAAACATTATACTACTTTTACGATCGGGTACAAAAATACGGGTATTTTGTACTACGAAGGGGAACCAACCAACTCCAATAATTGGAGCTGGTCGACTACACCCAAACACACCTTCTGCTTCTCCATTTCCTCATTATTCTCCATCTCTTCATCTCTATCTCTCGGCTCTCTCTCGATCTTTTTCAAAATCAAAAACAACAACAATAATATTACCAATAACAAGATCAACAGCAACAATAAGCATCATCATCTTCACCATCTTCATCATCTTCTTCACCTTCATCGCCATCATCATCGCCATTCGGTCTCCATTTTTTTATACGTAAGGAATCACTCACTTTTTATTCAAATTAGATGTTTAAATGTACATATATCATCATATATTAGTATCTATCAACTTATTATGTCCAAAGATTTGATTAGAAATTGATTTAAGAAATTGATTTTGCGAACAGACCTGAAATTGGTCCCTGGGCCGAACGGCTGGATTTCATCAGCCGAACGGCTGGATTTAATTTCATCAGCCGAACAGCTGTACTTTCATATCCGAAGGGCTAGGTCCTCCATAGCCGAACTTCTAGACCTTTATACCTGAACGACTAGATTACTCAAACAGAACAAATATTAAGTAATATGAAACTATAATTTATTATACTCATTATTTATTATATATTAATTCGGTAATATATAAAGTATTCGTATCGTACAAGTAAAATCATTCGTGACAAAATTTATAAGTAATGTATTATTATTGGAAATAATAACTATTATTTACATTTGAAAAAATAAAAAAAACGTATTCGTTTTATTCAATTTTAATCAAACGCGACGAAACCATTCGAACCATATCCGTCATTCAAACTTAAAGCAAAGATATATTTTTATATCTCACTAAAAGTATTTTTATAAAATACTTCGAATAAAAGTATATACGATTTCATTTTTAGAAATTTATCAATTAAAAACATTATACTACTTTGACGATCGGGTACAAAAACACGGATATTTTATACTACGAAGGGGAGCCAACCAACTCCAATAATTGGAGCCGGTCGACTATACCCAAACACACCCTCTGCTTCTCCATTTCCTTCATCATTCTCCATCTCTTCATCTCTATCTCTCGGTTCTCTCTCGATCTCTTTCAAAATCAAAAACAACAACAATAATATTACCAATAACAAGATCAGCAGCAGCAATAAGCATCATCATCATCATCATCTTCTTCACCTTCATCGCCATCATCATCACCATTCGGTATCCATTTTTTTATACGTAAGGAATCACTCACTTTTTATTCAAATTACAAGTTTAATTATACATATATCATCATATATTAGTATCTATTAACTTATTATTTCCAAAGATTTGATTAGAAATTGATTAGAGAAATTTATTCTGCGAACAGACCTGAATTGGTCCCTGAGCCGAACGGCTGGATTTCATCAGCCGAACGACTGGATTTCATCAGCCGAACGGCTAGGCTACCTTAGCCGAACGGCTGGACTTTCATATCCAAACGGCTAAGTCCTCCGTAGCCGAACGGCTAGACCTTTATAGCCGAACGGCTAGATTACTCAAACAAAATAAATATTAAGTAATATGAAACTATTATTTAATATACTCAGTATTTATTATATATTAATTCGATAATATAGAAAATATTCGTATCTTACAAAGAAAAAACATTCGCGACAAAACTTATAAGTAATGTATTATTATTGGAAATAATAACTATTATTTACATTTGACAAAAAATAAAACATATTCGTTTTATTCAATCTTACTCAAACGTAACGAAACCATTCGAACCATATCCGTCATTCTAACTCAAAACAAAGATATATTTTTATATCTCACTAAAAGTAATTTTATAAAATACTTCGCATAAAATTATATACGATTTCATTTTTAGAAATTTATCAATTAAAAACATTATACTACTTTGACGATCGGGTATAAAAACACGGGTATTTTATGCTACGAATAGGAGCCAACCAACTCCAATAAATGGAGCCGGTCGACTATACCCAAACACACCCTCTGCTTCTCCATTTCCTTCATCTCTATCTCTCGGCTCTCTCTCGATCTCTATCAAAATAAAAAAACAACAACAATAATATTACCAATAACAACATCAGCAGCAACAATAAGCATCATCATCATCATCATCATCATCATCTTCTTCACCTTCATCGCCATCATCATCACCATTCGGTATCCATTTTTTTATACGTAAGGAATCACTCACTTTTTATTCAAATTACATGTTTAAATGTACATATATCATCATATATTACTATCTATCAACTTATTATGTTCAAAGATTTGATTAGAAATTGATTTGAGAAATTGATTCTGCGAACATACCTGAAATTGGTCCCTGAGCCGAACGGCTGGATTTCATCAGCCGAACGGCTGGATTTCATGAGCCGAACGACTAGGCTACCTTTGCCGAACATCTGGACTTTCAAAGCCGAACGGCTAGGTCCCCCATAGCCGAACAGCTAGACCTTTATAGCTGAACGGCTAGATTACTCAAACAAAACAAATATTAAGTAATATGAAACTATTATTTAATATACTCAGTATTTATTATATATTAATTCGATAATATATAAAATATTCATATCGTACAAAGTAAAAACATTCGCGACAAAACTTATAAGTAATGTATTATTATTGGAAATAATAACTATTATTTACATTTGACAAAAAAATAAAACATATTCGTTTTATTCAATCTTCCTCAAACGCAACGAAACCATTCGAACCATATCCGTCATTCTAATTCAAAACAAAGATATATTTTTATATCTCACTAAAAGTATATTTATAAAATACTTCGCATAAAATTATATACGATTTCATTTTTAGAAATTTATCAATTAAAAATATTATACTACTTTGACGATCGGGTACAAAAACACGGGTATTTTATGCTACGAAGGGGAGCCAACCAACTCCAATAAATGGAGCCGGTCGACTATACCCAAACACACCCTCTGCTTCTCCATTTCCTTCATCATTCTCCATCTCTTCATCTCTATCTCTCGGCTCTCTCTCGATCTCTATCAAAATCAAAAACATCAACAATAATATTACCAATAACAACATCAGCAGCAACAATAAGCATCATCATCATCATCATCTTCTTCTTCAGCTTCATCGCCATCATCATCACCATTCGGTATCCATTTTTTTATACGTAAGTAATCACTCACTTTTTATTCAAGTTACATCTTTAAATGTACATATATCATCATATATTACTATCTATCAACTTATTATGTTCAAAGATTTAATTAGAAGTTGATTTGAGAAATTTATTCTGCGAACATACCTGAAATTGGTCCCTGAGCCGAACGGCTGGATTTCATCAGCCGAACGACTAGGCTACCTTTGCCGAACATCTGGACTTTCAAAGCCGAACGGCTAGGTCCCCCATAGCCGAACGGCTAGACCTTTATAGCCGAACGGCTAGATTACTCAAACAAAACAAATATTAAGTAATATGAAACTATTATTTAATATACTCAGTATTTATTATATATTAATTCGATAATATATAAAATATTCGTATCGTACAAAGTAAAAACATTCGCGACAAAACTTATAAGTAATGTATTATTATTGGAAATAATAACTATTATTTACATTTGACAAAAAAATAAAACATATTCGTTTTATTCAATCTTACTCAAACGCAACGAAACCATTCGAACCATATCCGTCATTCTAACTCAAAACAAAGAAATATTTTTATATCTCACTAAAAGTATTTTTATAAAATACTTCGCGTAAAAGTATATACGATTTCATTTTTAGAAATTTATCAATTAAAAACATTATACTACTTTTATGATCGGGTACAAAAATACGGGTATTTTGTACTTGAAGGGGACCCAACCAACTCCAATAATTGGAGCCGGTCGACTACACCCAAACACACCCTCTGCTTCTCCATTTCCATCATCATTCTCCATCTCTTCATCTCTATCTCTCGGCTCTCTCTCGATCTCTTTCAAAATCAAAAACAACAACAATAATATTACCAATAACAAGATCAGCAACAGCAATAAACATCATCATGATCACCATCTTCATCATCTTCTTCACCTTCATTGCCATCATCATCACCATCCGGTCTCCATTTTTTTATACGTAAGGAATCACTCACTTTTTATTCAAGTTACATGTTAAAATGTACATATATCATCATATATTAGTATCTATCAACTTATTATGTCCAAAGATTTGATTAGAAATTGATTTGAGAAATTGATTCTGCGAACAGACCTGAAATTGGTCCCTGAATCGAACGGCTGGATTTCATCAGCCGAACGGCTGAACTTTCATAGCCGAACGGCTAGGTGCTCCATAGCCGAATGGCTAGGTCCTCCATAGCCGAACGGCTAGACCTTTATAGCCGAATGGCTAGATTGCTTAAACAGCATAAATATTAAGTAATATGAAAGTATTATTTAATATACTCAGTATTTAATATATATTAATTCGATAATATATAAAGTATTCGTATCGTACAAAGTAAAAACATTCGCGATAAAACTTATAAGTAATGTATTATTATTGGAAATAAGAATTATTATTTACATTTGACAAAAAAATAAAACATATTAGTTTTATTCAATCTTACTCAAACGCGACGAAACCATTCGAACCATATCCGTCATTCAAACTTAAAACAAAGATATATTTTTATATATCTCACTAAAAGTATTTTTATAAAATACTTCGAATAAAAGTATATACGATTTCATTTTTAGAAATTTATCAATTAAAAACATTATACTACTTTTACGATCGGGTACAAAAACACGGGTATTTTGTACTACGAAGGGGAGCCAACCAACTCCAATAATTAGAGGCGGTCGACTACACCCAAGCACACCATCTGCTTTTCCATTTCCTTCATCATTCTCCATCTCTTCATCTCTATCTCTCGGCTCTCTCTCGATCTCTTTCAAATTCAAAAACAACAACAATAATATTACCAATAACAAGATCAGCAGCAGCAATAAGCATCATCATCATCACCATCTTCATCATCTTCTTCACCTTCATCGCCATCATCATCACCATTCATTCTGCATTTTTTAATACATAAGGAATCACTCACTTTTTATTCAAATTACATGTTTAAATGTACATATATCATCATATATTAGTATCTGTTAACTTATTATGTCCAAAGATTTGTTTAAAGATTGATTTGAGAAACTGATTCTGCGAACAGACCTGAAATTGGTCCCTGAGCTGAACGGCTGGATTTCATCAGCCGAACGGCTGGATTTCATCAGCCGAACGGCTAGGCTACCTTAGCCGAACGGCTGGACTTTCATAGCCGAACGGCTAGGTCCTCCATAGCCGAACGGCTAGACCTTTATAGCCGAACGGCTAGATTACTCAAGTAGAACAAATATTAAGTAATATGAAACTATTATTTAATATACTCAGTATTTATTATATATTAATTCGATAATATATAAAGTATTCGTATCGTACAAAGTAAAAACATTCGCGACAAAACTTATAAGTAATGTATTATTATTGGAAATAATAATTATTATTTACATTTGTCAAAAAAATAAAACATATTAGTTTTATTCAATCTTACTCAAACGCGACGAAACCATACGAACCATATCCGTCATTCAAACTTAAAACAAAGATGTATTTTTATATCTCACTAAAAGTATTTTAATAAAATACTTCGAATAAAAGTATATACGATTTCATTTTTAGAAATTTATCAATTAAAAAAATTATACTACTTTTACGATCGGGTACAAAAATACGGGTATTTTTTACTATGAAGGGGAGCCAACCAACTCCAATAATTAGAGCCGGTCGACTACACCCAAGCACACCCTCTGCTTCTCCATTTCCTTCATCATTCTCCATCTCTTCATCTCTATCTCTCGGCTCTCTCTCGATCTCTTTCAAATTCAAAACCAACAACAATAATATTACCAATAACAAGATCAGCAGCAATAAGCATCATCATCATCACCATCTTCATCATCTTCTTCACCTTCATCGCCATCATCATCACCGTTCGTTCTGCATTTTTTAATACATAAGGAATCACTCAATTTTTATTCAATTTACATGTTTAAATGTACATATATCATCATATATTAGTATCTATTAACTTATTATGTCCAAAGATTTGATTAAAAATTGATTTGAAAAACTGATTCTGCGAACAGACGTGAAATTAGTCCCTGAGCTGAACGGCTGGATGTCATCAGCCGAACGGCTAGGCTACCTTAGCCGAACGGCTAGACTTTCATAGCCGAACGGCTAGGTCCTCCGTAGTCGAACGGCTAGACCTTTATAGCGGGACGGCTAGATTACTCAAACAAAACAAATATTAAGTAATATGAACCTATTATTTAATATACTCAGTATTTATTATATATTAATTTGATAATATATAAAGTATTCGTATCGTACAAAGTAAAAACATTCGCGACAAAACTTATAAGTAATGTATTATTATTGGAAATAATAACTATTATTTACATCTGACAAAAAAATAAAACATATTCGTTTTATTCAATCTTACTCAAACGCAACGAAACCATTCGAACCATATCCGTCATTCTAACTTTAAAAAAAAGATATATTTGTATATCTCACTAAAAGTATTTTTATAAAATACTTCGCGTAAAAGTATATACGATTTCATTTTTAGAAATTTATCAATTAAAAACATTATACTACTTTTATGATCGGGTACAAAAACACGGGTATTTTGTACTACGAAGGGGACCCAACCAACTCCAATAATTGGAGCCGGTCGACTACACCCAAACACACCCTCTGCTTCTCCATTTCCATCATTATTCTCCATCTCTTCATCTCTATCTCTCGGCTCTCTCTCGATCTCTTTCCAAATCAAAAACAACAACAATAATATTACCAATAACAAGATCAGTAACAACAATAAGCATCATCATGATCACCATATTCATCATCTTCTTCACCTTCATCGCCATCATCATCACCATCCGGTCTCCATTTTTTTATACGTAAGGAATCACTCACTTTTTATTCAAATTACATGTTAAAATGTACATATATCATCATATATTAGTATCTATCAACTTATTATGTCCAAAGATTTGATTAGAAATTGATTTGAGAAATTGATTCTATGAACAGACCTGAAATTGGTCCCTGAGTCGAACGGCTGGATTTAATCAGCCGAACAGCTAGACTTTCATAGGCGAACGGCTAGGTCCTCCATAGCTGAATGGCTAGACCTTTATAGCCGAACGGCTAGATTACTTAAACAGCATAAATATTAAGTAATATGAAAGTATTGTTTAATATACTCAGTATTTATTATATATTAATTCGATAATATATAAAGTATTCGTATCGTACAAAGTAAAAACATTCGCGACAAAACTTATAAGTAATGTATTATTATTGGAAATAACAATTATTATTTACATTGGACAAATAATAAAACATATTAGTTTTATTCAATCTTACTCAAACGCGACGAAACCATTCGAACCATATCCGTCATTCAAACTTAAAACAAAGATATATTTTTATATCTCACTAAAAGTATTTTTATAAAATACTTCGAATAAAAGTATATACGATTTCATTTTTAGAAATTTATCAATTAAAAACATTATACTACTTTTACGATCGGGTACAAAAACACGGGTATTTTGTACTACGAACGGGAGCCAACCAACTCCAATAATTAGAGCCGGTCGAGTACACCCAAGTACACCATCTGCTTTTCCATTTCCTTCATCATTCTTCATTTCTTCATCTCTATCTCTTGGCTCTCTCTCGATCTCTTTCAAATTCAAAAACAACAACAATAATATTACCAATAACAAGATCAGCAGCAGCAATAAGCATCATCATCATCACCATCTTCATCATCTTCTTCACCTTCATCGCCATCATCATCACCATTCATTCTGCATTTTTTAATACATAAGGAATCACTCACTTTTTATTCAAATTACATGTTTAAATGTACATATATCATCATATATTAGTATCTGTTAACTTATTATGTCCAAAGATTTGTTTAAAGATTGATTTGAGAAACTGATTCTGCGAACAGACCTGAAATTGGTCCCTGAGCTGAACGGCTGGATTTCATCAGCCGAACGGCTGGATTTCATCAGCCGAACGGCTAGGCTACCTTAGCCGAACGGCTGGACTTTCATAGCCGAACGGCTAGGTCCTCCATAGCCGAACGGCTAGACCTTTATAGCCGAACGGCTAGATTACTCAAGTAGAACAAATATTAAGTAATATGAAACTATTATTTAATATACTCAGTATTTATTATATATTAATTCGATAATATATAAAGTATTCGTATCGTACAAAGTAAAAACATTCGCGACAAAACTTATAAGTAATGTATTATTATTGGAAATAATAATTATTATTTACATTTGACAAAAAAATAAAACATATTAGTTTTATTCAATCTTACTCAAACGCGACGAAACCATACGAACCATATCCGTCATTCAAACTTAAAACAAAGATGTATTTTTATATCACACTAAAAGTATTTTTATAAAATACTTCGAATAAAAGTATATACGATTTCATTTTTAGAAATTTATCAATTAAAAAAATTATACTACTTTTACGATCGGGTACAAAAACACGGGTATTTTTTACTATGAAGGGGAGCCAACCAACTCCAATAATTAGAGCCGGTCGACTACACCCAAGCACACCCTCTGCTTCTCCATTTCCTTCATCATTCTCCATCTCTTCATCTTTATCTCTCGGCTCTCTCTCGATCTCTTTCAAATTCAAAAACAACAACAATAATATTACCAATAACAAGATCAGCAGCAATAAGCATCATCATCATCACCATCTTCATCATCTTCTTCACCTTCATCGCCATCATCATCACCGTTCGTTCTGCATTTTTTAATACATAAGGAATCACTCAATTTTTATTCAATTTACATGTTTAAATGTACATATATCATCATATATTAGTATCTATTAACTTATTATGTCCAAAGATTTGATTAAAAATTGATTTGAAAAACTGATTCTGCGAACAGACGTGAAATTAGTCCCTGAGCTGAACGGCTGGATTTCATCAGCCGAACGGCTAGGCTACCTTAGCCGAACGGCTAGACTTTCATAGCCGAACGGCTAGGTCCTCCGTAGCCGAACGGCTAGACCTTTCTAGCGGGACGGCTAGATTACTCAAACAAAACAAATATTAAGTAATATGAACCTATTATTTAATATACTCAGTATTTATTATATATTAATTCGATAATATATAAAGTATTCGTATCGTACAAAGTAAAAACATTCGCGACAAAACTTATAAGTAATATATTATTATTGGAAATAATAACTATTATTTACATCTGACAAAAAAATAAAACATATTCGTTTTATTCAATCTTACTCAAACGCAACGAAACCATTCGAACCATATCCGTCATTCTAACTCAAAACAAAGATATATTTTTATATCTCACTAAAAGTATTTTTATAAAATACTTCGCGTAAAAGTATATACGATTTCATTTTTAGAAATTTATCAATTAAAAACTATATACTACTTTTATGATCGGGTACAAAAACACGGGTATTTTGTACTACGAAGGGGACCCAACCAACTCCAATAATTGGAGCCGGTCGACTACACCCAAACACACCCTCTGCTTCTCCATTTACATCATCATTCTCCATCTCTTCATCTCTATCTCTCGGCTCTCTCTCGATCTCTTTCAAAATCAAAAACAACAACAATAATATTACCAATAACAAGATCAGCAACAGCAATAAGCATCATCATGATCACCATCTTCATCATCTTCTTCACCTTCATCGCCATCATCATCACCATCCGGTCTCCATTTTTTTATACGTAAGGAATCACTCACTTTTTATTCAAATTACATGTTAAAATGTACATATATCATCATATATTAGTATCTATCAACTTATTATGTCCAAAGATTTGATTAGAAATTGATTTGAGAAATTGATTCTATGAACAGACCTGAAATTGGTCCCTGAGTCGAACGGCTGGATTTCATCAGCCGAACGGCTAGACTTTCATAGCCGAACGGCTAGGTCCTCCATAGCCGAATGGCTAGACCTTTATAGCCGAACGGCTAGATTACTTAAACAGCATAAATATTAAGTAATATGAAAGTATTGTTTAATATACTCAGTATTTATTATATATTAATTCGATAATATATAAAGTATTCGTATCGTACAAAGTAAAAACATTCGCGACAAAACTTATAAGTAATGTATTATTATTGGAAATAATAATTATTATTTACATTTGACAAATAATAAAACATATTAGTTTTATTCAATCTTACTCAAACGCGACGAAACCATTCGAACCATATCCGTCATTCAAACTTAAAACAAAGATATATTTTTATATCTCACTAAAAGTATTTTTATAAAATACTTCGAATAAAAGTATATACGATTTCATTTTTAAAAATTTATCAATTAAAAACATTATACTACTTTTACGATCGGGTACAAAAACACGGGTATTTTGTACTACGAAGGGGAGCCAACCAACTCCAATAATTAGAGCCGGTCGAGTACACCCAAGTACACCATCTGCTTTTCCATTTCCTTCATCATTCTCCATTTCTTCATCTCTATCTCTTGGCTCTCTCTCGATCTCTTTCAAATTCAAAAACAACAACAATAATATTACCAATAACAAGATCAGCAGCAGCAATAAGCATCATCATCATCACCATCTTCATCATCTTCTTCACCTTCATCGCCATCATCATCACCATTCATTCTGCATTTTTTAATACATAAGGAATCACTCACTTTTTATTCAAATTACATGTTTAAATGTACATATATCATCATATATTAGTATCTATTAACGTATTATGTCCATAGATTTGTTTAAAGACTGATTTGAGAAACTGATTCTGCGAACAGACCTGAAATTGGTCCCTGAGCTGAACGGCTGGATTTCATCAGCCGAACGGCTAGGCTACCTTAGCCGAACGCTGGACTTTCATAGCCGAACGGCTAGGTCCTCCATATCCGAACGGCTAGACCTTTATAGCCGAACGGCTAGATTACTCAAACAGAACAAATATTAAGTAATATGAAACTATTATTTAATATACTCAGTATTTATTATATATTAATTCGATAATATATAAAGTATTCGTATCGTAAAAAATAAAAACATTCACGACAAAACTTATAAGTAATGTATTATTATTGGAAATAATAATTATTATTTACATTTGACAAAAAAATAAAACATATTGGTTTTATTCAATCTTACTCAAACACGACGAAACCATTCGAACCATATCCGTCATTCAAACTTAAAACAAAGATATATTTTTATATCTCACTAAAAGTATTTTTATAAAATACTTCGAATAAAAGTATATACGATTTCATTTTTAGAAATTTATCAATTAAAAACATTATACTACTCTTACGATCGGGTATAAAAACACGGGTATTTTGTACTACGAAGGGGAGCCAACCAACTCCAATATTTGGAGCCGGTCGACTACTCCCAAACACACCCTCTGCTTCTTCATTTCCATCACCATTCTTCATCTCTTCATCTCTATCTCTCGGCTCTCTCTCGATCTCTTTCAAAATCAAAAACAACAACAATAATATTACCAATAACAAGATCAGCAGCAGCAATAAGTATCATCATCATCACCATCTTCATCATTTTCTTCACCTTCATCACCATCATCATCACTATTCGGTCTCCATTTTTTTATACGTAAGGAATTACTCACTTTTTATTCAAATTACATGTTTAAATGTACATATATCATCATATATTAGTATCTATCAATTTATTATGTCCAAAGATTTGATTAGAAATTGATTTGAGAAATTGATTCTGCGAACAGACCTGAAATTGGTCTCAGAGCCGATTGGCTGGATTTCATTAGCCGAACGGCTAGGCTACCTTAGCCGAACGACTGGACTTTCATAGCCGAACGGCTAGGTCCTCCATAGCCGAACGGCTAAACCTTTATAGCCGAACGGCTAGATTACTCCAACAAAACTAATGTTAAGTAATATGAAACTATTATTTAATATACTCAGTATTTATTATATATTAATTCGATAATATATAAAGTATTCGTATCGTACAAAGTAAAAACATTCGCGACAAAACTTATAAGTAATGTATTATTATTGGAAATAATAACTATTATTTACATCTGACAAAAAAATAAAACATATTCGTTTTATTCAATCTTACTCAAACGCGACGAAACCATTCGAACCATATACGTCATTCAAACTTAAACAAGAAATATTCTTATATCTAACAAAAAGTATTTTTATAAAATACTTCGAATAAAAGTATATACGATTTCATTTTTAGAAATTTATCAATTAAAAACATTATACTACTTTTACGATCGGGTACAAAAACACAGGTATTTTGTACTACGAAGGGGAACCAACCAACTCCAATAATTGGAGCCGGTCGACTACACCCAAACACACCCTCTGCTTCTCCACTTCCTTCATCATTCTCCATCTCTTCATCTCTATCTCTCGGCTCTCTCTCGATCTCTTTCAAAATCAAAAACAACAGCAATAATATTACCAATAACAAGATCAGCAGCAGCAATAAGCATCATCAGCATCACCATCTTCATCATCTTCTTCACCTTCATCGCCATCATCATCACTATTCGGTCTCCATTTTTTTATACGTAAGGAATTACTCACGTTTTATTCAAATTACATCTTTAAATGTACATATATCATCATATATTAGTATCTATCAACTTATTATATCTAAAGATTTGATTAGAAATTCATTTGAGAAATTGATTCTGCGAACAGACATGAAATTGGTCCCTGAGCCAAAAGGCTGGATTTTATCAGCCGAACGGCTTAATTTCATCAGCCGAACGGTTGGATATCATCAGCCGAACCGCTAGGCTACCTTAGCTGAACGGATGAACTTTCATAGCCGAACGGCTAGGTCCTCATAGCCGAACGGCTAGACCTTTATAGCCGACTGGCTAGATTACTCAAACAGAACAAATATAAAGTAATATGAAACTATTATTTAATATATTCAGTATTTATTATATATTAATTCGTTAATATATAAAGTATTCGTATCGTACAAAGTAAAAACATTCGCTACAAAACTTATAAGTAATGTATTATTATTGGAAATAATAATTATTATTTACATTTGACAAAAAAATAAAAGATATTCGTTTTATTCAATCTTACTCAAACACGACGAAACCATTCATATCTGTCATTCAAACTTAAAACAAAGATATATTTTTATATCTCACTAAAAGTATTTTTATAAATACTTAGAATAAAAGTTTATACGATTTCATTTTTAGAAATTTATCAATTAAAAACATTATACTACTTTTACGACCGGGTATAAAAATACGGGTATTTTATACTACGAAGGGGAGCCAACCAACTCCAATATTTGGAGCCGGTCGACTACACCCAAACACACCTTCTGCTTCTCCATTTCCTTCATCATTCTTCATGTCTTCATCTCTATCTCTCGGCTCTCTCTCGATCTCTTTCAAAATCAAAAACAACAACAATAATATTACCAATAACAAGATCAGCAGCAGTAATAAGCATCATCATCATCACCATCTTCTTCACCTTCATCACCATCATCATCACCATTCGATCTCCATTTTTTTATACGTATGGAATTACTCACTTTTTATTCAAATTACATGTTTAAATGTACATATATCATCATATATTACTATCTATCAACTTATTATGTCCAAAGATTTGATTAGAAATTGATTCTGTGAACAGACCTGAAATTGATCCCTAAGCCGAACGGCTGGATTTCATAAGCCGAACGGCTAGGCTACCTTAGCCGAACGACTGGACTTTCATAGCCGAACGGCTAGATCCTCCATATCCGAACGGCTAGATTACTCAAACAGAACAAATATTAAGTAATATAAAACTATTATTTAATATACTCAGTATTTATTATATATTAATTCGATAATATATAAAATATTCGTATCGTACAAGGTAAAAACATTCGCGACAAAACTTATAAGTAATGTATTATTATTGGAAATAATTATTATTATTTACATTTGACAAAAGAATAGAACATATTCGTTTTATTCAATCTTACTCAAATGCGACGAAACCATTCGAACCATATCCGTCATTCAAACTTAAAACAAAGATATATTTTATTATCTCAATAAAAGTATTTTTTCAAAATACTTCGTATAAAAGTATATACGAATTAATTTTTAGAAATTTATCAATAAAAAATATTATACAACTTTTACGATCGGGTATAAAAACACGGGTATTTTTTACTACGAAGGAGAGTTAACCAACTCCAATATTTGGAGCCGGTCGACTACACCCAAACACACCCTCTGCTTCTCCATTTCCTTCATCATTCTCCATCTCTTTATCTCTATCTTTGGGCTGTCTCTCGATCTCTTTCAAAATCAAAAACAACGTCAATAATATTACCAATAACAAGATCAGCAGCAGCAATAAGCATCATCATCATCACCATCTTCATCATCTTTTTCACCTTCATCGCCATCATCATCACCATTTGGTCTCCATTTTTTTATACGTATGGAATCACTCACTTTTTATTCAAATTACATGTTTAAATATACATATATCATCATATATTAGTATCTATCAACTTATTATGGCCATAGATTTGATTAGAAATTGATTCTGCGAACAGACCTGAAATTGGTCCATGAGCCTAACGGCTAGGCTACCTTAGCCGAACGGCTGGACTTTCATAGCCGAACGGCTAGGTCCTCCATAGCCGAAAAGCTAGACCTTTATATCCGAACGGCTAGATTACTCAAACAGAACAAATATTAAGTAATATGAAACTATTATTTAATATACTCAGTATTTTATATATATTAATTCGATAATATATAAAGTATCGTATCGTACAAAGTAAAAACATTCGCGACAAAACTTATAAGTAATGTATTATTATTGGAAATAATAATTATTATTTACATTTGACAAAAATATAAAACATATTCATTTTATTCAATCTTACTCAAACGCGACGAAACCATTCGAACCATATACGTCATTCAAACTTAAAACAATATATATTTTTATATCTAACTAAAAGTGTTTTTATAAAATACTTCGAATAAAAGTATATACGATTTCATTTTTAGAAATTTATCAATTAAAAATATTATACACCTTTTACGATCGGGTACAAAAACATAGGTATTTTATACAACGAAGGGGAGCCAACCAACTCCAATAATTGGAGCCGGTCGACTACACCCAAACACACCCTCTGCTTCTCCATTTCCTTCATCATTCTCCATCTCTTCATCTTTATCTCTCGGTTCTTTCTCGATCTCTTTCAAAATCAAAACCAACAACAATAATATTACCAATAACAAGATCAACAGCTACAATAAGCATCATCATCATCACCATCTTCATCATCTTCTTCACCTTCATCGCCATCATCATCACCATTCGGTCTCCATTGTTTTATACGTAAGGAATCACTCACTTTTTATTCAAATTACATGTTTAAATGTACATATATCATCATATATTAGTATCTATCAACTTATTATGTCCAAAGATTTGATTAGAAATTGATTCTGCGAACAGACCTGAAATTGGTCCCTGAGCCGAACGGCTAGGCTACCTTAGCCAAACGACTGGACTTTCATAGCCGAACAGCTAGGTCCTCCATAGCCGAACGGCTAGACCTTTATAGCCGAACGGCTAGATTACTAAAACAGAACAAATATTAAGTAATATGAAACTATTATTTAATATACTCAGTATTTATTATATATTAATATGATAATATATAAAGTATTCGTATCGTACAAGGTAAAAATATTCGCGACAAAACTTATAAGAAATGTATTATTATTGGAAATAATAATTATTATTTACATTTGACAAAAAATTAAAACATATTCGTTATATTCAATCTTACTCAAACGCGACGAAACCATTCGAACGATATCCGTCATTCAAACTTAAAACAAAGATATATTTTTATATCTCACTAAAAGTATTTTTACAAAATACTTCGAACAAAAGTATATACGATTTCATTTTTAGAAATTTATCAATTAAAAACGTTATACTACTTTTACGATCAGGTAAAAAATTATGGGTATTTTGTACTACGAAGGGCAGCCAACCAACTCCAATAGATAGAGCCGGTCGACTACACCCAAACACACCCTCTGCTTCTCCATTTCCTTCATCCTTCTCCATCTCTTCATCTCTATCTCTCGGCTCTCTCTCGATCTCTTTCAAAATCAAAAACAACAACAATAATATTACCAATAACAAGATCAGCAGCATCAATAAGGATCATCATCATCACCATATTCATCATCTTTTTCACCTTCATCGCCATCATCATCACCATTTGGTCTCCATTTTTTTATACGTAAGGAATCACTCACTTTTTATTCAAATTACATGTTTAAATGTACATATATCATCATATATTATTATCTATCAACTTATTATGGCCAAAGATTTGATTAGAAATTGATTCTGCGAACAGACCTGAAATTGGTCCCTGAGCCGAACGGCTAGGCTACCTTAGCCGAACGGCTGGACTTTCATATCCGAACGACTAGGTCCTCCATAGCCGAACAGCTAGACCTTTACATCCGAACGGCTAGATTACTAAAGAAAACAAATATTAAGTAATATGAAACTATTATTTAATATACTTAGTATTTTATATATATTAATTCGATAATATATAAAGTATTCGTATCGTACAAAGTAAAAACATTCGTGACAAAACTTGTAAGTAATGTATTATTATTGGAAATAATAATTTTTATTTACATTTGACAAAAAAATAAAACATATTCGTTTTATTCAATCTTACTCAAACGCGAACGAAACCATTCGAACCATATCTGTCATTCAAACTTAAAACAAAGATATATTTTTATATCTCACTAAAAGTATTTTTATAAAATACTTCGAATAAAAGTATATACGATTTCATTTTTTGAAATTTATCAATTAAAAACATTATACTACTTTTACGATCGGGTATAAAAACACGTGTATTTTGTACTACGAAGTGGAGTCAACCAACTCCAATATTTGGAGCCGGTCGACTACACCCAAACACACCCTCTGCTTCTCCATTTCCTTAATCATTCTCCATCTCTTCATCTCTATATCTCGGCTCTCTCTCGATTTCTTTCAAAATCAAAAACAACAACAATAATATTAACAATAACAAGATCAACATCAGCAATAAGCATCATCATCATGACCATCTTCATCATCTTTTTCACCTTCATCGCCATCATCATCACCATTTGGTCTCCATTTTTTATAGTAAGGAATCACTCACTTTTTATTCAAATTACATGTTTAAATGTACATATATCATCATATATTAGTAGCTATCAACTTATTATGTCCAAAGTTTTAATTAGAAATTGATTCTGCGAACATACCTAAAATTGATCCCTGAGCCGAACTAGGCTACCTTAGCCGAACGGCTGGACTTTCATAGCCGAACGGCTAGGTCCTCCATAATCGAACAACTAGACCTTTATATCCGAACGGCTAGATTACTCAAACAGAACAAATATTAAGTAATATGAAACTATTATTTAATATACTCAGTATTTTATATATATTAATTAGATAATATATAAAGTATTCGTATCGTACAAAGTAAAAACATTCGTGACAAAACTTATAAGTAATGTATTATTATTATTGGAAATAATAATTATTATTTACATTTGTCAAAAAAATAAAACATATTCATTTTATTCAATCTTACTCAAACACGACGAAACCATTCGAACCATATACGTCATTCATACTTAAAACGAGATATATTTTTATATCTAACTAAAAGTGTTTTTGTAAAATACATCGAATAAAAGTATATACGATTTCATTTTTAGAAATTTATCAATTAAAAACATTATACTACTTTTACGATCGGGTATAAAAACACGTGTATTTTGTACTACGAAGGGGAGTCAACCAACTCCAATATTTGGAGCCGGTCGACTACACCCAAACACACCCTCTGCTTCTCCATTTCCTTCATCATTCTCCATCTCTTCATCTCTATATCTCGGCTCTCTCTCGATTTCTTTCAAAATCAAAAACAACAACAATAATATTACCAATAACAAGATCAACAGCAGAAATAAGCATCATCATCATGACCATCTTCATCATCTTTTTCACCTTCATCGCCATCATCATCACCATTTGGTCTCCATTTTTTATAGTAAGGAATCACTCACTTTTTATTCAAATTACATGTTTAAATGTACATATATCATCATATATTAGTAGCTATCAACTTATTATGTCCAAAGTTTTAATTAGAAATTGATTCTGCGAACATACCTAAAATTGATCCCTGAGCCGAACTAGGCTACCTTAGCCGAACGGCTGGACTTTCATAGCCGAACGGCTAGGTCCTCCATAATCGAACAACTAGACCTTTATATCCGAACGGCTAGATTACTCATACAGAACAAATATTAAGTAATATGAAACTATTATTTAATATACTCAGTATTTTATATATATTAATTAGATAATATATAAAGTATTCGTATCGTACAAAGTAAAAACATTCGTGACAAAACTTATAAGTAATGTATTATTATTGGAAATAATAATTATTATTTACATTTGTCAAAAAAATAAAACATATTCATTTTATTCAATCTTACTCAAACACGACGAAACCATTCGAACCATATACGTCATTCATACTTAAAACGAGATATATTTTTATATCTAACTAAAAGTGTTTTTATAAAATACTTCGAATAAAAGTATATACGATTTCATTTTTAGAAATTTATCAATTAAAAACATTATACTACTTTTACGATCGGGTATAAAAACACGTGTATTTTGTACTACGAAGGGGAGTCAACCAACTCCAATATTTGGAGCCGGTCGACTACACCCAAACACACCCTCTGCTTCTCCATTTCCTTCATCATTCTCCATCTCTTCATCTCTTCATCTCTATCTCTCGGCTCTCTCTCGATCTCTTTCAAAATCAAAAACAACAACAATAATATTACCAATAACAAGATCAGCAGCATCAATAAGCATCATCATCATCACCATCTTCATCATCTTCTTCACCTTCATCACCATCATCATCACCATTCGGTCTCCATTTTTATATACATAAGGAATTACTCACTTTTTATTCAAATTACATTTTTAAAGGTACATATTTCATCATATATTAGTATCTATCAACTTATTATGTCTAAAGATTTGATTAGAAATTGATTTGAGAAATTGATTCTGCGAACAGACCTGAAATTGGTCGCTGAGCCGAACGGCTAGGCTACCTTAGCCGAACGGCTGGACTTTCATAGCCGAACGGCTGGACTTTCATAGCCGAACGGCTAGGTCCTCCATAGTCGAACAACTAGACCTTTATATCCGAATGGCTAGATTACTCAAACAGAACAAATATTAAGTAATATGAAACTATTATTTAATATACTCAGTATTTTGTATATATTAATTCGATAATATATAAAGTATTCGTATCTTACAAAGTAAAAAACATTCGCGACAAAACTTATAAGTAATGTATTATAATTGGAAATAATAATTATTATTTACATTTGATAAAAAAATAAAACATATTCGTTTTATTCAATCTTACTCAAACGCGAACGAAACCATTCGAACCATATCCGTCATTCAAACTTAAAATAAAGATATATTTTTATATCTCACTAAAAGTATTTTTATAAAATACTTCGAATAAAAGTATATACGATTTCATTTTTAGAAATTTATCAATTAAAAAGATTATACTACTTTGACGATCGGGTATAAAAACCCGTGTATTTTGTACTACGAAGGGGAGCCAACCAACTCCAATAATTGGAGTCGGTCGACTACACCCAAACACACCCTCTGCTTCTCCATTTCCTTCATCATTCTCCATCTCTTCATCTCTATCTCTCGGCTCTCTCTCGATCTCTTTCAAAATCAAAAACAACAACAATAATATTACCAATAACAAGATCAGCAGCAGCAATAAGCATCATCATCATCACCATCTTCATCATCTTCTTCACCTTCATCACCATCATCATCACCATTCGGTCTCCATTTTTATATACATAAGGAATTACTCACTTTTTATTCAAATTACATTTTTAAAGGTACATATTTCATCATATATTAGTATCTATCAACTTATTATGTCCAAAGATTTGATTAGAAATTGATTTGAGAAATTGATTCTGCGAACAGACCTGAAATTGGTCCCTGAGCCGAACGGCTAGGATACCTTAGCCGAACGGCTGGACTTTCATAGCCGAACGGCTAGGTCCTCCTTAGCCGAACAGCTAGACCTTGATATCCGAATGGCTAGATTACTCAAACAGAACAAATATTAAGTAATATGAAACTATTATTTAATATACTCAGTATTTTGTATATATTAATTCGATAATATATAAAGTATTCGTATCGTACAAAGTAAAAACATTCGCGACAAAACTTATAAGTAATGTATTATTATTATTGGAAATAATAATTATTATTTACATTTGACAAAAAAATAAAACATATTCGTTTTATTCAATCTTACTCAAACGCGAACGAAACCATTCGAGCCATATCCGTCATTCAAACTTAAAACAAAGATATATTTTTATATCTCACTAAAAGTATTTTTATAAAATACTTCGAATAAAAGTATATACGATTTCATTTTTAGAAATTTATCAATTAAAAAGATTATACTACTTTGACGATCGGGTATAAAAACCCGTGTATTTTGTACTACGAAGGGGAGCAAACCAACTCCAATAATTGGAGCCGGTCGACTACACCCAAACACACCCTCTGCTTCTCCATTTCCTTCATCATTCTCCATCTCTTCATCTCTATCTCTCGGCTCTCTCTCGATCTCTTTCAAAATCAAAAACAACAACAATAATATTACCAATAACAAGATCAGCAGCATCAATAAGCATCATCATCATCACCATCTTCATCATCTTCTTCACCTTCATCACCATCATCATCACCATTCGGTCTCCATTTTTATATACATAAGGAATTACTCACTTTTTATTCAAATTACATTTTTAAAGGTACATATTTCATCATATATTAGTATCTATCAACTTATTATGTCCAAAGATTTGATTAGAAATTGATTTGAGAAATTGATTCTGCGAACAGACCTGAAATTGGTCCCTGAGCCGAACGGCTAGGCTACCTTAGCCGAACGGCTGGACTTTCATAGCCGAACGGCTAGGTCCTCCATAGTCGAACAACTAGACCTTTATATCCGAATGGCTAGATTACTCAAACAGAACAAATATTAAGTAATATGAAACTATTATTTAATATACTCAGTATTTTGTATATATTAATTCGATAATATATAAAGTATTCGTATCGTACAAAGTAAAAACATTCGCGACAAAACTTATAAGTAATGTATTATTATTATTGGAAATAATAATTATTATTTACATTTGACAAAAAAATAAAACATATTCGTTTTATTCAATCTTACTCAAACGCGAACGAAACCATTCGAACCATATCCGTCATTCAAACTTAAAACAAAGATATATTTTTATATCTCACTAAAAGTATTTTTATAAAATACTTCGAATAAAAGTATATACGATTTCATTTTTAGAAATTTATCAATTAAAAAGATTATACTACTTTGACGATCGGGTATAAAAACCCGTGTATTTTGTACTACGAAGGGGAGCCAACCAACTCCAATAATTGGAGCCGGTCGACTACACCCAAACACACCCTCTGCTTCTCCATTTCCTTCATCATTCTCCATCTCTTCATCTCTATCTCTCGGCTCTCTCTCGATCTCTTTCAAAATCAAAAACAACAACAATAATATTACCAATAACAAGATCAGCAGCAGCAATAAGCATCATCATCATCACCATCTTCATCATCTTCTTCACCTTCATCACCATCATCATCACCATTCGGTCTCCATTTTTATATACATAAGGAATTACTCACTTTTTATTCAAATTACATTTTTAAAGGTACATATTTCATCATATATTAGTATCTATCAACTTATTATGTCCAAAGATTTGATTAGAAATTGATTTGAGAAATTGATTCTGCGAACAGACCTGAAATTGGTCCCTGAGCCGAACGGCTAGGATACCTTAGCCGAACGGCTGGACTTTCATAGCCGAACGGCTAGGTCCTCCATAGCCGAACAGCTAGACCTTGATATCCGAATGGCTAGATTACTCAAACAGAACAAATATTAAGTAATATGAAACTATTATTTAATATACTCAGTATTTTGTATATATTAATTCGATAATATATAAAGTATTCGTATCGAACAAAGTAAAAACATTCGCGACAAAACTTATAAGTAATGTATTATTATTATTGGAAATAATAATTATTATTTACATTTGACAAAAAAATAAAACATATTCATTTTATTCAATCTTACTCAAACGCGAACGAAACCATTCGAACCATATCCGTCATTAAACTTAAAACAAAGATATATTTTTATATCTCACTAAAAGTATTTTTATAAAATACTTCGAATAAAAGTATATACGATTTCATTTTTAGAAATTTATCAATTAAAAAGATTATACTACTTTGACGATCGGGTATAAAAACCCGTGTATTTTGTACTACGAAGGGGAGCAAACCAACTCCAATAATTGGAGCCGGTCGACTACACCCAAACACACCCTCTGCTTCTCCATTTCCTTCATCATTCTCCATCTCTTCATCTCTATCTCTCGGCTCTCTCTCGATCTCTTTCAAAATCAAAAACAACAACAATAATATTACCAATAACAAGATCAGCAGCATCAATAAGCATCATCATCATCACCATCTTCATCATCTTCTTCACCTTCATCACCATCATCATCACCATTCGGTCTCCATTTTTATATACATAAGGAATTACTCACTTTTTATTCAAATTACATTTTTAAAGGTACATATTTCATCATATATTAGTATCTATCAACTTATTATGTCCAAAGATTTGATTAGAAATTGATTTGAGAAATTGATTCTGCGAACAGACCTGAAATTGGTCCCTGAGCCGAACGGCTAGGCTACCTTAGCCGAACGGCTGGACTTTCATAGCCGAACGGCTGGACTTTCATAGCCGAACGGCTAGGTCCTCCATAGTCGAACAACTAGACCTTTATATCCGAATGGCTAGATTACTCAAACAGAACAAATATTAAGTAATATGAAACTATTATTTAATATACTCAGTATTTTGTATATATTAATTCGATAATATATAAAGTATTCGTATCGTACAAAGTAAAAAACATTCGCGACAAAACTTATAAGTAATGTATTATAATTGGAAATAATAATTATTATTTACATTTGACAAAAAAATAAAACATATTCGTTTTATTCAATCTTACTCAAACGCGAACGAAACCATTCGAACCATATCCGTCATTCAAACTTAAAACAAAGATATATTTTTATATCTCACTAAAAGTATTTTTATAAAATACTTCGAATAAAAGTATATACGATTTCATTTTTAGAAATTTATCAATTAAAAAGATTATACTACTTTGACGATCGGGTATAAAAACCCGTGTATTTTGTACTACGAAGGGGAGCCAACCAACTCCAATAATTGGAGCCGGTCGACTACACCCAAACACACCCTCTGCTTCTCCATTTCCTTCATCATTCTCCATCTCTTCATCTCTATCTCTCGGCTCTCTCTCGATCTCTTTCAAAATCAAAAACAACAACAATAATATTACCAATAACAAGATCAGCAGCAGCAATAAGCATCATCATCATCACCATCTTCATCATCTTCTTCACCTTCATCACCATCATCATCACCATTCGGTCTCCATTTTTATATACATAAGGAATTACTCACTTTTTATTCAAATTACATTTTTAAAGGTACATATTTCATCATATATTAGTATCTATCAACTTATTATGTCCAAAGATTTGATTAGAAATTGATTTGAGAAATTGATTCTGCGAACAGACCTGAAATTGTTCCCTGAGCCGAACGGCTAGGATACCTTAGCCGAACGGCTGGACTTTCATAGCCGAACGGCTAGGTCCTCCATAGCCGATCAGCTAGACCTTGATATCCGAATGGCTAGATTACTCAAACAGAACAAATATTAAGTAATATGAAACTATTATTTAATATACTCAGTATTTTGTATATATTAATTCGATAATATATAAAGTATTCGTATCGTACAAAGTAAAAACATTCGCGACAAAACTTATAAGTAATGTATTATTATTATTGGAAATAATAATTATTATTTACATTTGACAAAAAAATAAAACATATTCGTTTTATTCAATCTTACTCAAACGCGAACGAAACCATTCGAACCATATCCGTCATTCAAACTTAAAACAAAGATATATTTTTATATCTCACTAAAAGTATTTTTATAAAATACTTCGAATAAAAGTATATACGATTTCATTTTTAGAAATTTATCAATTAAAAAGATTATACTACTTTGACGATCGGGTATAAAAACCCGTGTATTTTGTACTACGAAGGGGAGCCAACCAACTCCAATAATTGGAGCCGGTCGACTACACCCAAACACACCCTCTGCTTCTCCATTTCCTTCATCATTCTCCATCTCTTCATCTCTATCTCTCGGCTCTCTCTCGATCTCTTTCAAAATCAAAAACAACAACAATAATATTACCAATAACAAGATCAGCAGCAGCAATAAGCATCATCATCATCACCATCTTCATCATCTTCTTCACCTTCATCACCATCATCATCACCATTCGGTCTCCATTTTTATATACATAAGGAATTACTCACTTTTTATTCAAATTACATTTTTAAAGGTACATATTTCATCATATATTAGTATCTATCAACTTATTATGTCCAAAGATTTGATTAGAAATTGATTTGAGAAATTGATTCTGCGAACAGACCTGAAATTGGTCCCTGAGCCGAACGGCTAGGATACCTTAGCCGAACGGCTGGACTTTCATAGCCGAACGGCTAGGTCCTCCATAGCCGAACAGCTAGACCTTGATATCCGAATGGCTAGATTACTCAAACAGAACAAATATTAAGTAATATGAAACTATTATTTAATATACTCAGTATTTTGTATATATTAATTCGATAATATATAAAGTATTCGTATCGAACAAAGTAAAAACATTCGCGACAAAACTTATAAGTAATGTATTATTATTATTGGAAATAATAATTATTATTTACATTTGACAAAAAAATAAAACATATTCATTTTATTCAATCTTACTCAAACGCGAACGAAACCATTCGAACCATATCCGTCATTAAACTTAAAACAAAGATATATTTTTATATCTCACTAAAAGTATTTTTATAAAATACTTCGAATAAAAGTATATACGATTTCATTTTTAGAAATTTATCAATTAAAAAGATTATACTACTTTGACGATCGGGTATAAAAACCCGTGTATTTTGTACTACGAAGGGGAGCAAACCAACTCCAATAATTGGAGCCGGTCGACTACACCCAAACACACCCTCTGCTTCTCCATTTCCTTCATCATTCTCCATCTCTTCATCTCTATCTCTCGGCTCTCTCTCGATCTCTTTCAAAATCAAAAACAACAACAATAATATTACCAATAACAAGATCAGCAGCATCAATAAGCATCATCATCATCACCATCTTCATCATCTTCTTCACCTTCATCACCATCATCATCACCATTCGGTCTCCATTTTTATATACATAAGGAATTACTCACTTTTTATTCAAATTACATTTTTAAAGGTACATATTTCATCATATATTAGTATCTATCAACTTATTATGTCCAAAGATTTGATTAGAAATTGATTTGAGAAATTGATTCTGCGAACAGACCTGAAATTGGTCCCTGAGCCGAACGGCTAGGCTACCTTAGCCGAACGGCTGGACTTTCATAGCCGAACGGCTGGACTTTCATAGCCGAACGGCTAGGTCCTCCATAGTCGAACAACTAGACCTTTATATCCGAATGGCTAGATTACTCAAACAGAACAAATATTAAGTAATATGAAACTATTATTTAATATACTCAGTATTTTGTATATATTAATTCGATAATATATAAAGTATTCGTATCGTACAAAGTAAAAAACATTCGCGACAAAACTTATAAGTAATGTATTATAATTGGAAATAATAATTATTATTTACATTTGACAAAAAAATAAAACATATTCGTTTTATTCAATCTTACTCAAACGCGAACGAAACCATTCGAACCATATCCGTCATTCAAACTTAAAACAAAGATATATTTTTATATCTCACTAAAAGTATTTTTATAAAATACTTCGAATAAAAGTATATACGATTTCATTTTTAGAAATTTATCAATTAAAAAGATTATACTACTTTGACGATCGGGTATTAAAACCCGTGTATTTTGTACTACGAAGGGGAGCCAACCAACTCCAATAATTGGAGCCGGTCGACTACACCCAAACACACCCTCTGCTTCTCCATTTCCTTCATCATTCTCCATCTCTTCATCTCTATCTCTCGGCTCTCTCTCGATCTCTTTCAAAATCAAAAACAACAATAATAATATTACCAATAACAAGATCAGCAGCAGCAATAAGCATCATCATCATCACCATCTTCATCATCTTCTTCATCATCATCACCATCATCATCACCATTCGGTCTCCATTTTTATATACATAAGGAATTACTCACTTTTTATTCAAATTACATTTTTAAAGGTACATATTTCATCATATATTAGTATCTATCAACTTATTATGTCCAAAGATTTGATTAGAAATTGATTTGAGAAATTGATTCTGCGAACAGACCTGAAATTGGTCCCTGAGCCGAACGGCTAGGCTACCTTAGCCGAACGGCTGGACTTTCATAGCCGAACGGCTAGGTCCTCCATAGTCGAACAGCTAGACCTTTATATCCGAATGGCTAGATTACTCAAACAGAACAAATATTAAGTAATATGAAACTATTATTAAATATACTCAGTATTTTGTATATATTAATTCGATAATATATAAAGTATTCGTATCGTACAAAGTTAAAACATTCGCGACAAAACTTATAAGTAATGTATTATTATTATTGGAAATAATAATTATTATTTACATTTGACAAAAAAATAAAACATATTCATTTTATTCAATCTTACTCAAACGCGAACGAAACCATTCGAACCATATCCGTCATTAAACTTAAAACAAAGATATATTTTTATATCTCACTAAAAGTATCTTTATAAAATACTTCGAATAAAAGTATATACGATTTCATTTTTAGAAATTTATCAATTAAAAAGATTATACTACTTTGACGATCGGGTATAAAAACCCGTGTATTTTGTACTACGAAGGGGAGCCAACTAACTCCAATAATTGGAGCCGGTCGACTACACCCAAACACACCCTCTGCTTCTCCATTTCCTTCATCATTCTCCATCTCTTCATCTCTATCTCTCGGCTCTCTCTCGATCTCTTTCAAAATCAAAAACATCAACAATAATATTACCAATAACAAGATCAGCAGCATCAATAAGCATCATCATCATCACCATCTTCATCATCTTCTTCACCTTCATCACCATCATCATCACCATTCGGTCTCCATTTTTATATACATAAGGAATTACTCACTTTTTATTCAAATTACATTTTTAAAGGTACATATTTCATCATATATTAGTATCTATCAACTTATTATGTCCAAAGATTTGATTAGAAATTGATTTGAGAAATTGATTCTGCGAACAGACCTGAAATTGGTCCCTGAGCCGAATGGCTAGGCTACCTTAGCCGAAAGGCTGGATTTTCATAGCCGAACGGCTAGGTCCTCCATAGCCGAACAGCTAGACCTTGATATCCGAATGGCTAGATTACTCAAACACAACAAATATTAAGTAATATGAAACTATTATTTAATATACTCAGTATTTTGTATATATTAATTCGATAATATATAAAGTATTCGTATCGTACAAAGTAAAAACATTCGCGATAAAACTTATAAGTAATGTATTATAATTGGAAATAATAATTATTATTTACATTTGACAAAAAAATAAAACATATTCGTTTTATTCAATCTTACTCAAACGCGAACGAAACCATTCGAACCATATCCGTCATTCAAACTTAAAACAAAGATATATTTTTATATCTCACTAAAAGTATTTTTATAAAATACTTCGAATAAAAGTATATACGATTTCATTTTTAGAAATTTATCAATTAAAAAGATTATACTACTTTGACGATCGGGTATAAAAACCCGTGTATTTTGTACTACGAAGGGGAGCCAACCAACTCCAATAATTGGAGCCGGTCGACTACACCCAAACACACCCTCTGCTTCTCCATTTCCTTCATCATTCTCCATCTCTTCATCTCTATCTCTCGGCTCTCTCTCGATCTCTTTCAAAATCAAAAACAACAACAATAATATTACCAATAACAAGATCAGCAGCAGCAATAAGCATCATCATCATCACCATCTTCATCATCTTCTTCACCTTCATCACCATCATCATCACCATTCGGTCTCCATTTTTATATACATAAGGAATTACTCACTTTTTATTCAAATTACATTTTTAAAGGTACATATTTCATCATATATTAGTATCTATCAACTTATTATGTCCAAAGATTTGATTAGAAATTGATTTGAGAAATTGATTCTGCGAACAGACCTGAAATTGTTCCCTGAGCCGAACGGCTAGGATACCTTAGCCGAACGGCTGGACTTTCATAGCCGAACGGCTAGGTCCTCCATAGCCGAACAGCTAGACCTTGATATCCGAATGGCTAGATTACTCAAACACAACAAATATTAAGTAATATGAAACTATTATTTAATATACTCAGTATTTTGTATATATTAATTCGATAATATATAAAGTATTCGTATCGTACAAAGTAAAAACATTCGCGACAAAACTTATAAGTAATGTATTATTATTATTGGAAATAATAATTATTATTTACATTTGACAAAAAAATAAAACATATTCGTTTTATTCAATCTTACTCAAACGCGAACGAAACCATTCGAACCATATCCGTCATTCAAACTTAAAACAAAGATATATTTTTATATCTCACTAAAAGTATTTTTATAAAATACTTCGAATAAAAGTATATACGATTTCATTTTTAGAAATTTATCAATTAAAAAGATTATACTACTTTGACGATCGGGTATAAAAACCCGTGTATTTTGTACTACGAAGGGGAGCCAACCAACTCCAATAATTGGAGCCGGTCGACTACACCCAAACACACCCTCTGCTTCTCCATTTCCTTCATCATTCTCCATCTCTTCATCTCTATCTCTCGGCTCTCTCTCGATCTCTTTCAAAATCAAAAACAACAACAATAATATTACCAATAACAAGATCAGCAGCAGCAATAAGCATCATCATCATCACCATCTTCATCATCTTCTTCACCTTCATCACCATCATCATCACCATTCGGTCTCCATTTTTATATACATAAGGAATTACTCACTTTTTATTCAAATTACATTTTTAAAGGTACATATTTCATCATATATTAGTATCTATCAACTTATTATGTCCAAAGATTTGATTAGAAATTGATTTGAGAAATTGATTCTGCGAACAGACCTGAAATTGGTCCCTGAGCCGAACGGCTAGGATACCTTAGCCGAACGGCTGGACTTTCATAGCCGAACGGCTAGGTCCTCCGTAGCCGAACAGCTAGACCTTGATATCCGAATGGCTAGATTACTCAAACAGAACAAATATTAAGTAATATGAAACTATTATTTAATATACTCAGTATTTTGTATATATTAATTCGATAATATATAAAGTATTCGTATCGAACAAAGTAAAAACATTCGCGACAAAACTTATAAGTAATGTATTATTATTATTGGAAATAATAATTATTATTTACATTTGACAAAAAAATAAAACATATTCGTTTTATTCAATCTTACTCAAACGCGAACGAAACCATTCGAACCATATCCGTCATTCAAACTTAAAACAAAGATATATTTTTATATCTCACTAAAAGTATTTTTATAAAATACTTCGAATAAAAGTATATACGATTTCATTTTTAGAAATTTATCAATTAAAAAGATTATACTACTTTGACGATCGGGTATAAAAACCCGTGTATTTTGTACTACGAAGGGGAGCCAACCAACTCCAATAATTGGAGCCGGTCGACTACACCCAAACACACCCTCTGCTTCTCCATTTCCTTCATCATTCTCCATCTCTTCATCTCTATCTCTCGGCTCTCTCTCGATCTCTTTCAAAATCAAAAACAACAACAATAATATTACCAATAACAAGATCAGCAGCAGCAATAAGCATCATCATCATCACCATCTTCATCATCTTCTTCACCTTCATCACCATCATCATCACCATTCGGTCTCCATTTTTATATACATAAGGAATTACTCACTTTTTATTCAAATTACATTTTTAAAGGTACATATTTCATCATATATTAGTATCTATCAACTTATTATGTCCAAAGATTTGATTAGAAATTGATTTGAGAAATTGATTCTGCGAACAGACCTGAAATTGGTCCCTGAGCCGAACGGCTAGGATACCTTAGCCGAACGGCTGGACTTTCATAGCCGAACGGCTAGGTCCTCCATAGCCGAACAGCTAGACCTTGATATCCGAATGGCTAGATTACTCAAACAGAACAAATATTAAGTAATATGAAACTATTATTTAATATACTCAGTATTTTGTATATATTAATTCGATAATATATAAAGTATTCGTATCGAACAAAGTAAAAACATTCGCGACAAAACTTATAAGTAATGTATTATTATTATTGGAAATAATAATTATTATTTACATTTGACAAAAAAATAAAACATATTTGTTTTATTCAATCTTACTCAAACGCGAACGAAACCATTCGAACCATATCCGTCATTCAAACTTAAAACAAAGATATATTTTTATATCTCACTAAAAGTATTTTTATAAAATACTTCGAATAAAAGTATATACGATTTCATTTTTAGAAATTTATCAATTAAAAAGATTATACTACTTTGACGATCGGGTATAAAAACCCGTGTATTTTGTTCTACGAAGGGGAGCCAACCAACTCCAATAATTGGAGCCGGTCGACTACACCCAAACACACCCTCTGCTTCTCCATTTCCTTCATCATTCTCCATCTCTTCATCTCTATCTCTCGGCTCTCTCTCGATCTCTTTCAAAATCAAAAACAACAACAATAATATTACCAATAACAAGATCAGCAGCATCAATAAGCATCATCATCATCACCATCTTCATCATCTTCTTCACCTTCATCACCATCATCATCACCATTCGGTCTCCATTTTTATATACATAAGGAATTACTCACTTTTTATTCAAATTACATTTTTAAAGGTACATATTTCATCATATATTAGTATCTATCAACTTATAATGTCCAAAGATTTGATTAGAAATTGATTTGAGAAATTCATTCTGCGAACAGACCTGAAATTGGTCCCTGAGCCGAACGGCTAGGCTACCTTAGCCGAACGGCTGGACTTTCATAGCCGAACGGCTAGGTCCTCCATAGCCGAACAGCTAGACCTTGATATCCGAATGGCTAGATTACTCAAACACAACAAATATTAAGTAATATGAAACTATTATTTAATATACTCAGTATTTTGTATATATTAATTCGATAATATATAAAGTATTCGTATCGTACAGAGTAAAAACATTCGCGACAAAACTTATAAGTAATGTATTATAATTGGAAATAATAATTATTATTTACATTTGACAAAAAAATAAAACATATTCGTTTTATTCAATCTTACTCAAACGCGAACGAAACCATTCGAACCATATCCGTCATTCAAACTTAAAACAAAGATATATTTTTATATCTCACTAAAAGTATTTTTATAAAATACTTCGAATAAAAGTATATACGATTTCATTTTTAGAAATTTATCAATTAAAAAGATTATACTACTTTGACGATCGGGTATAAAAACCCGTGTATTTTGTACTACGAAGGGGAGCCAACCAACTCCAATAATTGGAGCCGGTCGACTACACCCAAACACACCCTCTGCTTCTCCATTTCCTTCATCATTCTCCATCTCTTCATCTCTATCTCTCGGCTCTCTCTCGATCTCTTTCAAAATCAAAAACAACAACAATAATATTACCAATAACAAGATCAGCAGCAGCAATAAGCATCATCATCATCACCATCTTCATCATCTTCTTCACCTTCATCACCATCATCATCACCATCATCATCACCATTCGGTCTCCATTTTTATATACATAAGGAATTACTCACTTTTTATTCAAATTACATTTTTAAAGGTACATATTTCATCATATATTAGTATCTATCAACTTATTATGTCCAAAGATTTGATTAGAAATTGATTTGAGAAATTGATTCTGCGAACAGACCTGAAATTGTTCCCTGAGCCGAACGGCTAGGCTACCTTAGCCGAACGGCTGGACTTTCATAGCCGAACGGCTAGGTCCTCCATAGTCGAACAGCTAGACCTTTATATCCGAATGGCTAGATTACTCAAACAGAACAAATATTAAGTAATATGAAACTATTATTTAATATACTCAGTATTTTGTATATATTAATTCGATAATATATAAAGTATTCGTATCGTACAAAGTAAAAAACATTCGCGATAAAACTTATAAGTAATGTATTATTATTGGAAATAATAATTATTATTTACATTTGACAAAAAAATAAAACATATTCGTTTTATTCAATCTTATTCAAACGCGAACGAAACCATTCGAACCATATCCGTCATTCAAACTTAAAACAAAGATATATTTTTATATCTCACTAAAAGTATTTTTATAAAATACTTCGAATAAAAGTATATACGATTTCATTTTTAGAAATTTATCAATTAAAAAGATTATACTACTTTGACGATCGGGTATAAAAACCCGTGTATTTTGTACTACGAAGGGGAGCCAACCAACTCCAATAATTGGAGCCGGTCGACTACACCCAAACACACCCTCTGCTTCTCCATTTCCTTCATCATTCTCCATCTCTTCATCTCTATCTCTCGGCTCTCTCTCGATCTCTTTCAAAATCAAAAACAACAATAATAATATTACCAATAACAAGATCAGCAGCATCAATAAGCATCATCATCATCACCATCTTCATCATCTTCTTCACCTTCATCACCATCATCATCACCATTCGGTCTCCATTTTTATATACATAAGGAATTACTCACTTTTTATTCAAATTACATTTTTAAAGGTACATATTTCATCATATATTAGTATCTATCAACTTATTATGTCCAAAGATTTGATTAGAAATTGATTTGAGAAATTGATTCTGCGAACAGACCTGAAATTGGTCCCTGAGCCGAACGGCTAGGCTACCTTAGCCGAACGGCTGGACTTTCATAGCCGAACGGCTGGACTTTCATAGCCGAACGGCTAGGTCCTCCATAGTCGAACAACTAGACCTTTATATCCGAATGGCTAGATTACTCAAACAGAACAAATATTAAGTAATATGAAACTATTATTTAATATACTCAGTATTTTGTATATATTAATTCGATAATATATAAAGTATTCGTATCGTACAAAGTAAAAAACATTCGCGACAAAACTTATAAGTAATGTATTATAATTGGAAATAATAATTATTATTTACATTTGACAAAAAAATAAAACATATTCGTTTTATTCAATCTTACTCAAACGCGAACGAAACCATTCGAACCATATCCGTCATTCAAACTTAAAACAAAGATATATTTTTATATCTCACTAAAAGTATTTTTATAAAATACTTCGAATAAAAGTATATACGATTTCATTTTTAGAAATTTATCAATTAAAAAGATTATACTACTTTGACGATCGGGTATAAAAACCCGTGTATTTTGTACTACGAAGGGGAGCCAACCAACTCCAATAATTGGAGCCGGTCGACTACACCCAAACACACCCTCTGCTTCTCCATTTCCTTCATCATTCTCCATCTCTTCATCTCTATCTCTCGGCTCTCTCTCGATCTCTTTCAAAATCAAAAACAACAATAATAATATTACCAATAACAAGATCAGCAGCAGCAATAAGCATCATCATCATCACCATCTTCATCATCTTCTTCACCTTCATCACCATCATCATCACCATCATCATCACCATTCGGTCTCCATTTTTATATACATAAGGAATTACTCACTTTTTATTCAAATTACATTTTTAAAGGTACATATTTCATCATATATTAGTATCTATCAACTTATTATGTCCAAAGATTTGATTAGAAATTGATTTGAGAAATTGATTCTGCGAACAGACCTGAAATTGGTCCCTGAGCCGAACGACTAGGCTACCTTAGCCGAACGGCTGGACTTTCATAGCCGAACGGCTAGGTCCTCCATAGTCGAACAGCTAGACCTTTATATCCGAATGGCTAGATTACTCAAACAGAACAAATATTAAGTAATATGAAACTATTATTAAATATACTCAGTATTTTGTATATATTAATTCGATAATATATAAAGTATTCGTATCGTACAAAGTTAAAACATTCGCGACAAAACTTATAAGTAATGTATTATTATTATTGGAAATAATAATTATTATTTACATTTGACAAAAAAATAAAACATATTCATTTTATTCAATCTTACTCAAACGCGAACGAAACCATTCGAACCATATCCGTCATTAAACTTAAAACAAAGATATATTTTTATATCTCACTAAAAGTATCTTTATAAAATACTTCGAATAAAAGTATATACGATTTCATTTTTAGAAATTTATCAATTAAAAAGATTATACTACTTTGACGATCGGGTATAAAAACCCGTGTATTTTGTACTACGAAGGGGAGCCAACTAACTCCAATAATTGGAGCCGGTCGACTACACCCAAACACACCCTCTGCTTCTCCATTTCCTTCATCATTCTCCATCTCTTCATCTCTATCTCTCGGCTCTCTCTCGATCTCTTTCAAAATCAAAAACATCAACAATAATATTACCAATAACAAGATCAGCAGCATCAATAAGCATCATCATCATCACCATCTTCATCATCTTCTTCACCTTCATCACCATCATCATCACCATTCGGTCTCCATTTTTATATACATAAGGAATTACTCACTTTTTATTCAAATTACATTTTTAAAGGTACATATTTCATCATATATTAGTATCTATCAACTTATTATGTCCAAAGATTTGATTAGAAATTGATTTGAGAAATTGATTCTGCGAACAGACCTGAAATTGGTCCCTGAGCCGAATGGCTAGGCTACCTTAGCCGAACGGCTGGATTTTCATAGCCGAACGGCTAGGTCCTCCATAGCCGAACAGCTAGACCTTGATATCCGAATGGCTAGATTACTCAAACACAACAAATATTAAGTAATATGAAACTATTATTTAATATACTCAGTATTTTGTATATATTAATTCGAGAATATATAAAGTATTCGTATCGTACAAAGTAAAAACATTCGCGATAAAACTTATAAGTAATGTATTATAATTGGAAATAATAATTATTATTTACATTTGACAAAAAAATAAAACATATTCGTTTTATTCAATCTTACTCAAACGCGAACGAAACCATTCGAACCATATCCGTCATTCAAACTTAAAACAAAGATATATTTTTATATCTCACTAAAAGTATTTTTATAAAATACTTCGAATAAAAGTATATACGATTTCATTTTTAGAAATTTATCAATTAAAAAGATTATACTACTTTGACGATCGGGTATAAAAACCCGTGTATTTTGTACTACGAAGGGGAGCCAACCAACTCCAATAATTGGAGCCGGTCGACTACACCCAAACACACCCTCTGCTTCTCCATTTCCTTCATCATTCTCCATCTCTTCATCTCTATCTCTCGGCTCTCTCTCGATCTCTTTCAAAATCAAAAACAACAACAATAATATTACCAATAACAAGATCAGCAGCAGCAATAAGCATCATCATCATCACCATCTTCATCATCTTCTTCACCTTCATCACCATCATCATCACCATTCGGTCTCCATTTTTATATACATAAGGAATTACTCACTTTTTAATCAAATTACATTTTTAAAGGTACATATTTCATCATATATTAGTATCTATCAACTTATGATGTCCAAAGATTTGATTAGAAATTGATTTGAGAAATTGATTCTGCGAACAGACCTGAAATTGGTCCCTGAGCCGAACGGCTAGGATACCTTAGCCGAACGGCTGGACTTTCATAGCCGAACGGCTAGGTCCTCCATAGCCGAACAGCTAGACCTTGATATCCGAATGGCTAGATTACTCAAACACAACAAATATTAAGTAATATGAAACTATTATTTAATATACTCAGTATTTTGTATATATTAATTCGATAATATATAAAGTATTCGTATCGTACAAAGTAAAAACATTCGCGACAAAACTTATAAGTAATGTATTCTTATTATTGGAAATAATAATTATTATTTACATTTGACAAAAAAATAAAACATATTCGTTTTATTCAATCTTACTCAAACGCGAACGAAACCATTCGAACCATATCCGTCATTCAAACTTAAAACAAAGATATATTTTTATATCTCACTAAAAGTATTTTTATAAAATACTTCGAATAAAAGTATATACGATTTCATTTTTAGAAATTTATCAATTAAAAAGATTATACTACTTTGACGATCGGGTATAAAAACCCGTGTATTTTGTACTACGAAGGGGAGCCAACCAACTCCAATAATTGGAGCCGGTCGACTACACCCAAACACACCCTCTGCTTCTCCATTTCCTTCATCATTCTCCATCTCTTCATCTCTATCTCTCGGCTCTCTCTCGATCTCTTTCAAAATCAAAAACAACAACAATAATATTACCAATAACAAGATCAGCAGCAGCAATAAGCATCATCATCATCACCATCTTCATCATCTTCTTCACCTTCATCACCATCATCATCACCATACGGTCTCCATTTTTATATACATAAGGAATTACTCACTTTTTATTCAAATTACATTTTTAAAGGTACATATTTCATCATATATTAGTATCTATCAACTTATTATGTCCAAAGATTTGATTAGAAATTGATTTGAGAAATTGATTCTGCGAACAGACCTGAAATTGGTCCCTGAGCCGAACGGCTAGGATACCTTAGCCGAACGGCTGGACTTTCATAGCCGAACGGCTAGGTCCTCCATAGCCGAACAGCTAGACCTTGATATCCGAATGGCTAGATTACTCAAAGAGAACAAATATTAAGTAATATGAAACTATTATTTAATATACTCAGTATTTTGTATATATTAATTCGATAATATATAAAGTATTCGTATCGAACAAAGTAAAAACATTCGCGACAAAACTTATAAGTAATGTATTATTATTATTGGAAATAATAATTATTATTTACATTTGACAAAAAAATAAAACATATTTGTTTTATTCAATCTTACTCAAACGCGAACGAAACCATTCGAACCATATCCGTCATTCAAACTTAAAACAAAGATATATTTTTATATCTCACTAAAAGTATTTTTATAAAATACTTCGAATAAAAGTATATACGATTTCATTTTTAGAAATTTATCAATTAAAAAGATTATACTACTTTGACGATCGGGTATAAAAACCCGTGTATTTTGTACTACGAAGGGGAGCCAACCAACTCCAATAATTGGAGCCGGTCGACTACACCCAAACACACCCTCTGCTTCTCCATTTCCTTCATCATTCTCCATCTCTTCATCTCTATCTCTCGGCTCTCTCTCGATCTCTTTCAAAATCAAAAACAACAACAATAATATTACCAATAACAAGATCAGCAGCATCAATAAGCATCATCATCATCACCATCTTCATCATCTTCTTCACCTTCATCACCATCATCATCACCATTCGGTCTCCATTTTTATATACATAAGGAATTACTCACTTTTTATTCAAATTACATTTTTAAAGGTACATATTTCATCATATATTAGTATCTATCAACTTATAATGTCCAAAGATTTGATTAGAAATTGATTTGAGAAATTCATTCTGCGAACAGACCTGAAATTGGTCCCTGAGCCGAACGGCTAGGCTACCTTAGCCGAACGGCTGGACTTTCATAGCCGAACGGCTAGGTCCTCCATAGCCGAACAGCTAGACCTTGATATCCGAATGGCTAGATTACTCAAACACAACAAATATTAAGTAATATGAAACTATTATTTAATATACTCAGTATTTTGTATATATTAATTCGATAATATATAAAGTATTCGTATCGTACAGAGTAAAAACATTCGCGACAAAACTTATAAGTAATGTATTATAATTGGAAATAATAATTATTATTTACATTTGACAAAAAAATAAAACATATTCGTTTTATTCAATCTTACTCAAACGCGAACGAAACCATTCGAACCATATCCGTCATTCAAACTTAAAACAAAGATATATTTTTATATCTCACTAAAAGTATTTTTATAAAATACTTCGAATAAAAGTATATACGATTTCATTTTTAGAAATTTATCAATTAAAAAGATTATACTACTTTGACAATCGGGTATAAAAACCCGTGTATTTTGTACTACGAAGGGGAGCCAACCAAATCCAATAATTGGAGCCGGTCGACTACACCCAAACACACCCTCTGCTTCTCCATTTCCTTCATCATTCTCCATCTCTTCATCTCTATCTCTCGGCTCTCTCTCGATCTCTTTCAAAATCAAAAACAACAACAATAATATTACCAATAACAAGATCAGCAGCAGCAATAAGCATCATCATCATCACCATCTTCATCATCTTCTTCACCTTCATCACCATCATCATCACCATCATCATCACCATTCGGTCTCCATTTTTATATACATAAGGAATTACTCACTTTTTATTCAAATTACATTTTTAAAGGTACATATTTCATCATATATTAGTATCTATCAACTTATTATGTCCAAAGATTTGATTAGAAATTGATTTGAGAAATTGATTCTGCGAACAGACCTGAAATTGTTCCCTGAGCCGAACGGCTAGGCTACCTTAGCCGAACGGCTGGACTTTCATAGCCGAACGGCTGGACTTTCATAGCCGAACGGCTGGACTTTCATAGCCGAACGGCTGGACTTTCATAGCCGAACGGCTAGGTCCTCCATAGTCGAACAACTAGACCTTTATATCCGAATGGCTAGATTACTCAAACAGAACAAATATTAAGTAATATGAAACTATTATTTAATATACTCAGTATTTTGTATATATTAATTCGATAATATATAAAGTATTCGTATCGTACAAAGTAAAAAACATTCGCGACAAAACTTATAAGTAATGTATTATAATTGGAAATAATAATTATTATTTACATTTGACAAAAAAATAAAACATATTCGTTTTATTCAATCTTACTCAAACGCGAACGAAACCATTCGAACCATATCCGTCATTCAAACTTAAAACAAAGATATATTTTTATATCTCACTAATAGTATTTTTATAAAATACTTCGAATAAAAGTATATACGATTTCATTTTTAGAAATTTATCAATTAAAAAGAATATACTACTTTGACGATCGGGTATAAAAACCCGTGTATTTTGTACTACGAAGGGAGCCAACCAACTCCAATAATTGGAGCCGGTCGACTACACCCAAACACACCCTCTGCTTCTCCATTTCCTTCATCATTCTCCATCTCTTCATCTCTATCTCTCGGCTCTCTCTCGATCTCCTTCAAAATCAAAAACAACAACAATAATATTACCAATAACAAGATCAGCAGCAGCAATAAGCATCATCATCATCACCATCTTCATCATCTTCTTCACCTTCATCACCATCATCATCACCATTCGGTCTCCATTTTTATATACATAAGGAATTACTCACTTTTTATTCAAATTACATTTTTAAAGGTACATATTTCATCATATATTAGTATCTATCAACTTATTATGTCCAAAGATTTGATTAGAAATTGATTTGAGAAATTGATTCTGCGAACAGACCTGAAATTGGTCCCTGAGCCGAACGGCTAGGATACCTTAGCCGAACGGCAGGACTTTCATAGCCGAACGGCTAGGTCCTCCATAGCCGAACAGCTAGACCTTGATATCCGAATGGCTAGATTACTCAAACACAACAAATATTAAGTAATATGAAACTATTATTTAATATACTCAGTATTTTGTATATATTAATTCGATAATATATAAAGTATTCGTATCGTACAAAGTAAAAACATTCGCGACAAAACTTATAAGTAATGTATTATTATTGGAAATAATAATAATTATTTACATTTGACAAAAAAATAAAACATATTCGTTTTATTCAATCTTACTCAAACGCGAACGAAACCATTCGAACCATATCCGTCATTCAAACTTAAAACAAAGATATATTTTTATATCTCACTAAAAGTATTTTTATAAAATACTTCGAATAAAAGTATATACGATTTCATTTTTAGAAATTTATCAATTAAAAAGATTATACTACTTTGACAATCGGGTATAAAAACCCGTGTATTTTGTACTACGAAGGGGAGCCAACCAACTCCAATAATTGGAGCCGGTCGACTACACCCAAACACACCCTCTGCTTCTCCATTTCCTTCATCATTCTCCATCTCTTCATCTCTATCTCTCGGCTCTCTCTCGATCTCTTTCAAAATCAAAAACAACAACAATAATATTACCAATAACAAGATCAGCAGCAGCAATAAGCATCATCATCATCACCATCTTCATCATCTTCTTCACCTTCATCACCATCATCATCACCAATCGGTCTCCATTTTTATATACATAAAGAATTACTCACTTTTTATTCAAATTACATTTTTAAAGGTACATATTTCATCATATATTAGTATCTATCAACTTATTATGTCCAAAGATTTGATTAGAAATTGATTTGAGAAATTGATTCTGCGAACAGACCTGAAATTGGTCCCTGAGCCGAACGGCTAGGATACCTTAGCCGAACGACTAGAATTTCATAGCCGAACGGCTAGGTCCTCCATAGTCGAACAGCTAGACCTTTATATCCGAATGGCTAGATTACTCAAACAGAACAAATATTAAGTAATATGAAACTATTATTTAATATACTCAGTATTTTGTATATTTTAATTCGATAATATATAAAGTATTCGTATCGTACAAAGTAAAAAACATTCGCGACAAAACTTATAAGTAATGTATTATTATTGGAAATAATAATTATTATTTACATTTGACAAAAAAATAAAACATATTCGTTTTATTCAATCTTACTCAAACGCGAACGAAACCATTCGAACCATATCCGTCATTCAAACTTAAAACAAAGATATATTTTTATATCTCACTAATAGTATTTTTATAAAATACTTCGAATAAAAGTATATACAATTTCATTTTTAGAAATTTATCAATTAAAAAGATTATACTACTTTGACGATCGGGTATAAAAACCCGTGTATTTTGTACTACGAAGGGGAGCCAACCAAATCCAATAATTGGAGCCGGTCGACTACACCCAAACACACCCTCTGCTTCTCCATTTCCTTCATCATTCTCCATCTCTTCATCTCTATCTCTCGGCTCTCTCTCGATCTCTTTCAAAATCAAAAACAACAACAATAATATTACCAATAACAAGATCAGCAGCAGCAATAAGCATCATCATCATCACCATCTTCATCATCTTCTTCACCTTCATCACCATCATCATCACCATTCGGTCTCCATTTTTATATACATAAGGAATTACTCACTTTTTATTCAAATTACATTTTTTAAGGTACATATTTCATCATATATTAGTATCTATCAACTTATTATGTCCAAAGATTTGATTAGAAATTGATTTGAGAAATTGATTCTGCGAACAGACCTGAAATTGGTCCCTGAGCCGAACGACTAGGCTACCTTAGCCGAACGGCTGGACTTTCATAGCCGAACGGCTATGTCCTCCATAGCCGAACAGCTAGACCGTTATATCCGAATAGCTAGATTACTCAAACAGAACAAATATTAAGTAATATGAAACTATTATTTAATATACTCAGTATTTTGTATATATTAATTCGATAATATATAAAGTATTCGTATCGTACAAAGTAAAAACATTCGCGACAAAACTTATAAGTAATGTATTATTATTGGAAATAATAACTATTATTTACATTTGACAAAAAAATAAAACATATTCGTTTTATTCAATCTTACTCAAACGCGAACGAAACCATTCGAACCATATCCGTCATTCAAACTTAAAACAAGATATATTTTTATATCTAACTAAAAGTATTTTTATAAAATACTTCGAATAAAAGTATATACGATTTCATTTTTAGAAATTTATGACGATCGGGCACAAAAACACATGTATTTTGTACAACGAAGGGGAGCCAACCAACTCCAATAATTGGAGCCGGTCGACTACACCCAAACACACCATCTGCTTCTCCATTTCCTTCATCATTCTCCATCTCTTCATCTCTATCTCTCGGCTCTCTCTCGATCTCTTTCAAAATCAAAAACAACAACAATAATATTACCAATAACAAGATCAGCAGCAGCAATAAGCATCATCATCATCACCATCTTCATCATCTTCTTCACCTTCATCACCATCATCATCACCATTCGGTCTCCATTTTTATATACATAAGGAATTACTCACTTTTTATTCAAATTACATTTTTAAAGGTACATATTTCATCATATATTAGTATCTATCAACTTATTATGTCCAAAGATTTGATTAGAAATTGATTTGAGAAATTGATTCTGCGAACAGACCTGAAATTGGTCCCTGAGCCGAACGACTAGGCTACCTTAGCCGAACGGCTGGACTTTCATAGCCGAACGGTTATGTCCTCCATAGCCGAACAGCTAGACCGTTATATCCGAATAGCTAGATTACTCAAACAGAACAAATATTAAGTAATATGAAACTATTATTTAGTATACTCAGTATTTTGTATATATTAATTCGATAATATATAAAGTATTCGTATCGTACAAAGTAAAAACATTCGCAACAAAACTTATAAGTAATGTATTATTATTGGAAATAATAATTATTATTTACATTTGACAAAAAAATGAAAAATATTCGTCTTATTCAATCTTACTCAAACGCGAACGAAACCATTCGAACCATATCCGTCATTCAAACTTAAAACAAGATATATTTTTATATCTAACTAAAAGTATTTTTATAAAATACTTCGAATAAAAGTATATACGATTTCATTTTTAGAAATTTATGACGATCGGGCACAAAAACACATGTATTTTGTACAACGAAGGGGAGCCAACCAACTCCAATAATTGGAGCCGGTCGACTACACCCAAACACACCATCTGCTTCTCCATTTCCTTCATCATTCTCCATCTCTTCATCTCTATCTCTCGTTTCTCTCTCGATCTCTTTCAAAATCAAAACCAACAACAATAATATTACCAATAACAAGATCAGAAGCAGCAATAAGCATCATCATCATCACCATCTTCATCATCTTCTTCACCTTCATCGCCATCATCATCACCATTCGGTCTCCATTTTTTTATACGTAAGGAATCACTCACTTTTTATTCAAATTACATCTTTAAATTTACATATATCATCATATATTAGTATCTATCAACTAATTATGTCCAAAGATTTAATTAGAAATTGATTTGAGAAATTCATTCTGCGAACAGACATGAAATTGGTCCTTGAGCCGAACGGCTACGCTACCTTAGTCGAACGGCTGGACTTTCATAGCCGAACGGCTAGGTCCTCCATAGCCGAACAGCTATACCTTTATATCCGAACGGCTAGATTACTCAAACAGAACAAATATTAAGTAATATGAAACTATTATTTAATATACACAGTATTTTATATATATTAATTCTATAATATATAAAGTATTCGTATCGTACAAAGTAAAAACATTCATGACAAAACTTATAAGTAATGTATTATTATTGGAAATAATAATTATTATTTACATTTGACAAAAAAATAAAACATATTCGTTTTATTCAATCTTACTCAAACGCGAACGAAACCATTCGAACCATATCCGTCATTCAAACTTAAAACAAGATATATTTTTATATCTCACTAAAAGTATTTTTATAAAATACTTCGAATAAAAGTATATACGATTTCTTTTTTAGAAATTTATCAATTAAAAAGATTATACTACTTTGACGATCAGGTATAAAAACACGTGTATTTTGTACTACGAAGGGGAGCCAACCAACTCCAATATTTGGAGCCGGTCGACTACACCCAAACACACCCTCTGCTTCTCCATTTCCTTCATCATTCTCCATCTCTATCTCTAGCTCTCTCTCGATCTCTTTCAAAATCAAAACCAACAACAATAATATTACCAATAACAAGATCAGCAGCAACAATAAGCATCATCATCACCATCTTCATCATCTTCTTCACCTTCATCGCCATCATCATCACCATTCGGTCTCCATTTTTATATACGTAAGGAATCACTCACTTTTTATTCAAATTACATCTTTAAATGCACATATATCATCATATATTAGTATCTATCAACTTATTATGTCCAAAGATTTGATTAGAAATTGATTTGAGAAATTCATTCTGCGAACAGGCCTGAAATTGGTCCCTGAGCCGAACGGATGGATTTCATCAGCCGAACGGCTGAATTTCATCAGCCGAACGGATGGATTTCATCAGCCGAACGGCTAGGCTACCTCAGCTGAACGGATGGACTTTCATAGCCGAACGGCTAGGTCCTCCATAGCCGAACGGCTAGACCTTTATAGCCGACTAACTAGATTAATCAAACAGAATAAATATTAAGTAATATGAAACTATTATTTAATATACTCAGTATTTTATATATATTAATTCATTAATATATAAAGTATTCGTATCGTACAAAGTAAAAACATTCGCGACAAAACTTATAAGTAATGTATTATAATTGGAAATAATAATTATTATTTACATTTGACAAAAAAATAAAACATATTCGTTTTATTCAATCTTACTCAAACGCGACGAAACCATTCGAACCATATCCATCATTCAAACTTAAAACAAGATATATTTTTATATCTAACTAAAAACATTATACTACTTTTACGATCGGGTACAAAAACACATGTATTTTGTACAACGAAGGGGAGCCAACCAACTCCAATAATTGGAGCCGGTCGACTACACCCAAACACACCCTTTGCTTCTCCATTTCCTTCAACATTCTCCAATTCCTTCATTACTATCTCTCGTTTCTCTCTCGATCTCTTTCAAAATGAAAACCAACAACAATAATATATTACCAATAACAAGATCAGAAGCAGCAATAAGCATCATCATCATCACCATCTTCATCATCTTCTTCACCTTCATCGCCATCATCATCACCATTCGGTCTCCATTTTTTTATACGTAAGGAATCACTCACTTTTTATTCAAATTACATCTTTAAATGTACATATATCATCATATATTAGTATCTATCAACTAATTATGTCCAAAGATTTAATTAGAAATTGATTTGAGAAATTCATTCTGCGAACAGACATGAAATTGGTCTTTGAGCCGAACGGCTACGCTACCTTAGCCGAACGGCTGGACTTTCATAGCCGAACGGCTAGGTCCTCCATAGCCGAACAGCTAGACCTTTATATCCGAACGGCTAGATTACTCAAACAGAACAAATATTAAGTAATATGAAACTATTATTTAATATACACAGTATTTTATATATATTAATTCTATAATATATAAAGTATTCGTATCGTACAAAGTAAAAACATTCGTGACAAAACTTATAAGTAATGTATTATTATTGGAAATAATAATTATTATTTACATTTGACAAAAAAATAAAACATATTCGTTTTATTCAATCTTACTCAAACGCGAACGAAACCATTCGAACCATATCCGTCATTCAAAGACATGTATTGTGTACAACGAATGGAAGCCAACCAACTCCAATAATTGGAGCCGGTCGACTACACCCAAACACACCCTCTGCTTCTCCATTTCCTTCATCATTCTCCATCTCTTCATCTCTATCTCTCGGCTCTCTCTCGATCTCTTTCAAAATAAAAAACAACAACAATAATATTACCAATAACAAGATCAGCAGCAACAATAAGCATCATCATCATCACCATCTTCGTCATCTTCTTCACCTTCATCGCCATCATCATCACCATTCGGTCTCCATTTTTTATACGTAAGGAATCACTCACTTTTTATTCAAATTACATCTTTAAATGTACATATATCATCATATATTAGTATCTATCAACTAATTATGTCCAAAGATTTGATTAGAAATTGATTTGAGAAATTCATTCTGCGAACAGACATGAAATTGGTCGTTAAGCCGAATGGCTACGCAACCTTAGCCGAACGGCTGGACTTTCATAGCCGAACGGCTAGGTCCTCCATAGCCGAACAGCTAGACCTTTATATCCGAACGGCTAGATTACTCAAACAGAACAAATATTAAGTAATATGAAACTATTATTTAATATACTCAGTATTTTATATATATTAATTCGATAATATATAAAGTATTCGTATCGTACAAAGTAAAAACATTCGCGACAAAACTTATAAGTAATGTATTATTATTGGAAATAATAATTATTATTTACATTTGGCAAAAAAATAAAACATATTCGTTTTATTCAATCTTACTCAAACGCGAACGAAACCATTCGAACCATATCCGTCATTCAAAGACATGTATTGTGTACAACGAAGGGGAGCCAACCAACTCCAATAATTGGAGCCGGTCGACTACACCCAAACACACCCTCTGCTTCTCCATTTCCTTCATCATTCTCCATCTCTTCATCTCTATCTCTCGGCTCTCTCTCGATCTCTTTCAAAATCAAAAACAACAACAATAATATTACCAATAACAAGATCAGCAGCAACAATAAGCATCATCATCATCACCATCTTCATCATCTTCTTCACCTTCATCAACATCATCATCACCATTCGGTCTCCATTTTTATATAAATAAGGAATTACTCACTTTTTATTCAAATTACATGTTTAAAGGTACATATTTCATCATATATTAGTATCTATCAACTTATTATGTCCAAAGATTTGATTAGAAATTGATTTGAGAAATTGATTCTGCGAACAGACCTGAAATTGGTCCCTGAGCCGAACGGCTAGGCTACCTTAGCCGAACGGCTGGACTTTCATAGCCGAACGACTGGACTTTCATAGCCGAACGGCTAGGTCCTCCATAGTCGAACAGCTAAACCTTTATATCCGAATGGCTAGATTACTCAAACAGAACAAATATTAAGTAATATGAAACTATTATTTAATATACTCAGTATTTTGTATATATTAATTCGATAATATATAAAGTATTCGTATCGTACAAAGTAAAAACATTCGCGACAAAACTTATAAGTAATGTATTATTATTGGAAATAATAATTATTATTTACATTTGACAAAAAAATAAAACATATTCGTTTTATTCAATCTTACTCAAACGCGAACGAAACCATTCGAACCATATCCGTCATTCAAAGACATGTATTGTGTACAACGAATGGAAGCCAACCAACTCCAATAATTGGAGCCGGTCGACTACACCCAAACACACCCTCTGCTTCTCCATTTCCTTCATCATTCTCCATCTCTTCATCTCTATCTCTCGGCTCTCTCTCGATCTCTTTCAAAATAAAAAACAACAACAATAATATTACCAATAACAAGATCAGCAGCAACAATAAGCATCATCATCATCACCATCTTCGTCATCTTCTTCACCTTCATCGCCATCATCATCACCATTCGGTCTCCATTTTTTATACGTAAGGAATCACTCACTTTTTATTCAAATTACATCTTTAAATGTACATATATCATCATATATTAGTATCTATCAACTAATTATGTCCAAAGATTTGATTAGAAATTGATTTGAGAAATTCATTCTGCGAACAGACATGAAATTGGTCGTTAAGCCGAATGGCTACGCAACCTTAGCCGAACGGCTGGACTTTCATAGCCGAACGGCTAGGTCCTCCATAGCCGAACAGCTAGACCTTTATATCCGAACGGCTAGATTACTCAAACAGAACAAATATTAAGTAATATGAAACTATTATTTAATATACTCAGTATTTTATATATATTAATTCGATAATATATAAAGTATTCGTATCGTACAAAGTAAAAACATTCGCGACAAAACTTATAAGTAATGTATTATTATTGGAAATAATAATTATTATTTACATTTGGCAAAAAAATAAAACATATTCGTTTTATTCAATCTTACTCAAACGCGAACGAAACCATTCGAACCATATCCGTCATTCAAAGACATGTATTGTGTACAACGAAGGGGAGCCAACCAACTCCAATAATTGGAGCCGGTCGACTACACCCAAACACACCCTCTGCTTCTCCATTTCCTTCATCATTCTCCATCTCTTCATCTCTATCTCTCGGCTCTCTCTCGATCTCTTTCAAAATAAAAAACAACAACAATAATATTACCAATAACAAGATCAGCAGCAACAATAAGCATCATCATCATCACCATCTTCATCATCTTCTTCACCTTCATCAACATCATCATCACCATTCGGTCTCCATTTTTATATAAATAAGGAATTACTCACTTTTTATTCAAATTACATGTTTAAAGGTACATATTTCATCATATATTAGTATCTATCAACTTATTATGTCCAAAGATTTGATTAGAAATTGATTTGAGAAATTGATTCTGCGAACAGACCTGAAATTGGTCCCTGAGCCGAACGGCTAGGCTACCTTAGCCGAACGGCTGGACTTTCATAGCCGAACGACTGGACTTTCATAGCCGAACGGCTAGGTCCTCCATAGTCGAACAGCTAAACCTTTATATCCGAATGGCTAGATTACTCAAACAGAACAAATATTAAGTAATATGAAACTATTATTTAATATACTCAGTATTTTGTATATATTAATTCGATAATATATAAAGTATTCGTATCGTACAAAGTAAAAACATTCGCGACAAAACTTATAAGTAATGTATTATTATTGGAAATAATAATTATTATTTACATTTGACAAAAAAATAAAACATATTCGTTTTATTCAATCTTGCTCAAACGCGAACGAAACCATTCGAACCATATCCGTCATTCAAACTTAAAACAAAGATATATTTTTATATCTCACTAATAGTATTTTTATAAAATACTTCGAATAAAAGTATATACGATTTCATTTTTAGAAATTTATCAATTAAAAAGATTATACTACTTTGACGATCAGGTATAAAAACCCGTGTATTTTGTACTACGAAGGGAGCCAACCAACTCCAATAGTTGGAGCCGGTCGACTACACCCAAACACACCCTCTGCTTCTCCATTTCCTTCATCATTCTCCATCTCTTCATCTCTATCTCTCGGCTCTCTCTCGATCTCTTTCAAAATCAAAACCAACAACAATAATATTAGCAATAACAAGATCAGCAGCAACAATAAGCATCATCATCATCACCATCTTCATCATCTTCTTCACCTTCATCGCCATCATCATCACCATTCGGTCTCCATTTTTTTATACGTAAGGAATCACTCACTTTTTATTCAAATTACATCTTTAAATGTACATATATCATCATATATTAGTATCTATCAACTTATTATGTCCAAAGATTTGATTAGAAATTGATTTGAGAAATTCATTCTGCGAACAGACATGAAATTGGTCCCTGAGCCGAATGGATGGATTTCATCAGCCGAACGGCTGAATTTCCTCAGTCGAACGGATGGATTTCATCAGCCGAACGGCTAGGCTACCTCAGCTGAACGGATGGACTTTCATAGCCGAACGGCTAGGTCCTCCATAGCCGAACGGCTAGACCTTTATAGCCGACTGACTAGATTACTCAAACAGAACAAATATTAAGTAATATGAAACTATTATTTAATATACTCAGTATTTATTATATATTAATTCGATACTATATAACGTATTCGTATAGTACAAAGTAAAAATATTCGTGACAAAACTTATAAGTAATGTAATATTATTGGAAATAATAATTATTATTCATATTTGACAAAAAAATAAAACATATTCGTTTTATTCAATCTTACTCAAATGCGACAAAACCATTCGAACCATATCCGTCATTCAAACACATGTATTTTGTACAACGAAGGGGAGCCAACCATCTCCAATAATTGGAGCCGGTCGACTACACCCAAACACACCCTCTGCTTCTCCATTTCCTTCATCATTCTCCATCTCTTCATCTCTATCTCTCGGCTCTCTCTCGATCTCTTTCAAATCAAAAACAACAACAATAATATTACCAATAACAAGATCAGCAGCAGCAATAAGCATCATCATCATCACCATCTTCATCATCTTCTTCACCTTCATCACCATCATCATCACCATTCGGTCTCCATTTTTATATACATAAGGAATTACTCACTTTTTATTCAAATTACATGTTTAAAGGTAAATATTTCATCATATATTAGTATCTATCAACTTATTATGTCCAAAGATTTGATTAGAAATTGATTTGAGAAATTGATTCTGCGAAAAGACCTGAAATTGGTCCCTGAGCCGAACGGCTAGGCTACCTTAGCCGAACTGCTGGACTTTCTTAGCCGAACGGCTAGGTCCTCCATAGCCGAACAGCTAGACCTTTATATCCGAATGGCTAGATTACTCAAACAGAACAAATATTAAGTAATATGAAACTATTATTTAATATACTCAGTATTTTATATATATTAATTCGATAATATATAAAGTATTCGTATCGTACAAAGTAAAAACATTCGCGACAAAACTTATAAGTAATGTATTATTATTGGAAATAATAATTATTATTTACATTTGACAAAAAAATAAAACATATTCGTTTTATTCAATCTTACTCAAACGCGAACGAAACCATTCGAACCATATCCGTCATTCAAACTTAAAACAAAGATATATTTTTATATCTCACTAAAAATATTTTTATAAAATACTTCGAATAAAAGTATATACGATTTCATTTTTAGAAATTTATCAATTAAAAAGATTATACTACTTTGACGACCGGGTATATAAACACGTGTATTTTGTACTACGAAGGGGAGCCAACCAACTCCAATATTTGGAGCCGGTCGACTACACCCAAACACACCATCTGCTTCTCCATTTCCTTCATCATTCTCCATCTCTTCATCTCTATCTCTCGGCTCTCTCTCGATCTCTTTCAAAATCAAAACCAACAACAATAATATTAGCAATAACAAGATCAGCAGCAACAATAAGCATCATCATCATCACCATCTTCATCATCTTCTTCACCTTCATCGCCATCATCATCACCATTCGGTCTCCATTTTTTTATACGTAAGTAATCACTCACTTTTTATTGAAATTACATCTTTAAATGTACATATATCATCATATATTAGTATCTATCAACTTATTATGTCCACAGATTTGATTAAAAATTGATTTGAGAAATTCATTCTGCGAACAGACATGAAATTGGTCCCTAAGCCGAACGGATGGATTTCATCAGCCGAACGGATGGATTTCATTAGCCGAACGGCTAGGCTACCTCAGCTGAACGGATGGACTTTCATAGCCGAACGGCTAGGTCCTCCATAGCCGAAGGGCTAGACCTTTATAGCCGACTGACTAGATTACTCAAACAGAACAAATATTAAGTAATATGAAACTATTATTTAATATACTCAGTATTTATTATATATTAATTCGATACTATATAACGTATTCGTATAGTACAAAGTAAAAATATTCGTGACAAAACTTATAAGTAATGTATTATTATTGGAAATAATAATTATTATTTATATTTTACAAAAAAAATAAAACATATTTATTTTATTCAATCTTACTCAAATGCGAAAAAACCATTCGAACCATATCCGTCATTCAAACACATGTATTTTGTACAACGAAGGGGAGCCAACCATCTCCAATAATTGGAGCTGGTCGACTACACCCAAACACACCCTCTGCTTCTCCATTTCCATCATCATTCTCCATCTCTTCATCTCTATCTCTCGGCTCTCTCTCGATCTCTTTCAAAATCAAAAACAACAATAATAATATTACCAATAACAAGATCAGCAGCAGCAATAAGCATCATCATCATCACCATCTTCATCATCTTCTTCACCTTCATCACCATCATCATCACCATCATCATCACCATTCGGTCTCCATTTTTTTATACGTAAGGAATAACTCACTTTTTATTCAAATTACATCTTTAAATGTACATATATCATCATATATTAGTATCTATCAACTAATTATGTCCAAAGATTTGATTAGAAATTGATTTGAGAAATTCATTCTGCGAACAGACATGAAATTGGTCTTTGAGCCGAACGGCTAGGCTACCTTAACCGAACGGCTGGACTTTCTTAGCCGAACGGCTAGGTCCTCCATAGCCGAACAGCTAGACCTTTATATCCGAATGGCTAGATTACTCAAACAGAACAAATATTAAGTAATATGAAACTATTATTTAATATACTCAGTATTTTATATATATTAATTCGATAATATATAAAGTATTCGTATCGTACAAAGTAAAAACATTCGTGACAAAACTTATAAGTAATGTATTATTATTGGAAATAATAATTATTATTTACATTTGACAAAAAAATAAAATATATTCGTTTTATTCAATCTTACTCAAACGCGAACAAAACCATTCGAACCATATCCGTCATTCAAAGACATGTATTTTGTACAACGAAGGGGAGCCAACCAACTCCAATAATTGGAGCCGGTCGACTACACCGAAACACACCCTCTGCTTCTCCATCTCCTTCATCATTCTCCATCTCTTCATCTCTATCTCTCGGCTCTCTCTCGATCTCTTTCAAAATCAAAAACAACAACAATAATATTACCAATAACAAGATCAGCAACAACAATAAGCATCATCATCATCACCATCTTCATCATCTTCTTCACCTTCATCACCATCATCATCACCATTCGGTCTCCATTTTTATATACATAAGGAATTACTCACTTTTTATTCAAATTACATGTTTAAAGGTACATATTTCATCATATATTAGTATCTATCAACTTATTATGTCCAAAGATTTGATTAGAAATTGATTTGAGAAATTGATTCTGCGAACAGACCTGAAATTGGTCCCTGAGCCGAACGGCTAGGCTACCTTAGCCGAACGGCTGGACTTTCATAGCCGAACGGCTGGACTTTCATAGCCGAACGGCTAGGTCCTCCATAGCCAAACAGCTAGACCTTTATATCCGAATGGCTAGATTACTCAAACAGAACAAATATTAAGTAATATGAAACTATTATTTAATATACTCAGTATTTTGTATATATTAATTCGATAATATATAAAGTATTCGTATCGTACAAAGTAAAAACATTCGCGACAAAACTTATAAGTAATGTATTATTATTGGAAATAATAATTATTATTTACATTTGACAAAAAAATGAAAAATATTCGTCTTATTCAATCTTACTCAAACGCGAACGAAACCATTCGAACCATATCCGTCATTCAAACTTATAACAAAGCTATATTTTTATATCTCACTAAAAGTATTTTTATAAAATACTTCGAATAAAAGTATATACGATTTCATTTTTAGAAATTTATCAATTTAAAAGATTATACTACTTTGACGATCGGGTATAAAAACACATGTATTTTGTACTACGAAGGGGAGCCAACCAACTCCAATATTTGGAGCCGGTCGACTACACCCAAACACACCCTCTGCTTCTCCATTTCCTTCATCATTCTCCAACTCTTCATCTCTATCTCTCGGCTCTCTCTCGATCTCTTTCAAAATCAAAACCAACAACAATAATATTACCAATAACAAGATCAGCAGCAACAATAAGCATCATCATCATCACCATCTTCATCATCTTCTTCACCTTCATCGCCATCATCATCACCATTCGGTCTCCATTTTTTTATACGTAAGGAATCACTCACTTTTTATTCAAATTACATCTTTAAATGTACATATATCATCATATATTAGTATCTATCAACTTATTATGTCCAAAGATTTCATTAGAAATTGATTTGAGAAATTCATTCTGCGAACAGACATGAAATTGGTCCCTGAGCCGAACGGATGGATTTCATCATCCGAACGGCTGAATTTCATCAGCCGAACGGATGGATTTCATCAGCCGAACGGCTAGGCTACCTCAGCTAAACGGATGGATTTTCATAGCCGAACGGCTAGGTCCTCCATAGCCGAACGGCTAGACCTTTATAGCCGACTGACTAGATTACTCAAACAGAACAAATATTAAGTAATATGAAACTATTATTTAATATACTCAGTATTTATTATATATTAATTCGATACTATATAACGTATTCGTATAGTACAAAGTGAAAATATTCGTGACAAAACTTATAAGTAATGTATTATTATTGGAAATAATAATTATTATTTATATTTGAAAAAAAAATAAAACATATTCGTTTTATTCAATCTTACTCAAATGCGACAAAACCATTCGAACCATATCCGTCATTCAAACACATGTATTTTGTACAACGAAGGGGAACCAACCATCTCCAATAATTGGAGCCGGTCGACTACACCCAAACACACCCTCTGCTTCTCCATTTCCTTCATCATTCTCCATCTCTTCATCTCTATCTCTCGGCTCTCTCTCGATCTCTTTCAAAATCAAAAACAACAACAATAATATTACCAATAACAAGATCAGCAGCAGCAATAAGCATCATCATCATCACCATCTTCATCATCTTCTTCACCTTCATCGCCATCATCATCACCATTCGGTCTCCATTTTTTTATACTTAAGGAATCACTCACTTTTTATTCAAATTACATCTTTAAATGTACATATATCATCATATATTAGTATCTATCAACTAATTATGTCCAAAGATTTAATTAGAAATTGATTTGAGAAATTCATTCTGCGAACAGACATGAAATTGGCTTTGAGCCGAACGGCTACGCTACCTTAGCCGAACGGCTGGACTTTCATAGCCGAACGGCTAGGTCCTCCATAGCCGAACAGCTAGACCTTTATATCCGAACGGCTAGATTACTCAAACAGAACAAATATTAAGTAATATGAAACTATTATTTAATATACACAGTATTTTATATATATTAATTCTATAATATATAAAGTATTCGTATCGTACAAAGTAAAAACATTCGTGACAAAACTTATAAGTAATGTATTATTATTGGAAATAATAATTATTATTTACATTTGACAAAAAAATAAAACATATTCGTTTTATTCAATCTTACTCAAACGCGAACGAAACCATTCGAACCATATCAGTCATTCAAAGACATGTATTGTGTACAACGAAGGGGAGCCAACCAACTCCAATAATTGGAGCCGGTCGACTACACCCAAACACACCCTCTGCTTCTCCATTTCCTTCATCATTCTCCATCTCTTCATCTCTATCTCTCGGCTCTCTCTCGATCTCTTTCAAAATAAAAAACAACAACAATAATATTACCAATAACAAGATCAGCAGCAACAATAAGCATCATCATCATCACCATCTTCGTCATCTTCTTCACCTTCATCGCCATCATCATCACCATTCGGTCTCCATTTTTTATACGTAAGGAATCACTCACTTTTTATTCAAATTACATCTTTAAATGTACATATATCATCATATATTAGTATCTATCAACTAATTATGTCCAAAGATTTGATTAGAAATTGATTTGAGAAATTCATTCTGCGAACAGACATGAAATTGGTCCTTAAGCCGAATGGCTACGCAACCTTAGCCGAACGGCTGGACTTTCATAGCCGAACGGCTAGGTCCTCCATAGCCGAACAGCTAGACCTTTATATCCGAACGGCTAGATTACTCAAACAGAACAAATATTAAGTAATATGAAACTATTATTTAATATACTCAGTATTTTATATATATTAATTCGATAATATATAAAGTATTCGTATCGTACAAAGTAAAAACATTCGCGACAAAACTTATAAGTAATGTATTATTATTGGAAATAATAATTATTATTTACATTTGACAAAAAAATAAAACATATTCGTTTTATTCAATCTTACTCAAACGCGAACGAAACCATTCGAACCATATCCGTCATTCAAAGACATGTATTGTGTACAACGAAGGGGAGCCAACCAACTCCAATAATTGGAGCCGGTCGACTACACCCAAACACACCCTCTGCTTCTCCATTTCCTTCATCATTCTCCATCTCTTCATCTCTATCTCTCGGCTCTCTCTCGATCTCTTTCAAAATAAAAAACAACAACAATAATATTACCAATAACAAGATCAGCAGCAACAATAAGCATCATCATCATCACCATCTTCATCATCTTCTTCACCTTCATCAACATCATCATCACCATTCGGTCTCCATTTTTATATAAATAAGGAATTACTCACTTTTTATTAAAATTACATGTTTAAAGGTACATATTTCATCATATATTAGTATCTATCAACTTATTATGTCCAAAGATTTGATTAGAAATTGATTTGAGAAATTGATTCTGCGAACAGACCTGAAATTGGTCCCTGAGCCGAACGGCTAGGCTACCTTAGCCGAACAGATGGACTTTCATAGCCGAACGGCTGGACTTTCATAGCCGAACGGCTAGGTCCTCCATAGTCGAACAGCTAGACCTTTATATCCGAATGGCTAGATTACTCAAACAGAATAAATATTAAGTAATATGAAACTATTATTTAATATACTCAGTATTTTGTATATATTAATTCGATAATATATAAAGTATTCGTATCGTACAAAGTAAAAACATTCGCGACAAAACTTATAAGTAATGTATTATTATTGGAAATAATAATTATTATTTACATTTGACAAAAAAATAAAACATATTCGTTTTATTCAATCTTACTCAAACGCGAACGAAACCATTCGAACCATATCCGTCATTCAAACTTAAAACAAAGATATATTTTTATATCTCACTAATAGTATTTTTATAAAATACTTCGAATAAAAGTATATACGATTTCATTTTTAGAAATTTATCAATTAAAAAGATTATACTACTTCGACGATCAGGTATAAAAACCCGTGTATTTTGTACTACGAAGGGAGCCAACCAACTCCAATAGTTGGAGCCGGTCGACTACACCCAAACACACCCTCTGCTTCTCCATTTCCTTCATCATTCTCCATCTCTATCTCTCAGCTCTCTCTCGATCTCTTTCAAAATCAAAACCAACAACAATAATATTAGCAATAACAAGATCAGCAGCAACAATAAGCATCATCATCATCACCATCTTCATCATCTTCTTCACCTTCATCGCCATCATCATCACCATTCGGTCTCCATTTTTTTATACGTAAGGAATCACTCACTTTTTATTCAAATTACATCTTTAAATGTACATATATCATCATATATTAGTATCTATCAACTTATTATGTCCAAAGATTTCATTAGAAATTGATTTGAGAAATTGATTCTGCGAACAGACATGAAATTGGCCCCTGAGCCGAACGGATGGATTTCATCAGCCGAACGGCTGAATTTCATCAGCCGAACGGATGGATTTCATCAGCCGAACGGCTAGGCTACCTCAGCTGAACGGTTGGACTTTCATAGCCGAACGGCTAGGTCCTCCATAGCCGAACGGCTAGACCTTTATAGCCGACTGACTAGATTACTCAAACAGAACAAATATTAAGTAATATGAAACTATTATTTAATATACTCAGTATTTATTATATATTAATTCGATACTATATAACGTATTCGTATAGTACAAAGTAAAAATATTCGTGACAAAACTTATTAGTAATGTATTATTATTGGAAATAATAATTATTATTTATATTTGACAAAAAAATAAAACATATTCGTTTTATTCAATATTACTAAAATGCGACAAAACCATTCGAACCATATCCGTCATTCAAACACATGTATTTTGTACAACGAAGGGGAGCCAACCATCTCCAATAATTGGAGCCGGTCGACTACACCCAAACACACCCTCTGCTTCTCCATTTCCTTCATCATTCTCCATCTCTTCATCTCTATCTCTCGGCTCTCTCTCGATCTCTTTCAAAATCAAAAACAACAACAATAATAGTACCAATAACAAGATCAGCAGCAGCAATAAGCATCATCATCATCACCATCTTCATCATCTTCTTCACCTTCATCACCATCATCATCACCATCATCATCACCATTCGGTCTTCATTTTTATATACATAAGGAATTACTCACTTTTTATTCAAATTACATGTTTAAAGGTAAATATTTCATCATATATTAGTATCTATCAACTTATTATGTCCAAAGATTTGATTAGAAATTGATTTGAGAAATTGATTCTGCGAAAAGACCTGAAATTGGTCCCTGAGCCGAACGGCTAGGCTACCTTAGCCGAACGGCTAGGCTACCTTAGCCGAACGGCTGGACTTTCTTAGCCGAACGGCTAGGTCCTCCATAGCCGAACAGCTAGACCTTTATATCCGAATGGCTAGATTACTCAAACAGAACAAATATTAAGTAATATGAAACTATTATTTAATATACTCAGTATTTTATATATATTAATTCGATAATATATAAAGTATTCGTATCGTACAAAGTAAAAACATTCGCGATAAAACTTATAAGTAATGTATTATTATTGGAAATAATAATTATTATTTACATTTGACAAAAAAATAAAACATATTCGTTTTATTCAATCTTACTCAAACGCGAACGAAACCATCTCTTCATCTCTTCATCTCTATCTCTCGGCTCTCTCTCGATCTCTTTCAAAATCAAAAACAACAATAATAATATTACCAATAACAAGATCAGCAGCAGCAATAAGCATCATCATCATCACCATCTTCATCATCTTCTTCACCTTCATCACCATCATCATCACCATTCGGTCTCCATTTTTTTATACGTAAGGAATAACTCACTTTTTATTCAAATTACATCTTTAAATGTACGTATATCATCATATATTAGTATCTATCAACTAATTATGTCCAAAGATTTGATTAGAAATTGATTTGAGAAATTCATTCTGCGAACAGACATGAAATTGGTCTTTGAGCCGAACGGCTAGGCTACCTTAACCGAACGGCTGGACTTTCTTAGCCGAACGGCTAGGTCCTCCATAGCCGAACAGCTAGGCCTTTTTATCCGAATGGCTAGATTACTCAAACAGAACAAATATTAAGTAATATGAAACTATTATTTAATATACTCAGTATTTTATATATATTAATTCGATAATATATAAAGTATTCGTATCGTACAAAGTAAAAACATTCGTGACAAAACTTATAAGTAATGTATTATTATTGGAAATAATAATTATTATTTACATTTGACAAAAAAATAAAATATATTCGTTTTATTCAATCTTACTCAAACGCGAACAAAACCATTCGAACCATATCCGTCATTCAAAGACATGTATTTTGTACAACGAAGGGGAGCCAACCAACTCCAATAATTGGAGCCGGTCGACTACACCGAAACACACCCTCTGCTTCTCCATCTCCTTCATCATTCTCCATCTCTTCATCTCTATCTCTCGGCTCTCTCTCGATCTCTTTCAAAATCAAAAACAACAACAATAATATTACCAATAACAAGATCAGCAACAACAATAAGCATCATCATCATCACCATCTTCATCATCTTCTTCACCTTCATCACCATCATCATCACCATTCGGTCTCCATTTTTATATACATAAGGAATTACTCACTTTTTATTCAAATTACATGTTTAAAGGTACATATTTCATCATATATTAGTATCTATCAACTTATTATGTCCAAAGATTTGATTAGAAATTGATTTGAGAAATTGATTCTGCGAACAGACCTGAAATTGGTCCCTGAGCCGAACGGCTAGGCTACCTTAGCCGAACGGCTGGACTTTCATAGCCGAACGGCTGGACTTTCATAGCCGAACGGCTAGGTCCTCCATAGCCAAACAGCTAGACCTTTATATCCGAATGGCTAGATTACTCAAACAGAACAAATATTAAGTAATATGAAACTATTATTTAATATACTCAGTATTTTATATATATTAATTCGATAATATATAAAGTATTCGTATCGTACAAAGTAAAAACATTCGTGACAAAACTTATAAGTAATGTATTATTATTGGAAATAATAATTATTATTTACATTTGACAAAAAAATAAAATATATTCGTTTTATTCAATCTTACTCAAACGCGAACAAAACCATTCGAACCATATCCGTCATTCAAAGACATGTATTTTGTACAACGAAGGGGAGCCAACCAACTCCAATAATTGGAGCCGGTCGACTACACCGAAACACACCCTCTGCTTCTCCATCTCCTTCATCATTCTCCATCTCTTCATCTCTATCTCTCGGCTCTCTCTCGATCTCTTTCAAAATCAAAAACAACAACAATAATATTACCAATAACAAGATCAGCAACAACAATAAGCATCATCATCATCACCATCTTCATCATCTTCTTCACCTTCATCACCATCATCATCACCATTCGGTCTCCATTTTTATATACATAAGGAATTACTCACTTTTTATTCAAATTACATGTTTAAAGGTACATATTTCATCATATATTAGTATCTATCAACTTATTATGTCCAAAGATTTGATTAGAAATTGATTTGAGAAATTGATTCTGCGAACAGACCTGAAATTGGTCCCTGAGCCGAACGGCTAGGCTACCTTAGCCGAACGGCTGGACTTTCATAGCCGAACGGCTGGACTTTCATAGCCGAACGGCTAGGTCCTCCATAGCCAAACAGCTAGACCTTTATATCCGAATGGCTAGATTACTCAAACAGAACAAATATTAAGTAATATGAAACTATTATTTAATATACTCAGTATTTTGTATATATTAATTCGATAATATATAAAGTATTCGTATCGTACAAAGTAAAAACATTCGCGACAAAACTTATATGTAATGTATTATTATTGGAAATAATAATTATTATTTACATTTGACAAAAAAATGAAAAATATTCGTCTTATTCAATCTTACTCAAACGCGAACGAAACCATTCGAACCATATCCGTCATTCAAACTTATAACAAAGCTATATTTTTATATCTCACTAAAAGTATTTTTATAAAATACTTCGAATAAAAGTATATACGATTTCATTTTTAGAAATTTATCAATTTAAAAGATTATACTACTTTGACGATCGGGTATAAAAACACATGTATTTTGTACTACGAAGGGGAGCCAACCAACTCCAATATTTGGAGCCGGTCGACTACACCCAAACACACCCTCTGCTTCTCCATTTCCTTCATCATTCTCCAACTCTTCATCTCTATCTCTCGGCTCTCTCTCGATCTCTTTCAAAATCAAAACCAACAACAATAATATTACCAATAACAAGATCAGCAGCAACAATAAGCATCATCATCATCACCATCTTCATCATCTTCTTCACCTTCATCGCCATCATCATCACCATTCGGTCTCCATTTTTTTATACGTAAGGAATCACTCACTTTTTATTCAAATTACATCTTTAAATGTACATATATCATCATATATTAGTATCTATCAACTTATTATGTCCAAAGATTTCATTAGAAATTGATTTGAGAAATTCATTCTGCGAACAGACATGAAATTGGTCCCTGAGCCGAACGGATGGATTTCATCATCCGAACGGCTGAATTTCATCAGCCGAACGGATGGATTTCATCAGCCGAATGGCTAGGCTACCTCAGCTAAACGGATGGATTTTCATAGCCGAACGGCTAGGTCCTCCATAGCCGAACGGCTAGACCTTTATAGCCGACTGACTAGATTACTCAAACAGAACAAATATTAAGTAATATGAAACTATTATTTAATATACTCAGTATTTATTATATATTAATTCGATACTATATAACGTATTCGTATAGTACAAAGTGAAAATATTCGTGACAAAACTTATAAGTAATGTATTATTATTGGAAATAATAATTATTATTTATATTTGAAAAAAAAATAAAACATATTCGTTTTATTCAATCTTACTCAAATGCGACAAAACCATTCGAACCATATCCGTCATTCAAACACATGTATTTTGTACAACGAAGGGGAACCAACCATCTCCAATAATTGGAGCCGGTCGACTACACCCAAACACACCCTCTGCTTCTCCATTTCCTTCATCATTCTCCATCTCTTCATCTCTATCTCTCGGCTCTCTCTCGATCTCTTTCAAAATCAAAAACAACAACAATAATATTACCAATAACAAGATCAGCAGCAGCAATAAGCATCATCATCATCACCATCTTCATCATCTTCTTCACCTTCATCGCCATCATCATCACCATTCGGTCTCCATTTTTTTATACGTAAGGAATCACTCACTTTTTATTCAAATTACATCTTTAAATGTACATATATCATCATATATTAGTATCTATCAACTTATTATGTCCAAAGATTTGATTACAAATTGATTTGAGAAATTCATTCTGCGAACAGACATGAAATTGGTCCCTGAGCCGAATGGCTAGGCTACCTTAGCCGAACGGCTGGACTTTATTAGCCGAACGGCTAGGTCCTCCATAACCGAACAGCTAGACCTTTATATCCGAATGGCTAGATTACTCAAACAGAACAAATATTAAGTAATATGAAACTATTATTTAATATACTCAGTATTTTGTATATATTAATTCGATAATATATAAAGTATTCGTATCGTACAAAGTAAAAACATTCGCGACAAAACTTATATGTAATGTATTATTATTGGAAATAATAATTATTATTTACATTTGACAAAAAAATGAAAAATATTCGTCTTATTCAATCTTACTCAAACGCGAACGAAACCATTCGAACCATATCCGTCATTCAAACTTATAACAAAGCTATATTTTTATATCTCACTAAAAGTATTTTTATAAAATACTTCGAATAAAAGTATATACGATTTCATTTTTAGAAATTTATCAATTTAAAAGATTATACTACTTTGACGATCGGGTATAAAAACACATGTATTTTGTACTACGAAGGGGAGCCAACCAACTCCAATATTTGGAGCCGGTCGACTACACCCAAACACACCCTCTGCTTCTCCATTTCCTTCATCATTCTCCAACTCTTCATCTCTATCTCTCGGCTCTCTCTCGATCTCTTTCAAAATCAAAACCAACAACAATAATATTACCAATAACAAGATCAGCAGCAACAATAAGCATCATCATCATCACCATCTTCATCATCTTCTTCACCTTCATCGCCATCATCATCACCATTCGGTCTCCATTTTTTTATACGTAAGGAATCACTCACTTTTTATTCAAATTACATCTTTAAATGTACATATATCATCATATATTAGTATCTATCAACTTATTATGTCCAAAGATTTCATTAGAAATTGATTTGAGAAATTCATTCTGCGAACAGACATGAAATTGGTCCCTGAGCCGAACGGATGGATTTCATCATCCGAACGGCTGAATTTCATCAGCCGAACGGATGGATTTCATCAGCCGAACGGCTAGGCTACCTCAGCTAAACGGATGGATTTTCATAGCCGAACGGCTAGGTCCTCCATAGCCGAACGGCTAGACCTTTATAGCCGACTGACTAGATTACTCAAACAGAACAAATATTAAGTAATATGAAACTATTAGTATTTATTATATATTAATTCGATACTATATAACGTATTCGTATAGTACAAAGTGAAAATATTCGTGACAAAACTTATAAGTAATGTATTATTATTGGAAATAATAATTATTATTTATATTTGAAAAAAAAATAAAACATATTCGTTTTATTCAATCTTACTCAAATGCGACAAAACCATTCGAACCATATCCGTCATTCAAACACATGTATTTTGTACAACGAAGGGGAACCAACCATCTCCAATAATTGGAGCCGGTCGACTACACCCAAACACACCCTCTGCTTCTCCATTTCCTTCATCATTCTCCATCTCTTCATCTCTATCTCTCGGCTCTCTCTCGATCTCTTTCAAAATCAAAAACAACAACAATAATATTACCAATAACAAGATCAGCAGCAGCAATAAGCATCATCATCATCACCATCTTCATCATCTTCTTCACCTTCATCGCCATCATCATCACCATTCGGTCTCCATTTTTTTATACGTAAGGAATCACTCACTTTTTATTCAAATTACATCTTTAAATGTACATATATCATCATATATTAGTATCTATCAACTTATTATGTCCAAAGATTTGATTACAAATTGATTTGAGAAATTCATTCTGCGAACAGACATGAAATTGGTCCCTGAGCCGAATGGCTAGGCTACCTTAGCCGAACGGCTGGACTTTATTAGCCGAACGGCTAGGTCCTCCATAACCGAACAGCTAGACCTTTATATCCGAATGGCTAGATTACTCAAACAGAACAAATATTAAGTAATATGAAACTATTATTTAATATACTCAGTATTTTGTATATATTAATTCGATAATATATAAAGTATTCGTATCGTACAAAGTAAAAACATTCGCGACAAAACTTATATGTAATGTATTATTATTGGAAATAATAATTATTATTTACATTTGACAAAAAAATGAAAAATATTCGTCTTATTCAATCTTACTCAAACGCGAACGAAACCATTCGAACCATATCCGTCATTCAAACTTATAACAAAGCTATATTTTTATATCTCACTAAAAGTATTTTTATAAAATACTTCGAATAAAAGTATATACGATTTCATTTTTAGAAATTTATCAATTTAAAAGATTATACTACTTTGACGATCGGGTATAAAAACACATGTATTTTGTACTACGAAGGGGAGCCAACCAACTCCAATATTTGGAGCCGGTCGACTACACCCAAACACACCCTCTGCTTCTCCATTTCCTTCATCATTCTCCAACTCTTCATCTCTATCTCTCGGCTCTCTCTCGATCTCTTTCAAAATCAAAACCAACAACAATAATATTACCAATAACAAGATCAGCAGCAACAATAAGCATCATCATCATCACCATCTTCATCATCTTCTTCACCTTCATCGCCATCATCATCACCATTCGGTCTCCATTTTTTTATACGTAAGGAATCACTCACTTTTTATTCAAATTACATCTTTAAATGTACATATATCATCATATATTAGTATCTATCAACTTATTATGTCCAAAGATTTCATTAGAAATTGATTTGAGAAATTCATTCTGCGAACAGACATGAAATTGGTCCCTGAGCCGAACGGATGGATTTCATCATCCGAACGGCTGAATTTCATCAGCCGAACGGATGGATTTCATCAGCCGAACGGCTAGGCTACCTCAGCTAAACGGATGGATTTTCATAGCCGAACGGCTAGGTCCTCCATAGCCGAACGGCTAGACCTTTATAGCCGACTGACTAGATTACTCAAACAGAACAAATATTAAGTAATATGAAACTATTAGTATTTATTATATATTAATTCGATACTATATAACGTATTCGTATAGTACAAAGTGAAAATATTCGTGACAAAACTTATAAGTAATGTATTATTATTGGAAATAATAATTATTATTTATATTTGAAAAAAAAATAAAACATATTCGTTTTATTCAATCTTACTCAAATGCGACAAAACCATTCGAACCATATCCGTCATTCAAACACATGTATTTTGTACAACGAAGGGGAACCAACCATCTCCAATAATTGGAGCCGGTCGACTACACCCAAACACACCCTCTACTTCTCCATTTCCTTCATCATTCTCCATCTCTTCATCTCTATCTCTCGGCTCTCTCTCGATCTCTTTCAAAATCAAAAACAACAACAATAATATTACCAATAACAAGATCAGCAGCAGCAATAAGCATCATCATCATCACCATCTTCATCATCTTCTTCACCTTCATCGCCATCATCATCACCATTCGGTCTCCATTTTTTTATACGTAAGGAATCACTCACTTTTTATTCAAATTACATCTTTAAATGTACATATATCATCATATATTAGTATCTATCAACTTATTATGTCCAAAGATTTGATTAGAAATTGATTTGAGAAATTCATTCTGCGAACAGACATGAAATTGTTCCCTGAGCCGAACGGATGGATTTCATCAGCCGAACGGATGAATTTCATCAGCCGAACGGATGGATTTCATCAGCCGAACGGCTAGGCTACCTCAGCTGAACGGATGGACTTTCATAGTCGAACGGCTAGGTCCTCCATAGCCGAACGACTAGACCTTTATAGCCGACTGACTAGATTACTCAAACAGAACAAATATTAAGTAATATGAAACTATTATTTAATATACTCAGTATATATTATATATTAATTCGATACTATATAACGTATTCGTATAGTACAAAGTAAAAATATTCACGACAAAACTTATAAGTAATGTATTACTATTGGAAATAATAATTATTATTTATATTTGACAAAAAAATAAAACATATTCATTTTATTCAATCTTACTCAAATGCGACAAAACCATTCGAACCATATCCGTCATTCAAACACATGTATTTTATACAACGAAGGGGAGCCAACCATCTCCAATAATTGGAGCTGGTAGACTACACCCAAACACACCCTCTGCTTCTACATTTCCTTCATCATTCTCCATCTCTTCATCTCTATCTCTCGGCTCTCTCTCGATCTCTTTCAAAATCAAAAACAACAACAATAATATTACCAATAACAAGATCAGCAGCAGCAATAAGCATCATCATCATCACCATCTTCATCATCTTCTTCACCTTCATCGCCATCATCATCACCATTCGGTCTCCATTTTTTTATACGTAAGGAATCACTCACTTTTTATTCAAATTACATCTTTAAATGTACATATATCATCATATATTAGTATCTATCAACTTATTATGTCCAAAGATTTGATTAGAAATTGATTTGAGAAATTCATTCTGCGAACAGACATGAAATTGGTCTTTGAGCCGAACGGCTAGGCTACCTTAACCGAACGGCTGGACTTTCTTAGCCGACGGCTAGGTCCTCCATAGCCGAACAGCTAGACCTTTATATCCGAATGGCTAGATTACTCAAACAGAACAAATATTAAGTAATATGAAACTATTATTTAATATACTCAGTATTTTATATATATTAATTCGATAATATATAAAGTATTCGTATCGTACAAAGTAAAAACATTCGTGACAAAACTTATAAGTAATGTATTATTATTGGAAATAATAATTATTATTTACATTTGACAAAAAAATAAAACATATTCGTTTTATTCAATCTTACTCAAACGCGAACGAAACCATTCGAACCATATCCGTCATTCAAACTTAAAACAAAGATATATTTTTATATCTCACTAAAAGTATTTTTATAAAATACTTCGAATAAAAGTATATATGATTTCATTTTTAGAAATTTATCAATTAAAAAGATTATACTACTTTGACGATCGGGTATAAAAACACGTGTATTTTGTACTACGAAGGGGAGCCAACCAACTCCAATATTTGGAGCCGGTCGACTACACCCAAACACACCCTCTGCTTCTCCATTTCCTTCATCATTCTCCATCTCTTCATCTCTATCTCTCGGCTCTCTCTCGATCTCTTTCAAAATCAAAACCAACAACAATAATATTACCAATAACAAGATCAGCAGCAACAATAAGCATCATCATCATCACCATCTTCATCATCTTCTTCACCTTCATCGCCATCATCATCACCATTCGGTCTCCATTTTTTTATACGTAAGGAATCACTCACTTTTTATTCAAATTACATCTTTAAATGTACATATATCATCATATATTAGTATCTATCAACTTATTATGTCCAAAGATTTGATTAGAAATTGATTTGAGAAATTCATTCTGCGAACAGACATGAAATTGGTCCCTGAGCCGAACGGATGGATTTCATTTCATCAGCCGAACGGATGGATTTCATCAGCCGAACGGCTAGGCTACCTCAGCTGAACGGATGGACTTTCATAGCCGAACGGCTAGGTCCTCCATAGCCGAACGGCTAGACCTTTATAGCCGACTGACTAGATTACTCAAACAGAACAAATATTAAGTAATATGAAACTATTATTTAATATACTCAGTATTTATTATATATTAATTCGATACTATATAACGTATTCGTATAGTACAAAGTAAAAATATTCGCGACAAAACTTATAAGTAATGTATTATTATTGGAAATAATAATTATTATTTATATTTGACAAAAAAATAAAACATATTCGTTTTATTCAATCTTACTCAAATGCGACAAAACCATTCGAACCATATCCGTCATTCAAACACATGTATTTTGTACAACGAAGGGGAGCCAACCATCTCCAATAATTGGAGCCGGTCGACTACACCCAAACACACCCTCTGCTTCTCCATTTCCTTCATCATTCTCCATCTCTTCATCTCTATCTCTCGGCTCTCTCTCGATCTCTTTCAAAATCAAAAACAACAACAATAATATTACCAATAACAAGATCAGCAGCAGCAATAAGCATCATCATCATCACCATCTTCATCATCTTCTTCACCTTCATCACCATCATCATCACCATCATCATCACCATTCGGTCTCCATTTTTTTATACGTAAGGAATCACTCACTTTTTATTCAAATTACATCTTTAGATGTACATATATCATCATATATTAGTATCTATCAACTAATTATGTCCAAAGATTTGATTAGAAATTGATTTGAGAAATTCATTCTGCGAACAGACATGAAATTGGTCCTTAAGCCGAACGGCTAGGCTACCTTGGCCGAACGGCTGGACTTTCTTAGCCGAACGGCTAGGTCCTCCATAGCCGAACAGCTAGACCTTTATATCCGAATGGCTAGATTACTAAAACAGAACAAATATTAAGTAATAGGAAACTATTATTTAATATACTCAGTATTTTATATATGTTAATTCGATAATATATAAAGTATTCGTATCGTACAAAGTAAAAACATTCGCGACAAAACTTATAAGTAATGTATTATTATTGGAAATAATAATTATTATTTACATTTGACAAAAAAATAAAACATATTCGTTTTATTCAATCTTACTCAAACGCGAACGAAACCATTCGAACCATATCCGTCATTCAAACTTAAAACAAAGATATATTTTTATATCTCACTAAAAGTATTTTTATAAAATACTTCGAATAAAAGTATATACCGTTCCATTTTTAGAAATTTATCAATTAAAAAGATTATACTACTTTGACGATCGGGTATAAAAATACGTGTATTTTGTACTACGAAGGGGAGCCAACCAACTCCAATATTTGGAGCCGGTCGACTACACCCAAACACACCCTCTGCTTCTCCATTTCCTTCATCATTCTCCATCTCTTCATCTCTATCTCTCGGCTCTCTCTCGATCTCTTTCAAAATCAAAACCAACAACAATAATATTAGCAATAACAAGATCAGCAGCAACAATAAGCATCATCATCATCACCATCTTCATCATCTTCTTCACCTTCATCGCCATCATCATCACCATTCGGTCTCCATTTTTTTATACGTAAGGAATCACTCACTTTTTATTCAAATTACATCTTTAAATGTACATATATCATCATATATTAGTATCTATCAACTTATTATGTCCAAAGATTTGATTAGAAATTGATTTGAGAAATTCATTCTGCAAACAGACATGAAATTGGTCCCTGAGCCGAACGGATGGATTTCATTGGCCGAACGGCTGAATTTCATCAGCCGAACGGATGGATTTCATCAGCCGAACGGCTAGGCTACCTCAGCTGAACGGATGGACTTTCATAGTCGAACGGCTAGGTCCTCCATAGCCGAACGGCTAGACCTTTATAGCCGACTGACTAGATTACTCAAACAGAACAAATATTAAGTAATATGAAACTATTATTTAATATACTCAGTATTTATTATATATTAATTCGATACTATATAACGTATTCGTATAGTACAAAGTAAAAATATTCGCGACAAAACATATAAGTAATGTATTATTATTGGAAATAATAATTATTATTTATATTTGACAAAAAAATAAAACATATTCGTTTTATTCAATCTTACTCAAATGCGACAAAACCATTCGAACCATATCCGTCATTCAAACACGAAGGGGAGCCAACCAACTCCAATATTTGGAGCCGGTCGACTACACTCAAACACACCCTCTGCTTCTCCATTTCCTTCATCATTCTCCATATCTTCATCTCTATCTCTCAGTTCTCTCTCGATCTCTTTCAAAATCAAAACCATTTTGTACTACGAAGGGGAGCCAACCAACTCCAATATTTGGAGCCGGTCGACTACACTCAAACACACCCTCTGCTTCTCCATTTCCTTCATCATTCTCCATCTCTTCATCTCTATCTCTCAGTTCTCTCTCGATCTCTTTCAAAATCAAAACCAACAACAATAATATTACCAATAACAAGATCAGAAGCAGCAATAAGCATCATCATCATCACCATCTTCATCATCTTCTTCACCTTCATCGCCATCATCATCACCATTCGGTCTCCATTTTTTTATACGTAAGGAATCACTCACTTTTTATTCAAATTACATCTTTAAATGTACATATATCATCATATATTAGTATCTATCAACTAATTATGTCCAAAGATTTGATTAGAAATTGATTTGAGAAATTCATTCTGCGAACATACATGAAATTGGTCCTTAAGCCGAACGGCTAGGCTACCTTAGCCGAACGGCTGGACTTTCATAGCCGAACGACTAGGTCCTCCATAGCCGAACAGCTAGACCTTTATATCCGAACGGCTAGATTACTCAAACAGAACAAATATTAAGTAATATGAAACTATTATTTAATATACTCAGTATTTTATATATATTAATTCGATAATATATAAAGTATTCGTATCGTACAAAGTAAAAACATTCGCGACAAAACTTATAAGTAATGTATTATTATTGGAAATAATAATTATTATTTACATTTGACAAAAAAAATAAAACATATTCGTTTTATTCAATCTTACTCAAACGCGAACGAAACCATTCGAACCATATCCGTCATTCAAACTTAAAACAAAGATATATTTTTATATCTCACTAAAAGTATTTTTATAAAATACTTCGAATAAAAGTATATACGATTTCATTTTTAGAAATTTATCAATTAAAAAGATTATACTACTTTGACGATCGGGTATAAAAACACGTGTATTTTGTATTACGAAGGGGAGCCAACCAACTCCAATATTTGGAGTCGGTCGACTACACCCAAACACACCCTCTGCTTCTCCATTTACTTCATCATTCTCCATCTCTTCATCTCTATCTCTCGGTTCTCTCTCGATCTCTTTCAAAATCAAAACCAACAACAATAATATTACCAATAACAAGATCAGCAGCAACAATAAGCATCATCATCATCACCATCTTCATCATCTTCTTCACCTTCATCGCCATCATCATCACCATTCGGTCTCCATTTTTTAATACGTAAGGAATCACTCACTTTTTATTCAAATTACATCTTTAAATGTACATATATCATCATATATTAGTATCTATCAACTTATTATGTCCAAAGATTTGATTAGAAATTGATTTGAGAAATTCATTCTGCGAACAGACATGAAATTGGTCCCTGAGCCGAACGGATGGATTTCATCAGCCGAACGGCTGAATTTCATCAGCCGAACGGATGGATTTCATCAGCCGAACGGCTAGGCTACCTCAGCTGAACGGATGGACTTTCATAGCCGAACGGCTAGGTCCTCCATAGCCGAACGGCTAGACCTTTATAGCCGACTGACTAGATTACTCAAACAGAACAAATATTAAGTAATATGAAACTATTATTTAATATACTCAGTATTTATTATATATTAATTCGATACTATATAACGTATTCGTATAGTACAAAGTAAAAATATTCGCGACAAAACTTATAAGTAATGTATTATTATTGGAAATAATAATTATTATTTATATTTGACAAAAAAATAAAACATATTCGTTTTATTCAATCTTACTCAAATGCGACAAAACCATTCGAACCATATCCGTCATTCAAACACATGTATTTTGTACAACGAAGGGGAGCCAACCATCTCCAATAATTGGAGCCGGTCGACTACACCCAAACACACCCTCTGCTTCTCCATTTCCTTCATCATTCTCCATCTCTTCATCTCTATCTCTCGGCTCTCTCTCGATCTCTTTCAAAATCAAAAACAACAACAATAATATTACCAATAACAAGATCAGCAGCAGCAATAAGCATCATCATCATCACCATCTTCATCATCTTCTTCACCTTCATCACCATCATCATCACCATCATCATCACCATTCGGTCTCCATTTTTTTATACGTAAGGAATCACTCACTTTTTATTCAAATTACATCTTTAGATGTACATATATCATCATATATTAGTATCTATCAACTAATTATGTCCAAAGATTTGATTAGAAATTGATTTGAGAAATTCATTCTGCGAACAGACATGAAATTGGTCCTTAAGCCGAACGGCTAGGCTACCTTGGCCGAACGGCTGGACTTTCTTAGCCGAACGGCTAGGTCCTCCATAGCCGAACAGCTAGACCTTTATATCCGAATGGCTAGATTACTAAAACAGAACAAATATTAAGTAATAGGAAACTACTATTTAATATACTCAGTATTTTATATATGTTAATTCGATAATATATAAAGTATTCGTATCGTACAAAGTAAAAACATTCGCGACAAAACTTATAAGTAATGTATTATTATTGGAAATAATAATTATTATTTACATTTGACAAAAAAATAAAACATATTCGTTTTATTCAATCTTACTCAAACGCGAACGAAACCATTCGAACCATATCCGTCATTCAAACTTAAAACAAAGATATATTTTTATATCTCACTAAAAGTATTTTTATAAAATACTTCGAATAAAAGTATATACCGTTCCATTTTTAGAAATTTATCAATTAAAAAGATTATACTACTTTGACGATCGGGTATAAAAATACGTGTATTTTGTACTACGAAGGGGAGCCAACCAACTCCAATATTTGGAGCCGGTCGACTACACCCAAACACACCCTCTGCTTCTCCATTTCCTTCATCATTCTCCATCTCTTCATCTCTATCTCTCGGCTCTCTCTCGATCTCTTTCAAAATCAAAACCAACAACAATAATATTAGCAATAACAAGATCAGCAGCAACAATAAGCATCATCATCATCACCATCTTCATCATCTTCTTCACCTTCATCGCCATCATCATCACCATTCGGTCTCCATTTTTTTATACGTAAGGAATCACTCACTTTTTATTCAAATTACATCTTTAAATGTACATATATCATCATATATTAGTATCTATCAACTTATTATGTCCAAAGATTTGATTAGAAATTGATTTGAGAAATTCATTCTGCAAACAGACATGAAATTGGTCCCTGAGCCGAACGGATGGATTTCATTGGCCGAACGGCTGAATTTCATCAGCCGAACGGATGGATTTCATCAGCCGAACGGCTAGGCTACCTCAGCTGAACGGATGGACTTTCATAGTCGAACGGCTAGGTCCTCCATAGCCGAACGGCTAGACCTTTATAGCCGACTGACTAGATTACTCAAACAGAACAAATATTAAGTAATATGAAACTATTATTTAATATACTCAGTATTTATTATATATTAATTCGATACTATATAACGTATTCGTATAGTACAAAGTAAAAATATTCGCGACAAAACATATAAGTAATGTATTATTATTGGAAATAATAATTATTATTTATATTTGACAAAAAAATAAAACATATTCGTTTTATTCAATCTTACTCAAATGCGACAAAACCATTCGAACCATATCCGTCATTCAAACACGAAGGGGAGCCAACCAACTCCAATATTTGGAGCCGGTCGACTACACTCAAACACACCCTCTGCTTCTCCATTTCCTTCATCATTCTCCATCTCTTCATCTCTATCTCTCAGTTCTCTCTCGATCTCTTTCAAAATCAAAACCATTTTGTACTACGAAGGGGAGCCAACCAACTCCAATATTTGGAGCCGGTCGACTACACTCAAACACACCCTCTGCTTCTCCATTTCCTTCATCATTCTCCATCTCTTCATCTCTATCTCTCAGTTCTCTCTCGATCTCTTTCAAAATCAAAACCAACAACAATAATATTACCAATAACAAGATCAGAAGCAGCAATAAGCATCATCATCATCACCATCTTCATCATCTTCTTCACCTTCATCGCCATCATCATCACCATTCGGTCTCCATTTTTTTATACGTAAGGAATCACTCACTTTTTATTCAAATTACATCTTTAAATGTACATATATCATCATATATTAGTATCTATCAACTAATTATGTCCAAAGATTTGATTAGAAATTGATTTGAGAAATTCATTCTGCGAACATACATGAAATTGGTCCTTAAGCCGAACGGCTAGGCTACCTTAGATGAACGGATGGACTTTCATAGCCGAACGGCTAGGTCCTCCATAGCCGAACGGCTAGACCTTTATAGCCGACTGGCTAGATTACTCAAACAGAACAAATATTAAGTAATATGAAACTATTATTTAATATACTCAGTTTTTATTATATATTAATTCGATAATATATAACGTATTCGTATCGTACAAAGTAAAAACATTCGCGACAAAACTTATAACTAATGTATTATTATTGGAAATAATAATTATTATTTATATTTGACAAAAAAATAAAACATATTCGTTTTATTCAATCTTACTCAAACGCGACAAAACCATTCGAACCATATCCGTCATTCAAACACGAAGGGGAGCCAACCAACTCCAATATTTGGAGCCGGTCGACTACACTCAAACACACCCTCTGCTTCTCCATTTCCTTCATCATTCTCCATCTCTTCATCTCTATCTCTCAGTTCTCTCTCGATCTCTTTCAAAATCAAAACCATTTTGTACTACGAAGGGGAGCCAACCAACTCCAATATTTGGAGCCGGTCGACTACACTCAAACACACCCTCTGCTTCTCCATTTCCTTCATCATTCTCCATCTCTTCATCTCTATCTCTCAGTTCTCTCTCGATCTCTTTCAAAATCAAAACCAACAACAATAATATTACCAATAACAAGATCAGAAGCAGCAATAAGCATCATCATCATCACCATCTTCATCATCTTCTTCACCTTCATCGCCATCATCATCACCATTCGGTCTCCATTTTTTTATACGTAAGGAATCACTCACTTTTTATTCAAATTACATCTTTAAATGTACATATATCATCATATATTAGTATCTATCAACTAATTATGTCCAAAGATTTGATTAGAAATTGATTTGAGAAATTCATTCTGCGAACATACATGAAATTGGTCCTTAAGCCGAACGGCTAGGCTACCTTAGCCGAACGTCTGGACTTTCATAGCCGAACGGCTAGGTCCTCCATAGCCGAACAGCTAGACCTTTATATCCGAACGGCTAGATTACTCAAACAGAACAAATATTAAGTAATATGAAACTATTATTTAATATACTCGGTATTTTATATATATTAATTCGATAATATATAAAGTATTCGTATCGTACAAAGTAAAAACATTCGCGACAAAACTTATAAGTAATGTATTATTATTGGAAATAATAATAATTATTTACATTTAACAAAAAAAATAAAACATATTCGTTTTATTCAATCTTACTCAAACGCGAACGAAACCATTCGAACCATATCCGTCATTCAAACTTAAAACAAAGATATATTTTTATATCTCACTAAAAGTATTTTTATAAAATACTTCGAATAAAAGTATATACGATTTCATTTTTAGAAATTTATCAATTAAAAAGATTATACTACTTTGACGATCGGGTATAAAAACACGTGTATTTTGTATTACGAAGGGGAGCCAACCAACTCCAATATTTGGAGTCGGTCGACTACACCCAAACACACCCTCTGCTTCTCCATTTACTTCATCATTCTCCATCTCTTCATCTCTATCTCTCGGTTCTCTCTCGATCTCTTTCAAAATCAAAACCAACAACAATAATATTACCAATAACAAGATCAGAAGCAGCAATAACCATCATCATCATCACCATCTTCATCATCTTCTTCACCTTCATCACCATCATCATCACCATTCGGTCTCCATTTTTTTATACGTAAGGAATCACTCACTTTTTATTCAAATTACATGTTTAAAGGTACATATTTCATCATATATTAGTATCTATCAACATATTATGTCCAAAGATTTGATTAGAAATTGATTTGAGAAATTGATTCTGCGAACAGACCTGAAATTGGTCCCTGAGCCGAACGGCTAGGCTACCTTAGCCGAACGGCTGGACTTTCATAGCCGAACGGCTGGACTTTCATAGCCGAACGGCTAGGTCCTCCATAGCCGAACAGCTAGACCTTTATATCCGAACGGCTAGATTACTCAAACAGAACAAATATTAAGTAATATGAAACTATTATTTAATATACTCAGTATTTTATATATATTAATTCGATAATATATAAAGTATTCGTATCGTACAAAGTAAAAACATTCGCGACAAAACTTATAAGTAATGTATTATTATTGGAAATAATAATTATTATTTACATTTGACAAAAAAAAATAAAACATATTCGTTTTATTCAATCTTACTCAAACGCGAACGAAACCATTCGAACCATATCCGTCATTCAAACTTAAAACAAAGATATATTTTTATATCTCACTAAAAGTATTTTTATAAAATACTTCGCATAAAAGTATATACGATTTCATTTTTAGAAATTTATCAATTAAAAAGATTATACTACTTTGACGATCGGGTATAAAAACACGTGTATTTTGTACTACGAAGGGGAGCCAACCAACTCCAATATTTGGAGCCGGTCGACTACACTCAAACACACCCTCTGCTTCTCCATTTCCTTCATCATTCTCCATCTCTTCATCTCTATCTCTCAGTTCTCTCTCGATCTCTTTCAAAATCAAAACCAACAACAATAATATTACCAATAACAAGATCAGAAGCAGCAATAAGCATCATCATCATCACCATCTTCATCATCTTCTTCACCTTCATCGCCATCATCATCACCATTCGGTCTCCATTTTTTTATACGTAAGGAATCACTCACTTTTTATTCAAATTACATCTTTAAATGTACATATATCATCATATATTAGTATCTATCAACTTATTATGTCCAAAGATTTGATTAGAAATTGATTTGAGAAATTCATTCTGCGAACAGACATGAAATTGGTCCCTGAGCCGAACGGATGGATTTCATCAGCCGAACGGCTGAATTTCATCAGCCGGACGGCTGATATCATCAGCCGAACAGCTAGGCTACCTTAGATGAACGGATGGACTTTCATAGCCGAACGGCTAGGTCCTCCATAGCCGAACGGCTAGACCTTTATAGCCGACTGGCTAGATTACTCAAACAGAACAAATATTAAGTAATATGAAACTATTATTTAATATACTCAGTTTTTATTATATATTAATTCGATAATATATAACGTATTCGTATCGTACAAAGTAAAAACATTCGCGACAAAACTTATAACTAATGTATTATTATTGGAAATAATAATTATTATTTATATTTGACAAAAAAATAAAACATATTCGTTTTATTCAATCTTACTCAAACGCGAACGAAACCATTCGAACCATATCCGTCATTCAAACTTAAAACAAAGATATATTTTTATATCTCACTAAAAGTATTTTTATAAAATACTTCGCATAAAAGTATATACGATTTCATTTTTAGAAATTTATCAATTAAAAAGATTATACTACTTTGACGATCGGGTATAAAAACACGTGTATTTTGTACTACGAAGGGGAGCCAACCAACTCCAATATTTGGAGCCGGTCGACTACACTCAAACACACCCTCTGCTTCTCCATTTCCTTAATCATTCTCCATCTCTTCATCTTTATCTCTCGGCTCTCACTCGATCTCTTTCAAAATCAAAAACAACAATAATATTACCAATAACAAGATCAGCAGCAGCAATAAGCATCATCATCATCACCATCTTCATCATCTTCTTCACCTTCACTATCATCCGGTCTCCATTTTTTTATACGTAAAGAATTACTCACTTTTTATTCAAATTACATGTTTAAAGGTACATATTTCATCATATATTAATATCTATCAACTTATTATGTCCAAAGATTTGATTAGAAATTGATTTGAGAAATTGATTCTGCGAACAGACCTGAAATTGGTCCTTGAGCCGAACGGCTGGATATCATCAGCTGAACGGCTAGGCTACCTTAGCCGAACGACTGGACTTTCATAGCCGAACGACTAGGTCCTCCATGGCCGAACGGCTAGACCTTTATATCCGAACGACTAGATTACTCAAACAGAACATATATTAAGTAATATAAAACTATTATTTAATATACTCAGTATTTATTATATACTAATTCGATAATATATAAAGTATTCGTATCATACAAGGTAAAAACATTCGCGACAAAACTTATAAGTAATGTATTATTATTGGAAATAATTATTATTATTTACATTTGCAAAAAAAAAAACATATTCGTTTTATTCAATGTTACTCAAATGCGACGAAACCATTCGAACCATAACCGTCATTCAAACTTAAAACAAAGATATATTTTTATATCTCACTAAAAGTATTTTTACAAAATACTTTAAATAAAAGTATATATGATTTCATTTTTAGAAATTTATCAATTAAAAATGTTATACTACTTTTACGATCGGGTACAAAATTATGGGTATTTTGTACTACGAAGGGGAGCCAACCAACTCCAATAGATAGAGCCGGTCGACTACACCAAAACACACCCTTTGCTTCTCCATTTCCTTCATCCTTCTCCATCTCTTCATCTCTATCTCTCGGCTCTCTCGATATCTTTAAAAATCAAAAACAACAACAATAATATTACCAATAACAAGATCAGCAGCAGCAATAAGCATCATCATCATCACCATCTTCATCATCTTTTTCACATTCATCGCCATCATCATCACCATTTGGTCTCCATTTTTTTATACGTAAGGAATCACTCACTTTTTAATTCAAATTACATGTTTAAAAGTACATATATCATCATATATTAGTATCTATCAACTTATTATGGCCACAAATTTGATTAGAAATTGATTCTGTGAACAGATCTGAAATTGGTTCCTGAGCCAAACGGCTAGGCTACCTTAGACGAACGGCTGGACTTTCATATCCGAACGACAAGGTCCTCCATAGCCGAACAGCTAGACCTTTATATCCGAACGGCTAGATTACTCAAACAGAACAAATATTAAGTAATATGAAACTATTATTTAATATACTTAGTATTTTATATATATTAATTCGATAATATATAAAGTATTCGTATCGTACAAAGTAAAAACATTCGCGACAAAACTTATAAGTAATGTATTATTATTGGAAATAATAATTATTACTTACATTTAACAAAAAAATAAAATATATTCGTTTTATTCAATCTTACTCAAACGCGATGAAACCATTCGAACCATATCCGTCATTCAAACTTAAAACAAAGATATATTTTTATATCTCACTAAAAGTATTTTTATAAAATACCTCGAACAAAAGTATATACGATTTCATTTTTTAGAAATTTGTCAATTAAAAACATTATACTACTTTTACGATCGGGTACAAAAACACGGGGATTTTGTACTACGAAGGGGAGCCAACCAACTCCAATATTTGGAGTCGGTCGACTACACCCAAACACACCCTCTGCTTCTCCATTTACTTCATCATTCTCCATCTCTTCATCTCTATCTCTCGGTTCTCTCTCAATCTCTTTCAAAATCAAAACCAACAACAATAATATTACCAATAACAAGATCAGAAGCAGCAATAACCATCATCATCATCACCATCTTCATCATCTTCTTCACCTTCATCACCATCATCATCACCATTCAGTCTCCATTTTTTATACGTAAGGAATCACTCACTTTTTATTCAAATTACATGTTTAAAGGTACATATTTCATCATATATTAGTATCTATCAACATATTATGTCCAAAGATTTGATTAGAAATTGATTTGAGAAATTGATTCTGCGAACAGACCTGAAATTGGTCCCTGAGCCGAACGGCTAGGCTACCTTAGCCGAACGGCTGGACTTTCATAGCCGAACGGCTGGACTTTTATAGCCGAACGGCTAGGTCCTCCATTGCCGAACAGCTAGACCTTTATATCCGAATGGCTAGATTACTCAAACAGAACAAATATTAAGTAATATGAAACTATTATTTAATATACTCAGTATTTTGTATATATTAATTCGATAATATATAAAGTATTCGTATCGTACAAAGTAAAAACATTCGCGACAAAACTTATAAGTAATGTATTATTATTGGAAATAATAATTATTATTTACATTTGACAAAAAAATAAAACATATTCGTTTTATTCAATCTTACTCAAACGCGAACGAAACCATTCGAACCATATCCGTCATTCAAACATAAAACAAAGATATATTTTTATATCTCACTAAAAGTATTTTTATAAAATACTTCGCATAAAAGTATATACGATTTTATTTTTAGAAATTTATCAATTAAAAAGATTATACTACTTTGACGATCGGGTATAAAAACACGTGTATTTTGTACTACGAAGGGGAGCCAACCAACTCCAATATTTGGAGCCGGTCGACTACACTCAAACACACCCTCTGCTTCTCCATTTCCTTCATCATTCTCCATCTCTTCATCTCTATCTCTCAGTTCTCTCTCGATCTCTTTCAAAATCAAAACCAACAACAATAATATTACCAATAACAAGATCAGAAGCAGCAATAAGCATCATCATCATCACCATCTTCATCATCTTCTTCACCTTCATCGCCATCATCATCACCATTCGGTCTCCATTTTTTTATACGTAAGTAATCACTCACTTTTTATTGAAATTACATCTTTAAATGTACATATATCATCATATATTAGTATCTATCAACTTATTATGTCCAAAGATTTGATTAGAAATTGATTTGAGAAATTCATTCTGTGAACAGACATGAAATTGGTCCCTGAGCCGAACGGATGGATTTCATCAGCCGAACGGCTGAATTTCATCAGCCGAACGGCTGATATCATCAGCCGAACAGCTAGGCTACCTTAGATGAACGGATGGACTTTCATAGCCGAACGGCTAGGTCCTCCATAGCCGAACGGCTAGACCTTTATAGCCGACTGGCTAGATTACTCAAACAGAACAAATATTAAGTAATATGAAACTATTATTTAATATACTCAGTTTTTATTATATATTAATTCGATAATATATAACGTATTCGTATCTTACAAAGTAAAAACATTCGCGACAAAACTTATAACTAATGTATTATTATTGGAAATAATAATTATTATTTATATTTGACAAAAAAATAAAACATATTCGTTTTATTCAATCTTACTGAAATGCGACGAAACCATTCGAACTATATCCGTAATTCAAACTTAAAAAAAAGATTTATTTTTATATCTCACTAAAAGTATTTTTATAAAATACTTCGCATAAAAGTATATACGATTTCATTTTTAGAAATTTATCAATTAAAAAGATTATACTACTTTGACGATCGGGTATAAAAACACGTGTATTTTGTACTACGAAGGGGAGCCAACCAACTCCAATATTTGGAGCCGGTCGACTACACTCAAACACACCCTCTGCTTCTCCATTTCCTTCATCATTCTCCATCTCTTCATCTCTATCTCTCAGTTCTCTCTCGATCTCTTTCAAAATCAAAACCAACAACAATAATATTACCAATAACAAGATCAGAAGCAGCAATAAGCATCATCATCATCACCATCTTCATCATCTTCTTCACCTTCATCGCCATCATCATCACCATTTGGTCTCCATTTTTTTATACGTAAGGAATCACTCACTTTTTATTCAAATTACATCTTTAAATGTACATATATCATCATATATTAGTATCTATCAACTTATTATGTCCAAAGATTTGATTAGAAATTGATTTGAGAAATTCATTCTGCGAACAGACATGAAATTGGTCCCTGAGCCGAACGGATGGATTTCATCAGCCGAACGGCTGATATCATCAGCCGAACAGCTAGGCTACCTTAGATGAACGGATGGACTTTCATAGCCGAACGGCTAGGTCCTCCATAGCCGAACGGCTAGACCTTTATAGCCGACTGGCTAGATTACTCAAACAGAACAAATATTAAGTAATATGAAACTATTATTTAATATACTCAGTTTTTATTATATATTAATTCGATAATATATAACGTATTCGTATCGTACAAAGTAAAAACATTCGCGACAAAACTTATAACTAATGTATTATTATTGGAAATAATAATTATTATTTATATTTGACAAAAAAATAAAACATATTCGTTTTATTCAATCTTACAGAAATGCGACGAAACCATTCGAACTATATCCGTAATTCAAACTTAAAACAAAGATATATTTTTATATCTCACTAAAAGTATTTTTACAAAATACTTCGAATAAAAATATATACGATTTCATTTTTAGAAATTTATCAATTAAAAACATTATACTACTTTTACGATCGGGTATAAAAACACGGGTATTTTGTACTACGAAGGGGAACCAACCAATTAAATATTTGGAGCCGGTCGACTACACCCAAACACACCCTCTGCTTCTCCATTTCCTTCATCATTCTCCATCTCTTCATCTTTATCTCTCGGCTCTCACTCGATCTCTTTCAAAATCAAAAACAATAATAATATTACCAATAACAAGATCAGCAGCAGCAATAAGCATCATCATCATCACCATCTTCATCATCTTCTTCACCTTCACTATCATCCGGTCTCCATTTTTTTATACGTAAAGAATTACTCACTTTTTATTCAAATTACATGTTTAAAGGTACATATTTCATCATATATTAATATCTATCAACTTATTATGTCCAAAGATTTGATTAGAAATTGATTTGAGAAATTGATTCTGCGAACAGACCTGAAATTGGTCCTTGAGCCGAACGGCTGGATATCATCAGCCGAACGGCTAGGCTACCTTAGCCGAACGACTGGACTTTCATAGCCGAACGACTAGGTCCTCCATGGCCGAACGGCTAGACCTTTATATCCGAACGACTAGATTACTCAAACAGAACATATATTAAGTAATATAAAACTATTATTTAATATACTCAGTATTTATTATATACTAATTCGATAATATATAAAGTATTCGTATCGTACAAGGTAAAAACATTCGCGACAAAACTTATAAGTAATGTATTATTATTGGAAATAATTATTATTATTTACATTTGCAAAAAAAAAAAACATATTCGTTTTATTCAATGTTACTCAAATGCGACGAAACCATTCGAACCATAACCGTCATTCAAACTTAAAACAAAGATATATTTTTATATCTCACTAAAAGTATTTTTACAAAATACTTTAAATAAAAGTATATATGATTTCATTTTTAGAAATTTATCAATTAAAAATGTTATACTACTTTTACGAACGGGTACAAAGTTATGGGTATTTTGTACTACGAAGGGGAGCCAACCAACTCCAATAGATAGAGCCGGTCGACTACACCAAAACACACCCTTTGCTTCTCCATTTCCTTCATCCTTCTCCATCTCTTCATCTCTATCTCTCGGCTCTCTCGATATCTTTAAAAATCAAAAACAACAACAATAATATTACCAATAACAAGATCAGCAGCAGCAATAAGCATCATCATCATCACCATCTTCATCATCTTTTTCACATTCATCGCCATCATCATCACCATTTGGTCTCCATTTTTTTATACGTAAGGAATCACTCACTTTTTAATTCAAATTACATGTTTAAATGTACATATATCAACATATATTAGTATCTATCAACTTATTATGGCCACAAATTTGATTAGAAATTGATTCTGTGAACAGATCTGAAATTGGTTCCTGAGCCAAACGGCTAGGCTACCTTAGACGAACGGCTGGACTTTCATATCCGAACGACAAGGTCCTCCATAGCCGAACAGCTAGACCTTTATATCCGAACGGCTAGATTACTCAAACAGAACAAATATTAAGTAATATGAAACTATTATTTAATATACTCAGTATTTTATATATATTAATTCGATAATATATAAAGTATTCGTATCGTACAAAGTAAAAACATTCGCGACAAAACTTATAAGTAATGTATTATTATTGGAAATAATAATTATTACTTACATTTAACAAAAAAATAAAATATATTCGTTTTATTCAATCTTACTCAAACGCGATGAAACCATTCGAACCATATCCGTCATTCAAACTTAAAACAAAGATATATTTTTATATCTCACTAAAAGTATTTTTATAAAATACCTCGAACAAAAGTATATACGATTTCATTTTTTAGAAATTTGTCAATTAAAAACATTATACTACTTTTACGATCGGGTACAAAAACACGGGGATTTTGTACTACGAAGGGGAGCCAACCAACACCAATAATTGGTGCCGGTCGACTACACCCAAATACACCCGTTGCTTCTCCATTTCCTTCATCAATTTCCATCTCTTCATCTCTATCTCTCGGCTCTCTCTCGATCTCTTTCAAAATCAAAAACAACAACAACAATATTACCAATAACAAGATCAGCAGCAGCAATAAGCATCATCATCATCACCATCTTTTTCGTGTTCTTCACCTTCATCGCCATCATCATCACCATTCGGTCTCCATTTTTTATACGTAAGGAATCACTCACTTTTTATTCAAATTACATGTTTAAATGTACATATATCATCATATATTAGTATCTATCAACTTATTATGTCTAAATATTTGATTAGAAATTGATTTGAGAAATTGATTCATCGAACATACCTGAAATTGGTCCCTGAGCCGAACAACTGGATTTCATCAGCCGAACGGCTAGGCTACCTTAGCCCAACGGATGGACTTTGATAGCCAAACGGCTAGGTCCTCCACAGCCGAACGACTAGACATTTATAGCCGAACGAATAGAATACTCAAACAGAACAAATATTAAGTAATAGGAAATTATTATTTAATATACTCAGTATTTATTATATATTAATTCGATATTATATGAAGTATTCGTATCGTACAAAGTAAAAACTTTCGCAACAAAACTTATAAGTAATGTATTATTATTTGAAATATTAATTATTATTTACATATGACAAAAAAATAAAACATATTCGTTTTGTTCAATCTTACTCAAACGCGATGAAACAATTCGAACCATATCCGTCATTTAAACTTAAAACAAAGATATAATTTTATATCTCACTAAAAGTATTTTTTTAAAATTCTTCAAATAAAAGTATATACGATTTCATTTTTAGAAATTTATCAATTAAAAACATTATACTACTTTTACGATCGGTTTCAAAAATACAGGTATTTTGTACTACGAAGGGGAGCCAACCAACTCCAATAATTGGAGCCGGTCGACTACACCCACACACACCCTCTGCTTCTCCATTTCCTTCATCATTCTCCATCTCTTCATCTCTATCTCTCGGCTCTCTCTCGATCTCTTTCAAAATCAAAACCAACAACAATAATATTACCAATAACAAGATCATCAGCAACAGTAAGCATCATCATCATCACCATCTTCGTCATCTTCTTCACCTTCATCGCCATCATCATCACCATTCGGTCTCCATTTTTTTATACGTATGGAATCACTCACTTTATATTCAAATTACATGCTTAAATGTACATATATCATCATATATTAGTATCTATCAACTTATTATATCCAAAGATTTGATTAGAAATTGATTTGAGAAATTGATTCTGCGAACAGACCTGAAATTGGTCCCTGAACCGAACGGCTGGATTTTATACGTCGAACGGCTGTATTTCATCAGCCGAATGGCTAGGCTACCTTAGCTGAACGGCTGGACTTAGATCCTCCATAGCCGAACGGCTAGATTTCTCAAACAGAACAAATATTAAGTAATATGAAACTATTATTTAATATACTCAGTATTTATTATATATTAAGTCGATAATATGTAAAGAATTCGTATCGTACAAAGAAAAAACATTCGCGATAAAACTTATAAGCAATGTATTATTCTTGGAAATAATAATTATTATTTACATTTGACTAAAAAATAAAACATATTCGTTTTAATCAATCTTACTCAAACGCGACGAAACCATTCGAACCATATCGGTCATTCAAACTTAAAACAAAGATATATTTTTATATCTCACTAAAAGTATTTTTATAAAATACTTTGAATAAAAGTATATCCGATTTCATTTTAGAAATTTATCAACTAAAAACATTATACTACTTTTACGATCGGATACATAAAAATGGGTATTTTGTACTACGAAGGGGAGCCAACCAACTCCAATAATTGGAGCCGGTCGACTACACCCAAAAACACCCTCCGCTTCTCCATTTCCTTCATCATTCTCCATCTCTTCATCTCTATCTCTCGGCTCTCTCTCGATCTCTTTCAAAATCAAAAACAACAATAATATTATCAATAACAAGATCAGTAGCAGCAATAAGCATCATCATCATCACCATCTTCATCATCTTCTTCACCTTCATCGCCATCATCATCACCATTCGGTCTCCATTTTTTTATACATATGGAATCACTCACTTTATATTCAAATTACATGTTTAAATGTACATATATCATCATATATTAGTATCTATCAACTTATTATATCCAAAGATTTGATAGAAATTGATTTTAGAAATTGATTCTGCGAACAGACCTGAAATTGGTCCCTGAACCGAACGGCTGGATTTTATCTGTCGAACGGCTGGATTTCATTAGCCGAATGGCTAGGCTACCTTAGCTGAACGGATGGACTTAGATCCTCCATAGCCAAACGGCTAGATTTCTCAAACAGAACAAATATTAAGTAATATGAAACTATTATTTAATATACTCAGTATTTATTATATATTAATTCGATAATATACAAATTATTCGTATCGTACAAAGTAAAATCATTAGCGACAAAACTTATAAGTAATGTATTATTATTGGAAATAATAATTATTATTTACATTTGACAAAAATATAAAACATATTCGTTTTATTCAATCTTACTCAAACGCGACGAAACATTCAAACCATATCCGTCATTCAAACTTAAAACAAAGATATATTTTTATATCTCACTAAAAGTATTTTTATAAAATACTTCGAATAAAAGTATATACGATTTCATTTTTAGAAATTTATCAATTAAAAAGATTATACTACTTTGACGATCGGGTATAAAAACACGTGTATTTTGTACTACGAAGGGGAGCCAACCAACTCCAATATTTGGAGCCGGTCGACTACACCCAAACACACCCTCTGCTTCTCCATTTCCTTCATCATTCTCCATCTCTTCATCTCTATCTCTCGGCTCTCTCTCGATCTCTTTCAAAATCAAAACCAACAACAATAATATTACCAATAACAAGATCATCAGCAACAGTAAGCATCATCATCATCACCATCTTCGTCATCTTCTTCACCTTCATCGCCATCATCATCACCATTCGGTCTCCATTTTTTTATACGTATGGAATCACTCACTTTATATTCAAATTACATGCTTAAATGTACATATATCATCATATATTAGTATCTATCAACTTATTATATCCAAAGATTTGATTAGAAATTGATTTGAGAAATTGATTCTGCGAACAGACCTGAAATTGGTCCCTGAACCGAACGGCTGGATTTTATACGTCGAACGGCTGTATTTCATCAGCCGAATGGCTAGGCTACCTTAGCTGAACGGCTGGACTTAGATCCTCCATAGCCGAACGGCTAGATTTCTCAAACAGAACAAATATTAAGTAATATGAAACTATTATTTAATATACTCAGTATTTATTATATATTAAGTCGATAATATGTAAAGAATTCGTATCGTACAAAGAAAAAACATTCGCGATAAAACTTATAAGCAATGTATTATTCTTGGAAATAATAATTATTATTTACATTTGACTAAAAAATAAAACATATTCGTTTTAATCAATCTTACTCAAACGCGACGAAACCATTCGAACCATATCGGTCATTCAAACTTAAAACAAAGATATATTTTTATATCTCACTAAAAGTATTTTTATAAAATACTTTGAATAAAAGTATATCCGATTTCATTTTAGAAATTTATCAACTAAAAAAATTATACTACTTTTACGATCGGATACATAAAAATGGGTATTTTGTACTACGAAGGGGAGCCAACCAACTCCAATAATTGGAGCTGGTCGACTACACCCAAAAACACCCTCCGCTTCTCCATTTCCTTCATCATTCTCCATCTCTTCATCTCTATCTCTCGGCTCTCTCTCGATCTCTTTCAAAATCAAAAACAACAATAATATTATCAATAACAAGATCAGTAGCAGCAATAAGCATCATCATCATCACCATCTTCATCATCTTCTTCACCTTCATCGCCATCATCATCACCATTCGGTCTCCATTTTTTTATACATATGGAATCACTCACTTTATATTCAAATTACATGTTTAAATGTACATATATCATCATATATTAGTATCTATCAACTTATTATATCCAAAGATTTGATAGAAATTGATTTTAGAAATTGATTCTGCGAACAGACCTGAAATTGGTCCCTGAACCGAACGGCTGGATTTTATCTGTCGAACGGCTGGATTTCATTAGCCGAATGGCTAGGCTACCTTAGCTGAACGGCTGGACTTAGATCCTCCATAGCCAAACGGCTAGATTTCTCAAACAGAACAAATATTAAGTAATATGAAACTATTATTTAATATACTCAGTATTTATTATATATTAATTCGATAATATACAAATTATTCGTATCGTACAAAGTAAAATCATTAGCGACAAAACTTATAAGTAATGTATTATTATTGGAAATAATAATTATTATTTACATTTGACAAAAATATAAAACATATTCGTTTTATTCAATCTTACTCAAACGCGACGAAACATTCAAACCATATCCGTCATTCAAACTTAAAACAAAGATATATTTTTATATCTCACTAAAAGTATTTTTATAAAATACATTGAATAAAAGTATATACGATTTCATTTTTAGAAATTTATCAATTAAAAAGATTATACTACTTTGACGATCGGGTATAAAAACACGTGTATTTTGTACTACGAAGGGGAGCCAACCAACTCCAATATTTGGAGCCGGTCGACTACACCCAAACACACCCTCTGCTTCTCCATTTCCTTCATCATTCTCCATCTCTTCATCTCTATCTCTCGGCTCTCTCTCAATCTCTTTCAAAATCAAAACCAACAACAATAATATTACCAATAACAAGATCATCAGCAACAGTAAGCATCATCATCATCACCATCTTCGTCATCTTCTTCACCTTCATCGCCATCATCATCACCATTCGGTCTCCATTTTTTTATACGTATGGAATCACTCACTTTATATTCAAATTACATGCTTAAATGTACATATATCATCATATATTAGTATCTATCAACTTATTATATCCAAAGATTTGATTAGAAATTGATTTGAGAAATTGATTCTGCGAACAGACCTGAAATTGGTCCCTGAACCGAACGGCTGGATTTTATACGTCGAACGGCTGTATTTCATCAGCCGAATGGCTAGGCTACCTTAGCTGAACGGCTGGACTTAGATCCTCCATAGCCGAACGGCTAGATTTCTCAAACAGAACAAATATTAAGTAATATGAAACTATTATTTAATATACTCAGTATTTATTATATATTAAGTCGATAATATGTAAAGAATTCGTATCGTACAAAGAAAAAACATTCGCGATAAAACTTATAAGCAATGTATTATTCTTGGAAATAATAATTATTATTTACATTTGACTAAAAAATAAAACATATTCGTTTTAATCAATCTTACTCAAACGCGACGAAACCATTCGAACCATATCGGTCATTCAAACTTAAAACAAAGATATATTTTTATATCTCACTAAAAGTATTTTTATAAAATACTTTGAATAAAAGTATATCCGATTTCATTTTAGAAATTTATCAACTAAAAAAATTATACTACTTTTACGATCGGATACATAAAAATGGGTATTTTGTACTACGAAGGGGAGCCAACCAACTCCAATAATTGGAGCTGGTCGACTACACCCAAAAACACCCTCCGCTTCTCCATTTCCTTCATCATTCTCCATCTCTTCATCTATATCTCTCGGCTCTCTCTCGATCTCTTTCAAAATCAAAAACAACAATAATATTATCAATAACAAGATCAGTAGCAGCAATAAGCATCATCATCATCACCATCTTCATCATCTTCTTCACCTTCATCGCCATCATCATCACCATTCGGTCTCCATTTTTTTATACATATGGAATCACTCACTTTATATTCAAATTACATGTTTAAATGTACATATATCATCATATATTAGTATCTATCAACTTATTATATCCAAAGATTTGATAGAAATTGATTTTAGAAATTGATTCTGCGAACAGACCTGAAATTGGTCCCTGAACCGAACGGCTGGATTTTATCTGTCGAACGGCTGGATTTCATTAGCCGAATGGCTAGGCTACCTTAGCTGAACGGCTGGACTTAGATCCTCCATAGCCAAACGGCTAGATTTCTCAAACAGAACAAATATTAAGTAATATGAAACTATTATTTAATATACTCAGTATTTATTATATATTAATTCGATAATATACAAATTATTCGTATCGTACAAAGTAAAATCATTAGCGACAAAACTTATAAGTAATGTATTATTATTGGAAATAATAATTATTATTTACATTTGACAAAAATATAAAACATATTCGTTTTATTCAATCTTACTCAAACGCGACGAAACATTCAAACCATATCCGTCATTCAAACTTAAAACAAAGATATATTTTTATATCTCACTAAAAGTATTTTTATAAAATACATTGAATAAAAGTATATACGATTTCATTTTTAGAAATTTATCAATTAAAAAGATTATACTACTTTGACGATCGGGTATAAAAACACGTGTATTTTGTACTACGAAGGGGAGCCAACCAACTCCAATATTTGGAGCCGGTCGACTACACCCAAACACACCCTCTGCTTCTCCATTTCCTTCATCATTCTCCATCTCTTCATCTCTATCTCTCGGCTCTCTCTCAATCTCTTTCAAAATCAAAACCAACAACAATAATATTACCAATAACAAGATCATCAGCAACAGTAAGCATCATCATCATCACCATCTTCGTCATCTTCTTCACCTTCATCGCCATCATCATCACCATTCGGTCTCCATTTTTTTATACGTATGGAATCACTCACTTTATATTCAAATTACATGCTTAAATGTACATATATCATCATATATTAGTATCTATCAACTTATTATATCCAAAGATTTGATTAGAAATTGATTTGAGAAATTGATTCTGCGAACAGACCTGAAATTGGTCCCTGAACCGAACGGCTGGATTTTATACGTCGAACGGCTGTATTTCATCAGCCGAATGGCTAGGCTACCTTAGCTGAACGGCTGGACTTAGATCCTCCATAGCCGAACGGCTAGATTTCTCAAACAGAACAAATATTAAGTAATATGAAACTATTATTTAATATACTCAGTATTTATTATATATTAAGTCGATAATATGTAAAGAATTCGTATCGTACAAAGAAAAAACATTCGCGATAAAACTTATAAGCAATGTATTATTCTTGGAAATAATAATTATTATTTACATTTGACTAAAAAATAAAACATATTCGTTTTAATCAATCTTACTCAAACGCGACGAAACCATTCGAACCATATCGGTCATTCAAACTTAAAACAAAGATATATTTTTATATCTCACTAAAAGTATTTTTATAAAATACTTTGAATAAAAGTATATCCGATTTCATTTTAGAAATTTATCAACTAAAAACATTATACTACTTTTACGATCGGATACATAAAAATGGGTATTTTGTACTACGAAGGGGAGCCAACCAACTCCAATAATTGGAGCCGGTCGACTACACCCAAAAACACCCTCCGCTTCTCCATTTCCTTCATCATTCTCCATCTCTTCATCTCTATCTCTCGGCTCTCTCTCGATCTCTTTCAAAATCAAAAACAACAATAATATTATCAATAACAAGATCAGTAGCAGCAATAAGCATCATCATCATCACCATCTTCATCATCTTCTTCACCTTCATCGCCATCATCATCACCATTCGGTCTCCATTTTTTTATACATATGGAATCACTCACTTTATATTCAAATTACATGTTTAAATGTACATATATCATCATATATTAGTATCTATCAACTTATTATATCCAAAGATTTGATAGAAATTGATTTTAGAAATTGATTCTGCGAACAGACCTGAAATTGGTCCCTGAACCGAACGGCTGGATTTTATCTGTCGAACGGCTGGATTTCATTAGCCGAATGGCTAGGCTACCTTAGCTGAACGGCTGGACTTAGATCCTCCATAGCCAAACGGCTAGATTTCTCAAACAGAACAAATATTAAGTAATATGAAACTATTATTTAATATACTCAGTATTTATTATATATTAATTCGATAATATACAAATTATTCGTATCGTACAAAGTAAAATCATTAGCGACAAAACTTATAAGTAATGTATTATTATTGGAAATAATAATTATTATTTACATTTGACAAAAATATAAAACATATTCGTTTTATTCAATCTTACTCAAACGCGACGAAACATTCAAACCATATCCGTCATTCAAACTTAAAACAAAGATATATTTTTATATCTCACTAAAAGTATTTTTATAAAATACTTCGAATAAAAGTATATACGATTTCATTTTTAGAAATTTATCAATTAAAAAGATTATACTACTTTGACGATCGGGTATAAAAACACGTGTATTTTGTACTACGAAGGGGAGCCAACCAACTCCAATATTTGGAGCCGGTCGACTACACCCAATCCAATCACACCCTCTGCTTCTCCATTTCCTTCATCATTCTCCATCTCTTCATCTCTATCTCTCGGCTCTCTCTCGATCTCTTTCAAAATCAAAACCAACAACAATAATATTACCAATAACAAGATCATCAGCAACAATAAGCATCATCATCATCACCATCTTCATCATCTTCTTCACCTTCATCGCCATCATCATCACCATTCGGTCTCCATTTTTTATACGTAATGAATCACTCACTTTTTAATCAAATTACATGTTTAAATGTACATATATCATCATATATTAGTATCTTATGTCCAAAGATTTGATTAGAAATTAATTTGAGAAATTGATTCTGCGAACAGACCTGAAATTGGTCCCTGAGCCGAACGGCTAGGCTTCCTTAGCCGAACGGCTGGACTTTCATAGCCGAACGGCTAGGTCCTCCATAGCCGAACGGCTTGACCTTTATTGCCGAACGGCTAGGTTACTCAAACAGAACAAATATTAAGTAATATGAAACTATTATTTAATATACTTAGTATTTATTATATATTAAGTCGATAATATGTAAAGAATTCGTATCGTACAAAGTAAAAACATTCGCGATAAAACTTATAAGCAATGTATTATTATTGGAAATAATAATTATTATTTACATTTGACAAAAAAATAAAACATATTCGTTTTAATCAATCTTATTCAAACGCGACGAAACCATTCGAACCATATCGGTCATTCAAACTTAAAACAAAGATATATTTTTATATCTCACTAAGAGTATTTTTATAAAATACTTTGAATAAAAGTATATCCGATTTCAATTTTAGAAATTTATCAACTAAAAACTATATACTACTTTTACGATCGGATACAAAAAAATGGGTATTTTGTACTACGAAGGGGAGCCAACCAACTCCAATATTTGGAGCCGGTCGACTACACCCAAAAACACTCTCCGCTTCTCCATTTCCTTCATCATTCTCCATCTCTTCATCTCTATCTCTTGGCTCTCTCTCGATCTCTTTCAAAATAAAAAACAACAATAATATTACCTATAACAAGATCAGCAGCAGCAATAAGCATCATCATCATCACCATCTTCATCATCTTTTTCACCTTCATCGCCATCATCATCACCTCGGTCTCCATTTTTTTATACGTATGGAATCACTCACTTTTTATTCAAATTACATGTTTAAATGTACATATATCATCATATATTAGTATCTATCAACTTATTATGTCCAAAGATTTGATTAGAAATTGATTTGAGAAATTGATTCTGCGAACCGACCAGAAATTGGTCCCTGAACCGAACGGCTGGATTTTATCTGTCGAACGGCTTGATTTCATCAGCCGAATGGCTACGCTACCTTAGCCGAACGGCTGGACTTAGATCCTCCATAGCCGAACGGCTAGATTACTCAAACAGAACAAATATTAAGTAATATGAAACTATTATTTAATATACTCAGTATATATTATATATTAATTCGATAATATACAAATTATTCGTATCGTACAAAGTAAAAACATTAGCGACAAAACTTATAAGTAATTTATTATTATTGGAAATAATAATTATTATTTACATTGGCAAAAAAAAATAAAACATATTCGTTTTATTCAATCTTACTCAAACGGGACGAAACATTCAAACCATATCCGTCATTCAAACTTAAAACAAAGATATATTTTTATATCTCACTAAAAGTATTTTTATAAAATACTTCGAATAAAAGTATATACGATTTCATTTTTAAAATTTATCAATTAAAAAGATTATACTACTTTGACGATCGGGTATAAAAACACGTGTATTTTGAACTACGAAGGGGAGCCAACCAACTCCAATATTTGGAGCCGGTCGACTACACCCAAACACACCCTCTGCTTCTCCATTTCCTTCATCATTCTCCATCTCTTCATCTCTATCTCTCGGCTCTCTCTCGATCTCTTTCAAAATCAAAACCAACAACAATAATATTACCAATAACAAGATCATCATCAACAATAAGCATCATCATCATCACCATCTTCATCATCTTCTTCACCTTCATCGCCATCATCATCACCATTCGGTATCCATTTTTTTATACGTATGGAATCACTCACTTTATATTCAAATTACATGTTTAAATGTACATATATCATCATATATTAGTATCTATCAACTTATTATATCCAAAGATTTGATTAGAAATTGATTTGAGAAATTGATTCTGCGAACAGACCTGAAATTGATCCCTGAACCGAACGGCTGGATTTTATCCGTCGAACGGCTGGATTTCATCAGCCGAATGGCTAGGCTACCTTAGCTGAACGGCTGGACTTAGATCCTCCATAGCCGAACGGCTAGATTTCTCAAACAGAACAAATATTAAGTAATATGAAACTATTATTTAATATACTCAGTATTTATTATAAATTAAGTCGATAATATGTAAAGAATTCGTACCGTACAAAGAAAAAACATTCGCGATAAAACTTATAAGCAATGTATTATTCTTGGAAATAATAATTATTATTTACATTTGACTAAAAAATAACACATATTCGTTTTAATCAATCTTACTCAAACGCGACGAAACCATTCGAACCATATCGGTCATTCAAACTTAAAACAAAGATATATTTTTATATCTCACTAAAAGTATTTTTATAAAATACTTTGAATAAAAGTATATCCGATTTCATTTTTAGAAATTTATCAACTAAAAACATTATACTACTTTTACGATCGGATACAAAAAAATGGGTATTTTGTACTACGAAGGGGAGCCAACCAACTCCAATATTTGGAGCCGGTCGACTACACCCAATCCAATCACACCCTCTGCTTCTCCATTTCCTTCATCATTCTCCATCTCTTCATCTCTATCTCTCGGCTCTCTCTCGATCTCTTTCAAAATCAAAACCAACAACAATAATATTACCAATAACAAGATCATCAGCAACAATAAGCATCATCATCATCACCATCTTCATCATCTTCTTCACCTTCATCGCCATCATCATCACCATTCGGTCTCCATTTTTTATACGTAATGAATCACTCACTTTTTAATCAAATTACATGTTTAAATGTACATATATCATCATATATTAGTATCTTATGTCCAAAGATTTGATTAGAAATTAATTTGAGAAATTGATTCTGCGAACAGACCTGAAATTGGTCCCTGAGCCGAACGGCTAGGCTTCCTTAGCCGAACGGCTGGACTTTCATAGCCGAACGGCTAGGTCCTCCATAGCCGAACGGCTTGACCTTTATTGCCGAACGGCTAGGTTACTCAAACAGAACAAATATTAAGTAATATGAAACTATTATTTAATATACTTAGTATTTATTATATATTAAGTCGATAATATGTAAAGAATTCGTATCGTACAAAGTAAAAACATTCGCGATAAAACTTATAAGCAATGTATTATTATTGGAAATAATAATTATTATTTACATTTGACAAAAAAATAAAACATATTCGTTTTAATCAATCTTATTCAAACGCGACGAAACCATTCGAACCATATCGGTCATTCAAACTTAAAACAAAGATATATTTTTATATCTCACTAAGAGTATTTTTATAAAATACTTTGAATAAAAGTATATCCGATTTCAATTTTAGAAATTTATCAACTAAAAACTATATACTACTTTTACGATCGGATACAAAAAAATGGGTATTTTGTACTACGAAGGGGAGCCAACCAACTCCAATATTTGGAGCCGGTCGACTACACCCAAAAACACTCTCCGCTTCTCCATTTCCTTCATCATTCTCCATCTCTTCATCTCTATCTCTTGGCTCTCTCTCGATCTCTTTCAAAATAAAAAACAACAATAATATTACCTATAACAAGATCAGCAGCAGCAATAAGCATCATCATCATCACCATCTTCATCATCTTTTTCACCTTCATCGCCATCATCATCACCTCGGTCTCCATTTTTTTATACGTATGGAATCACTCACTTTTTATTCAAATTACATGTTTAAATGTACATATATCATCATATATTAGTATCTATCAACTTATTATGTCCAAAGATTTGATTAGAAATTGATTTGAGAAATTGATTCTGCGAACCGACCAGAAATTGGTCCCTGAACCGAACGGCTGGATTTTATCTGTCGAACGGCTTGATTTCATCAGCCGAATGGCTACGCTACCTTAGCCGAACGGCTGGACTTAGATCCTCCATAGCCGAACGGCTAGATTACTCAAACAGAACAAATATTAAGTAATATGAAACTATTATTTAATATACTCAGTATATATTATATATTAATTCGATAATATACAAATTATTCGTATCGTACAAAGTAAAAACATTAGCGACAAAACTTATAAGTAATTTATTATTATTGGAAATAATAATTATTATTTACATTGGCAAAAAAAAATAAAACATATTCGTTTTATTCAATCTTACTCAAACGGGACGAAACATTCAAACCATATCCGTCATTCAAACTTAAAACAAAGATATATTTTTATATCTCACTAAAAGTATTTTTATAAAATACTTCGAATAAAAGTATATACGATTTCATTTTTAAAATTTATCAATTAAAAAGATTATACTACTTTGACGATCGGGTATAAAAACACGTGTATTTTGAACTACGAAGGGGAGCCAACCAACTCCAATATTTGGAGCCGGTCGACTACACCCAAACACACCCTCTGCTTCTCCATTTCCTTCATCATTCTCCATCTCTTCATCTCTATCTCTCGGCTCTCTCTCGATCTCTTTCAAAATCAAAACCAACAACAATAATATTACCAATAACAAGATCATCATCAACAATAAGCATCATCATCATCACCATCTTCATCATCTTCTTCACCTTCATCGCCATCATCATCACCATTCGGTATCCATTTTTTTATACGTATGGAATCACTCACTTTATATTCAAATTACATGTTTAAATGTACATATATCATCATATATTAGTATCTATCAACTTATTATATCCAAAGATTTGATTAGAAATTGATTTGAGAAATTGATTCTGCGAACAGACCTGAAATTGATCCCTGAACCGAACGGCTGGATTTTATCCGTCGAACGGCTGGATTTCATCAGCCGAATGGCTAGGCTACCTTAGCTGAACGGCTGGACTTAGATCCTCCATAGCCGAACGGCTAGATTTCTCAAACAGAACAAATATTAAGTAATATGAAACTATTATTTAATATACTCAGTATTTATTATAAATTAAGTCGATAATATGTAAAGAATTCGTACCGTACAAAGAAAAAACATTCGCGATAAAACTTATAAGCAATGTATTATTCTTGGAAATAATAATTATTATTTACATTTGACTAAAAAATAACACATATTCGTTTTAATCAATCTTACTCAAACGCGACGAAACCATTCGAACCATATCGGTCATTCAAACTTAAAACAAAGATATATTTTTATATCTCACTAAAAGTATTTTTATAAAATACTTTGAATAAAAGTATATCCGATTTCATTTTTAGAAATTTATCAACTAAAAACATTATACTACTTTTACGATCGGATACAAAAAAATGGGTATTTTGTACTACGAAGGGGAGCCAACCAACTCCAATAATTGGAGCCGGTCGACTACACCCAAAAACACCCTCCGCTTCTCCATGTCCTTCATCATTCTCCATCTCTTCATCTCTATCTCTCGGCTCTCTCTCGATCTCTTTCAAAATCAAAAACAACAATAATATTACCAATAACAAGATCAGTAGCAGCAATAAGCATCATCATCATCACCATCTTCATCATCTTCTTCACCTTCATCGCCATCATCATCACCATTCGGTCTCCATTTTTTTATACGTATGGAATCACTCACTTTATATTCAAATTACATGTTTAAATGTACATATATCATCATATATTAGGATCTATCAACTTATTATATCCAAAGATTTGATTAGAAATTGATTTGAGAAATTGATTCTGCGAACAGACCTGAAATTGGTCCCTGAGCCGAACGGCTAGGCTACCTTAGCCGAACGGCTGGACTTTCATAGCCGAACGGCTAGGTCCTCTATAGCCGAACGGCTATACCTTTATAGCCGAACGGCCAGGTTACTCAAACAGAACAAATATTAAGTAATATGAAACTATTATTTAATATACTTAGTATTTATTATATATTAAGTCGATAATATATAAAGTATTCGTATCGTACAAAGTAAAACATTCGCGATAAAACTTATAAGTAATGTTTTATTATTGGAAATAATAATTATTATTTAAATTTGACAAAAAAATAAAACATATTCGTTTTAATCAATCTTACTCAAACGTGACGAAACCATTCAAACCATATCCGTCATTCAAACTTAAAACAAAGATATATTTGTATATCTCACTAAAAGTATTTTTATAAATTATTTAGAATAAAAGTATATACGATTCCATTTTTAGAAATTTATCAATTAAAAACATTATACTACTTTTACGATCGGGTACAAAAAAATGGGTATTTTGTACTACGAAGGGGAGCAAACCAACTCCAATAATTGGAGCCGGTCGACTACACCCAAACACACCCTCCGCTTCTCCATTTCCTTCATCATTCTCCATCTCTTCATCTCTATCTCTCGGCTCTCTCTCGATCTCTTTCAAAATCAAAAACAACAATAATATTACCAATAACAAGATCAGCAGCCGCAATAAGCATCATCATCATCATCATCATCTTCATCATCTTCTTCACCATCATCGCCATCATCATCACCATTCGGTCTCCATTTTTTTATACGTATGGAATCACTCACTTTTTATTCAAATTACATGTTTAAATGTACATATATCATCATATATTAGTATCTATCAACTTATTATGTCCAAAGATTTGATTAGAAATTGATTTGAGAAATTGATTCTGCGAACAGACCTAAAATTGGTCCCTGAGCCGAACGGCTGGATTTTTTCTGTCGAACTACTGGATTTCATCAGCCGAACGGCTAGGCTACCTTAGCCGAACGGCTGGACTTTCATAGCCGAACGACTAGATCCTCCATAGCCGAACGGCTAGACCTTTTTAGCCGAATGACTAGATAACTCAAACTGAACAAATATTAAGTAATATGAAACTATTATTTAATATACTCAGTATTTATTATATATTAATTCGATAATATACAAATTATTCGTATCGTACAAAGTAAAAATATTCGCGACAAAACTTATAAGTAATGTATTATTATTGGAAATAATAATTATAATTTACATTTGACAAAAAAATAAAACATATTCGTTTTATTCAATCTTACTCAAACGCGACGAAACATTCGAACCATATCCATCATTCAAACTTAAAACAAAGATATATTTTTATATCTCACTAAAAGTATTTTTATAAAATATACTTCGAATAAAAGTATATACGATTTCATTTTTAGAAATTTATCAATTAAAAACATTATACTACTTTTACGATCGGGTACAAAAATACGGGTATGTGGTACTACGAAGGGGAGCCAACCAACTCCAATAATTAGAGCCGGTCGACTACACCCAAACACACCTTATGCTTCTCCATTTCCTTCATCATTCTCCATCTCTTCATCTCTATCTCTCGGCTCTCTCTCGATCTCTTTCAAAATCAAAAACAACAACAATAATATTACCAATAACAAGATCATCAACAGCAATAAGCATAATCATCATCACCATCTTCATCATCTTCTTCACCTTCATCGCCATCATCATCACCATTCGGTCTCCATTTTTTTATACGTATGGAATCACTCACTTTTTATTCAAATTACATGTTTAAATGTACATATATCATCATATATTAGTATCTATCAACTTATTATTTCCAAATATTTGATTAGAAATTGATTTGAGATATTGATTCTGCGAACAGACCTGAAATTGGTCCCTGAGCCGAACGGCTGGATTTTATCAGTCGAACGGCTGGATTTCATCAGCCGAACGGCTAGGCTACATTAGCCGAACGGCTGGACTTTTATAGCCGAACGGCTAGATCCTCCATAGCCGAACGGCTAGACCTTTTTAGCCGAACGACTAGATTACTCAAACAGAAAAAATATTAAGTAATATGAAACTATTATTTAATATACTCAATATTTATTATATATGAATTCGATAATATACAAATTATTCGTATCGTACAAAGTAAAAACATTCGCGACAAAACTTATAATTAATATATTATTATTGAAAATAATAGTTATTATTTACAATTGATAAAAAAATAAAACATATTCGTTTCATTCAATCTTACTCAAACGCGACGAAACCATTTAAACCATATCCGTCATTCAAACTTAAACCAAAGATATATTTTTATATCTCACTAAAAGTATTTTTATAAAATACTTCGAATAAAAGTATATACGATTTCATTTTTAGAAATTTATCAATTAAAAATATTATACTACTTTTACGATCGGGTACAAAAATACGGGTATGTGGTACTACGAATGGGAGCCAACCAACTCCAATAATTGGAGCCGGTCGACTGCACCCAAACACACCCTCCGCTTCTCCATTTCCTTCATCATTCTCCATCTCTTCATCTCTATCTCTCGGCTCTCTCTCGATCTCTTTCAAAATAAAAAACAACAATAATATTACCAATAACAACATCAGCAGCAGCAATAAGCATCATCATCATCATCATCATTGTTGGTACATCTATATGTGTCTGTCAGTTGGTCTCAGTCTGTAATCGTGTCGATATTGTAATTACGTGTTGAATAGTTTTAGACTTAGTTTAATTACAATATTTGTAAATCATGCGACACAAGGATTATGTCGTAGAATCATTACATGCGACACAAGTATTGTGTCGCAGAAACTCTCTATGCGACACAAGTATTGTGTCGCAGATTGTCTGCATAAGGCTATAAATAGAAGCTCGCCAGCTTCTGTTTGAGTAGACTTTCACACACATAACACTTCTGTTTTTCATAGAAAATTCACTAGGTTGTGTTATTTTGATCTTTGTGTGTTTGTCCAAGTGTATGTATTGTTGCTAGTTTATTATATATAAACATACACCTTTGTGTTTTGGTTATTTATTGTGTTAATCTTGCATATCTTGGTGTGTTTGATTTCCGCTCTAACACACAAGTTAAACTACTCGATTTGGTCCGTACACAAGGAACCTACAATTGGTATCAGAGCCACATACTCTTGAGTTGTGGTTTCGAGTTAGTTTTTGCAAGATTTTGGTTTAAAAGTGATATTTTTAATTTTTGTGTTCTTGGTGTTCTTGGTCAAAAAGCTCAATTTTTAGCCTTTTTTGGTGTTTAATCTTCAAAGAAATGTGTTTGTCAAACCTTTAGATTTAGTAGATCAAAAGTTGGTGATTTTGTTTCTTAAAATATTGGGTTTTAGAACTGATAGGAAGCATGGCGTAATTGTTTATTATTTGTATGGAAAGTTGAAATTTTTTTTTGTGGGCTCTAGGTTGTCTGCTTGTGCCCTTTTGCGACACAAGTCTTGTGTCGTATATACTGTTCATACGACATAAATATACGACATTAAATTGCCTACGACACAAAGTGCGACATAATCCTACGACACAACTTATTTTGACTTTGACTGGTCTGTGACACAAGTTGCGACATAATCCACGACATAACAGTTGTGTCACATTTTTGTCTTCTGTCTGATTAAGTTCTGCGACACAACACTTGTGTCGTATTGATACTTTACGACACAACACTGTGTCGCATAATTCCAGACTTAGACAAAAATCAGTTTGTTTGTTGTGTATTTCCTGATTTTGTTTGCAGATTGTCAACATGTCCCTTCAAAGCGTTGATGCAGTTTTACGACATAATGCTACGATCGGTAGTGCAAATAAACCTCCTTACTTTGCACCGGGTTTGGAATTTCGAGCATGGAAACAACGTTTTATGTCGTTTGTATTATCCACTGATCCTGATATGGAGTTGGCTCTTCTTGAACGATATGAAGCGCCTGTTGCTCTTGGAGAACACATGGGTGTTCCTCCACCCAAACCCGTTCGTTCATACACTCCCGAAGAACGAAAAGCATGGGAAACTGAACGCAAAACTCATTCTGCTATTACTATGTCACTTCCAACTGACGTTTTGGATATGTTTCCACAAACAATCGCTTATGATCTTTGGATTGCAATTGAGAAGAGATTTTGTGGTAACACTGAATACATCGAGAGCAAATTGGAATTAATCAAAACTCAGTTAGATTATTTCTATATCCAGAAAAATGAGACTGTCAGAGACATGCTTTGCAGATTTACACGCACAGTAAACGAACTGCAAGCTGGAGGATATAATCCAAAAAATTCTGAGATTAACAAAAAGGCTTTAGCTGCTCTACCACCAAGTTGGGAAACACGAGTTTTGCTATTAGAAAGTGATCCAAAAACAATGCAATTGTCTCTGGATGATCTTGTTGGAAAACTTGAAGCTGGTGCATTGGATATTCAAAAGAAGGAAACAAGATCTATTGCTCGTGCATCAGAATCAAGTAATGGTGGAACAACTTTCATTACAGCTGATCCAAATTCTCAGAGATCCTCTTCTTACTGTAATCCTACTGTAGGAACTTTTTCAGCCCTACCAGCTTATAATGCTTCTTCAAGCAAAACATGTTCATCATCATCTGTTCCTTCTTCAGCAACCACAGATGAACATGCAGCAATGTTTACTGCTTTCTTGTCATCATATGAAGACTTTCTTTCTAAAAGAGTCAGTACATTGGAGCTGACTGATGAGGACTTCAATCAGGTTGATCCCGATGAGTTAGAAAGGATTGACATTAGATGGAATATGGCTATGCTCACTCGCAGAGCCAAAAACTATCTAAGAAGAACTGGAAAGAGATCTCTTGAAGATGCAGCTGATCGAACACCAATGGGATTCGATAAAAGTAAAATCAAGTGCTATAAGTGTCAGAATCTTGGACACTTTACCCGCGAATGTGAGAAAGGCCGACAACCTGCTACGGGTTTCACAAAACCATCTGTTGCTCCAAAACAGATTGAACATACTACTGCTAAGGCTGCGTTGTTGATTGAGGATGGAGATGCTTATGATTTTTCTGCATTTGAAGATCACGAGCAATGCTTCATGGCCATCAACAATGAGGTACAATTTGCTTCATTTACTTGTAACTCATGTATTAGTTTAACTGGTAAAGTAAATGGGCTTATGGAACATAATGACAACCTGAAGTCAGATATCTTGAATTTGATGGAGGCAAATAAAGTGTTGAAAACTAATGAGAAACTCTTTGATAGTAACATTAATCAACTCATTGAAGATAAAAAGGAGCTAAAAGCTCTAGATTTCAGCAATCAAGATGAAATTGACAGTTACTTAAAAATGATTTCTCATTTAAAAAAGGAATTGGCTATCTCCCAAGCCAAAGTTGTTGATTACAAACGAAAACTCAAGAATATCAACACTTCAGCCATGGTCTTTACTGAGATCCTACAGACGGGTAGGACTAATTCTAAAGATAAGTCCGGTTATGGTTATCATCATCAACCGCTTCCGTCTTTAGATGTGAATTTGGTTAGACCATCTAATGATGAAATTAAAGATTTTGTACCTACTGCGTTAGTAGATGCAAAGCCCATTGAAATATCAGTTAATGAACCTGTTGTTAAGCGTGTAGATATGCCTGTAACTGAACCTGTTAGTTTGCCTACTTTTAAGTTGCCTGAATTCTATCAAACTAACATAGAGATCAATCATGATAAGAAGAAAACTAAGCTAATTAAGGTTGAACCAGTGAAGCCTTTTGAACCTGTTAAGTTTACCTCCTCAGGAATTGTCCAGTTAATCCCCTTTGGTAGTTTTCAGCCTGCTCCCTTAAAAACTACTGAAAAAGAGGTCGAGGTTGAGGATGTTCCTTGTAAGAGTGTGTCTCAATGTGAAAAGAAAAACATTAAGCCTGATCATCACACTATTACTTCTGAGATAAATGATGAAACTTTTCAAAGGAATGCTAAGGCTCAGGCTGAACTTAAAAAGAAAGATTTAAAGAATACTAATGATAACTCAATCAAGAATTCTGTCAAATCTTCTGTTTCACATTCTGAGGCATCCACTTCAACATACTCTCATAAGTTGCCTGTCTCACCTCAATTCTTAGGCAGTAACGACCGAACTTTTAAGGAAAGACGATCATGTTTCTACTGCAAGAAACAAGGTCACTTGATTAATCAATGCCCGTTGCTTTCGAGAAAGAAGTTTTCAAAAGGTGTTCCCAAAAATTCTATTTACAAAAATTCATCTACTAAATCATTTTCAAAGAAGGATTAACTTTCTCATACTTCTATCCTGAAAGTTAATGCTGCTAGGCCTAGTAAACCTCAGGTTAAACAGCCTGACAATGTTAACAAGCAACCCACTATTGTTCCTGTGAAAATTTGGAGACCAAAAGAGTCATCAAATGACTCATCATCAAGTAATACTGCATCAGGAAGTGCATCTGATTTCTTGAAAAACAAAGTTTTAACTGATGTAGTTATTATTGATGAGGTCTCTGGAGTACCCAAGTCTGTAAAGGCCTGGGTCTCCGTTTCTAACTAACTCTCTCCTCATGTTGTGCTGTAGCAGTCAGGTCATATACAAAGAAGTAAATGGTATGTGGATAGTGGCTGCTCACGGCACATGACCGGTGACATGTCTCTTCTGTCAAACGTTAAACCATATCGTGGAGGACATGTTTCTTTTGCAGGAGATGCATGTGGTAACATAACGGGACAGGGTACTCTTTCTAATGGGAAAGTGAGTTTTGATAAAGTAAACTATGTCGAGGAACTGCAACACAATCTGATCAGTGTTTCTCAAGTCTGCGACAAGAAGTTCACTACAACATTTACAGATGTTGAATGCTTAATTTTGAAACCGGGATTTGTTATTCCCGAGGATGGGTGCTACTGAGAGCATCCCGTGTACGCAACTCGTACATTTTGGATATGCAAACTGTGATTATCAAGGAGCTTACTTGTTTGCTATCAAAAGCATCTTCTAAAGATTCACTGCTTTGGCACAGACGTATGGGACACATTCATTTTTGCAGAATGAATTATCTTGTCAATAATGATCTTGTGTTAGGTGTGCCCAAAAAGTCATTCGAAATAGATAATGAATGCGTTTCCTGTCTCAAAGGGAAACAACACAAGAAGTTCCATAAGTCCAAGCAGGTGAACTCTATTGAATCTCCATTGGAGTTGCTTCACATGGATTTGTTCGGTCCTGTGAATAAGAAAAGTATTGGAGGAAAATCATACTGTCTGGTTGTTACTGATGATTACTCAAGGTTTTCTTGGGTATATTTCTTGACTGGAAAGGATGAAACGGCTGATACTTTAACCTACTTGTTCGACAGATTGGAAAACCTGTGTAACCTGAAAATTAAGAAACTGCGTAGCGATAATGGAACAGAATTCAAGAACAGAACCTTGGAAATGTATTGTCTTCGAAAAGGAATCTTTCATCGGTTTAGTGTTGCTCGTACCCCTCAGCAAAATGGTGTCGCTGAAAGAAAGAATAGGACAATCATTGAAACAGCAAGAACCATGCTGTCTGATGCGCATCTGCCTACCACGTTTTGGGCAGAAGCTGTTAATACTGCGTGCTATGTGTTGAATCGAGTTTCGATGGTTAAGAAACGAAACAAAACATGTTATGAATTGCTGAATAATCGCAAACCAAATTTGAAGTTTCCTGAGCCTTTCGAGTGTCCTTGCACAATCTTAATTACTAAGGACTCGGTAGGCAAATTTGATGAAAAAGCAGTCGATGGCCTATTTTTGGGATATTCTGTGAACTCGCCGAATAAAAGAGTTTTCAACAAGTCCACTGGGAGAATAGAGGAACATTATGAAGTAAGGTTTATGAAATATACTGATTCTCCAAAAGGCAAGGGACCTGAGTCCTTGTTTGAGTATGATACGTTGGTGGACTCATTCAATCTTCCCAAATTTAGTGAAGAAGATCAGGTGGTGTCTCTACTTCATGGCTTGGATCTTACTTCCGACTTAGTTTCCAAGTCTAGAGTAGTACCACCTGAGAATATTGTCAATGATGATAATTCCTCCGATGTTGATCATGTGGCTTCTGAATCTAATCCTCAAACTGAAACCGATATTGTCTTACCACTTAAAACTGAGAACATTGTCACTGATAGCTCAGTTGCAATTGAAAATTCAGAAGGTGTTCTTTTAAATTTGGATCCGATCATTGTGCCTGATCAGATCCCTCAACTTAGAATTCATTCTACTCACCCCACTGAAAATATCATCGGTGAGTTTCAACAAGGTGTTTTAACCAGGGGTCAGGTAGCTGCTAACGAAATCCGTGAAGAATCATCAACTGCCACTTTTGCCTACATTGAAGAAGAAATGGAAGAATGCTTCTTATCTCAGCTTGAACCAAAGAAAATAGACGAAGCTTTGAAAGACCCATACTGGGTTGAGGCTATGCAGGAAGAATTGAATCAATTAAAAAAACTTGATGTCTGGGATTTGGTTCCTTTACCCAAAGATGTTGATCCAATTGGAACTCGCTGGGTATATCGCGTGAAGAAGGATGACATAGGTGTAGTTATTCGGAATAAGGCTCGGTTGGTTGTTCAAGGTTTTACTCAGATTGAGGGTTTAGACTATGATGATGTGTTTGCTCCAGTTGCAAGATTGGAATCCATTCGCATCTTTCTAGCTTATGCGTCATTCAAAGGCTTTCGGGTCTACCAACTAGATGTCAAGAGCGCATTTCTGTATGGAGAAGTTCTAAAGGATGTGTATGTAATGCAACCTCCCGGTTTTGAAGATCAAAATCATCCTGACTATGTTTGCAAGTTAGGCAAGGCTCTATATGGTCTTCATCAAGCTCCACGAGCTTGGTACGCGAGGTTGGCAAATCATCTCTCGAGAAATGGCTTCTCTCGGGGCCAAATTGATAGCACTCTCTTCATAAAAAGGGTTGGAGAAGATTTGTTACTTGTGCAGGTCTACGTGGATGACATTATATTTGGTTCAACAAATGATTCTTTGTGCAGAGACTTCGAGAAGATTATGAAGTCCGAGTTTGAGATGAGTGCCATGGGGGAACTTAAGTTCTTTCTAGGTGTACAGGTTGAGCAGTCTGATAAAGGTCTTTACATTCATCAGTCCAAATATGTGATTGACATGTTGACTCGGTATGAACTCCATGACTGTAAGCCATATGGTACTCCTATAGAAACAGATCACAAACTCGGACCTGCTGAACACGACGAGGACTGCAAGGAGCGGGATTATCGTTCTATGATAGGATCGCTGATGTATCTCACTGCATCCAGATCAGATATTGTGTTTGCTGTGTCTATCTATTCCAGGTATCAAGCAAAGCCCAAGGTTTCTCACATGAAGGCTGTGAAGCGAATTTTTTGTTACCTCAAATATAGACCATCACTTGGTCTATGGTACTCAAATGAGAAAAATTTCTCTCTCACTGCCTATTCTGATTCTGATTATGGCGGCTGCAATTCGGATAAAAAGTCAACTACAAGAGGTTGCCAATATCTCGGCTCTCGATTGGTGTCTTGGCAGTGTAAAAAACAAACCACAGTTTCCACCTCAACAGCGGAAGCTGAATACATTGCTGCTGCAAGCTGTTGTTCCCAGATTTTGTGGATTCAACACCAATTGCGTGATTATGGGTTACTTCTTACCTTGACTCCAATTCATATTGATAATACTGCTGCTATATCTATTATTTGCAATCCCGTTCAACACTCTAAGACCAAGCACATAGAGATTAGGTTTCACTTCATACGAGATTGCTATGAGAAACACTTGATTGACCTTATTCACATAGATACCCTTATGCAAAAGGCCGACTTATTCACAAAAGCATTTTCGCGTGCTCGTTTCGACGAACTTGTAGATATGATAGGGATGATTTCCCTTGATCTCAAGAAATGATTTGTGACTTGATTTCTGTACAGTTTATTTAATTAAAAAAAAAAAGGCAGCAGCCACTCTTTATACTTCTTAGTATTAAAGAAATGCAAAGTTGCTACATTCTTAAAAATAGACATTGAAGTTGTGTCTGTAAACAACTTGTGATATGATAGTACATCGAGTAACATGCACAAAATGGAATTTTAAGGTTTATCTTGGATGTGTCAGTAGGTTTATTTGACATATTTAAGACAGCTTTGGTGAAAATTAGCTTCATCATATGATGTATTGGTAGGCATGATACACACCGGTCTGTAGGTTATTAAGAAATCACTTAAAATACATGTCTATGATCTTGTGGTAAACACCTTGTGATGTACGACTCTATGTCTTAATTCCTTAACATAGCTTGACATATTTCTATCTTTAGAATGTTTTATTTGAAATCATTTGGGAGTTTATGCTGATTGTTTCCTTTGTTGTACGTAAGTACTGAACTGGTCTCAGTTGGTATACACTTGGGTTTAAGCAAACACAAGTCAATGCACTTAAAAAAAAAAAAAGAAGAATCTTAAAGATACTGAACAAGGTCGCCGTTTGGGAAACTCCAAGTTCGGTTTGACCGCGTTCGGCTTTTGCTTAAACTTAACATCAAGAATACACTGAACAAGGTCGCTGTTTGGGAAACTCCAAGTTCGGTTTGACTGCGTTTGGTCTTGATAAACCTGAATCATGCTTTGTTACTCTGTTGTACTCTGGTACAGACCTGTTAACACTGCATTGATTCTTAAAAATGATCGTCACATAGTCTTTCTAATTGTGGAAACTATGCTCAACGTCTGGGTTACAGGGGTATATCTATGGTGGGGACTACAGTGAAATATTCATACTAACAATAATAGGTTAACCCACAGATACGGATGTAACATGTTTAAATTGGACAAACTATACCAATAATCATCTTGAAAGAATTTTTTTAAAAGGTGTTTTAGGTGTGCCAAGTAAATTTAAAGTGGACAAATATACTGATGATCGAAATAACACTTACTATTCCTAATAATTGCATGTTATTTCGATATGATCCCTAATCAGAATTCTCAACTCCATCACCAAAACTTTTATCGTTTTTACGCTTTTAGTTGTCCTTGTCTATTTTTTCTTTTATGTTTATATTTATATTTAGTTTTATCCTTTTAATATTATGTAAAATGTATTTATTTATTTATTTTTTTAGTCACAAATCATCTTCTATGCGAAAATTCTATAATCAAAATCAAAATCGGGTTTGACCTCAAATATTTTATGTCATCAAAATCTGCGATGTGTTCTGTACGACACAAGCATTGTGTCGTATTCCAACTATACGACACAAGAATTGTGTCGTATATTATGTCGTATATTATGTCATATATTATGTCGTATGTGGGTCCGGGTATAACAATTCAAACCATACGACATAATCATTTACGTTTTATTCACGACACACGTTATACGACACAAAGGCGATTTTGCGACATACTCGTTTTTTCATTCGGATTCGTATTTTCGAAGCTTTTTCACCGCGATTCGTTGTTCAATTCTCGTTCCTCACCCCTCTGCGCACCTTTAGGTATGATCCTTTTATGTTTTATCGGATATTTAACCTTAGATTGGATCGTGCACATTTACATTTTTAGGGTTACGGTTTTTACCCAAATTATTTAGGGTTTAGGGGTTTCTAGGGTTAGGCACCTGAATATTATGGATCCCCTATTGATTGCGAACCCTAGGGTATGCGTAGATTTTGAAAACTCCAATTTTTCTCATCGATCGAATCTGGGTTGGGATGGTGTTCATCTTTGCGACACAACATACGACACAGTCGTTGTGTCGTATAGGATAGAGGCTTTTATGTCGTAGTGATTATAACTGCTTATGTCGTATTTTAATACGACACAACATACGACACATGCCTTATGTCGTACCAATGTTATACGACACAATCTATGACACAATAGCTATGTCGCATCTGAGATTAATTTCTCAAAAAATGCTAAATGCAAGGGAAATGCTATCCGTATAACATGTGTCATACGACACAATACTTGTGTCGTATTTTCATTCTACGACACAATCCTTGTGTCGTATTGCTGTAGTGCGACATAACTTTTGTGTCACAGTTATTTTTTTTGGTACTAACGCTAATGCATTTCGAGCTTTGTTGTATTATTGTTATGTTTTGCAGTAATGGCTGAACAACAAGCTGCTCAACCCGCCGAGATCGATGTCACAAAATATTTCTGGGAACCACGTCACAATATCGTGGCATTCTTGAACACCACTGCTGAGTCTTCGCGCCCGTATCGTCCCATGATAGCCTTTCTTCGTCGTTCCTGAATTTACAAGGCAATCACTGCTGACACTAGGATCTTAACAAATCATATTACCGAGTTTTGGGACAACGCGGTCGTCAACAAAGATGAACAGGATACTCGTATCATCTCTAGGGTTTGTGGCCGCGAAGTTATCTTCTCCGAGCAGCTTATTCGGGATTTCTTTGAGTTTAGTGACAATTCTGACATGATCATTCAGTTCAGTGTTGCTGCAATCGCCGAAGGCATGAGATCAATTGGATATCAAGATATTCCTGTTGATCAATACAAGAAGACCTACATGACGAAGGTCTGGAGATATCTGGCACACATTGTGATTGTGTGTTTGTCTAGTCGCAGGGCAGGCCTTGAAGGGATGAGATATTCGACTGCCTCTGCTATTCTTGCTTTGATCTACAACAAACCCTTTAACTTTTCAGGTTATATCTTCAGGGGTTTTGTCAACAACGCTTTGGATACAACAGAAAAATGGGTTGTGTATCCTCGGTTTACTCAGTTATTGCTCAATCATTTGCAACCAGATCTTCCTGTGACTGCTTCTTTCACTTTTAAGCAGACGCCGATGAACACCAGAATCTACATTACTTGTGCTTCTTTTGCCAAGCAGGGACAGGCACCGGATCGTGAGGTTGCTCTGTTCGGTCACATAGTGGATCCTGCGTATGTTGCTCCTCCAGGTGAACAATTCGTTGCACCGAGACCTGAACATCCAATCCAGCATCCTCCAGTCCAACAACCTCCAGTTTAGCTACCGCCGATTCAACCAGATCTCGTGGATCCGGAGTTAGTGGATCTTGATCGTGAGATTGATGCTTATCAGCCACCTTCTCCACGTCCTGAATCCTCCAGCCACAGAAAAAGGGCTCGAGACACTTCTGATTCTACTGATCTGAATCCTCTGGTCACACGTTCTCGCCCTTCCACCTCTACATCTTCTAAGCTCCCAAGAACTGAAACTCCGATCACCCCTCATCCAACAGTCATTCAAGAGCTCCTGAGCAGGATTGATCGAATGCAGCATGATATGGCCGCTCAGGCAGAAAAATTTGAAGCTCAGAATGCCAGGATCTCCCGTATTGAAAAAGAAAATGCAGAGCTGAGATCAATGGTTTTGAAGCTGGAAACCCAAGTTATTTCTTCGGGGGAGAAAGGCCCACCGGCCTTAGAATCAACACCTAGGGTTTCCGCCGAGGGCGATGAAAATGTAAATTCTGATAATGTAACTGATTCTACTATTAATGAAACAACTCTTGTTTTGGATTACATTATTGAGCAACCAGGGCAACCAAAACCGCTAGCTGTAGATTACACCTACTGTAATTTGACATACTTTCAAGTTGTGGTCAACGCAGGCGGTCATGCACCTGAAGAACCTTTTGACTTTGAAACTGTTAATAATGATGATGAAGTTAATGTTGAACAAGAAGAGCTTGAACCAGATGAAGAATATACCGATTGTCCAGCTTACCCACAAGAGGGTAATGTCGTATCTGATTCTTCAGATGATGAGTCAGGGCCTGCATTTAATTACATACCAGAATCGACTTCTCAAGCTGCTCCTGCTCAAGAATCATCTGAACCTGCCGGCTTTTCACAAGAAAAACCAGTCCCTGTTCGTGAATCGACAAATTATAATGACATTTTCCCACAGGATACATATGAATATGTTCCTTCTGACAAAGAAATGTCCATCAGGGATAACTGGTTTCCCAAAGGAAAAAATCCCGAACCTGTTCCTGTTACATGCAAGAAATACAAGGTTGGCGGTGATTATTTAGGTCTTATAAAAAGTTGGAAGGTTAGCAAAGGGAGGTTTATGATCAAGAGACTTGAAGGTATTCAGTATTTTCGTCGTTCTCTGAAGAAACTGAGTACGTTGCTGAAGCATGACATTGTTCGTCTCACTCAGCTTCAGTTGATAAATCCTTACAAAGACGGAATTGCAAATGCTATTCAAAAGGTCATGCGTGAAGAAATTCGACTGAAGAAATATCATTATGTCAAACCAATACTGGGTAAAAGGTATACACTCAAGAAAAAGCTCGATTCAAAGTCCAAGCAGCCAATCGTAAAGGTTTACTATCCTCCTGCTGCGTGAAATTGCTCTGGAAACAGTTCCATTCAATCTGCTGAAGCGTTTTCACTACTGGAAACTGGATGATCACACTGGCGAAGCCATTCTTGTTTATGTGCCAGATTCAGTGCCACAGACTGGATCTAGTTCATTGTGGGGTCTACAAAAGGCTGAATTCAGAATATTTGACCCAATGAGCCTGATAAATCTGTCAAGAGATGATATGAAGAAGCTATTTAACAATCGGATTCGCTACAACCCAGGAAACGAGTTCAATACAATATTAGCGAAGCGATTTCAGAAAATCATTGATATATGCTTCACTTTTGGCATACATGCTGGCGGAAAGTTTCCACCCGGATGGGTTTGAAATTCAGGCGTTTGAAAATCTGCAGTTTTGAAGTCTAAAGCCAATCGAAGAATTCTTGAAGACCAAGTTGAAGACACGGGGGAGTTTGTTGGTACATCTATATGTGTCTGTCAGTTGGTCTCAGTCTGTAATCGTGTCGATATTGTAATTACGTGTTGAATAGTTTTAGACTTAGTTTAATTACAATATTTGTAAATCATGCGACACAAGGATTGTGTCGTAGAAGCATTACATGCGACACAAGTATTGTGTCGCAGAAACTCTCTATGCGACACAAGTATTGTGTCGCAGATTGTCCGAATAAGGCTATAAATAGAAGCTCGCCAGCTTCTGTTTGAGTAGACTTTCACACACATAACACTTCTGTTTTTCATAGAAAACTCACTAGGTTGTGTTATTTTGATCTTTGTGTGTTTGTCCAAGTGTATGTATTGTTGCTAGTTTATTATATATAAACATACACCTTTGTGTTTTGGTTATTTATTGTGTTAATCTTGCATATCTTGATGTGTTTGATTTCCGCTCTAACACACAAGTTAAACTACTCGATTTGGTCTGTACACAAGGAACCTACAATCATCTTCATCATCTTCTTCACCATCATCGCCATCATCATCACCATTCGGTCTCCATTTTTTTATATGTATGGAATCACTCACTTTTTATTCAATTACATGTTTAAATGTACATATATCATCATATATTAGTATCTATCAACTTATTATGTCCAAAGATTTGATTAGAAATTGATTTGAGAAATTGATTCTGCGAACAGACCTGAAATTGGTCCCTGAGCTGAACGGCTGGATTTTATCAGTCGAACGGATGGATTTCATCAGCCGAACGGCTAGGCTACCTTAGCCGAATGGCTGGACTTTCATAGCCGAACGGCTAGATCCTCCATAGCCGAATGGCTGGACCTTTTTAGCCGAACGACTAGATTACTCAAACAGAACAAATATTAAGTAATATGAAACTATTATTTAATATACTCAGTATTTATTATATATTAATTCGATAATATAATAATTATTCGTATCGTACAAAGTAAAAACATTCACGACAAAACTTATAAGTAATGTATTATTATTGGAAATAATTATTATTATTTTTATTGGACAAAAAAATAAAACATTTTCGTTTTATTCAATCTTACTCAAACGCGACGAAACCATTCGAACCATATCCGTCATTCAAACTTAAAACAAAGATATATTTTAATATCTCACTAAAAGTATTTTTATAAAATACTTCGAATAAAAGTATATACAATTTCATTTTTAGAAATTTATCAATTAAAAACATTATACTACTTTTACGATCGGGTATATAAATACGGGTATGTGGTACTACGAAGGGGAGCCAACCAACTCCAATAATTGGAGCCGGTCGACTAAACCCAAACACACCTTCTGCTTCTCCATTTCCTTCATCATTCTCCATCTCTTCATCTCTATCTCTCAGCTCTCTCTCGATCTCTTTCAAAATCAAAAACAACAACAATAATATTACCAATAACAAGATCAGCAGCAGCAATAAGCATAATCATCATCACCATCTTCATCATCTTCTTCACCTTCATCGCCATCATCATCACCATACGGTCTCCATTTTTTTATACGTAAGGAATCACTCACTTTTTATTCAAATTAGATGTTTAAATGTACATATATCATTATATATTAGTATCTATCAACTTATTATGTCCAAAGATTTGATTAGAAATTGATTTGAGAAATTTATTCTGCGAACAAACCTAAAATTGGTCTCTGAGCCGAACGGCTGGATTTCATCAGCCGAACGGCTGGATTTCATCAGCCGAACGGCTAGGCTACCTTAGCCGAACGGCTAGGCTACCTTAGCCGAACGGCTGGACTTTCATAGCCGAACGGCTAGATCCTCCATAGCCGAACGGCTAGATTACTAAAACAGAACAAATATTAAGTAATATGAAACTATTATTTAATATACTCAGTATTTATAATATATTATTTCGATAATATATAAAGTATTCGTATCGTACAAAGTAAAAACATTCACAAAAAAACTTATAAGTAATGTATTATTATTGGAAGTAATAAATATTATTTACATTTGACAAAAAAATAAAACATATTCGTTTTATTCAATCTTACTCAAACGCGACGAAACCATTCGAACCATATCCGTCATTCAAACTTAAAACAAAGATATATTTTTATATCTCACTAAAAGTATTTTTTATAAAATACTTCGAATAAAAGTATATACGATTTCATTTTTAGAAATTTATCAATTAATTACATTATACTACTTTTACGATCGGGTACAAAAACACGGGTATTTTGTACTACGAAGGGGAGCCAACCAACTCCAATAATTGGAGCCGGTCGACTACACCCAAACGCACCCTCTGCTTCTCCATTTCCTTCATCATTCTTCATCTCTTTATTTCTATCTCTCGGTTCTCTCTCGATCTCTTTCAAAATCAAAAACAACAACAATATTACCAATAACAAGATCAGCATCAGCAATAAGCATCATCATCATCATCACCATCTTCATCATCTTCTTCACCTTCATCGCCATCATCATCACCATTCGGTCTCCATTTTTTTATACGTATGGAATCACTCACTTTTTATTCAAATTAGATGTTTAAATGTACATATATCATCATATATTATTATCTATCAACTTATTATGTCCAAAGATTTGATTAGAAATTGATTTGAGAAATTGATTCTGCGAACAGACCTAAAATTGGTCCCTGAGCCGAACGGCTGGATTTCATCAGCCAAACGGCTGGATTTCATCAGCCGAACGGCTGGAGTTCATCAGCCGAACGGCTAGGCTACCTTAGCCGAATGGCTGGACTTTCATACCCGAACGGCTAGGTCCTCCATAGCCGAACGGCTAGATCTTTATAGCCGAATGACTAGATTACTCAAACAGAACAAATATTAAGTAATATGAAACTATTATTTAATATACTCAGTATTTATTATACATTAATTCGATAATATATAAAGTATTCGTATCGTACAAAGTAAAACATTCGCGACAAAACTTATAAGTAATGTATTATTATTGGAAGTAATAATTATTATTTACATTTGACAAAAAAATAAAACATATTCATTTTATTCAATCTTACTCAAACGCGACGAAACCATTCGAACCATATCCTTCATTCAAACTTAAAACAAAGATATATTTTTATATCTCACTAAAAGTATTTGTATAAAATACTTCGAATAAAAGTATATACGATTTCATTTTTAGAAATTTATCAATTACTTACATTATACTACTTTTACGATCGGGTACAAAAACACGGGTATTTTGTACTACGAAGGGGAGCCAACCAACTCCAATAAATGGAGCCGGTCGACTACACCCAAACGCACCCTCTGCTTCTCCATTTCCTTCATCATTCTTCATTTCTTCATTTCTATCTCTCGGTTCTCTCTCGATCTCTTTCAAAATCAAAAACAACAACAATATTACCAATAACAAGATCAGTAGCAGCAATAAGCATCATCATCATCACCATCTTCATCATCTTCTTCACCTTAATCGCCATCATCATCACCATTCGGTCTTCATTTTTTTATACGTATGGAATCACTCACTTTTTATTCAAATTACATGTTTAAATGTACATATATCATCATATATTAGTATCTATCAACTTATTATGTCCAAAGATTTGATTAGAAATTGATTTAAGAAATTGATTCTGCGAACAGACCTAAACTTGGTCCCTGAGCCGAACGGCTGGATTTCATCAGCCGAACGGCTGGATTTCATCAGCCGAACGGCTAGGCTACCTTAGCCGAACGGCTGGACTTTCATAGCCGAACGGCTAGATCCTCCATAGCCGAACGGCTAGACCTTTATAGCCGAACGGCTAGATTACTAAAACAGAACAAATATTAAGTAATATGAAACTATTATTTAATATACTCAGTATTTATAATATATTATTTCGATAATATATAAAGTATTCGTATCGTACAAAGTAAAAACATTCACGAAAAAACTTATAAGTAATGTATTATTATTGGAAGTAATAATTATTATTTACATTTGACAAAAAAATAAAACATATTCGTTTTATTCAATCTTACTCAAACGCGACGAAACCATTCGAACCATATCCGTCATTCAAACTTACAACAAAGATATATTTTTATATCTCACTAAAATTATTTTTATAAAATACTTCGAATAAAAGTATATACGATTTCATTTTTAAAAATTTATCAATTAAAAACATTATACTACTTTTACGATCGGGTACAAAAACACGGGTATTTTGTACTACGAAGGGGATCCAACCAACTCCAATAATTGGAGCCGGTCGACTACACCCAAACACACCCTCTGCTTCTTCATTTCCTTCATCATTCTTCATCTCTTTATCTCTATTTCTCGGCTCTCTCTCGATCTCTTTCATAATCAAAAACAACAACAATAATATTACCAATAACAAGATCAGCAACAGCAATAAGCATCATCATCATCACCATCTTCATCATCTTCTTCACCTTCATCGCCATCATCATCACCATTCGGTCTTCATTTTTTTATACGTAAGGAATCACTCACTTTTTATTCAAATTAGATGTTTAAATGTACATATATCATCATATATTATTATCTATCAACTTATTATGTCCAAAGATTTGATTAGAAATTGATTTGAGAAATTGATTATGCGAACAGACCTAAAATTGGTCCCTGAGCCGAACGGCTGGATTTCATCAGCCAAACGGCTGGATTTCATCAGCCGAACGGCTGGAGTTAATCAGCCGAACGGCTAGGCTACCTTAGCCGAACGGCTGGACTTTCATAGCCGAACGGCTAGGTCCTCCATAGCCGAACGGCTAGATCTTTATAGCCGAATGACTAGATTACTCAAACAGAACAAATATTAAGTAATATGAAACTATTATTTAATATACTCAGTATTTTGTATATATTAATTCGATAATATATAAAGTATTCGTATCGTACAAAGTAAAACATTCGCGAAAAAACTTATAAGTAATGTATTATTATTGGAAGTAATAATTATTATTTACATTTGACAAAAAAATAAAACATATTCGTTTTATTCAATCTTACTCAAACGCGACGAAACCATTCGAACCATATCCTTCATTCAAACTTAAAACAAAGATATATTTTTATATCTCACTAAAAGTATTTTTATAAAATACTTCGAATAAAAGTATATACGATTTCATTTTTAGAAATTTATCAATTACTTACATTATACTACTTTTACGATCGGGTACAAAAACACGGGTATTTTGTACTACGAAGGGGAGCCAACCAACTCCAATAAATGGAGCCGGTCGACTACACCCAAACGCACCCTCTGCTTCTCCATTTCCTTCATCATTCTTCATTTCTTCATTTCTATCTCTCGGTTCTCTCTCAATCTCTTTCAAAATCAAAAACAACAACAATATTACCAATAACAAGATCAGTAGCAGCAATAAGCATCATCATCATCACCATCTTCATCATCTTCTTCACCTTCATCGCCATCATCATCACCATTCGGTCTTCATTTTTTTATACGTATGGAATCACTCACTTTTTATTCAAATTACATGTTTAAATGTACATATATCATCATATATTAGTATCTATCAACTTATTATGTCCAAAGATTTGATTAGAAATTGATTTAAGAAATTGATTCTGCGAACAGACCTAAAATTGGTCCCTGAGCCGAACGGCTGGATTTCATCAGCCGAACGGCTGGATTTCATCAGCCGAACGGCTAGGCTACCTTAGCCGAACGGCTGGACTTTCATAGCCGTACGGCTAGATCCTCCATAGCCGAACGGCTAGACCTTTATAGCCGAACGGCTAGATTACTAAAACAGAACAAATATTAAGTAATATGAAACTATTATTTAATATACTCAGTATTTATAATATATTATTTCGATAATATATAAAGTATTCGTATCGTACAAAGTAAAAACATTCACGAAAAAACTTATAAGTAATGTATTGTTATTGGAAGTAATAATTATTATTTACATTTGACAAAAAAATAAAACATATTCGTTTTATTCAATCTTACTCAAACGCGACGAAACCATTCGAACCATATCCGTCATTCAAACTTAAAACAAAGATATATTTTTATATCTCACTAAAATTATTTTTATAAAATACTTCGAATAAAAGTATATACGATTTCATTTTTAAAAATTTATCAATTAAAAACATTATACTACTTTTACGATCGGGTGCAAAAACACGGGTATTTTGTACTACGAAGGGGATCCAACCAACTCCAATAATTAGAGCCGGTCGACTACACCCAAACACACCCTCTGCTTCTTCATTTCCTTCATCATTCTTCATCTCTTCATCTCTATTTCTCGGCTCTCTCTCGATCTCTTTCAAAATCAAAAACAACAACAATAATATTACCAATAACAAGATCAGCAACAGCAATAAGCATCATCATCATCACCATCTTCATCATCTTCTTCACCTTCATCGCCATCATCATCACCATTCGGTCTTCATTTTTTTATACGTAAGGAATCACTCACTTTTTATTCAAATTAGATGTTTAAATGTACATATATCATCATATATTATTATCTATCAACTTATTATGTCCAAAGATTTGATTAGAAATTGATTTGAGAAATTGATTATGCGAACAGACCTAAAATTGGTCCCTGAGCCGAACGGCTGGATTTCATCAGCCAAACGGCTGGATTTCATCAGCCGAACGGCTGGAGTTAATCAGCCGAACGGCTAGGCTACCTTAGCCGAACGGCTGGACTTTCATAGCCGAACGGCTAGGTCCTCCATAGCCGAACGGCTAGATCTTTATAGCCGAATGACTAGATTACTCAAACAGAACAAATATTAAGTAATATGAAACTATTATTTAATATACTCAGTATTTATAATATATTAATTCGATAGTATATAAAGTATTCGTATCGTACAAAGTAAAACATTCGCGACAAAACTTATAAGTAATGTATTATTATTGGAAATAATAATTATTATTTATATTTGATAAAAAAATAAAACATATTCGTTTTATTCAATCTTACTCAAACGCGACGAAACCATTCGAACCATATCCGTCATTCAAACTTAAAACAAAGATATATTTTTATATCTCACTAAAATTATTTTTATAAAATACTTCGAATAAAAGTATATACGATTTCATTTTTAAAAATTTATCAATTAAAAACATTATACTACTTTTACGATCGGGTACAAAAACACGGGTATTTTGTACTACGAAGGGGATCCAACCAACTCCAATAATTAGAGCCGGTCGACTACACCCAAACACACCCTCTGCTTCTTCATTTCCTTCATCATTCTTCATCTCTTCATCTCTATTTCTCGGCTCTCTCTCGATCTCTTTCAAAATCAAAAACAACAACAATAATATTACCAATAACAAGATCAGCAACAGCAATAAGCATCATCATCATCACCATCTTCATCATCTTCTTCACCTTCATCGCCATCATCATCACCATTCGGTCTTCATTTTTTTATACGTAAGGAATCACTCACTTTTTATTCAAATTAGATGTTTAAATGTACATATATCATCATATATTATTATCTATCAACTTATTATGTCTAAAGATTTGATTAGAAATTGATTTGAGAAATTGATTCTGCGAACAGACCTAAAATTGGTCCCTGAGCCGAACGGCTGGATTTCATCAGCCGAACGGCTGGAGTTAATCAGCCGAACGGCTAGGCTACCTTAGCCGAACGGCTGGACTTTCATAGCCGAACGGCTAGGTCCTCCATAGCCGAATGGCTAGATCTTTATAGCCGAATGACTAGATTACTCAAACAGAACAAATATTAAGTAATATGAAACTATTATTTAATATACTCAGTATTTATAATATATTAATTCGATAGTATATAAAGTATTCGTATCGTATAAAGTAAAACATTCGCGACAAAACTTATAAGTAATGTATTATTATTGGAATTAGTAATTATTATTTACATTTGACAAAATAATAAAACATATTCGTTTTATTCAATCTTACTCAAACGCGATGAAACCATTCGAACCATATCCGTCATTCAAACTTAAAACAAAGATATATTTTTATATCTCACTAAAAGTATTTTTATAAAATACTTCGAATAAAAATATATACGATTTCATTTTTAGAAATTTATCAATTACTTACATTATACTACTTTTACGATCGGGTACAAAAACACGGGTATTTTGTACTACGAAGGGGAGCTAACCAACTCCAATAATTGGAGCCGGTCGACTACACCCAAACGCACCCTCTGCTTCTCCATTTCCTTCATCATTCTTCATCTCTTCATTTCTATCTCTCGGTTCTCTCTCGATCTCTTTCAAAATCAAAAACAACAACAATATTACCAATAACAAGATCAGCAGCATCAATAAGCATCATCATCATCACCATGTTCATCATCTTCTTCACCTTCATCGCCATCATCATCACCATTCGGTCTCCATTTTATTATACGTATGGAATCACTCACTTTTTATTCAAATTAGATGTTTAAATGTACATATATCATCATATATTATTATCTATCAACTTATTATGTCCAAAGATTTGATTAGAAATTGATTTGAGAAATTGATTCTGTGAACAGACCTGAAATTGGTCCCTGAGCCGAACGGCTGGATTTCATCAGCCAAACGGCTGGATTTCATCAGCCGAACGGCTGGAGTTCATCAGCCGAACGGCTAGGCTACCTTAGCCGAATGGCTGGACTTTCATACCCGAACGGCTAGGTCCTCCATAGCCGAACGACTAGATCTTTATAGCCGAATGACTAGATTACTCAAACAGAACAAATATTAAGTAATATGAAACTATTATTTAATATACTCAGTATTTATTATACATTAATTCGATAATATATAAAGTATTCGTATCGTACAAAGTAAAACATTCGCGACAAAACTTATAAGTAATGTATTATTATTGGAAGTAATAATTATTATTTACATTTGACAAAAAAATAAAACATATTCATTTTATTCAATCTTACTCAAACGCGACGAAACCATTCCAACCATATCCTTCATTCAAACTTAAAACAAAGATATATTTTTATATCTCACTAAAAGTATTTTTATAAAATACTTCGAATAAAAGTATATACGATTTCATTTTTAGAAATTTATCAATTACTTACATTATACTACTTTTACGATCGGGTACAAAAACACGGGTATTTTGTACTACGAAGGGGAGCCAACCAACTCCAATAAATGGAGCCGGTCGACTACACCCAAACGCACCCTCTGCTTCTCCATTTCCTTCATCATTCTTCATTTCTTCATTTCTATCTCTCGGTTCTCTCTCGATCTCTTTCAAAATCAAAAACAACAACAATATTACCAATAACAAGATCAGTAGCAGCAATAAGCATCATCATCATCACCATCTTCATCATCTTCTTCACCTTAATCGCCATCATCATCACCATTCGGTCTTCATTTTTTTATACGTATGGAATCACTCACTTTTTATTCAAATTACATGTTTAAATGTACATATATCATCATATATTAGTATCTATCAACTTATTATGTCCAAAGATTTGATTAGAAATTGATTTAAGAAATTGATTCTGCGAACAGACCTAAACTTGGTCCCTGAGCCGAACGGCTGGATTTCATCAGCCGAACGGCTGGATTTCATCAGCCGAACGGCTAGGCTACCTTTGCCGAACGGCTGGACTTTCATAGCCGAACGGCTAGATCCTCCATAGCCGAACGGCTAGACCTTTATAGCCGAACGGCTAGATTACTAAAACAGAACAAATATTAAGTAATATGAAACTATTATTTAATATACTCAGTATTTATAATATATTATTTCGATAATATATAAAGTATTCGTATCGTACAAAGTAAAAACATTCACGAAAAAACTTATAAGTAATGTATTATTATTGGAAGTAATAATTATTATTTACATTTGACAAAAAAATAAAACATATTCGTTTTATTCAATCTTACTCAAACGCGACGAAACCATTCGAACCATATCCGTCATTCAAACTTAAAACAAAGATATATTTTTATATCTCACTAAAATTATTTTTATAAAATACTTCGAATAAAAGTATATACGATTTCATTTTTAAAAATTTATCAATTAAAAGCATTATACTACTTTTACGATCGGGTACAAAAACACGGGTATTTTGTACTACGAAGGGGATCCAACCAACTCCAATAATTGGAGCCGGTCGACTACACCCAAACACACCCTCTGCTTCTTCATTTCCTTCATCATTCTTCATCTCTTCATCTCTATTTCTCGGCTCTCTCTCGATCTCTTTCAAAATCAAAAACAACAACAATAATATTACCAATAACAAGATCAGCAACAGCAATAAGCATCATCATCATCACCATCTTCATCATCTTCTTCACCTTCATCGCCATCATCATCACCATTCGGTCTTCATTTTTTTATACGTAAGGAATCACTCACTTTTTATTCAAATTAGATGTTTAAATGTACATATATCATCATATATTATTATCTATCAACTTATTATGTCCAAAGATTTGATTAGAAATTGATTTGAGAAATTGATTATGCGAACAGACCTAAAATTGGTCCCTGAGCCGAACGGCTGGATTTCATCAGCCAAACGGCTGGATTTCATCAGCCGAACGGCTGGAGTTAATCAGCCGAACGGCTAGGCTACCTTAGCCGAACGGCTGGACTTTCATAGCCGAACGGCTAGGTCCTCCATAGCCGAACGGCTAGATCTTTATAGCCGAATGACTAGATTACTCAAACAGAACAAATATTAAGTAATATGAAACTATTATTTAATATACTCAGTATTTATAATATATTAATTCGATAGTATATAAAGTATTCGTATCGTACAAAGTAAAACATTCGCGACAAAACTTATAAGTAATGTATTATTATTGGAATTAGTAATTATTATTTACATTTGACAAAATAATAAAACATATTCGTTTTATTCAATCTTACTCAAACGCGATGAAACCATTCGAACCATATCCGTCATTCAAACTTAAAACAAAGATATATTTTTATATCTCACTAAAAGTATTTTTATAAAATACTTCGAATAAAAATATATACGATTTCATTTTTAGAAATTTATCAATTACTTACATTATACTACTTTTACGATCGGGTACAAAAACACGGGTATTTTGTACTACGAAGGGGAGCTAACCAACTCCAATAATTGGAGCCGGTCGACTACACCCAAACGCACCCTCTGCTTCTCCATTTCCTTCATCATTCTTCATCTCTTCATTTCTATCTCTCGGTTCTCTCTCGATCTCTTTCAAAATCAAAAACAACAACAATATTACCAATAACAAGATCAGCAGCATCAATAAGCATCATCATCATCACCATGTTCATCATCTTCTTCACCTTCATCGCCATCATCATCACCATTCGGTCTCCATTTTATTATACGTATGGAATCACTCACTTTTTATTCAAATTACATGTTTAAATGTACATATATCATCATATATTAGTATCTATCAACTTATTATGTCCAAAGATTTGATTAGAAATTGATTTGAGAAATTGATTCTGCGAACAGACCTAAAATTGGTCCCTGAGCCGAACGGCTGGATTTCATCAGCCGAACGGCTGGATTTCATCAGCCAAACGGCTAGGCTACCTTAGCCGAACAGCTGGACTTTCATAGCCGAACGACTAGGTCCTCCATAGCCGAACGGCTAGACATTTATAGCCGAATGACTAGATTACTCAAACAGAACAAATATTAAGTAATATGAAACTATTATTTAATATACTCAGTATTTATTATATATTAATTCGATAATATATAAAGTATTCGTATCGTACAAAGTAAAACATTCGCGACAAAACTTATAAGTAATGTATTATTATTGGAAATAATAATTATTATTTATATTTGACAAAAAAATAAAACATTTTCGTTTTATTCAATCTTACTCAAACGCGACGAAACCATTCGAACCATATCCGTCATTCAAACTTAAAACAAAGATATATTTTAATATCTCACTAAAAGTATTTTTATAAAATACTTCGAATAAAAGTATATACGATTTCATTTTTAGAAATTTATCAATTAAAAACATTATACTACTTTTACGATCGGGTACAAAAACACGAGTATTTTGTACTACGAAGGGGATCCAACAACTCCAATAATTAGAGCCGGTCGACTACACCCAAACACACCCTCTGCTTCTCCATTTCCTTCATCATTCTTCATCTATATCTATCGTCTCTCTCTCGATCTCTTTCAAAATCAAAAACAACAACAATAATATTACCAATAACAAGATCAGCAACAGCAATAAGCATCATCATCATCACCATCTTCGTCATCTTCTTCACCTTCATCACCATCATCATCACCATTCGGTCTTCATTTTTTTATACGTAAGGAATCACTCACTTTTTATTCAACTTAGATGTTTAAATGTACATATATCATCATATATTATTATCTATCAACTTATTATGTCCAAAGATTTGATTAGAAATTGATTTGAGAAATTGATTCTGCGAACAGACCTGAAATTGGTCCCTGAGCCGAACGACTGGATTTCATCAGCCAAACGGCTGGATTTCATCAGCCGAACGGCTGGAGTTCATCAGCCGAACGGCTAGGCTACCTTAGCCGAACGGCTGGACTTTCATAGCCGAACGGCTAGGTCCTCCATAGCCGAACGGCTAGATCTTTATAGCCGAATGACTAGATTACTCAAACAGAATAAATAATAAGTAATATGAAACTATTATTTAATATACTCAGTATTTATTATATATTAATTCAATAATATATAAAGTATTCGTATCGTACAAAGTAAAACATTCGCGACAAAACTTTTAAGTAATGTATTATTATTGGAAATAATAATTATTATTTTCATTTGACAAAAAAATAAAACATATTCGTTTTATTCAATCTTACTCAAACGCGACGAAACTATTCGAACCATATCCGTCATTCAAACTTAAAACAAAGATATATTTTAATATCTCACTAAAAGTATTTTTATAAAATACTTCGAATAAAAGTATATACGATTTCATTTTTAAAAATTTATCAATTAAAAACATTATACTACTTTTACGATCGGGTACAAAAACACGGGTATTTTGTACAACGAAGGGGATCCAACCAACTCCAATAATTGGAGCCGGTCGACTACACCCAAACACACCCTCTCCTTCTCCATTTCCTTCATCATTCTTCATCTCTTCATCTCTATCTCTCGGCTCTCTCTATATCTCTTTCAAAATCAAAAACAACAACAATAATATTACCAATAACAAGATCAGCAACAGCAATAAGCATCATCATCATCACCATCTTCTTCACCTTCATCGCCATCATCATCACCATTCGGTCTTCATTTTTTTATACGTAAGGAATCACTCACTTTTTATTCAAATTACATGTTTAAATGTACATATATCATCGTATATTAGTATCTATCAACTTATTATGTCTAAAGATTTGATTAGAAATTGATTTGAGAAATTGATTCTGCGAACAGACCTGAAATTGGTCCCTGAGCCGAACGGCTGGATTTCATCAGCCAAACGGCTTGATTTCATCAGCCGAACAGCTGGAGTTCTTCAGCCGAACGGCTAGGCTACCTTAGCCGAACGGCTGGACTTTCATAGCCGAACGGCTAGGTCCTCGATAGACGAACGGCTAGAGCTATATAGCCTAACGGCTAGATTACTCAAACAGAACAAATATTAAGAAATATGAAACTATTATTTAATATACTCAGTATTACTATATATTAATTCGATAATATATAAAGTATTTGTATCGTACAAAGTAAAAACATTCACGAAAAAACTTATAAGTAATGTATTATTATTGGAAATAATAATTATTATTTTCATTTGACAAAAAAATAAAACATATTCGTTTTATTCAATCTTACTCATACGCGACGAAACTATTCGAACCATATCCGTCATTCAAACTAAAAACAAAGATATATTTTAATATCTCACTAAAAGTATTTTTATAAAATACTTCGAATAAAAGTATATACGATTTCATTTTTAAAAATTTATCAATTAAAAACATTATACTACTTTTACGATCGGGTACAAAAACACGGGTATTTTGTACAACGAAGGGGATCCAACCAACTCCAATAATTGGAGCCGGTCGACTACACCCAAACACACCCTCTGCTTCTCCATTTCCTTCATCATTCTTCATCTCTTCATCTCTATCTCTCGGCTCTCTCTATATCTCTTTCAAAATCAAAAACAACAACAATAATATTACCAATAACAAGATCAGCAACAGCAATAAGCATCATCATCATCACCATCTTCTTCACCTTCATCGCCATCATCATCACCATTCGGTCTTCATTTTTTTATACGTAAGGAATCACTCACTTTTTATTCAAATTACATGTTTAAATGTACATATATCATCGTATATTAGTATCTATCAACTTATTATGTCTAAAGATTTGATTAGAAATTGATTTGAGAAATTGATTCTGCGAACAGACCTGAAATTGGTCCCTGAGCCGAACGGCTGGATTTCATCAGCCAAACGGCTTGATTTCATCAGCCGAACAGCTGGAGTTCTTCAGCCGAACGGCTAGGCTACCTTAGCCGAACGGCTGGACTTTCATAGCCGAACGGCTAGGTCCTCGATAGACGAACGGCTAGAGCTATATAGCCTAACGGCTAGATTACTCAAACAGAACAAATATTAAGAAATATGAAACTATTATTTAATATACTCAGTATTACTATATATTAATTCGATAATATATAAAGTATTTGTATCGTACAAAGTAAAAACATTCACGAAAAAACTTATAAGTAATGTATTATTATTGGAAATAATAATTATTATTTTCATTTGACAAAAAAATAAAACATATTCGTTTTATTCAATCTTACTCATACGCGACGAAACTATTCGAACCATATCCGTCATTCAAACTAAAAACAAAGATATATTTTAATATCTCACTAAAAGTATTTTTATAAAATACTACGAATAAAAGTATATACGATTTCATTTTTAAAAATTTATCAATTAAAAACATTATACTACTTTTACGATCGGGTACAAAAACACGGGTATTTTGTACAACGAAGGGGATCCAACCAACTCCAATAATTGGAGCCGGTCGACTACACCCAAACACACCCTCTGCTTCTCCATTTCCTTCATCATTCTTCATCTCTTCATCTCTATCTCTCGGCTCTCTCTATATCTCTTTCAAAATCAAAAACAACAACAATAATATTACCAATAACAAGATCAGCAACAGCAATAAGCATCATCATCATCACCATCTTCTTCACCTTCATCGCCATCATCATCACCATTCGGTCTTCATTTTTTTATACGTAAGGAATCACTCACTTTTTATTCAAATTACATGTTTAAATGTACATATATCATCGTATATTAGTATCTATCAACTTATTATGTCCAAAGATTTGATTAGAAATTGATTTTAGAAATTGATTCTGCGAACAGACCTGAAATTGGTCCCTGAGCCGAACGGCTGGATTTCATCAGCCAAACGGCTTGATTTCATCAGCCGAACAGCTGGAGTTCTTCCGCCGAACGGCTAGGCTACCTTAGCCGAACGGCTGGACTTTCATAGCCGAACGGCTAGGTCCTCGATAGACGAACGGCTAGAGCTATATAGCCTAACGGCTAGATTACTCAAACAGAACAAATATTAAGAAATATGAAACTATTATTTAATATACTCAGTATTACTATATATTAATTCGATAATATATAAAGTATTTGTATCGTACAAAGTAAAAACATTCACGAAAAAACTTATAAGTAATGTATTATTATTGGAAGTAATAATTATTATTTACATTTGACAAAATAATAAAACATATTCGTTTTATTCACTCTTACTCAAACGCGATGAAACCATTCGAACCATATCCGTCATTTAAACTTAAAACAAAGATATATTTTTATATCTCACTAAAAGTATTTTTATAAAATACTTCGAATAAAAGTATATACAATTTCATTTTTAGAAATTTGACAATTAAAAACATTATACAACATTTACGATCGGGTATAAAAATACGGGTATTTTGTACTACGAAGGGGAGCCAACCAACTCCAATAATTAGAGCCGGTCGACTACACCCAAACACACCCTCTGCTTCTCCATTTCCTTCATCATTCTTCATCTCTTCATCTCTATCTCTCGGTTCTCTCTCGATCTCTTTCAAAATCAAAAACAACAACAATAATATTACCAATAACAAGATCAGCAATAGCTATAAGCATCATCATCATCACCATCTTCATCATCTTTTTCACCTTCATCGCCATCATCATCACCATTCGGTCTCCATTTTTTTATACGTATGGAATCACTCACTTTTTATTCAAATTACATGTTTAAATGTACATATATCATCATATATTAGTATCTATCAACTTATTATGTCCAAAGATTTGATTAGAAATTGATTTGAGAAATTGATTCTGCGAACAGACCTAAAATTGGTCCCTGAGCCGAACGGCTGGATTTCATCAGCCGAACGGCTGGAGTTCATCAGCCGAACGGCTAGGCTACCTTAGCCGAACGGCTGGACTTTCATAGCCGAACGGCTAGGTCCTCCATAGACGAACGGCTAGACCTATATAGCCGAACGGCTAGATTACTCAAACAGAACAAATATTAAGTAATATGAAACTATTATTTAATACACTCAGTATTTATTATATATTAATTCGATAATATATGAAGTGTACGTATCATACAAAGTAAAACATTCGCGACAAAACTTATAAGTAATGTATTATTATTGGAAATAATAATTATTATTTTTATTTGACAAAAAAAATAAAACATATTCGTTTTGTTCAATCTTACTCAAACGCGACAAAACCATTCGAACCATATCCGTCATTCAAACTTAAAACAAAGATATATTTTAATATCTCACTAAAAGTATTTTTATAAAATACTTCGAATAAAAGTATATACGATTTCATTTTTAGAAATTTATCAATTAAAAACATTATACTAATTTTACGATCGGGTACAAAAACATGGGTATTTTGTACTACAAAGGGGATCCAACCAACTCCAATAATTGGAGCCGGTCGACTACACCCAAATACACCCTCTGCTTCTCCATTTCCTTCATCATTCTTCATCTCTTCATCTCTATTTCTCGGCTCTCTTTCAAAATCAAAAACAACAACAATAATATTACCAATAACAAGATCAGCAACAGCAATAAGCATCATCATCATCACCATCTTCATCATCTTTTTCACCTTCATCGCCATCATCATCACCATTCGGTCTCCATTTTTTTATACGTATGGAATCACTCACTTTTTAATTAAATTACATGTTTAAATGTACATATATCATCGTATATTAGTATCTATCAACTTATTATGTCCAAAGATTTGATTAGAAATTGATTTGAGAAATTGATTCTGCGAACAGACCTGAAATTGGTCCCTGAGCCGAACGGCTGGATTTTATCAGCCGAAAGGCTGGATTTCATCAGCCGAACGGCTAGGCTACCTTAACAGAACAGCTGGACTTTCATAGCCGAACGACTAGGTCCTCCATAGCCGAACGGCTAGACCTTTAGAGCCGAACGGCTAGATTACTCAAACAGAACAATTATTAAGTAATATGAAACTATTATTTAATATACTCAGTATTTATTATATATTAATTCGATAATATATAAAGTATTCGTATCGTACAAAGTAAAAACATTCGCGACAAAACTTATAAGTAATGTATTATTTTTAGAAATAAAAATTATTATTTACATTTGACAAAAAAATAAAACATATTCGTTATATTCAATCTTACTCAAACGCGACGAAACCATTCGAACCATATCCGTCATTCAAACTTAAAACAAAGATATATTTTAATATCTCACTAAAAGTATTTTTATAAAATACTTCGAATAAAAGTATATACGATTTCATTTTTAGAAATTTATCAATTAAAAACATTATACTACTTTTACGATCGGGTACAAAAACATGGGTATTTTGTACTACGAAGGGGATCCAACCAACTCCAATAATTGGAGCCGGTCGACTACACACAAACACACTCTCTGCTTCTCCATTTCCTTCATCATTCTTCATCTCTTCATCTCTATCTCTCGGCTCTCTCTCGATCTCTTTCAAAATCAAAAACAACAACAATAATATTACCAATAACAAGATCAGCAACAACAATAAGCATCATCATCATCACCATCTTCATCATCTTCTTCACATTCATCGCCATCATCATCACCATTCGGTCTTCATTTTTTTATACGTAAGGAATCACTCACTTTTTTATTCAAATTACATGTTTAAATGTACATATATCATCATATATTAGTATCTATCAACTTATTATGTCCAAAGATTTGATTAGAAATTGATTTGAGAAATTGATTCTGCGAACAGACCTGAAATTGGTCCCTGAGCTGAACGGATTTCATCAGCCGAACGGCTAGGCTACCTTAGCAGAACGGCTGGACTTTCATAGCCGAACGACTAGGTCCTCCATAGCCGAACGGCTAGACCTTTAGAGCCGAACGGCTAGATTACTCAAACTAAACAATTATTAAGTAATATGAAACTATTATTTAATATACACAGTATTTATTATATATTAATTGCATAATATATAAAGTATTCGTATCGTACATAGTAAAAACATTCGCGACAAAACTTATAAGTAATGTATTATTATTGGAAATAATAATTATTATTTACATTTGACAAAAAAATAAAACATATTCGTTTTATTCAATCTTACTCAAACGCAACGAAACCATTAGAACCATATCCGTCATTCAAGCTTAAAACAAAGATATATTTTTATATCTCACTAAAAGTATTTTTATAAAATACTTCGAATAAAAGTATATACGATTTCATTTTTAGAAATTTATCAATTAATTACATTATACTACTTTTACGATCGGGTACAAAAACACGGGTATTTTGTACTACGAAGGGGAGCCAACCAACTCCAATAATTGGAGCCGGTCGACTACACCCAAACACACCCTCTGCTTCTCCATTTCCTTCATCATTCTCCATCTCTTCATCTCTATCTCTCGGCTCTCTCTCGATCTCTTTTAAAATCAAAAACAACAACAATAATATTACCAATAACAAGATCAGCAGCAGCAATAAACATCATCATAATCACCATCTTCATCATCTTCTTCACCTTCATCGCCATCATCACCATTCGGTCTCCATTTTTTTATACGTAAGGAATCACTCACTTTTTATTCAAATTAGATGTTTAAATGTACATATATCATAATATATTAGTATTTATCAACTTATTATGTCCAAAGATTTGATTACAAATTGATTTGAGAAATTGATTCTGCGAACAGACCTGAAATTGGTCCTTGAGCCGAACGACTGGATTTCATCAGCCGAATGACTGATTTCATGAGCCGAACGGCTAGGCTACCTTAGCCGAATGGCTGGACTTTCATAACCGAATGGCTAGGTCCTCCATAGGCGAACGGCTAGACCTATATAGCTGAACGACAAGATTACTCAAACAGAACAAATATTAAGTAATATGAAACTATTATTTAATATACTCAGTATTTATTATATATTAATTCGATAATATATAAAGTATTCGTATCGTACAAAGTAAAAACATTCACGACAAAACTTATAAGTAATGTATTATTATTGGAAATAATAATTATTATTTACATTAGATAAAAAATAAAACATATTCGTTTTATTCAATCTTACTCAAACGCGACGAAACCATTCGAACCATATCCGTCATTCAAACTTAAAACAAAGATATATTTTAATATCTCGCTAAAAGTATTTTTATAAAATACTTCGAATAAAAGTATATACGATTTCATTTTTAGAAATTTATCAATTAAAAACATTATACTACTTTTACGATCGGGTACAAAAACATGGGTATTTTGTACTACGAAGGGGAGCCAACCAACTCCAATAATTGGAGCCGGTCGACTACAACCAAACACACCCTCTGCTTCTCCATTTCCTTCATCATTCTTCATCTCTTCATCTCTATCTCTCGGATCTCTCTCGATCTCTTTCAAAATCAAAAACAACAACAATAATATTACCAATAATAAGATCAACAACAACAATAAGCATCATCATCATCACCATCTTCATCATCTTCTTCACCTTCATCGCCATCATCATCACCATTCGGTCTTCATTTTTTTATACGTAAGGAATCACTCACTTTTTATTCAAATTACATGTTTAAATGTACATATATCATCATATATTAGTATCTATCAACTTATTATGTCCTAAGATTTGATTAGAAATTGATTTGAGAAATTGATTCTGCGAACAGACCTGAAATTGGTCCCTGAGCCGAACGGCTGGATTTCATCAGCCGAATGACTGATTTCATGAGCCGAACGGCTAGGCTACCTTAGCAGAACGGCTGGACTTTCATAGCCGAACGACTAGGTCCTCCATAGCCGAACGGCTAGACCTTTAGAGCCGAACGGCTAGATTACTCAAACAGAACAATTATTAACTAATATTAAACTATTATTTAATATACTCAGTATTTATTATATATTAATTCGATAATATATAAAGTATTCGTATCGTACAAAGTAAAAACATTCGCGACAAAACTTATAAGTAATGTATTATTATTGGAAATAATAATTATTATTTACATTTGACAAAAAAATAAAACATATTCGTTTTATTCAATCTTACTCAAACGCGACGAAACCATTAGAACCATATCCGTCATTCAAACTTAAAACAAAGATATATTTTTATATCTCACTAAAAGTATTTTTATAAAATACTTTGAATAAAAGTATATACGATTTCATTTTTAGAAATTTATCAATTAATTACATTATACTACTTTTACGATCGGGTACAAAAACACGGGTATTTTGTACTACGAAGGGGAGCCAACCAACTCCAATAATTGGAGCCGGTCGACTACACCCAAACACACCCTCTGCTTCTCCATTTCCTTCATCATTCTCCATCTCTTCATCTCTATCTCTCGGCTCTCTCTCGATCTCTTTTAAAATCAAAAACAACAACAATAATATTACCAATAACAAGATCAGCAGCAGCAATAAGCATCATCATCACCATCTTCATCATCTTCTTCACCTTCATCGCCATCATCACCATTCGGTCTCCATTTTTTTATATGTAAGGAATCACTCACTTTTTATTCAAATTAGATGGTTAAATGTACATATATCATAATATATTAGTATCTATCAACTTATTATGTCCAAAGATTTGATTAGAAATTGATTTGAGAAATTGATTCTGCGAACAGACCTGAAATTGGTCCTTGAGCCGAACGACTGGATTTCATCAGCCGAATGACTGATTTCATGAGCCGAACGGCTAGGCTACCTTTGCCGAACGGCTGGACTTTCATAACCGAATGGCTAGGTCCTCCATAGGCGAACGGCTAGACCTATATAGCTGAACGGCAAGATTACTCAAACAGAACAAATATTAAGTAATATGAAACTATTATTTAATATACTCAGTATTTATTATATATTAGTTCGATAATATATAAAGTATTCGTATCGTACAAAGTAAAAACATTCGCGACAAAACTTATAAGTAATGTATTATTTTTAGAAATAAAAATTATTATTTACATTTGACAAAAAAATAAAACATATTCGTTATATTCAATCTTACTCAAACGCGACGAAACCATTCGAACCATATCCGTCATTCAAACTTAAAACAAAGATATATTTTAATATCTCACTAAAAGTATTTTTATAAAATACTTCGAATAAAAGTATATACGATTTCATTTTTAGAAATTTATCAATTAAAAACATTATACTACTTTTACGATCGGGTACAAAAACATGGGTATTTTGTACTACGAAGGGGATCCAACCAACTCCAATAATTGGAGCCGGTCGACTACACACAAACACATTCTCTGCTTCTCCATTTCCTTCATCATTCTTCATCATTCTTCATCTCTTCATCTCTATCTCTCGGCTCTCTCTCGATCTCTTTCAAAATCAAAAACAACAACAATAATATTACCAATAACAAGATCAGCAACAACAATAAGCATCATCATCATCACCATCTTCATCATCTTCTTCACATTCATCGCCATCATCATCAACATTCGGTCTTCATTTTTTTATACGTAAGGAATCACTCACTTTTTTATTCAAATTACATGTTTAAATGTACATATATCATCATATATTAGTATCTATCAACTTATTATGTCCAAAGATTTGATTAGAAATTGATTTGAGAAATTGATTCTGCGAACAGACCTGAAATTGGTCCCTGAGCTGAACGGATTTCATCAGCCGAACGGCTAGGCTACCTTAGCAGAACGGCTGGACTTTCATAGCCGAACGACTAGGTCCTCCATAGCCGAACGGCTAGACCTTTAGAGCCGAACGGCTAGATTACTCAAACTAAACAATTATTAAGTAATATGAAACTATTATTTAATATACACAGTATTTATTATATATTAATTGCATAATATATAAAGTATTCGTATCGTACATAGTAAAAACATTCGCGACAAAACTTATAAGTAATGTATTATTATTGGAAATAATAATTATTATTTACATTTGACAAAAAAATAAAACATATTCGTTTTATTCAATCTTACTCAAACGCAACGAAACCATTAGAACCATATCCGTCATTCAAGCTTAAAACAAAGATATATTTTTATATCTCACTAAAAGTATTTTTATAAAATACTTCGAATAAAAGTATATACGATTTCATTTTTAGAAATTTATCAATTAATTACATTATACTACTTTTACGATCGGGTACAAAAACACGGGTATTTTGTACTACGAAGGGGAGCCAACCAACTCCAATAATTGGAGCCGGTCGACTACACCCAAACACACCCTCTGCTTCTCCATTTCCTTCATCATTCTCCATCTCTTCATCTCTATCTCTCGGCTCTCTCTCGATCTCTTTTAAAATCAAAAACAACAACAATAATATTACCAATAACAAGATCAGCAGCAGCAATAAACATCATCATAATCACCATCTTCATCATCTTCTTCACCTTCATCGCCATCATCACCATTCGGTCTCCATTTTTTTATACGTAAGGAATCACTCACTTTTTATTCAAATTAGATGTTTAAATGTACATATATCATAATATATTAGTATTTATCAACTTATTATGTCCAAAGATTTGATTACAAATTGATTTGAGAAATTGATTCTGCGAACAGACCTGAAATTGGTCCTTGAGCCGAACGACTGGATTTCATCAGCCGAATGACTGATTTCATGAGCCGAACGGCTAGGCTACCTTAGCCGAATGGCTGGACTTTCATAACCGAATGGCTAGGTCCTCCATAGGCGAACGGCTAGACCTATATAGCTGAACGACAAGATTACTCAAACAGAACAAATATTAAGTAATATGAAACTATTATTTAATATACTCAGTATTTATTATATATTAATTCGATAATATATAAAGTATTCGTATCGTACAAAGTAAAAACATTCACGACAAAACTTATAAGTAATGTATTATTATTGGAAATAATAATTATTATTTACATTAGATAAAAAATAAAACATATTCGTTTTATTCAATCTTACTCAAACGCGACGAAACCATTCGAACCATATCCGTCATTCAAACTTAAAACAAAGATATATTTTAATATCTCACTAAAAGTATTTTTATAAAATACTTCGAATAAAAGTATATACGATTTCATTTTTAGAAATTTATCAATTAAAAACATTATACTACTTTTACGATCGGGTACAAAAACATGGGTATTTTGTACTACGAAGGGGAGCCAACCAACTCCAATAATTGGAGCCGGTCGACTACAACCAAACACACCCTCTGCTTCTCCATTTCCTTCATCATTCTTCATCTCTTCATCTCTATCTCTCGGATCTCTCTCGATCTCTTTCAAAATCAAAAACAACAACAATAATATTACCAATAATAAGATCAACAACAACAATAAGCATCATCATCATCACCATCTTCATCATCTTCTTCACCTTCATCGCCATCATCATCACCATTCGGTCTTCATTTTTTTATACGTAAGGAATCACTCACTTTTTATTCAAATTACATGTTTAAATGTACATATATCATCATATATTAGTATCTATCAACTTATTATGTCCTAAGATTTGATTAGAAATTGATTTGAGAAATTGATTCTGCGAACAGACCTGAAATTGGTCCCTGAGCCGAACGGCTGGATTTCATCAGCCGAATGACTGATTTCATGAGCCGAACGGCTAGGCTACCTTAGCAGAACGGCTGGACTTTCATAGCCGAACGACTAGGTCCTCCATAGCCGAACGGCTAGACCTTTAGAGCCGAACGGCTAGATTACTCAAACAGAACAATTATTAACTAATATTAAACTATTATTTAATATACTCAGTATTTATTATATATTAATTCGATAATATATAAAGTATTCGTATCGTACAAAGTAAAAACATTCGCGACAAAACTTATAAGTAATGTATTATTATTGGAAATAATAATTATTATTTACATTTGACAAAAAAATAAAACATATTCGTTTTATTCAATCTTACTCAAACGCGACGAAACCATTAGAACCATATCCGTCATTCAAACTTAAAACAAAGATATATTTTTATATCTCACTAAAAGTATTTTTATAAAATACTTTGAATAAAAGTATATACGATTTCATTTTTAGAAATTTATCAATTAATTACATTATACTACTTTTACGATCGGGTACAAAAACACGGGTATTTTGTACTACGAAGGGGAGCCAACCAACTCCAATAATTGGAGCCGGTCGACTACACCCAAACACACCCTCTGCTTCTCCATTTCCTTCATCATTCTCCATCTCTTCATCTCTATCTCTCGGCTCTCTCTCGATCTCTTTTAAAATCAAAAACAACAACAATAATATTACCAATAACAAGATCAGCAGCAGCAATAAGCATCATCATCACCATCTTCATCATCTTCTTCACCTTCATCGCCATCATCACCATTCGGTCTCCATTTTTTTATATGTAAGGAATCACTCACTTTTTATTCAAATTAGATGGTTAAATGTACATATATCATAATATATTAGTATCTATCAACTTATTATGTCCAAAGATTTGATTAGAAATTGATTTGAGAAATTGATTCTGCGAACAGACCTGAAATTGGTCCTTGAGCCGAACGACTGGATTTCATCAGCCGAATGACTGATTTCATGAGCCGAACGGCTAGGCTACCTTTGCCGAACGGCTGGACTTTCATAACCGAATGGCTAGGTCCTCCATAGGCGAACGGCTAGACCTATATAGCTGAACGGCAAGATTACTCAAACAGAACAAATATTAAGTAATATGAAACTATTATTTAATATACTCAGTATTTATTATATATTAGTTCGATAATATATAAAGTATTCGTATCGTACAAAGTAAAAACATTCGCGACAAAACTTATAAGTAATGTATTATTATTGGAAATAATAATTATTATTTACATTTGACAAAAAAATAAAACATATTCGTTTTATTCAATCTTACTCAAACGCGATGAAACCATTAGAACCATATCCGTCATTCAAGCTTAAAACAAAGATATATTTTTATATCTCACTAAAAGTATTTTTATAAAATACTTCGAATAAAATTATATACGATTTCATTTTTAGAAATTTATCAATTAATTACATTATACTACTTTTACGATCGGGTACAAAAACACGGGTATTTTGTACTACGAAGGGGAGCCAACCAACTCCAATAATTGGAGCCGGTCGACTACACCCAAACACACCCTTTGCTTCTCCATTTCCTTCATCATTCTCCGTCTCTTCATCTCTATCTCTCGGCTCTCTCTCGATCTCTTTCAAAATCAAAAACAACAACAATAATATTACCAATAACAAGATCAGCAGCAACAATAAGCATCATCATCATCACCATCTTCATCATCTTCTTCACCTTCATCGCCATCATCATCACCATTCGGTCTCCATTTTTTTATACGTATGGAATCACTCACTTTTTATTCAAATTACATGTTTAAATGTACATATATCATCATATATTAGTATCTATCAACTTATTATGTCCAAAGATTTGATTAGAAATTGATTTAAGAAATTGATTCTGCGAACAGACCTGAAATTGGTCCCTGAGCCGAACGGTTGGATTTCATCAGCCAAACGAATGCATTTCATCAGCCGAACGGCTGCATTTCATCAGCCGAACGGCTAGGCTTGTAAGTCCGTATGTATTAGGATCGATAACGAGGTTATCTTTTGGTATTAAGGTGCGGAATCCCTTAATACTATGTTTAGGGATTGTAAACGGTTTGTTTCACAAGTATAAGTGAAATCAATAATCTAATATGTCTTGTATTGATTATAACAGTTGTTAATCGATCAATACCTAACCTTTAGACTATGTTGAAAGCTCTGGAAAGTTAAGTTCATTCGTAATAAACAATTGTCAAAAGTTTATTAGGTTTCAAACCTAATTTGTTAATAAACACGTCTCGGTTTGCAGGTTATGGGCTCTGCGAACCGACTCGGTTCGCAGCCCACCTTGGCGCAGCGAAACTAGTTGGCTCACTTCGCAAACCTGCCCTGCGAACCCAACTCAGTTCGCATCGCAAGTTAAGGTCCAACTTGGTCAACATTTTTCAGCATTTAACATTTAACTCTAAAATGTTTACCAAGTAATATATTCATTACAATTCAAAACCAATTTACAAACTTGATTACAATAATCTCTAGTACTATTACAAGCTAGATCTGTTGTCACAATAACATGTCCCAACAGACTCCCCTTGACAATAGCTCTAGCATCTATATCTTCAAATTTTCTTTCATCTTCACTTGTAAATTTTACTTCCAGCATACATCTTCAGTTTAATGTAAGTTTTAACCATCAGCTGATAATCTCTTCCTAAATCTCCCCATCCTTCAATAGCAGTGATCCTGTTCTTGTATAACATCAACAAATCACTCTTGGAAAGATTCACCAAGTGTCGATGATCATAAATTCTCAAAAGTTCTTTTTCTCCATCTTCGACTTCATCATCAGCTTCAAAAACCACAACTTCACTATTTCCAGCTTCTACATGCCATCTCTTCATATTTCCCATAATATCCTGAGGCATAAGCTTTAACGTTATCTGTTGTACACATTTAACTGCTGGATAAATCTTTTTACGCAGTCGTCTTCCTGTTCTTTGACTTCTTTCATTTAACTTGATAGTCTTTCCGACTCTTAGCTTAATTCTTTCAAATTTCATTGACCAACCCTCAGTCTAGATTACCCTTTCAACATATCTTCCATAAGGATCATTACTAGGGTTCTTCATTTCCATTCTAGCCAAGTCTCGAATTTTAAATCTCGGTAAAGAACTAAAGACTGCAAGCTTTCTTTCAAAATATTGAACACCATCATAACTTTTTATTAAAAAAGCCTCAAATCTGCATCATAATACCAACCAATTATACCTTTCTTAGGTACTCGCTTTCCAGTAATATCGATTTCTGATATCGCAGTCTTTGCCTTTTTCTTCTTCTCCAAAGGCTTAAACATCGGATTATCTTTATGATAATCAGGAAGATCTTCTTCAGAATCAGAATCAGTTGAATCATTCAGATATTCATCCAAATCTATAACTCTTTCTCCTTCTTCATCCTGAATAATCACATTTGTCCTTGAAGGATTTATGATATGTTCATCAATATCAGCATCAAGATCAACACCTTCAACTAATCCAATATCGTCAATAGAAGTCCAATCTTCAGGAGGTACAAATTCACCTTCCTCTAGATCATAATCAACTTCTACTTTAACTTCATCGACAATCTCAATATCAGAATCACTTTCAACATTCTTTTCTATAATCATTTTAAATAACACGAATTAGATAATATAATATGAATTCTTTCATTGATTTCCCTAAATCAATCTAAGAATTTCATTTATTTATCTCAATCGTATAATCACATTTAATCATTAATCTTATGTAATTTTAATTTGTTATAAAAACATCTCAAATTCAAATCTTATATAATTTTCACTTGTTATTTATAAAATCACAAGTCTAAATCTTATATCAACGTAACTTATATACTTACAAAACATTAATCTTTCAAATATTATAAATAATATTACAATCAATCGAAGATTACAAAAGTATATCAGTTTCAAATACAAAATATAACTACTTCTCACCAGCTCCACTCCCACTAGCACCAGCACCAGCACCAATACAAGCAGACTCAGACTCCCCCTGAAGTGTAGCTTGCTCACTAGTCTTTGAAGGACCAGTCGGCTCACTATCTTTAGATGCACTAGGATCATCATCTCTGTCATGTCTCCTCTTCAGCTTCAGCTCATCTTCTTTGCACGCTGCCCTATAAACCCTAATCTCCCCCTGAGCTGACTGTTCCTGATGTAAACTCAAAACAAGTTCTTCTAAGTTGTCAAGCTTCAGTCATTGGGCAATGCAGTCATCAAGCAGTGTGTTATGAATCTTCATCAATGTTTGATAAGACTCACTAACAGTGACCAACTGCTGTGCTAAAGAGAGATTTTCAGCTAACAACCGTGGAACAGATCCCGTCAGTTTCTCTAACTCCTTTACCCTAGACTCTAAGGATGTAATCCTTTCAGCATCAGTCATAGGAGTTACTGGAATCGTCGATGGTCCAGGCGGTGTCACCGAAGCAAGATAAGAGTCACGAGTAAGCGGTAGAATGTCGGTAACTCTGTCCTTAGCTCAGCCTATTAAGATAGACAAAATTACATAAAGAAATATAATTGTTACAGGTAACTCTGTCTCAATTTCTTAAGTAATTATATAACACTTGTAGTACTAAACGTTTATCTCATACCTCAGTTGGTACATATACAGGTTCAGTAATCACCGGTGTCACCAACTCCACCTGTGGTATATCTTGAGAAACTGTTACAGAATGAACTGTCTCAGTTTAACTTCTGATAACAACAAGTTAAAATTATCTAACTTTAAATTAAAGATTAAAAATTTACCATCTCTAATTGTCAAAGTCCTCGAACGCTTTCTGCGTTGACTAGCCAGAGGGGTCTCAGCCACCTCAGGACCTTCATCAAGGATACTGAAGTCAGGATCGACTTCTTTAGCTTTACGTTTTTCGCGCACAGCTGGATCTGGCATCAAGCGAGAGCCATAAAAGATCTGTCCAGCTGGAGGTGAAATGGGTCTGACATCATCAGAATCTGTAGAAGAGTCTGAATCAATCTCACCATCCTTACCACTAGAAGTACCGACATCAGTTTCCTGAATAACCAATATATTAAACATTTATGATAAGCATAAATGCTCTATCATACAAATTTGATATATTTTTAAGATTAATATGATATATTACCTTCAAAGGTAAAACCTCAGATCTATCACGATGTCGCTGCTCACCCTCAGGTCTTACAACCTCTGAGTCTACAGTCTCAGCTTCCTCAGCAGGAGCTACATAGTGCTCAATAGCCTGTAAAACAGGATCAGTAGCATCATCATGTTGTACAAGCACCTCCTGCACAACCTGTGCAACAACCTCTGCATCAATCTGTTGTCCCGAATGTTCTAAAACATCATACAGAAGCTCTTGTGGATCTTCAACAAGAACCACATCAGCAGCAGGCTCAGGTACCACAGCAGCAGGCTCATCATTTAACCATCCATCATTGGCCGGAGCCACATAGTTCTCATCCAGAAGATATCCAAATAAATCTACCGCTTCCGGCTTCACTACATCTGGACATCTCGAGGAATTAAGAAAACAAGCGTTGTATGTACGCAAGTTGACTCGATCAACAAAGCGATCCGGAGCAACTACTGGCATATCAGGAATGCAATGGCGAACAATCAGCATACAAAATCGAGGATAGATCAAAAACTTCGATCTAACTGCTCCAGTAATCTGACCGATGAATGAGCTGAAGATATAAGAGAAAAACTGTATGGTTTGTTATAAACTAGTGACAGTAACCCTGAAAATAACTGAGGGCTAAGCTCATTGTATCCTCCCTTCTTGTTACCAAAGATAGTAACAATGATGTGGAATAAAAATCTCCACTGCCCTAAAATGAATGCCTTGATAAATTGACGTCCACGTCTGGGACCAGAATATCCCATTCTGCCCAAAGCTCCCTCAATAAAATCCGTTGAGCAAGCAGATGGACCAGCTTTCTGCTCGACAGTGCCTAAATGCAAAATCTGTCGTAGATCATCAGCAGAGAAGACAACGGGATGTTCATTAACCCGCGTTCGGACAACTGGAGGGTTTGCCGCAGCATCAAACTCAATATTATCCCAGAACTGGGTCAATATATTCTGAGATATAGAGGGTGACTTAGTAATGGCATATCTAATCCTTGATCGTGCCAAAAACGTCAAGATCTCAGTAAATCGCTCAGCACCGCGCTCACTGGTGTCAAGACTCACCAGAATGTTGTGACCAGGTGCAAAAGCTCTATCCGCCATATCTATTATTATAAATAACACAAATGGCAATTAGCATGAACTAACAAACATTAGTTAATTTAAACTTTAACGTATTATGATCGAATGATCATCAAACATCTAAGTTTACTATTAACTAACAAGTTAATCTACAAACCTTAATTGAACGATTAGACAAAGTTAAATTTTCAATTATATTTGTTAAATTATATGACGTTTGTTAGTTATAAAAAAAGTTTGAGTAAATATACCGCCGATTAACTGTTGGGACATGCCGCTCGACTTCGCTATGAGTCGGAAGACTTTCGATATTAATTAACCCAAAAGTTCAAAATTATTACATATATTTAACTTATTAATAAAAGTTCATAAGTCTAAACATGTAACAAAATATCATATAAACTAAATATAGATTAAATCAAACGTTTAGTTCACAAATTACATTTGAAAATATAATAAAAATTAATTTTATTTTCAAAGTTAACAAAATTCACTTCGCTTCGCAAAAGCCTATGCGAAGTGAATTTCATTTCGCAATGGTCAATACAAGTCAACCATCACAACTCGCTTCGCCATTATTTGCTGCGAAATGAGGTTCATTTCGCAGATTAAACTGCGATCCGAGTTTTCAATTCGCATAAATGATGTGCGATCCGAACTCAACTATCGAGTTCGCTTCGCAGATTCAAGTTGCGATGCAAAGTCAAATATTGGATTCTCTTCGCAGAAGTAATTTGCGATCCGAATTCAATTGTTTTACTTCGCTTCGCAGGATCGGGTTGCGAACTGAGATCACATATTAAGGTTCACTTCGCAGGAGCGGGCTGCGAAGTGAGTATGAATCTCACTTCGCAGACGCAACTGTTGTGATTTTTCAAACTCAAAACAATGATCATGTACATTTAATTCAAATTAACTGATTGAAACAGGTTCGTAATACCTTGAATAGCATATCTTAATAGTTTCATGTTTTATAATGCATTAATTAACAAGTAATTTATGAAAAACGAAACCGAAACCTTCAAAATCCTAAAACAAGCAATTACGAGTTAAATACACGGTCAAAAATCACGAGATATACCTCTTTGGATGCGGAAAAATTTGTATAATATTCACGGAGTGAAAATCCCTTCCTCTTCCTCAAAAATCGAAAAGTAAATGAAAAACAATCTCGGTTCGCGTCGCAAACAAAATTCGCCTCGCAGAGGATTTGGGTTCGCTTCGCAGGATGGGTGTACAGTGTGAGGGTTTGACTCGTTGACTCGCCACTTTTATACCCTAAGCTCACCTCGCAACGTTGACTGGTCAACTTCGCAATTTTGACCAAAAATGCGATTTTAGCTTTAAATATAAATTGGACTTTTATTTATAATTACTAGTCAAACATTTTAACTTCCCATTGCGTCTTTGTCACATTTATTCAACACGGAACGATAAAATGTATTTTAACTTAAATCCAAAGGAGAACACAATAAATGAATCAATCCAAAACTTTATTGAATTATAATAAAATAGACTTTTACAAAATCAAATTGTAAACAAAAATACTAAGCAAAAATAAAATTCTATGCTTAACTGATTAAGAGTTTATCTGCTTAGGGATCATATTAGAAAGAATAAGCTAAACTTAATTGATTTTTAATAAGTCTAAGACAATTGTTAATATTCATACCTCATGAAATTCATATAAGCACAATAAAATTACAACTTTAACTAGTAATAAACTTATATTTATAAAATTATATCTTATTTACCTTTATCCACACGATATAACACATTGTTGAAGAATAACTTATAATTTCTTTAGAACTTATTCACTAACGTGAATGTTGAGTGGTCATAGACAGATCAAGACGATTACCGATATTATAATCCACATAAACAAATTATACACAGATTTCTGAGCAAACTTTTTATTGTTAATGTGAACAATATCTAGTGTTTTCCACTATACAATATACTGAGAAACTCAAATACAACTCATAACACTGTATCCTATTTTTATAAGGTAGAAGTTACTAAATGATGTCCTTTAGAAGCATATAACTTACACTTGACATTAGATACTTTGTATCTTTCATATGTACGGTAGAGGTTACTAAATGATGCTCTTTAGAGACATATAACTCACCTAGTAGTCTTAAAGACTTTGTATCTTTTTGTTTTTGTTTTAGATAATAGTGCATGGAAGTACTATCATTTAACAATTAAGACTTGAGTCATACATGGTATAGTAGTTTCACAAAAGATAAGACACATGCATTTAGAATTTCTTAAATGCTCAGAAATCCTAGCATAATCTGCCTATCAATATATCGTATGATGAAGCTGACTAGACTAAAGTTATTCTTATCACTTATGAAGTAAGAGACGGGTTATTATTAATGGATATAGGTGTATAATAAGATAAATATAAGTCAAGTTCTAGTTAAAATCATTATCTTAGAGTGACCTATAGGAATCTATTAACACATCATACTTAATACTTAAGGTATTATTCTTAAGCTTATTCTCCTAATGTACTATCATCTCTCAAGTTTTTGCAAATAATAACTTAAACAATTTCTAAAAGAACTACTGTTGTTCTTTTATTGGAGGTGATTCCCCTAAGGTAACAAGCAAATGAATGCCATACGCCCTCCCTTTTTTTATTTTTTATTTTTAATTTTGAATAGAAAGACTTAAGCTATTACATTTCCTTTGGAAGACTCGTTATTCTGGATTCTTCATTCCGTTCAGTTGAACCAATGTCTCAAAACGATTCCTGTCAAAAGCTTTTGTGTGCAAGTCTGCCAAGTTATCCAATGATGGAACCTTGACTAACTGAATAAGCTTCTTTTCAACACAGTCTCTTATGAAATGATGAAGAATATCAATGTGCTTTATCTTGCTGTGCTTTATAGGATTATTAGTTATTGATATGGTGGATTTATTGTCAATCATCATCGGAGTGTTTGTTAAATTTTATCCATAATCCCTCATTTGCTATTGAATCCACAGCACTTGAGAGCAGCAGCTGCCTACCGCAACATACTCAGCTTCACATGTAGAAATGGCTACTGAGGTTTGCTTCTTGCACTACCAAGACACTACTCTTCTTCCAAGAAACTGACATCCATCAGTTGTGGACCTTCTATTCTGATTGCCTCCTCCATAATCAGAATCAGTGTAAGCAATAAAATCTAAGTCTCCTCCAGTCGGATACCAAAGTCCCAGCTTCGGTTTTCCTCTTAGGTAACGAAAGATTCTTTTAACTGCTTGCATATGAGACTCTTTAGGTGAGGCTTGATATCTTGCGCAGATACATACTGCAAACATTATATCAGGCCTGGATGCAGTGAGATACATTAGTGACCCAATCATGGCCCTATAAAGAGTAGGATCCACAATTTTTGTCACTCGATGTATCCGGTCCAAGTCCATGATTTTCTGGAATAGGAGTATGATATATGCGTGTTTCATCCATCTTAAATCGTTCTAACAGTTCATAGGTATACTTTGTTTGATGAATGAACATACCATCTTCTTTTTGATCAACTTGTAATCCTAAGAAGAAATTCAACTCTCCCATAGCAGACATTTCAAACCTTTTTCGCATGACTTTCTCAAATTCTTGACACATCTTTTCATCAGAAGACCCAAAAATGATGTCATCAACATATACTTGAACAAGCAGAAAGTCATTCTTCTTCCATTTAACAAACAGTGTATTATCAATGGAACCTCTTGTAAATCCATTCTCAAGAAGGTACTTTGATAGTGTCTCATACCATGCCCTGGGTGCTTGATTTAATCCATATAGAGCCTTATTCAAACGATATACTCTATCTGGATATTCTGGATCAACAAACCCTGGTGGTTGAGAGACATACACCAATTCTTGTACTTTGCCATACAAAAAGGCACTCTAAACATCTAACTGATACACTTTAATTTCCTTGTAAGTTGCAAATGATAAGAATACCCTTATTGCTTCAAGCCTAGCACAGGTGCAAACACTTCGTTATAATCTATTCCTTCTTCTTGATTGAATCCCTGGACCACTAAACGAGCTTTATTGCGAGTAACAATTCCCCGATCATCTCGTTTGCACTTAAAGACCCATTTAGTTCCAATAGGATACTCACCAGAAGGTAAGTCAACTAGCTCCCAAACATTCAGCTTTTTAAACTGAGTCAATTCTTCTTGCATAGCTTCTACCCACGAGTTTTCTTTTAATGCTAGTTGAACATTTTTAGGTTCAACTTGTGAGATAAAGCATCCATAAAGACACTTATTGGCGATCCCAGTTTCTTTAATTGAAACGTATAAGCTAGTGTATTCAGAAGTACTAGCTTTAGCTTGACTCCTGGTTAACATTGGAAGGTTTTGATCACCAATGATATTTTCCACATGATGATTCTTACTTGTTCTAGTCACAGTTACTGGCTCAACAAGTATCTCATCATCCAAATTGGTGCCAATCTCTTCCAATGATGGCATATCCTCATCAGTACTGTACATCTCATCAGAAGTTATTCTTTCCCTCAATTCCCTTGTAGGAGTAAAGATATTATCTCATATCCTTTGAGTAACTTCCGACAACTTGTCTTGCTCTTGAGGTTTATCCACTGATGGCTCTTTTGAAGTACTAGCAGAGTGATTATTTGCAGACGTCCCATATGAAGAAACATTCGATGTGTGTGTCAGGTCTGTGTCCCCGTCACCGTACAATAAATGTTCTGGGATTTCTGAATTAACCACATAGTCACTTATAGGGACTTTAAATGACTTAAACAGATCTGAATAATCGAATTGCCAATCTAATCCCTTGTGTTTGTCATGAGTATAACTGGTAACTTTAATGTTGAAGACAGTTTCCACACGTCCAGTGACTTTATTGAAAACCTTCTTGTTTGGTGAATTAGGAATATAACCTAGGAAATATCCTTCGTCAGCCTTTTCCCCAAACTTAGGTTGATTGTTAGTCTTCAAAAGTGTGCATGAGACACCAAAAGGCTCAAATCCCTTCAAATTAGGTTTCTTTTTGTTCAGAAGTTCATAACAAGTCTTGTTATGCTTCTTAACAGTTAGTACCCTATTCAAGACATGGCATGCTGTATTCACTGCTTCTACCCAAAAGATGACCGGAAGCCCTGAATCTGCAAGCATGGTTCTTGCTGCCTCAATAAGAGTTCTATTCTTCCTTTCAACAACACCATTTTGTTGTGGTTCATAAGGTGCACTGAATTGATGTTGAATTCCTTTACTTAAGCAATAGACATTCAACGTAGAATTTTTGAACTCTGTACCATTATCACTATGAATTCTCTTAACTCTCGTGTTATAGACATTCTCTACTAAATCTAAGAACTCCATAAGCATTCCTGGAGTTTCATCCTTAGATTTCAAAAAGAACACCCATGAGAATCTAGAGAAATCATCTGTAACAACCAGACAATACCATTTGCCACCTATGCTTCTTTTGCTTATTGGGCCAAAGAGATCCATATGTAGCAATTCAAATGGCGAGGATATAGAGTTTTCTGTTTTGGACTTGTGTGGTTTCTTATGGTGTTTCCCTTTCAAACAAGAAACACACCTGTCTTCAAAGTCAAAACATTTCTGTGGCACACCCAGAACTAAACCATTTTTGGTTATGTAATTCATTTTACTAAAGTTCAAATGTGCCATTCTCCTATGTCACAGAATAGAATTTGCTTTTGAAGCCTTGGATAATAGACATGTAGACTCCATTGAAGTATTTGGAACACCCATGTTAATAGCATAGATGTCCTTCTTCCTTGGAGCCCTCATTAGTATCCATTCTTCAGGAATAACAAATCCCGGCTTCAGGACTAAGGCTTCCTTTTCATTAAAATGAACTGGATGACCTTTATCGCAGACCTGGGAAACACTCACCAAGTTGTGAGTTAGTTCTTCAACATAATTCACATCTTCAAGAGTCAAAGTTCCATTTGAAACTTTTCCTTTTCCCGTAATCACTCCTCCTTTATCACCATCGAAATTCACTCGCTGTTTCAAACCACCTTTGAAGTCTTTCAGTAGACTTCTTTCTCCTGTTATGTGTCTTGAGCATCCACTGTCTACATACCACCAGCTGTCTTTGTTCACAGTTTGCTCCTGCACATGACGCGTTGCACACTGTTAGTTTTCAAGAGGGACCCAAGCCATTACGGTCTTGGGTTGTCCCTTATCATCCACAATCTGAACTTCCTTAAAGTAACCATAACTATTCCCATCGGGAGTCTTGGTGACATTTACTGGAGGTTGAGTTTGTTGATGATTTATAGTCTTATGCCTGTGAGGAGAGTGAGTGGAAAACCTCCTAGGCATTTGACTGTATTGTTGTGCACGAGAGGTAGAACCATTCTCATATTGACTATGGTTTCTACTTGGTGTTCTAAACCTTGAGGGTGTCTTATCTCTAGATTTATTGACAAAATTATTACTTTGAGAATTAGGTCTCTTAGGTTTAGGTGGAGAGACACTACTAGTGTTGTCTCTATTCAACATGTTCACAGGTTTGCTTCCCAAACCGGGTTTAGCACTAGACCTTTCTACAAGTTTTGGTTTCTCGTTATTCACTGGCTTATGAATTGCCTCCAACTTCTTATTAGGACAACAAGAAGCCACATGCCCCTTTTGATGCCATTTGAAGCAAGACATCTGCCTCCGTGACTTAACATCTTTTGCCTTAGTTTCTATCTGAGTCTTAGATACTAAAGGTGAATCACTTTGTTCTTTAATAACCTTATCATCTACTTTGGCATCATTCAGCATTCCACCCGATAGAAATTGTACATTGGTGAAACCTGATATCTTACCAATTTTAGATGATTGTTCTTTAGGAACATCCTTCTATATCTTAGTGATTTCAAATTCTTTGGGTACATTAACATCAGAATTAGCAGTCGCATCAATTATCTCTAGGTCAATATTAGTAGTAGTGTAATTAGCATTAAAAGGCGGAGGTACATCACTATAGCCTAAGCCAGTCTTGTCCTTTACATTACGTTGAGCATCAATTATATTGTCCATAGTTAAAGAAGAGGTTCTATAACTCTCAAACTTACGATTAAGCTTAACTAACTTGACCTTAGATTCAGCTAATTCTTTGTCCTTGTCAGCTATTCCTTGATTTAAGTCCTTTTGGTTTAAATAAAGACCATCTATTGTCACAGATTGTTCATTTATTGTATTCCTAAGTACAGTCTTATCAGATGTGTAGGACTTAATCTGTTTCTTAAGGTCTAGCTTGTCCTCACTTAACCTACATACATCAATTTTGGCCAATTCTAGTTCAGATGTTAAAGCCTTATGTGATTCAGCAAAGTCATTAACCTGGGCTTGTAAACTAGTCACTAATTGACATACATCTATAAGTGTAGGAACATCAAGACATACCCATTTCTTTTCAGTTTGGAGTTCAGCCATTTGTGCAACAAAATCTTCTGGACATAGATCTTCAGTTGATCCCAAATCCAACACATCATCTTTAACTGCCAACATCTTTAAATCAGGAATCTTCATTTGATACTCCTCAGTAGTAGGCATGTAAGATGATGTCTCCTTAGTCTGAACTGGATCTTCAATTTCAGCCATTAGAGCTTCTTCAGACAAAGCTCTCCAGTCATAAGAACCATCCGGTTGTTGAACGACCAAGGCTTTAGAAGACAGAGAAACACTTGATTTTTCTGGATTTGCAGTTTTCTCAATTTTGGGTCTTTGACATTCCCTAGCAAAATGTCCATAACCCTGACAGTTAAAACATTTTACTTTGGATTTATCAAACCCAACTTTATTTCCCACCATCTTTCTTGCAGTACGCTTTAAGAAATTTTTAACTCTCATTGACACCATAGCAAGTTGCCACTGGAGATCCATTTCTTCTAAGTCGTCGGGGTCTACCTAATCATAATCCTCATCAAAAGTAGCTGGATCATTGATCTTACCCTGGATATAATTTTCATATGAAGCAACAAATGAAGCAAGAACTGAAAGTTGTTGTTCAGCGGATTTCACACTCATGGGCATTTTGTGATGCTCTTGAGGTGACTTCCCAGTTGTCTTGCTTTTTGCTTCACCACCGGATGAGCTTATAAATCATAAATCTTTAGATATTATTTCACCAGTTACTCCAGTATCACCAACCAGTAAAGCAATGGTCGAACTGGACGAACTATTAGAGATAGAAGTTTTTCCATGATAAAGCCCAGGATCCTGTACCTGATCAGAATCAGTATCTCTTGATCTCTTTGTGAAATCATATCCGCGGAGCTTGTAAATTTCCTGCTCCAAAGACATAGCTGCATAACGCTCATCGTTATCCTTAAGCATAACTCCATACATTTCCCATTTCGAAGGAAGACCTTCAATAAACTTGTCAGTCTTCTCTGTATTAGAATAGGTAATGTCGTGGTCATCTAGCTCACTTAACAGATGGTAATATCGGGTGGTATATGCATCAAGATCTTCACCTTTCATAGCTTTGAAAACTATGAATTGTTTCTTCAACAGATTACACCTACCTGCCTTAACTTGAGGACTTCCATCACACCTTTTCTCTAGAGCTTCCCATAGCTCTTTATTGGTATGACAAGACTTCAACTGATGGTTAATTTCTTTTGGAAGACTCATTTTAATTGAAGAGTGAGCTTTATTCTCAATTTGATAATCTTTCTTTTCTTCATCACTCATTTGAGTATAGGTAAGTACCACTGTCTTACTACCAACTTTAGCAGAAGGTGCAGTATATCCATTCTTAATGCACATCCAAATAGACAAGTCATGGAACCGACAGTGTGATTCAAATCTGTCTTTCCATCCATAGTAGTCTTCAAGTCATAGCAATTTAGGTGGAACATTAGATTTCCCAACCTCATGATCCATCTCAATCATCTTACTTATGTCAGACATTGTTGCAAATTCCAGAAATAAACAAATAAGCAGAATGTTCAGTTCGCAGGAACTTAACTCGCAGAACAAGTTCAGTTCGCAGACCAAAACTTAGTTCGCAGGGGAGAACTCAATTCGCAGAATCTCAGTTCGCAAATTCAGTTCGCTTCGCAACTCAGTTCGCAGAATCGGCTGAAAACCCTAAAAACGAAAATTTTAGGTTTTTGAACGTCTAAACCCTAAGATTTCGGATGTAAAAAAACCCAAAAGCTTCCAGAGTATGATTTTGATCATTTTTACGCAACAAATCATGTACAAACAATCCCAAATCAACCGTTATTATCCGAATAACCTCGAACCTACGCGTATCTAGCCGTAGGCTCTGATACCAATTGTAAGTCCATATGTATTAGGATCGATAACGAGGTTATCTTTAGGTATTAAGGTGCGGAATCCCTTAATACTATGATTACGGATTGTAAACGGTTTGTTTCACAAGTATAAGTGAAATCAATAATCTAATATGTCTTGTATTGATTATAACAGTTGTTAATCGATCAATACCTAACCTTTAGACTATGTTGAAAGCTCTGGAAAGTTAAGTTCGTTCGTAATAAAAAATTGGCAAAAGTTTATTAGGTTTCAAATCTAATTTGTTAATAAACACGTCTCGGTTCGCAGGTTAGGGGCTCTGCGAACCGACTCGGTTCGCAGCCCACCTTGGCCCAGCGAAACCAGTTGGCTCACTTGGAAACCTACCCTGTGAACCCAACTCAGTTCGCATCGCAGGTTAAGGTCAAACTTGGTCAACATTTTTCAACATTTGACATTTAACTCTAAAATGTTTACCAACTAATATATTCATTACAATTCAAAACCAATTTACAAACTTGATTACAATAATCTCTAGTACTATTACAAGCTAGATTAGTTGTCACAATAACATGTCGCAACAGACTCCCCCTTGACAATAGCTCTAGCATCTATGTCTTCAAATTGTCTTTGATCTTCACTTGTAAATTTTACTTCCAGTATACATCTTCAGTTTAATGCAAGTTTTAACCATCAGTTGATAATCTCTTCCTAAATCTCCCCATCCTTCAATAACAGTGATCCTGTTCTTGTATAACATCAACAAATCACTCTTGGAAAGATTCACCAAGTGTCGATGATCATAAATTCTTAAAAGTTCTTTTTCTCCATCTTCGACTTTATCATCAGCTTCAAAAACCACAGCTTCACCATTTCCAGCTTCTACATGCCATCTCTTCATATTTCCCATAATATCCTGAGGCATAAGCTTTACCGGTATCTGCTGTACACATTTAACTGCTGGATAAATCTTTTTACGCATTTGTCTTCCTGTTCTTTGACTTCTTTCATTTAACTTGATAGTCTTTCCGACTCTTGGCTTAATTCTTTCAAATTTCATTGACAAACCCTCAGTCTTGATTACCCTTTCAACATATCTTCCATAAGGATCATTACTAGGGTTCTTCATTTCCATTATAGCCAAGTCTCGAATTTCAAATCTCGGTAAAGAACTAAAGACTGCAAGCTTTCTTTCAAAATATTGAACACCATCATATCTTTTTATTGCAAAAAGCCTCAAATCTGCATCATAATACCAACCAATTATACCTTTCTTAGGTACTCACTTTCCAGTAATATCGATTTCTGATATCGCAGTCTTTGCCTTTTTCTTCTTCTTCAAAGACTTAAACATCGGATTATCTTTATGACAATCAGGAAAATCTTCTTCAGAATCAGAATCAGTTGAATCATTCATATATTCATCCAAATCTATAACTCTTTCTACTTCTTCATCCTGAATAATCACATTTGTCCTTGAAGAATTTATGATATGTTCATCAATATCAGGATCAAGATCAATACTTTCAACTAATCCAATATCGACAATAGAAGTTCAATCTTCAGGAGGTACAAATTCACCTTCCTCTAGATCATAATCAACTTCTACTTCAACTTCATCGACAATCTCAATATCAGAATCACTTTCAACATTCTTTCCTGTAATCATTTTAAATAACACGAATTAGATAATATAATACAAATTCTTTCATTGATTTCCCTGAATCAATCTAAGAATTTCATTTATTTATCTCAATTGTATAATCACATATAATCATTAATCTTATATAATTTTAATTTGTTATAAAAACATCTTAAATTCAAATCTTATATAATTAATCTTATATAATTTTCACTTGTTATTTATAAAATCACAAGTCTAAATCTTATATCAACATAACTTATATACTTACAAAATATTAATCTTTCAAAGATTATAAATAATATTACAATCAATCGAAGATTACAAAAGTATATCAGTTTCAAATACAAAATATAACTACTTCTCACCAGCTCCACTCCCACTAGCACCAGCACCAGCACCAATACAAGCAGACTCAGACTCCCCCTGAAGTGTAGCTTGCTCACTAGTCTTTGAAGGACCAGTCGGCTCACTATCTTTAGATGCACTGGGATCATCGTCTCTGTCATGTCTCCTCTTCAGCTTCAACTCATCTTCTTTGCACGCTGCCCTATAAGCCCTAATCTCCCCCTGAGCTGACTGTTCCTGATGTAAACTCAAAACAAGTTCTTCTAAGTTGTCAAACTTCAGTCGTTGGGCAATGCAGTCATCAAGCAGTGTGTTATGAATCTTCATCAATGTTCGATTAGACTCACTAACAGTGACCAACTGCTGTGCTAAAGAGAGATTTTCAGCTAACAACCGTGGAACCGATCCCGTCAGTTTCTCTAACTCCTTTACCCTAGACTCTAAGGATGTAATCCTTTCAGCATCAGTCATAGGAGTTACTGGAATCGTTGATGGTCCAGGCGGTGTCACCGAAGCAAGATAAGAGTCACGAGTAAGCAGTGAAATGGCTTGAGATAAAGCAGTCGTGAGAAGGCCAGCTGCAAAACGGCTTGCCTTGGTCGTAGGAAACTGTGCTGAACGCACTAATTCCACAACCCCTTCTTTGATAGTCTGAGAAACCAATTCAGGTGTCGGTAACTCTGTCCTTAGCTCAGCCTATTAAGATAGACACAATTACATAAAGAAAAATAATTGTTACAGATAACTCTGTCTCAATTTCTTAAGTAATTATATAACACTTGTAGTACTAAACGTTTATCTCATACCTCAGTTGGTACAGATACAGGTTCAGTAACCACCGGTGTCACCAACTCCACCTGTGGTTTATCTTGAGAAACTGTTACAGAATGAACTGTCTCAGTTTAACTTCTGATAAACAACAAGTTAAAATTATCTAACTTTAAATTAAAGATTAAAAATTTACCATCTCTAATGGTCAAAGTCCTCGAACCCTTGCTGCGTTGACTAGCTAGAGGGGTCTCAGCCACCTCAGGACCTTCATCAAGGATATTGAAGTCAGGATCGACTTCTTTAGCTTTACGCTTTTCGCGCACAGCTGGATCTGGCATCAAGCGAGAGCCATAAAAGATCTGTCCAGCTGGAGGTGAAATGGGTCTGACATCTTCAGAATCTGTAGAAGAGTCTGAATCAATCTCACCATCCTTACCACTAGAAGTACCGACAACAGTTTCCTGAATAACCAATATATTAAACATTTATGATAAGCATAAATGCTCTATCATACAAATTTGATATATTTTTAAGATTAATATGATATATTACCTTCAAAGGTAAAACCTCAGATCCATCACGCTATCCCTGCTCACCCTCAGGTCTTACAACCTCTGAGTCTACAGTGTTAGCTTCCTCAGCAGGAGCTACATAGTGCTCAATAGCCTATAAAACAGGATCAGTAGCATCATCATGCTGTACAAGCACCTCCTGCACGACCTGTGCAACAACCTCTGCATCAATCTGTTGTCCCGGATGTTCTAAAACATCATACAGAAGCTCTTGTGGATCTTCAGCAAGAACCACATCAGCAGCAGGCTCATCATCTAACCATCCATCATTGGCCGGAGCCACATAGTTCTCATCCAGAAGATATCCAAATAAATCTACCGCTTCCGGCTTCACTACATCCGGACGTCTCGAGGGGAGCCAACCAAATCCAATAATTGGAGTCGGTCGACTACACCCAAACACACCCTCTGCTTCTCCATTTCCTTCATCATTCTTCATCTCATCATCTCTATCTCTCGGCTCTCTCTCGATCTCTTTCAAAATCAAAAACAACAATATTACCAATAAAAAGATCATCAGCAGCAATAAGCATCATCATCATCACCATCTTCATCATCTTCTTCACCTTCATCGCCATCATCATCACCATTTGGTCTCCATTTTTTTATACGTATGGAATCACTCACTTTTTATTCAAATTACATGTTTAAATGTACATATATCATCATATATTAGTATCTATCAACTTATTATGTCCAAAGATTTGATTAGAAATTGATTTGAGAAATTGATTCTGCGAACAGACCTGAAATTGGTACCTGAGCCGAACGGCTGGATTTCATCAGCCGAACGGCTGGATTTCATAGCCGAACGGCTAGGTCCTCCATAGCCGAATGGCCAGACCTTTATAGCCGAACGGCTAGATTACTCAAACAGAACAAATATTAAGTAATATGAAACTATTATTTAATATACTCAGTATTTATTATATATTAATTCGATAATATATAAAGTATTCGTATCGTACAAAGTAAAAACCAATATATTTTTATATCAGCCAAAACCAATAATATTAATTCAATATATTTTTATATCTTAGCCAAAACCAATTTATTACAAATTGAATATATTCATTACAAATCAAAACCAAGTTACAAACTTGATTACAATAATCTCTAGTACTATTATAAGCTAGATCTGTTGTCACAATAACATGTCCCAGCAAGGCTACCTTAGCCGAACGGCTGGACTTTCATAGCCGAACGACTAGGTCCTCCATAGCCGAACGGCTAGATTACTCAAACAGAACAAATATTAAGTAATATGAAACTATTATTTAATATACTCAGTATTTATTATATATTAATTCGACAATATATAAAGTATTCGTATCGTACAAAGTAAAAACATTCACGACAAAACTTATAAGTAATGTATTATTATTGGAAATAATATTTATTATTTCCAATAAAAAACATTATACTACGAAGGGGAGCCAACTAACTCCAATAATTGGAGCCGGTCGACTACACCCAAACACACCCTCTGCTTCTCCATTTCCTTCATAATTCTCCATCTCTTCATCTCTATCTCTCAGCTCTCTCTCGATCGCTTTCAAAATCGAAAACAACAACAATAATATTACCAATAACAAGATTAGCAACATCAATAAGCATCATCATCATCACCATCTTCATCATCTTCTTCACCTTCATCGCCATCATCATCACCATTCGGTCTCCATTTTTTGTAAGGAATCACTCACTTTTTATTCAAATTACATGTTTAAATGTACATATATCATCATATATTAGTATCTATCAACTTATTATGTCCAAAGATTTGATTAGAAATTGATTTGAGAAATTGATTCTGCGAACAGACCTAAAATTGGTCCCTGAGCCGAACGGCTGGATTTCATCAGCCGAACGGCTGCATTTCATCAGCCAAACGGCTAGGCTACCTTAGCCGAACGGCTGGACTTTCATAGCCAAACGGCAAGGCTACCTTAGCCGAACGGCTAGGTTTTGATGAATCTCACCAGAAGATTCCAGCTTCTATTACTATTGCTTTAAGTGGTCAACCCACACTTGACCCTGAGATTTTTTCAATCTTGTATAGGTATCCACACTATATTAGACCTACTACTTTACCAGATGATGAACAGTTTGGAATCGATGGGTTCTTTTATCCACCCATGCCATGGACGGATTTGAATGAACGTCTTCACTGTTTAGATGAATACTTTGAGTACATTCCCCCTGATATTTTGCGAGCCCACCCCACTACTCTTGTATCAAGTGTAGTTGAGGAAGAGCATCTCCAATATCAGGTTGAGACTGAACTTAGGATAGAAACACCAACCCAATTAAACACTGAATCTAGGAATCATCTACCCGAATCTGAAACCAACCTTTACATAGGAAATTCTCAAAAGCCCAATAGGAGGATAGATATTTATGCCAACTTTTTGAAATATCTTAAGATATCTGATTTTCCTTTTACATATAAGCAGAGAAAGACCTTTGTTGAGATTGATAGGATAATTAGACTTCTTCATGCTAACCACAATAGAAAAGACGAGCTAAATTAAAATCAAAGTTAGATCTTTTAATGGATTTACTTGCCAGCACCGATTATTCCTCTGTTTCACAACCTATGATAAATCGCTATGTTGCGGCCCTGATTGACGAGCTTGAATTTTGGATAGAAAGAGGCCCTATCAAGTCTGACATGATTCTTACAGATATTCCATTCTTTGTTGATCCTGCTACTTATTTAACTAAGGAACTTAGATCTATTTTTCCTTAATCAACTGAAGAAGCGAAGTACGCTGCGTTCTTTGCAAGAAGGAAACATATCCATATCCAAATAATCCAGTTATTTCAAAAAACCAAATTTCCATTTACTAACCAACAGAAGATCTATATCAGAGAACTTTCGCAAGCAGATCACACTACTTACGGAAACCCTGATTCTTCTAAGGAAACGGAGTTTGTGGATTTACTTTCAAAACTGATCTATGATCTGTCTTATCTAGACACATGATTCAGGGATGGCATTTCAAACCAGAAAAAGGTGAAACGGGAATTTAATCGTTTTATCGATGCATTATTGCAACTCGATCAGGAAGAGGGAGAAGTCTTAACAGAATTTGAACGGTATTACATAAATCCGTTTGATGAGTTTACTATGTCATCCGAGCTCTCCGAGGTACGTTTATTTCTCACTATACCTTGTCTCTATCCAAAGCTTCAACCGTGCCCCAAAAGTGTCATCTCGGACACTATCAGGTAAAACAGTAAGTCTAATATGGACGAGCTTTTGTCTTTAACAAAGCGCTCTTGGGAGGCACCCCAAGCTTATCTAGGTTAATTAATATTAGTTAGTGTTAGTTTAAATTAATCATTTTAAAGCTTTCATTTAAAAATCAAGAAAAAGCCCTTTAAACTTTAAACTCGCGCGATTCGCGTAAGTTTGAACTTTTCAGGAAAAAAATTAACAAAAAATTATTTTAAAATTTTGGTAAATTAATTATGATTTGTTTTAAAAGTTAAAGTACACAAAAATATTGTTTCATTTTTATATAAACTTGTTTCGTTTAAACGCAAAGAATTTTTCACGTGCTATTTAAAACACAGTTTTAATTCGCGAAATGTTTTTATAAAGTTTTGTATTTACTTTTGGTTACCTTATTAAAAAATTTTTCTCCTTCCCCTTCCCCCAAAACCATCGGCCTCACCCCCCATCACCAAACCCTCATTTTCCCACCATTTTTGATGATTCAAAGCTTCAAGTTCTTCATTTAATCATCTCTCTTACATACATAACATCATTTCATCACTTGCAAGGTAATTGCTAACTCAAATCTATAAATTTCATTAACTTTTTAAAAGTTAGGGTTTCAACTCTTGATCTATGAAATCCATGGTGAAAGCTTGTGTTTTATGGTTCAAAAGTGTTCTTTCATAGTTGCTTAACATGATTAAATGCTTGATTGAGTAGATTACTTGATGATTTGTGATTTTGATCTTCAAGTGTTGACTTTAGTGGTCAAACTTGCTTGATTTGTTGACTTTTGGTAACTAGTAGCTTGTTTTGACTTGTTGTGATTAATTCATGCTTAGTATGATTTAATAAACATGATTACATGATTGCTAGTTTATTATGAATGATCTTTTCGATTGTTGGAAGTTAAAGTAGACATGTTGTGATTAAAATTAACCAAGTATCATACTTTATTTTAAATTTTCAATTTTTAATGATGCTTGTGTTAAATAAATCATGGCGAGTTTCTTAGATTTCAAATAAATCTTTAGTTAGCTTTTTGTCCATGATTATTTAAATTATTCACCACTTTAATTACTAAAGTGTGGGATATTTTTAATATGACTATCATACGTAAGCTACTGTCATTCATTTATCAAAATCATTAAATCTTGAAAGACCGTTAAAAGTAACTAAACAAGTTAACACGTGTCTTTAACCATATGGTATTTGCATGAATATATTGGTTTATACTCTTTTATTGGCTTACTTGATACATTTGAGGTAATTACATGGTTTTCCAAACCTCATGCTCACTTAGATTAAGTTGCCATGAAATGAAACTAAGAATAATTGCTAGTTAATTGAAATGATGAGTTTACTTGGATTAAAATGCTAGTATTATGATTACTTTGGTACCCTTGGAATAGGTTAGACACTAATGAATGTGAAAAATGGGGATTGAGGATTGCTTAGGCCTAGGCTTAGTTTTGATAAATTGCGGATATATCCATGTTTTAAAGGCCACATTTCCAATTTTTATTTGGAAATGTACTTGGCCATTTATTATGACTTACGCCTCTCATTTTCTTGTTACAAATGGATCTATCAAATCCTTCATTGAGGAAGCTTGCTTCATCCCCTGAGAATATCGAGGATATAGAGAAATGGATGGGATGGTATTTAGGGTCGAACAGAGTCATCATCATATGGCAGGATATGAGACATTTGAGGATTAGAGAAGAGTTAAAGGATTTGATTAGATATGACATAAATGGCGAGGAGCATGCCGCATTCTTTCACTTATTCTTTATTGACGAAGCTATTTACCGAGAGGTTGTCACCGAGTTTATGATGACTTACGAGTTCCGCGAGAGATTGAACATAACAGATAAGAAGAAGATCACTTTCCGGTACCGTGGGAAGAGATATCATATGACCGTTGGAGATCTCGGAGTATACCTCGGTCTCTACACCCGATCACAGGTCGATTCTGAGTGGTTCACTGGCAGTTTTCAGTCTATCTCTAGTTTGCCAGCACGGGATCACAGAGAGATATGGATGGAGTTAGCAGGGACAGACTTCAGGAGTGGAGTAAAAGCCTCCGCCATGACCTGACTAGCTCACCACACTCTACACAAGCTCCTTTGCTGCACCATCCTTGGAAAGAGAGACGCTGGAGCTACTACCTCAGAAGAGCTCAAGTTTATGGATGCGATCATAAGGAAGAGAAACCTGAATATCGCTTACATCATTGCAGATAGGTTGTGGAAGGAGAAGAAAGAGGAGAAGCGACACGCATTCATGGGAGCCATTATCACTAGATTATTGGTTGGTATGGGGATTCTCACTGATAGTCATCGTGAGGATTATACCCATCACGCTAGCTCACAGCCGTTTGACCTAGAGTACTGCAAGTTGATTAGGATAATTGATAAGGACCAGGGAGACAGTGATTGTGGTATCACACTCGGCAGCCCATTCCTGGATGCTTCATGACCAGGAAGCGCGCGACTACGTTGGATAGATATGTTGGTCCCCAGCCAGAGAGACCAGTAGCAGCAGAGATACCTGAGCCAGCACGAGGAGCAGACACACCAGTACTGCCTACACAGGCCGTTGTGCATCACACAGATCCGGTCACTCCTCTCATTCAGTATTATTTGTTACATGCTTTACAAGTTATCCGTGATCAGCAGATTCTGACAGCTAGGAGACAGAGTATACCTGAGCCAGATCACTTCATATACAGATGTGGACCACCACCACCACCAGCTACTCATACCACCACTCACCCACATACCACCACTCGCCCATATACTCCACCACATCGATACACCACTACTCAGCCACCTTATCCACATAGACGCCCTCGCACACCTACCACATACTCCGCACCACTACCGACTCATAGATCCACATCTTGTACAGCGAGAGTCTACTCAGTACATGTATCATCACCAACCCATCAATAGACATCATTGCCTCGTCCGACTATACCCCTTCCGCCCATGACCAGCACCCAGAGGATAGCATATCATATAGACCAGACTTACTCTACATTGGCACCGATGCATTATTCACTGGTAGCGTCGGCCCTTACTTGGATTTAGGCCCCATCTTTTCAGATCAGGTTCCTACTGAGAGCACTCTCAGGCAGCTTTACCTTGATATGTTACATACGGGAGGTGTCACCACAGAGGACATGCTCTCACTTGGTTATGATGATGTGATGTCACTTCCAGCGATGACTCTCAGGCAGATATTGATTCAGAGAGGATTAATCCCTCCAGGTGATCAGAGAGTATCCAGTGGGCAGCAGTCAATCGCAGGACCCTCAGTTCATCCTGATGACATACCAGCAGAGGATCCTCCATTCTAGACTATATATCTTTTGATTTATGTTTTATATCACTAACTTTCGTATTGTATTGATTACAGTGATCTCTATCTTGCACTTGGTTAAAACTTTTGGGATATTTCTCGACCTATATGGTTGAGCTTTATTATATTATATTTATCGTAATTACTTATTATGTTTGTTTCTTTATTTAAAATAAGTGATTGAATGTGTGATGATGAATGAGCAAGAAGCCACTAGAGATGACGAGCTTTTAAAAGAAGAACCCGTGACGTCAAAGGCAAACAAACAAGAATTACACAACTGCAGACCACGGAACTTACAAACATCTCAGGAGAGGAGCTTTGGTCTACCTTCTTCTGAAACTCGCACGTGCTAACATTTCACGAACTCTTCAAAGATCTAAGTGTGGGATCTCAACCCACACTACAAGACGCCTTAGCAAGAATCGTCTCCAAATCTTAAATCACAAAAGTGTGAAATTCACTAATAAAAATTCCCACTTACATTATGGAACGCCTCTTAGCTAAGCATGGATGGAAAGCATTGTGCACTAGATTAGGACATACGAAGCTGATTCACTCTTAATGAAGATCTTCAAATTTTCAGCTCTCGCCTCTAAACGTTAAATCGTCATCTGGGGAGTTTCTTACCTTTCACTTCATTTTCATAACTTGATTCATTTTGATAGCTTAGGGATGCAAAGTAATCTATACTCTATCCTAACTTATTACTAAGTGTGGGATTCCAGCCCAAAGCAAACACTTGAGAAACATTTTCTATATGTTCAAACTCTAAGTGTGAGATTATATTTTTAAATATAATCTCAACTCAAGAGAACATTAGGGACAATGTTCTTCTAAGTGTGGGATAGCAGGTTGTTGTACACCCAGCGGTCGATCAGATTTTACTTCGGTCGTTAGTCCGGCCACCGAGATACACGACAGGGTAGTTTTGATATTTATAATAGTCGGGGGGAGCCTAATCCTCCGTACTACCTACTGGAACTGGTATGAATACCTGATACGAGTAAGCGGTAAGGATGATCTAGGGTCGTTCCTCACGACGGTAGAATTGAGACAGAGCTAATTCTGATAAGTCGGTACTCTGGGCATGGAGGTGGGACAGTATCCATTTTTGTCTCCAATCTTGTAGCAACATTCTCATCGACTACTTGGTCTAAGACAATTGAGGGTTCAACTAGATCATTGGGTGATTCATTCAGAAAGATAAGTGGGACAGTGTCAACCACAACTTGTTGCGGGATGTTGTCAACCACGTCGGTTTGAATAGGAATGAGATCACTTCTCAGAGTTGGTGCGTAGTCCTCCGGTCCTTCTGAAGATGGGTCTTCAGTGTGAATCTCCATCTCCGGGCTATCTATCTCTATCTCTTCGTCTACCTCATCATACTCGTCACCCTGGCTAGTAGTTTCAAGTTGCAATGACTTGGAAAGTTCCTCTAGAATGAACTCCTCATCAGTTTCAGATGTAGATAGGTTGAGAATAGGTGGAAGTAAGGATTTAGAAGATTAGGTAAGTGAAGGGTTTGAAGGGAGTTTGCAACCAGACTGATGAGAATGAAAGTCTGTGTCAGGTGTTGTAGTAGATATGGTGTGTGAGTGCCTATCATCTTTCTGTAACCTATAATTAGTTGTAACTTGATCCCTAGTTTCATTACTTCTCGCTTCGATTAGTGCTTCTATCTTGTCAGTACATCTTCCAAGTATGTCCTCTTGGTCTTTAAGTGATTGCTCAAGTCGGTTAGAAAAAGATGAAAACATATCTCTCAAGTTAGAACTCTCACATGGTTGTGGTTCAAATACAGGGTAAGATGATTCTTGGTAGATATTGAATGGTCCAGGATAGTAAGGATGATATTGATGTGTTTAGAAAGCATAAGGGTCATGATGATGTTGAGATTGAGGATCTAAGTACCCTATGTTATCCGAATAAATCATACTGTTCCCTTGACATTCGTTATCTACGTAGGCATTATTCCTGCATCTATCCTCGATTGATTTAGCAAGACTTTCAATTTGATCTATTAGTTGTTGTTGAGTTGCCATTTGCCCAAGTTTCCAAAAAAAGACAGCACACGAAGAAGGTTTAAGAATTAAAGTTGGGTGGAGAAGGGAAATTAATCTAAACTACGCTAATCTATGGCACAAATAACTTCTGACAGGGATGGTGAATCCAAGTCAAAAGGATCGCTTAAAAACTAATTTATCTAAACAGGCTCCGAATTGTACTACCGTCCCCAGTAGCGGCACCAAAAAGTTGTCGTACACCCAGCGGTCGGTCGGATTTTACTCCGGTCGTTAGTCCGACCACCGAGATACACGGCAGGGTAGTTTTGATATTTATAATAGTCGGGGGAGCCTAGTCCTCCGTACTACCTACTGGAACTGGTATGAATACCTGATACGAGTAAGCGGTAAGGATGATCCAGGGTCTTTCCTCACGACGGTAGAATTGAGACAGAGCTAGTTCTGATAAGTCAGTAATTAAGCTGGGGTTTTGATAAGTTGGAAGGATTTTGTTTTGGTTTTTATATCTAATTAAACTAAACTACTGAAACTAATAAAGCATAAAACTAAAGGGTGACTAGCATAAATAACACTTAAGGATAATGAAAACGTGGTTCACCATGACTTAGAATAGCTGAGATAATGTTTTAGTTTGAAAATGTCTTTTAAAGGTTTGTGTCTTGCTTTCACGTAGATATCTTGTAGTGTAAACACTAGCACCCTACTGATCAGGTGAACCGATCAGTATGTCACTAAGTACTAGGCTATGGAGAATATGATCAGATCAGACTGCCTTGAAACCTCCCTCACTGTCTCTTGTGACGAGACCAAGTGACCCTCCAGATGGGGTGCAGGAATAAGGCGACAGTCCACAATTTATCCACTGACCTTTCTTTAACACATACAGAGATATCTAAGTCGGGCAAGGCATTTAAGATTAAGACAGTTAGTGACTGCTAACTTATACATTGATGGTTGTGATTGAGTTCAGAGTTATTCGGTTGTGATACAGTCATCAACCTACAGAGTTTTCCACGGTTACATTGTGTAATCACCCGTTTTACGGTCTTTCCTGGATCACAGACTACACCAGGATGTAATACAGTGTTCAGCCTACGGCCTTTCCATGGCTTACCGGATACTCGGACGTTTTAGGGCTTTATCCTGGATTACATACTTTATAGCCATCTGAACTCAATATATCTAAGCTTGTATTACAGTAAAACCATCTATGATATCTAAACAACCTGTTCACTTTATAAATCCCAGCCCAATAAATCCCTGATTAATTCACGGTGTACTATACGATAAGGTGGGCAGTATTTCCACAGCTTCAAAATCAGACCATGTTTATTTTGGGAAAACATAGATAGGTAGAGACCGTTTGATCAATGGTTAGCTACTCCTTGTCATAAAGGTTCTAATCACGTTTATTGGAGGAAAGGTGATAGTTTAGTTTGAAATCATAAATGTATAGTTAAACAACACCACAAGTTTTCAATCATAATATATAATAATCGGGAACATTATTCCACAATGGATTGTGCCCACGACTTTCATAGCTTCCACGTTCCGTACTACACACATTTGTGATGTTTCCGTCGCTATTCAAATGAAAAGCCGTATAACGTTACCTCCGTTGTTTCATAATGATATTATCCCAATCATTATATACTTAAAGTAACATCATTACTACTATCTAAATCATGGAAAACATACAAGCACACTACTCACAATGCATAGCAATAAACATTTCTAATATTAATAAATCACATACATCAAACAAGAACAATATGAGAAATTAATAATAGAAAGGATAGAAAATACCGATAGGAATTGCGAGCAGAATAATACTTGTATTTCTTCATTAATATCCAAGCATTACATAAGCTAACCTCTACTAATTAACTACATAATTAATCTAAAAGAAAAGGAAAGGTTTCCCTCCCTAATCATCTCACTAGTCCAAGGGTTTAAAACCCTAGCAAGGAACTAGAGAGAAAGACTAGAGAGAGAACCTACTACCTACTAATTCTCCTCTAACTCCTAAGAGTAGTGCTAGAGAGAGAATGCTAAACTACCTACTAATTCTCCTCTAACTCCTAAGAGTAGTGCTACAGAGAGAATATTCTAGAGAGAGAGATGAGAGAATAGAATGAGAGGTGTGTTGAAAATGAGAAATGAGTCCACTGTTTATAGGAGAAAGGAGGTAGCCATGGTACAAGTCCTTAAGCACCAAGAACAAGCACCAAAGCATCATACGGGACAAGCGGACCAGGGGGGTCAAACGGCACCCATCAAGGCAAAAACCCCCGTATACGGCACCCTAAGGGCCGTATACGGCACCTAGGGTACCGTATACGGTACCTAGGTGCCCGGGGGGGGGGGGGGGTTGGTGCTCCATTTGGCCTCCGTTGATTCCTCGGTTGCTTGGTTCGTCTGTATCTTCTTCGTTTGGAGTCCGTTTTGCTTGATTCTTGCACCGTTGGATGCGTTTTTCCGTTACGCTTCTAATGACACTAAGTTTGCCAATTTTGGAGATGTTTAACTTTTTCACGTTCCGGATGATGATCGGTGAGCTTCCGAACTGCATATCTTCTCCGTTCTTTGTCCGTTTCTTCTGATTCTTTCACCTCCGGTCTTGTATTTTCCTATGGAATCAAGAAGGGAATATTTAAGGTGATAGTTTTGCCTCGGTTTGCGTGTTATTTGGATGTTTTAACCGATTTTTGCAGCAACGTCTATATTTAGACTACCTTGGTGATTTTTAGTAAATAATGATGGTTTGGAAATGTTTTCACCAATTAATAGTCCAAAAAGTGTGGAAATATGTACTTAAAAACATGACTTTTTAGGTCACATCACAAGTATAGAATACCTTGGATTGGATATTTACAGATTTTAATGTCTGAATAGCTCTACTCAGAAAATGTTCCTCAAATTTTCAAGTTTTTCAAAAATTTTAAAACAAAAACAATAAAGTATGAGCAAAATCATCCGATTAGCTCTACTATTTTTTGAGTGACAATATCTTTCAAAGAGGATCCATTTCTAATATGAGTTAGTTATTGAGGAATATTAGGGAAAATAAGGTAAGAATTTCTTAAATAAGTAGTAACCATCTAAGGAACATGGCTAGGCACATACAAACCCTAATTTGCAGTGAGGTTTTGAGCCTCAAAAGCATTCATTGTAAATGCTACATTGTTCATTTATTGTGTGTGCCGATGCTAGTACCTGTAAGTTAGAACTTGTTCCTGGCATACGCTTCGAGACCACATTGGAGAGTACCATATGCGGTATAGGTGCAATTAGATGATCTCGAAATTCCTTAGGATTTAACCCATTTTTAATACCTTTTCAAGCCCAAAACCTTTCCGATACTCATTTTTAGAATCGATGATCCACTTAGAAAACCCCGTTGAGCCTAAACCTTTCATTTCTTCAAAACCCTACATTTTTAAACCACTTATCCAAAATTCCCAACAACTTATCTTAGAATTTCTGAGGTTATGAAAAACATCTTGAAGTATCTCTTTCTGAATTGATATACTCCCTCGTGTTCACCAAAAATTAAGAGAGAATCAAAGGTGCGAAAAATTGGCACTAGAAGAAAAGACTCGAAGAAGTCCGTGATAAGAAAGGAGAGATTTCTGAAAGAAAAGCAGTAAAATATCCTTGGAAGTTCTCTGGCAAAGAAGTTCTGAAAGAGAGAAAAGAAAATAAAAAGAAGAAAAAGAAAGAAAAGAAAATAAAGTTGAACGTTTCAAAGTATCAATCTTTCAAAGAAAGATCCGATGAAATACGAGTAGCTATCTTCTCCGTTCTACAATAAGTTTTTCATGATTCTTAGAATGCCTAAGATAAGAAAACCCTTCTAACTCAAAAATCACCACTATCCATACCCCTTAACCCTCACAAACATTACAACCCACTTGAATGTCTAGGGATAATTAGCGTCGTCCATTTCCTAAGTGGTGGAGATCCGATTCTTGACCAAGCTTATGATGATGAGTGCTGCATGACTGGCTATTTGAGAGATTTCAATTGTGCTAGAATGATAGAAAACCCGATACACATTGAGTAAATTGAGTGACCACCTGATATCGTGTAAAAAGTCACGTTTTTACTACCGATATCTCTCTCATTCTGGAACAATACTTGGCAAATATACTCAAATAATGTTCAAATCAATGAAACTTTGTCAAGAAGGTCAAAATAGAGCTGCACGAGAAAAATCAAGCAAAACGAATGAAAAACGAAGATTCCACACACGTTTGAAGATTCAAGACATCGAGACAAGATTTAAAGGCAAAAGTTCTCATCACTGAGATTTCTCTTATCCAAGATATTCGTTTTCAAAATATGAATCTAACAGAAGAAGAATAAAAAAAAAACGGATAAAGAATGAAGATTCTATGTACGCCGGAAGATTCAAACGATTCGAACAAGACATCCAAAGATCAGAAACATATTTTTGGGATTTCTTTTAATCAAATTCTTCGTTTTTGAAAAACGAATCCAACGCAAAAAGAATTGACGCAAACGGACGCATAACAAAGGAGATACGCACGAATCAAGAAACGAGACGAAAGACGGCAAACCGGGGTGGGGGAGAGGCAGCCGCCACCGGCCACCATGGTGGCGGTGCCGGCTGGCCTGCCCCTGTCTCCCGTGCACTTTTTCTTCCTCGCCCGTACTTGCGGGGTACACGTGCTAGACCTTTTCCGCAACTTTGGGGTACACGTGCTAGACCTTTACGCGCTTTAGGGTACATGTGCTAGCAACTTTCCCACCTTTTGCTAACATGTGCCCCAAGTGGCTAGAATGCACCAATTTTCCCCAATAAATAGAGAGCCTATGGTTCAATTGAAGACACACCTTTCCTACACCATCACACACCTTTCTTAAATACTTTCTCACTTTGTTATTTCTTTCATAATTTGTTAGATTTACTTTCTCATTCTATTGGGCTAGTTTAGGAAACTTGTTTAGAATAGAACGAAAGCAAGGAACGTGCTTGTAATCTTTGGTGTAAGCTTGGAGTTATTCTTATTAATTCAAGTCTATTCCTTCTCGCACATTTACATTGGTTATTTCTATCCTTATCTATCTTAATTAAATATGCATACTTTAATTATGCTAGAGATAGTTTGTGCCATGATTAGCGAGTAGATTACTATTGTATTTGTTGTGATGAATTAGCATAAATAATTATGGAATGATCTTAAATATGTCGTGAAGTAATATGACGACCCCTATTCAACTGTTTACCTGATATAGTACTGGAAACGCTGTTAAGCAGAGTACAAATGTATGGAAGTCGGTAAACGACCGAAGGTAGTTGTATTATGGATCGACATTATAAAAATGGAAAATTTATGGACGGACTTATCTTGTAATTTTAAACATAAAACTTATATTCGCCTTTCGATTAGCAAACGTGATTGTAACCTTGTAAAGAGGAGTCACGAACCTTAATACTTGGTCAATAATTATCAGTGTCAAAACTAAGGTTTAATTGTAACGTCATGCAATCATCATAAAATGCAATGTGATTACGTGGAATTGCCATGAGTATAGTACACCTTCAATCACATTGTACTTATCATGAAAACATTGCGAAGTATTTAAATTCACAATGAAAACATCGGTAAACGATTAAATACGTTGTGAACTACTGTAGTATTTTCCGATATGGTCTGGGTATAACTTTATGCAAAAGCCTCCAACATTTTAATTAGATTAGTTTAGATTAGATTATAGTAGGTAGGCTATAGGCAAAATAATTATTCACGAAAACCTAGGGATTTGTTAATTGTATTAAGAAAGGAAAGTTTAAAATCCAATTTAAAAATGATATATTTCTTTAAACCGTGAAACCTAAAGTAAGGTACGCAAGAAACCTAAACACTTTCCCTCATTTACCATGCTTGAGTTACACTAATAGGAATTAATCAAATAAGTCCGAACATATTTTCTAAGTTAGTTGTTTGCCGGATTTGTAATCTTTATGGTATTAAGAATGGTTAGACCTGTTATGGACTTGCTACTCTGTTCTTCAATATGATTCTTTTCCTGTATTTGTTCGATGAGAAATGCGAGTCTGTTTTGTCCACTTTCTCCATCCCCCTCTAGAAAAATGAAAAAAAAAAGGTAATGGAATTCCTTCTTATTCCCGTGTTTGATCTCTTCCATCGCGGCCTCGCTCCTTGTCACCTATGTTGAAGAAAGGTTTGGAACCCTGTAGAGAATGAAGAGGGGCCAAAGATCTTCCTCTCAACAGTGCTTCTCGAGGCTCCACTTCGCCTACGCAACGAAGAGAAGTAGTTTACTTGCTTAGCTCGAACATGCCAACAGCATTCCGTTCACTTACACAAGATTCACTCGTTTACTTGTTAGCTAGCACTATTCCACATCTTAGCTTTCAGGGAAGCCCACGGAGCGGTTCTGAAAGAACGTAGTGGTGAACGAAGTTGACTTTGACTTATAGCATTTCTCCTTCTCTTAGCTGAAGGCTATGAGCAAATGCGTTCAATAACAAGGGCCATTGACTCCCTCGCAGGAGAGTGTGGAGAGTTGAGCATTGTCTGTCTAATTAGAATCATGATACCCTAGTTCCTCGTGACATATTAGTTGATAACCGACTGATAAGGATCTACGGGTTATACCATAAGCTATCGAATCTAGTAAACACTCCCAATTTAGATAGACGTTTTCTCTAGGAAGTCATCATCCCATATTCTGAGCTAATGAAATCACAACAAATACTACTTTCATCATCTGATTTATTATAATCTTTTATTCGCTTTATTTAGTCTATTTAGTTAACTGAACCAAAACCCCCAACGCACTTTTATAAAAAACTATACTAGAAAGTAACGATTGATTGGATCACCTCCGTTTCAATTCAGTTTCTCTTTAAGAACGACTCTAGGTCATACTTACCATCTACTAGCCTTTGATTCAGTAGTAATAAGTCACCCTTAGACCCCAACATTTACAAATTTAAAACACCCACCGATAGGCGTTGTGATCACTCGCGTTTGCGACGATCGGACACCCATCAAGTTTTTGGCGCCGCTGCCGGGGAGACTAGCTGTCCGATACAGAAGCCCAACCAATCCTATTTTCTAGTATACCCTTAGGATATAACCTTATAAAAAAACATTTTCTTTATTATCTGTTTTCCTTTAGTGCATGACCTGTTCCCCTAGATCTGCACCGCTTTTTAACTTTCCTGATCCAGAACTTATAATATGCACTATTCGACAAGAAAAGAAGCAATCCGCATTCAGACAAGCAATGGCTGATCGCATCACTCTCGCTGACAACAGTAAGCCCTCTATTGGAGGAAGAGGAGGCCCAATTCTCTACCCAGAAACCCCAGGACAATCATTCGAGCTTAAATACCACATCATCCAACTAATCCAAAACCACTGTCAATTCCATGGATTACCAAGTGATGATCCAAACTCTCACCTCGACAAGTTCATATCTCTTTCAAACTCCTACAAACAAAATGGAGTTAGCCAAGATACAATCCGCTTGTATCTTTTTCCTTATTCGCTCACAGATCATGCACAAACATGGTTTGAAGGTTTAGAAACCGACTCTATTCCTTCATGGACGGTGATGGCGACAAAGTTTCTAACCAAGTACTTTCTGCCCTCTAAACAAACCAAACTCCGAAATGACATCATGAACTTTCACCAAGCTTTTGATGAGTCATTATACACCGAATGGGAACGATTCAAAGGAGCACTGAAGAAATGCCCTAATCACCGACTTGACCAATTCATGAAAAGAACTACACCACCCACGATCTCGAGCTAGGAGCTGTCGTCTTTGCCCTCAAAATCTGGAGACATTACCTCTATGGCACTAAGTGCACAATCTTTACCGACCACAAAAGCCTCCAACACATATTCGATCAGAAGGATCTCAACATGAGACAACGCCGGTGGGTCGAGTTGCTCACCGACTATGATTGTGAAATCAAATACCATCCGGGCAAAGCAAATGTTGTTGCCGATGCCCTCAGTCGAAAAGAACGAATGAAACCACTTCGAGTCCGAGCCCTCAGCATGACTATTCACAATGATCTAAACATTCAGATTCTCACTACTCAACTCGAAGCTCTGAAACCTGATAATATCAAAAACGAAGCCTTGCGAGGCATGGACAAACAATTTGAAATCAAGCCTAACGGGATTAGGTATTTCTCAAACCGAATCTGGTTACCCAGTTTTGGAAACCTACGAGACTTGGTGATGGATGAAGCTCACAAGTCCAAATATTCTATCCATCCTGGATCCGACAAAATGTATCACGGCATCAAGGAATTTTATTGGTGGCCGAATATGAAAGCTGAAATCGCTACATACGTCAGCAAGTGTCTTACTTGCTCGAAAGTCAAAGCTGAATACCAAAAACCTTCTGGTTTACTCCAACAACCCAGCATTCCTGAATGGAAATGGGAACAAATCGCCATGGATTTCATAACCAAACTACCAAAGTCATCGAGCGGTTGCGATACCATTTGGGTGATCGTCGATCGTCTCACAAAATCTGCCCATTTTCTGGCAATCAAGGAAACCGACAAAATGGAACGCCTCACACAAATCTACATCAAAGAGGTTGTTTCTCGACACGGTGTTCCAATCTCAATTATCTCTGATAGGGATAGTCGCTACACATCTCACTTTTGGCAATCACTTCAAAAATCATTGGGTACCCGTCTTGATATGAGTACCGCATACCATCCTCAAACCGACGGCCAAAGTGAACGGACCATTCAAACACCGGAAGACATGCTACGAGCCTGCGTAGTTGATTTCGGTGTAAATTGGGAAAAACATCTACCATTGTGCGAGTTTTCGTACAACAACAGCTATCACACCAGCATTAAGGCTGCACCCTTCGAGGCATTGTACGGTCGTAAGTGCCGATCACCTATCTGTTGGACCGAAGTGGGAGACAGTCAACTCACTGGTCCTGAGATCATTCACGAAACAACTGAAAAGATCTTCGAGATCCAAAACAAACTCAAAGCCGCACGGGACCGTTAGAAAAGTTATGCTGACGTGAGACGCAAACCACTCGAGTTCCAGGTTAGGGATCGAGTGCTACTCAAAATTTCACCTTGGAAAGGTGTTATCCGATTCGGTAAACGCGGGAAATTGAATCCCAGATACATTGGACCATTCGAGATCCTCGAGAGGATAGGTCCAGTGGCATATCGACTGCAACTGCCATTCGAGCTCAGCAGTGTGCATCCCACTTTTCACATTTCAAATTTAAAGAAGTGTCTGTCTGATGAGACACTTATCATTCCACTCGATGAAATTCGTATTGACGACAAGCTTCATTTTGTTGAAGAACCTGCCGAAATCATGGACCGTGAGGTCAAACAACTCAAACAAAGTCGTATTCCCATTGTCAAAGTCAGGTGGAATTCGCGACGTGAGCCGGAATTCACCTGGGAACGGGAGGACCAGATGCGACTCAAGTACCCTCAATTATTTGCTGATGCTACTTCAAGCACAACTTCAAACAAAATTTCGGGACGAAATTCTCCTAACAGGGGGAGAATGTGACACCCGTCAAATTAGGACTAGTAATTAGTGCCTAATCAATTATTAATACATGTAATTAGTTCTGTGTTAGGCTAATTAATGTACCGATATATATATTATTGAATATATACAATTATGCGATTCGATTAAATCGTACAAGTTTCAAATCGAATGTATTTCGGTTCAATTAAATACGGACGTTGGTGAAACAATTTTATTAAATAATATAACATTATTTAATAACACTATCTTTCCCAAAATATTATCTTGATAATAATACTTTGTAATTAATTCGTGTCGTACAAACAACGGTTACGTGATTTAAAATCCGTACAACGAACGAGCAAATCGAGATCCCTAAATTAACGAATCATCTATATAAATGTTTTTCCAAGTATTTAGAAAGAACACTTCAAGTGAAAGTATTGAAATCTAAATCGTTACTTAAAAACGCGTAATAAACGTTTAAACACCAAACCGAACGAGAAAACGAACACCGCACGAAGCACAAATCGAATAAATGAGAAAATGACCAAAATACCCCTGAGTGGGCCCCCTAGGCCGGCCCCCCATGCCCCATGTGACCCCATGTGGTCACCACCCACATAAGCCACTAACACTTCATGCAAGTGTTGAGATAGTGGAATACTACATCACCCTCCACTCATCTCATTTCCATTCAACACTTCAATCTCATTTCTCTCAAAAACACACTCAATTCTCTCTCAAAATCCAGAGAAAACTCAGCCTTTTCTCCACCCTCAAACCACCACAAGACCACCATAAACCACCATAGCACCACCACCATCAAAGTCACTATTCTACAAAGAACACAAACTCAACAACAACTCCTCTTTCTTCTCATCTCATTTTCATCAAAATCTTTGTAAGGAAACTTTATCTTACTTTCATATTGTTTATTTACATGTTATAAAGCTCACTTAACAAGATTATGTCCAAATATAAACTTGAAATACGTTTTTATGAATTTTTCACAAAGAACACACAATCTGTCCAGAAAAATACAGATTACTAAAAATGTCATAACTTGAGTTCTAGGAAGAGTTAGAAGATGAATTTTTTTTAATTCGTATTGAAAAGATCTACAACTTTCATGTTTTACGTTTTTACCAGATCTGAACGTATTTTTCTCTATTTATCGATTTTTAGGACTGACCTGACTAAAATCAGAAACTGGATTATGCATGACAAATTAAATTGTTTCTCTATGATCATGGGATTAAGACTCTTGGAAAAATATATGTTAGACCCCAAACACATAGAAGATCAGTTAGAAAAATTGGTAAGACTTGGTTGGGACCAGAAATATGTTAGACACATGGTGGAATAAACCGACAAAAAGTCGAAATGTGAAATCTTAAATATTTGGAACTTTTATAAGAATCGACACTCTTGGTGAACTTGGACACAAACCGACAATTTAATTAGACTCTATAAACTGATATTTGGGTTGGGTGAAAGTTTCGGGTCAAACCGAGTAAGTTTGACCAAGTCAACAAAAGTGGCTAGTTTTCGAAAAACTTACTATTTTTGGAAAGTGGTAACAAAAATGGGTTTGGTTGACTTAATTAAGTAACTTGGACCAAAAACTAATTTTAGAAAGTTTCCCGAACGAAAACCGACACTTGGATACACTTGGGCTAAAAATAGAAATTTGGCCAGACGCTAGTGTCGCATGACCTGCGACACTAACTGCGACACTACCTGCGACACTACCATAGTGTCGCTAATAGTGTCGCTACTTATTGAAAATTTGTTTGAACATGCGACACTGACCCTAATGTCACATAACCTCACTGCGACACTGACCTTAATGCGACACTGACCCTAGTGTCGCATAAACTCACTGTGATATTGACTTTAGTGTCGCATGACCTGCGACACTCGCATACACTGCGGCACTTACCCTAGTGTCGCATGACTTGCGACACTGACACTAGTGTCGCTACTAGTGTCGCTAAAGACAGAATTTATGGGATTTATTTCTTCAAAGTATTGAACATGGGTAACCACTTATAACCACACATGATACATACTGTAACAATGTATACGATGACACAGAATTAATAATAATGTCTTAAAGAATTATTATTATAAACTTTCACCAACGGGTCGTACACGTTTTTGCTAAACAAAGTTGAACAATCAAACATTTGGACATAACTAATTGTTGGACAACAAACATAGATGGTCTGTTGAGACATCTACTCACTCATATAACATTACGCGTTTTAAACGCCCGACAGGTTACAAGTCTTCGGACATCAATTCACAGCTAATCAATTCAAGTTTATTTTAATAAACACTCAAGGCTCAGGTGAGTCTCATGGCCCCTATTTTACTGCTTTTTCAATCAGGGGTGTGATATTATTGCTCATTTTGTTTTACAAGTAGAACGCAAGTACAATTCAATCAAATACTACATGAGTTGTTTTCAACTAATCAATAAAGCCCTCCATAGCATAGTCTGGTAATACATCTGTAGCGTGAATGTTAGTATATGATATCATATAGGATTGACAATCCTCATCCGGGTTAGCACGCACTAACTGGTCAAACGGACGTATTAGCATTTGGGAAGACGAGTGTGGATTAGGCACTCGTAGGAGGCAACTCAGTTAGGTTTCCTTAATTGGACCTGACACTCAAGTTAAGCTCAGACTATGTGCTCATGGCTGTATAACTTTTATTTTGCTTAATTGCATTTTAAATTCAATTATAAAATCTTGCGGTTCATACAAATATATGTTGATATACAAACCTGTGAGCTCACCAGCGTTTCGCTGACCCATTTTAGCATGTATCACAGGTGACCAGCAGTAGGTTGGACTGCTCAATCAAGATTTATTAGCTCGAGTCAGCATGCAAACAATCAGAGATTTTAGCTGCATTATTATATTTTGTATAGTTTAATTATGTACTTAAATCTCTCAATTTCAAAAGGAGCTAATGTAAACGATACTTTGACGTAAACTTTTATTTTATCAATTTAAATGTAAAACGACGCATGTAGTGGTCGTTCATTATATCTTTTGTGCTGTGTATATTGATTAGTCGCGCCCCGACCCGATTCGCTTCCGCAACCCGAATTTGGGGGTGCGACAAAGTTAACAAATTCTTCTTTCCTACGGATTTCGTATAATAGACATCCATGAGGACATAAACATCCCGATTATCCTTGGAAGACCATTCATGAATACAACCCGAGCAGTAATTGATGTGTATAACCACACGATTGTTTACGCTCGCATGGCGAAAGCATCACTTACAAGATCGACCAACCAGAATGCACTCCGGGACAAGAAGAATGTTATGCTATAACAACAGGCAGAATTACCTATAATGATGAATCAGAGCCCGAAGAAGAATAACCTTTCACCCGATTGTCAGCCTTCATCTCTGACACTGAAACTGACCCAGAAGAGGAAGAGGGGTATCAACCTACAGAGGAAGACGTGGAATCTGAAAAGGAAGAAGAACCTGAAGAAGAGGAAGAACCCACTGAGGAAGAAGAAGAAACTGAAGAGGAAAAAGAAGAAATGGACGAAGAGACCGAAGAAGAAGAAGAAGAAAAATCTGAAGAAATGGAGGAAGATGAAGATCAAATTAGTGCACCCCAAATGGCTGAAGTCAAAAGGATACAATGCTCCGAAGAAAACAATTCATCAGACGAATCTGTTGATTATGAATCCGTCGGTCAATACTTCAGATCCACTCATCTCAAGAGAATGGAAATTATGCTTGACTCTCATCTCGATCCTTCGAAACCATTCACCCGAACCCAACTCTGAGATATAGATACAAATGAAGAAGAGTTCTAGTCCTCAAGCCAACCGGAAATATATGACAAGCTCTTAAAAAGAATCGTTGCATATAAGGCAAGTCAAACGAATGGCTTTGTGGAAGAAAACCTTCAAGATTCAGCCACGGAAGTCAGGACCATTGAAATCGATAGCTCCCAACCTTTTAATAACGCACCCTCAGATGAAGAATTCCACCAATTTCCAGATTCCCGTGATGAAGATTCTGAAGAAGAAATCGAGTATGATGACAACTGTATCGGCGTCACTCTCAATGAACACTCTATTCCCCCTGCTCCAGCAAATTCTCCTATCTCCACAACTAAGATATTGGAAATCCCCCTCTTAGATACCCACCAAGAAATGATTGACTTGATTGATGAGAACGATGATGTTCACATCATCGTAGAAGCTATCAGAGAATCAACCAATGACTACACCACCGCTCAAAGGCACCTGATAAGGGAAATCGAACGAGAATACGATGAATACCTTGCCAATTATGGATCGCAAGAACCTCGCGCTATACGCAGGTATATCCAAGAACTATCAGATTCCCTTCAAGCTCAACTCACAAGAGAAGCTCAACAGCCAGAAAGACCACACTACTCGATGGGAGAAATCGAGTTCTGCAACAACCAGAGGCAAATATACCAAAAAGTATATAGTGCCCTAGCCGGATAAGCTTTCCCCTACTCATCAAGTCAGAAGGCTACACTAGCATCAATGAGAACCCATCTGGAAAGAGCTACTGGAAACCCACCGAATTATGCCGATCTCATAATGGTAGGAGATCTTAGAACCCTTCTAGATCTCATCGAAACAGGAGAACACCTCACAGCTTCAAAAATTTTCAGAATCGTCATTCATTCCACTATTGGTCATCATGTTGAGCTAATAATTGATGAACTAAATGACTCGGTATATGAAGAAGAAGTTCATGAAGTACCAAGATTCATTCCGCACTTGTAGCAAATCAACTTAGCAACATATGTGATGACTCGACAACGCGGAATGTGTACTGAAGAAGATGTAGAGCTTGATGTCTATCACAACGGGTACAATGAAATATTCAGGAAGCTAATCTATGTTTTCAAGGACTTGGATTTTCCCTTCAACCGTGAGCAACATGAACTCATCAGACAAGTATGCCAAGCAACCAAATCATTTAGAGGAGACCCTTTGGCTAGTGACTTTGAAGAAGTGAAAACTCAGTTCATGGCCCTAATCGCTTCAATAGGCTGAAACCACCCCCAGCGTGAGATTGTTCGAACTCACACCTGCACAAGAGTTGACCCTAATGGACCAGTCACACGGTCAGTTAGATACATCAGCTACGGGATGGAAATCTTCGATCGATTAGCCACTGATCACTTCAAAAGCTTCAGGATGGAATCCACCAATCCACCAACCCTAATTTGCTGACATGATAGAGCAATTCCTTCAGTACTTTCCTCCACATTCCAGCTTACCTAGAAGCCATGGTAACAACTCCAGCACCTAGGACGCATCCAACATCATCATCTGAAGAAAAGGACTAAGTCGAGCTCTCAACTTTATAAGAGCGCTTCTCGGGAGGCAACCCGTGTTTTACATTTCTACAAATTTTACTTTCCAAGAAGTGATGAAATCTACGACTATCTTTCACACTTGGATATGCAAAGAATACCTCCTCTTTCAAGGAAGTAGCAGCATCCAACATATCTTATATCCAACGTGTTCACACCTACTAGACCAATCACAAGAAGACTTGATCAAGAGTAAATATACCATATCCATTACGCTTATCACTAAGTGTGGGATTCAAACCCAAGACACACTGCTAAAAGAATACGTCTTAGATGTTTCAATTCTTAAGTGTGGGATTTTACCCCAGTCAGAGCTTAGAATAACATCGAGGACGATGTTCCTTTAAGTGTGTGATAGCAGTAGTTATACTACTGTAAAATGGATAATGGTGTGACACCCGTCAATCTAGGACTAGTAATTAGTGCCCAATCCAGTATAATACATGTAATTAGTTATGTGTTAGGCTAATTAATATATCAATATATATATTGATGAATATATACAAGTATGCGATTTGATTAAATCGTACAAGTTTCAAACCGAATGCAATTCGGTTCAATTAATACGGACGTTGGTGAACAATTTTATTAAATAATATGGCATTATTTAATAACACTTTTTAACCAGAATATTATTTAGATAATAATTCAACACAAATTCGTATCGTACAAACAACATTTACACGATTAAAATAATAAACGCGCGAACAATCGAAACAAGGATAAGTTATATTTTATAACTCAAGTAAAAGTATTCAATGAAATATTTACACAAAGACGTTAATAATTATTCGTATTTTAAAAATAATTATTAAACGTTTAAACAATCGAAAAAATGAATACCGCACGGAGCACGAACACGGGGAACAAAAATTGAGACACACCCACAAGGGATGGGCCCCACTAACCGGCCAAGGGGAGGGGGAAAACCCCCACCACCTCTTTTCCTTCTTCATTTTATCATCCCCCTTTCTCTCTCTTTCTTCTTTTTCTCTCAAAATAACCAAACCATACCACCCCCATTAATTCACCAAATAACACCCTTTAACAACCTCAAATCATTTTGCTCCTTTGAAGAAAAACGACCACCTCGCAACGATCTACGTTTCTATCTTTCCGGATTCCTCTCGCGCGAAGTTGTAAGTTTCCGACAAATCCCGAAACCCTCCGATTTCCATTATTTTCACTTGTTTGTGGGTTATCTAAGCTTATAATGTCCAAATATGAGTTGGGTAAAAGTTTCAAGTCAAACGGAAACCGGAAAACACCTTTTCGGCTCATTTTCCGGTCAACAGCTCATTATGTCGCAGAGGCTCCAGGCCACCAGCGACACAAGCCCTTATGTTGCCAAATCATAGCCTATGTCGCATATAGCGACACAAGCCTCTATGTCGCAATACTTTTAGATGTCTCATATAGCGACACAAAATACTATGTCGCAAAACTTATTCCCGTCGCACATAGCGACACAACACCATATGTCGCTTTAAATTGTGGATGTCACACTTAGCGACACAAGCCCTTATGTCGCAGTCATGATATGCGACACAACAGACTATGTCGCATATAGCTTCACAAAGCCTTATGTCGCACCTAGTGTCGCATAAGACAGAACCTTAAAAACATGGATTTTTACTAAGTGTCAAACTTAAGTAATTTCAAACACTTATACGATACGACTTTTTAAACACATCGGAATACGTTTATGAACATGAACACTCGAAATCATAATAATAATAATAATAATAATGAGATTATTATTACAACCAATCACCAATGGGCCGTACACGTTTTCAAAACATAATCCAATCAACCAAGTCGTAGTAACTTGGACAATTTAAACAACCAAATTGTAGTAATTTGGACAAATTCAATCGACTAAATCGTAATAAATTGGACATTCTAGTTGGACGAACAACTACAAAGGTAGTCTTTTGAGATACCTACTCATGTTTATAACCATTGCGTGTCTTGGACACCCTCAGGTTACAAGTCTTCGGACATCAATTCACAGCTAATCAATTCAAGTTTATTTTGATAAACACTCAAGGCTCAGGTGAGTCTCATAGCCCCTATTTTACGATTTTCATCAGGGGTGTGATTACATTGCTCGTTTTTTTACAATATGAACGCAAGTACAATACAAATCAAATACTACATGAGTTTTTTTCACTAATCATTTCAAAGCCCTCCACAACATAGTTTGGTAATACATCTGTAGCATGAATGTTAGTATATGATATCATATAGGATTGACAATCCTCGTCCGGGTTAGCACGCACTAACTAGTCAAACGGACGTATTAGCATTTGGGAAGACGAGTGTAGATTAGGCACTCATAGGAGGCACCTCAGTTGGGTTTCCTTAATTAGACCTGACACACAAGTTAAGCTTAGACTACGTGCTCATGGCTTTATAGCTTTTATTTTGCTTAATTGCATTTTAAATTCAATTAAATCTTGCGGTTCATACAAATATGTGTTGACATACAAACCTGTGAGCTCACCAGCGTTTCGCTGACCAATTTTACCATGTATCACAGGTACACAGCAGTAGGTTGGCTGCCCAATCAGGAATCATTAGCTCGAGTCAACATTCAAACAATCAGAGATTTAATTGCATTATTATATTTTGTATAAATTAGTTATGTAATGTAAATCTCTCAATTCAAGAACTGAGCTAATGTACACTATATTTTGATGTAAACTTTTGTTTAATCAATGAAATTGTAAAACGACGCATATAGTGGTTGTTCATTATATCTTTGTGCTTGTGATTATTGATTAGTCGCGCCCCGACCCGATTCCCTTCCGCAACCCGGAATTGGGGGTGCGACAGATTGGTATCAGAGCCTAAGGTTATAGTGAACTAGGTTGCATTTAGTGGGCCTAGACTATGACCGTTAGGCAGTATTTCTTATTAAGTATGATTAGGTTCAGTGACTGCATTGTATTGGTTTAATTTATCATAGCCTGATCAACTATGTACAATTAAAAGAATATGATGTGAGATCTAAAAGGAGTCATGACTGAACAGGATACACTAGTTGACTCTGACCATGAGAGAAACCGGAACTCAAACATGTTTGTGTTACACACTTTAGGCTATTATGTGATATATATATATATATATATATATATATATATATATGTATATACATAGATAGGCGTCGCTCTCGCTCAATATCTTAGGATATATTATATATGTATTATATGAATATAGGCCTCATTCTTTCTAACGCTTTGTCTCAGAATGGCAAACACACCGCCCAATTCGTCACGCTCTCATCCGTATGGATCGCGAAACCCAAGGGTAGCTAGGAGGAACACCAGGTTGCCTCGAGCTGACCCATACCCCACTCACTTCACTTTGTCGGACTTAGCCACTAGGCTACACCAAAATGAGCAACGACTTGATACAATGGATATTGAACTCCAAGAAACCAACAAAAATTGGAGATTCACATCACTCGAACGTATGAATCAAGTCTCCGAAGATCATGAAAATACCGTCAACAACATGGACACCCTTGACAATCATCTGGGTGAAACCATCGAAACTATGGAGGTTGTCCACAACCAAGTGATTGGCAACCGAAACAAAATCTTCGTCCTACAATCAAGACTGAATCAGTGTGAGACACCTCTAAAGGAAACCGAGGACGCCCTCCGAATGGTTAGCAGACTTGCAGAATCTGTAGACCATCTCACCACCCTACTACCGCAACTCAATCTACGTCAGGATTAGCTTATGCTAAATCTGTACTTTATCATGCTTTCGTAGGACCTATGTAATTCGAACGGATGTAACAATTCCCGGCACCTTTTGTTAAAAACCTAATCCTGTAACTTTTGGGACACGTAACTCGAAATTGTCTGTAATCGTTTAACAGCGTAATATCAATCAACAATTTCTCTCAACTATCTTACATTGTTAATTTTCACTTTGTGAGGTTGTATCTTACCGCTTTAATATATGTACATCTATCAAATTATCATTCTGGTACAACTTCTCATGTGCCTTTTATTTCTCTCTTAAAGAATCATGCCGCCAAAGAGGAAAAGTTACAGTGATGCCGAACTTGCTGTTGTCGTATCTTGAGCAGTGGCCGATGCCTTGGCTGCTCGGGATTCACCTCGAAACTCTCAACGTAATGACAAAACCCCAGTCAATACCCCTGTTATCAAACTTGCTCTTACAAGGACTTTCTTAGCTGCAAACCGCTCTACTTCAAAGGCACGGAAGGTGCTATTGGTCTAATCAGGTGGATTAAACGTATGGAATCCGTCTTCACCTCTGTAACTGTATGGAGGATAACAAAGTCTTGTTTGCTGCCTACATCTTTCAGGAAGGTGCACTTACGTGGTGGAACACTCACGCAAACTCTGTGGGCATTGAGATAGCAAACCGACTTCCTTGGGCTGAACTGAAGAAAGAGCTTAGAGAAAAATACTGTCCCGAAGAAGAACTACACCGTCTGGAGGAAGAATTCTGGCACTTGACAGTGCAGGGAACTGACATTGCTGGATATACCACCAAATTCCAGCAATTCTCTTTGTTATGTCCGGGTTTGGTTGATCCGGAGGGAAAATGCATCAAAAGGTACATCCGCGGCCTCCCGGAGAATATCCAGGGAATGTCGCCTCATCAAAGCCAACCACCGTCGAAAGTGCAATCCGGTTGGCACATGAACTCATGGCCCTGGTTGTCAACCGTGAGACATCCAACACATCCTCCTCCAACAACAAACGCAAATCGTCTGAACACCACAACAACTAGAACAAGAAATCCAATGCCATCCAAGTTTACAACACAAATTCTGAACCCAAGCATGGATACACTGGGCACAGGCCATACTGCTCCAAGTGTAACTACCATCACGACGGTCCATGCAGTACTCTCTGCAACAACTGTAGGAGGTACGGGTACTTGACCAAAGATTATCGAGCCCCTAAATCAAACAACAACATCTCTCACAACAATGCCAACCAACCCAAATCCTATTTTAGATGTGGGGAAGTGGGACACTTCAGAAATGAATGTCCTAAAAACAAGAACAAGAACAACAACGCAAGGGGAAGCGCGTTCGTACTTAACTCCGGGGATGCCCGTCAGGACCCGAATATGGTCACGGGTATGTTCCTTCTCAACAACTTATCCGCTTCTATTGTGGTTGATACTGGTTCCGATAGAAGCTTTATTTCTGATGAGTTTTTCCCCCTACTTGATATCGCATTTATTGCTCTAGATGTTAAGTACACCGTACAACTTGCAAATGGTAAACTCATAGAAACCGATAGTGTGATACCTAATTGCACCTTAAACCTAGCCGAAGAGACTTTCTCAATCGATCTTATGCCTGTTGAAATTGGAATGGATGAACAACTACAAAGGTAGTCTTTCGAGATACCGTCAAATTAGGACTAGTAATTAGTGCCCAATCAAGTGTAATACATGTAATTAATTCTGTGTTAAGCTAATTAATATATCAATATATATATGGATGAATATATACAAGTATGCGATTTGATTAAATCGTACAAGTTTTAAATCGCATGCAATTCGGTTCAATTAATACGGACATTGGTGAACAATTTTATTAAATAATATGGCATTATTTAATAACACTATTTTATCCAGAATATTATTTAGAAAATATTTCAACTCAAATTCGTATCGTACAAACAAGATTTACGCGATTAAAATAATAAACGCGCGAACAATCGAAACAAGGATAAGTTATATTTTATAACTCAAGTAAAAGTATTTAATGAAATATTTCAATAAAAACATTAATAAATATTCGTATTTTAAAAATAATTATTAAATGTTTAAACAATCGGAAAAACGAACACTGCACGGAGCACGAACACGGAGAACACAAATTGGGACACACCCGCAAGGGGTGGGCCCCACTAACCGGCCAAGGGGAGGGGGAAAACCCCCACCACCTCTTTTCCTTCTTCATTTTATCATCCCCCTTTCTCTCTCTTTCTTCTTTTTCTCCCAAAATAATCAAACCATACCACCCCCATTAATTCACCAAATAACACACTTAAACAACCTCAAATCATTTTTCTCCTTTGAAGAAAAACGACCACCTCGCAACGATCTACGTTTCTATCTTTCCGGATTCCTCTCGCGTGAAGTTGTAAGTTTCCGACAAATCCCGAAACCCTCCGATTTCCATTATTTTCACTTGTTTGTGGGTTATCTAAGCTTATAATGTCCAAATATGGGTTGGGTAAAAGTTTTAAGTCAAACGGAAACCGGAAAACACCTTTTTGGCTCATTTTCCGGTCAACAACTCGTTATGTCGCAGAGGCTCTAGGCCACCACCGACACAAGCCCTGATGTCGCCAAATCATAGCCTATGTCGCATATAGCGACACAAGCCTCTATGTTGCAATACTTTCAGATGTCTCATATAGCGACACAAAACACTATGTCGCAAAACTTATTCCCGTCGCACATAGCGACACAACACCATATGTCGCATTAAATTGCGGATGTCACACTTAGTGACACAAGCCCTTATGTCGCAGTCATGATTTGCGACACAACAGACTATCTCGCATATAGCGACACAAAGCCTTATGTGGCACCTAGTTTCGCATAAGACAAAACCTTGAAAACATGGATTTTTATTAAGTGTCAAACTTAAGTAATTTAAAACACTTATACGATACGACTTTTTAAACACATCGGAATACGTTTATGATCATGAACACTCAAAATCATAATAATAATAATAATGAGATTATTATTACAACCAATCACCAACAGGCCGTACACGTTTTAAAAACACAATCCAATCAACCAAGTCGTAGTAACTTGGACAATTTAAATAACCAAATCGTAGTAATTTGGACAAATTTAATCGACCAAATCGTAGTAATTTGGACATTCTAGTTGGATGAACAACTACAAAGGTAGTCTTTTGTTGGGATGTAAGCTGATTTGATTAAGTATTGAAGTAGTGCTGGCCACTGTTCGCTTTGTTGACTAGCCACTGTTAGAAGAATTGAAGAACTAGCCACTGCTAGTATTGAAGGCTGCCACTGTTGGAAATATGTAGTTGGTTTTTGTATAAAGTTAACCACTGTTAGTTATAATGTATCATAGCCACTGTTGGTGTAAACTTATAAGTCGGTTGAAGTTTGTTAGAGTTATTTATGGGATAGATTCGAATACCATAATAACTAGAGATTGTGTAGGACTCTATGCATTATAAATAGAGATCCTTAGACCTAGATTAGGTTAAGATAGTTTTATGCAGCTTCAAGGTTTTCTGTAACCCTAATACTTAAGTGTATTTGTCTTATATCATTAATAAGATTGAAGCTTTTGATATTAATTGTGTATTACAAATTGTTATAATTCTCGATCTTCTTAATATTATTGAGTGTGATTCTGCAACTTCTCAATAATAATTCAAAACTTATTGAATTGTTTATTAGATTCGTCTAGGTTTAACAAGTGGTATCAGAGCATTGGTTAAGCTTTGAATACAGGAAGATCTAGGATTACTGTTTGATTGATTTTCAAAAAATTTTATTGAATCAATGGCAGCAGAAGGTAATGAAGGAATCCAGGTTACTAAGATTCCCATGCTTAGGCCTGACGACTTTGATCTATGGAAGAACAGGATCAGACAATACATGCTTCTCACAGATTATCAGATGTGGGAAGTTGTTGTTAATGGTCTTCTAGTAACACTTGATAGTGATGGTGTTGCACAAGCAAGACCACCACCAACTTCAGAAGCAGAAAGAAAAGTTAGATCAATAGAGTATAAAGCATTAAGTACTCTATTATTATCTATTCCTAATGAATACCAGAGAAGGTTTGAAGCATATGACAGTACCAAAAAGAACAAAAGATCTCTTTTAAAACAACAATATGAGAACTTTAACTCTGCAAAATCAAAAACTTTGACTCAAACCTTTGACAGGTTTTCAAAGTTAGTAGGAGATCTGAAGAATCATCAAGTGAAAATTGATAAGGATGATTTAAACAGAAAGTTTTTGAGATCATTGAGTGAGGAATGGACAATCTACACAATTGGGTTGAGACAAAGTGCAGATTTGGAGACAAAAGAGCTTGAAGATATCTATAATGATCTTAGGAACTTTGAAACTGATGTGGAAAGCAAGAAGCAGGGTTCTGGAAACAACAATGCTGCTTTTATGTCTATGGCTGGAACTAATGCAGAGCCAAGTCACAAAGTGTAACACCTGGTCAAAAAGTCAACTTTTCGTGCCAAATTTAAACTTTAAATAATGGTATTTTATTATGCGATTATAACAAAGTGTTACAAAAATGTAAGTCGTTCTAATCGAAAACGCATTCTAGTTATCTGAAAATGCGTGAAATTTAGTTATAAAACTTCAACCCAAACATTTTATTTTTATAAAATGTTTCAACTCAAAAATATTTCGAAAGAATATAAATAAATTTTAGAATTTAAAATGTTATTTTAAATTACGATCGGGTACAAAAACACGGGTATTTTATACCGCAATTTGGGGACAAAGTGGGAAAAAAAAACCCCTCCTTTTCCCCTTTGGTCGGCCCAAACCCCCAACCCCCCCCCCCCCCCCCCCCTCTATCCATCTCATTTTCTACTTCATCTCATTCATCTCCATCTCTTTTTCTCTCCATCTCAAAAACCCACTAACAACAACAACCAAAATCAATAACAACAATATCATCATCATCAAAAATTCGGAATCGTCATCATCATCTTCGAAATCATCATCAACAACAGCAACAACAAGCCTCCATCATCATCATCTTCATCCTCTTCATCTTCAAAGTTCATCATCACCATTTTCAAAACCCCAATCTTCAATTCGTAAGGATTTCTTGACTTTTTCTTATGATTTCTTGTTAAAAACACTTAATATATCATGTATTAACATTATAACAACAAGATTCGGCCTAAAAATGGGTTAGATTGCGTTTTTGGGTGAAAACCCGTCGAACAGTTGCAAGTGTCGCCCACAGACCTGCAGTATAGCGTCACTTACCTAAGTGACGCATGTAAGTGATGCCTATAAGTGACGCATCCAAGTGACGCCATTAGTGACGCCTGTAGCGTCACTTACCCAGTGACGCCTATAGCGTCACTTCCCCAGTGACGCCCCTTAGTGACGCCTGTAGCGTCACTTCCCCAGTGATGCCCTTAGTGACGCATGTAGCGTCACTTCCACAGTGACGCCAATCTTAAGTGTCACCTATAGCGACACTTGCCTAGTGTCGCCTAAAACAGAAAATACACATTCTTCACTAAGTGTCGGGACTCAAATTTTACCGCCTAAGATTACTCCGAAATGAAATTTCGGAGCGTTTTCACTAAAGCAATATAGTAGAAATAAAAATTTTCCAAGCTGACCTGGCAGCTCGACCCCAGCTAGGGGCTCTGCCCCTTGGACCCCGCCAGGGGTTGCCACCCCTTGGACCCCGCTATCAGGGGCGCTGCCCCCGAAACCCCGTACACAGTTTCCAAACCTGAACGACAAATGAATAATTACCCAACTCGCTTAGACAAACTGATTTGTCTCATACTCATATGACCTCACGTGTTTAGGACACTAGGAGGTTACCGTTCAGAAGACACACGTATCGTAGGATCGCTAACAACTCACAGGTGAGTTTCATAGCCCCACTCTTTCAAACGTTTTACTGCTTTCGGGGTGAAACACATGCTCAATTTACTGTTTTCGAATTACATTACTGAACTTTTATAATTCACAATTATCTTTATTACTGCCATGTAATACGAAATGTGTAATACTTAGGAATTACACCCACCGGACTGTCTTGAAATAGTGTCAATACTAAATAGGTTACAACCGTACACTGTTGGATTATGAGAAAACAATCACCACCTCATAACTTGACTAAGTTACCTTTATACATTAACCATATTGTCGCGGGACAATACAATCAAACACACTAGAACTGGTTAGTTCTAACCTCACTGGACAACAACTAGACTTCAACAGGGTTAGTCTTCCTTTAGGAACTAAGACTGCCTATACAACTTGTGATCATCAGAACGGGAAGTGTACTTAAGTGAACCTTTCCCCGAGACCTCAAATATACTTGCTAGGTTGAGGCTAGGAGTATACACTAGCGATGTACGTTAGTATAGGATCTTTATACTAATACAAACCAACTAGGTGATGAGTATTCATACCTAGGTTCAATGTGCTACTTAATATCTAAGTATTGTACATACATATTTAGATACAGAAAATTACGTCATGCGTGGCATGATACACTACTACTTGTGTTGGTAGATCTGACTTATATATGTGTATATATATATATACTCGTACACTATATCAAGCACTTGGTGCTTCTTACAAATTACATATGCATATTGGCATACATACATACAAACACAACTACTCAAGTCAGGCGCGTCGTAGTATGGCCGGCTCTCATATACTTAGTCAGGACTGTCGTAGTACAGCTGGCTCTACAATTCACTAGTCGGGCTTGTCGTAGTACAGCCGGCTCAATTACATACTTTGCTTGCGAGCAATGCGGACGATGTTCCAGAAGGGACACACAACGATGCCACGGTAAAGTGGGCACAAAACGATGCCACGGTATTGCAGTGGGCACAAGGACGTATTCGCGGTAAAGCGATACACTCATGGATGGGCGGGCATATGCTCGTGATCCACAACATTTAACGGGTCGGTGGAGTTTCCATGCGAGGCCGTTAGCTCAATCATGTCCGGGTTAGTTTATGCTAACTGGTCAAACGGACACACAAACTGTTTTCAATCAAGTCCGGGTTAGCTCATGCTAACTGGTCAAACGGACATGCTAAACATTCAAACATAGTTCTGCGGGTACTACAATTAACTGTTGCTAGATGCAACACACAATAAATACTCGATCATAGTTCTGTGTAACTACAATTATTTGCTATTATATGACATGGTCATACCATTAATCTATAGCTATTAGGCATGTACTGCCTCACGTTATGGAATTCACTATTACCTGATAGATACCCAGGCATGGATTGCCACGTTTCATTATTCACTTAGGTGCATAACCGAACCGATTTAGGTATGAGATACCTTGTAGGATGTTTACACATTGGTGTTACAACTTTAACACAATACATTTCAGAATCGCAGATTCTGAACTACTTTTCAAACATAAAAGGTTTATACTTTATGTTTTAACTAAAAATCCTATGAACTCACCAGCTTTATAGCTGACCTGTTTTAGCATGTGTTCTCAGGTGCCCAGCAGGATTAGGACTGCTACAAGATAAACTAGCTCGAGTCACATATTTTCAAACAACGGGGACCACTCTACATTTACTTTTGTATTTTCAAATTATGTAAATTTGAAACTTCTATTAAACTCGCAATGTTGTAAACGTTCTATTTTGGAAAAATGTATAATTGTTTTCAAACGTCTCATTTAGAGTCGTTCATTATGTATCTTATGCTGTGATATTTGATTTGGTAACACCCGACCGCTTCCGCAACCCGAAATTTGAGGGTGTTACACAAAGGCTCTACTTATGTTGCAGGAGGATATGGATCATCATCAAACTGCTCGAATGATCAGATATTGGAATCTTTCTTTGCTAGTAACGTGAACTCTTCACTTACTAACGAAGACTTAGAACAATTTGATGGAGATGATCTTGAAGAGATGGATATTAAATTGCAAATTGCTTTAATCACTCAGAGGGCAAAACGATTTATGCAGAGAACTGGGAGGAACAACTTTGCATATAAAAGGAATGATGCTAGTTGGTTTGATAAGAGTAAGATTGAATGCTTCAACGGTCATAAGCTGGGACACTTTGCAAGGGAATGCAGAAGTCCAAAGAATGAACAGAATAGTAGTGGTAATGGACAAAGAACTGGAAGCAATGTGGTTCAAACAAAGAATGTACCAATTCAGAGTGCTTCATCAAATGCTTTTGTTTCTGTGGATGGATGTGGATGGGACTGGAGTGATCAAGAAGAGCATGAAGTAAAGAATCAGTGCTTCATGGCCATTGTTGAGTCTGACAAGAAGTCAGAAATTCCTTATGAGGTACAAATTAAATTATGTTCTGCTGTATGTAAACAAACTGTTAAACATTATAGAGATCATAATATGAAAGTGTGTGATGAATTAAGGCAATGGGAAATAAAAAATAAACACACCACTCCAGCTATTGAAAATCTTGAAAAGCAAATCAAAGCACATGAGATTAATGCGACTCAGTTTAAATATGACATTAATTATGCTAAATGGGAAAAAGGTGTGTTGAATGAAAAGGTAGAATTGTTAACTAAGAAACTATCTGAGGTCACATGTGAGAGAGATAGTATTAAGTTATTAGTAGAAAACCTACAATATGCCTCACAAAATGTACAAAAGTGTATCAACTCTCAAATACATGATAAGCTTAAGACTGGATTGGGATATAATAATGTTCCTCCACCTTATAACAACGATTACTTTCCTTCTAAAACTGATTTAGATTTAAATAAGTTAAAAGAAGGAATGGTAGATGATGTTAAAAAGGTTGATCCAATTGAAAGCTTGAAGTGTAATAAAGAGTTTGATAAAGTTGAAATAAGAGAGTGGTGTGAGGAAGATGATCAGAGTGATAGTACATCTGAATGTTTTGAATCATCTAATTCATCATGTGAAGGTAGAGAAAAAGTTACTGGTCTAGTTTCTAAACTAAATGTTGATAAACTAGAAGAGGGTAAAAGGATGTTTCAAGAAAAGGCCAAACAACAGATAGAACAAGTGATCAATACTAATAAGTCTAGAAAGGGTCTAGGATTTGTTAGTAAAACAGTTAAGAAGGAGTCAAAATCAGTAAAAATTTTGAATGATAACTGTATTAACTGTGATTGCAAAACAAGACTTTCTTCACCAAAATTTATTAATAAAACTGCACCAAGAGGCAATCAAAGAAACTGGAACCAAATGGTTTCACAAAGATTGGGGCAGAATTTTTAATTGGTAACAGAAAAATCTTGTTATATCTGTGGAAAAACCAATCATCTTCTACATGATTGTTATCACAATCCTAAGAATTTCACTAGGGTTGTGAAACCATTATGGACAGCAGCAAACATGATTAATAAACAAAATTTTAAATCAAAAGTTAATCATATTGCCACTGTCAAGAGGATGAAGAATACGGCTAACAGGTATATTCATGTGATAATCATTGTGTTTCTTGCCTAAAGGGAAAGCAACACAAAACTTCTTTTAAGTCCAAAACTGTGAATACCAACTGCACACCTTTACACTTATTGCATATGGACTTATTTGGACCAACCAATATAAGTAGTATGGGGAAAAGGTCTTAGTGCCTTGTCATTATTGATGATTACACCAGATTTACATGGGTTTTCTTTCTTAGAACAAAAGATGAGACATGTGAAATACTTAGATCATTTATAACTAAGATGGAAAATCAACTGGATAAAAAGGTTAAAATCATCAGGAGTGATAATGGAACAGAGTTTAAAAATCATGAGATGTTTAAATTTTGTGAAGTTAAAGGTATTAAGAGAGAGTTTAGTGCACCTAGAACTCCTCAACAAAATGGAGTAGCAGAAAGAAGGAATAGGACACTAACTGAGGCTGCTAGAACTATGTTATCTGATGCAAAATTGCCTATGTCCTTCTGGGCAGAGGCAGTTAGCACAGCTTGCTATGTTCAGAATAGGGTACTAGTTGTTAAGCCTCATAACAAAACACCATATGAACTGCTATTTAAGAACAAACCATTGGTTAGTTTCTTAAAATCTTTTAGATGTCCTTGTACCATTTTAAATACCAAAGATCACTTAGGAAAGTTTGAAAGCAAGGTAGATGAGGGTATCTTTGTTGGTTATTCCATTCAAAGTAAGGCTTATAGGGTATTCAATCAAAGGACCAGGGTGATAGAAGAAACAACGAACATCACTTTTAATGAAAATATCACTAATCCAGATAGAAAAGGTCCAAAGTCTTTGTTTGATATTGATGCACTTAATTCTGCTTTTAGATATACAACTGTAGACTCTAGTGCAGGTACAAGTGTAGGTACAAATGCAGGAACAAGTGATGAATGTGGTACATCTGAATAAGGAATGCCATCTGGAAAGAAGAAAGATTCATTGGAATACATTTTATTTCCAATATGGTCTCCTGATCCCCCAGAAGTGTTTGAAACTGATCAGTCAAAGTCAACACAGAGAGTAGAGTCAGAAGAATCAGATGAACCATTCATTAAGCTTGTTGAATCTGACAGACAAAGCATGGAAGATAGTGAAGAAGAAAGTGAGATGAGTCCAGCACAACAACTTTCAAAGAATGTGGAAGGTTTTTCTGAGAATACTAGACAACAACTTGATAAGGAGAAGGAGAAGATAGATTATCTGAATTATATGAGTTCTACTCCTTTGTCAAAAAGGATTTTAAGAGAGGCATCAAGTGAAAGGTCTGGACAAGATGGTAATTATACCAATTTGGAAACTGAGATACATGAAACACCTACATCCAAATACACTGTTCATAGAGATCACCCTCTTGAACAAGTAATTGGTGATGTTGGTTCTACTGTGCAAACTAGATAGCAGACCAAGGTCAATGAAGATGAAACACCCCGAAATTTTGAAACATTTTTTTTTTTACATATGTTTACACATCCTAATATATGTTTAGAACCTTAAAAGTCAATTGTTCAAAATGCTGAAGGAGTACCCCCTGGGTACTCTTAGTACCCCCTGGGTACTACTTTAGTACCCATCGGGTACTCTTAGTACCCACCAGGTACTCAACTCTGAAATGCTTCTGGTACCATTTGAAACTGAGTACCCACTGGGTACTTAACCTACCCGCCGGGTACTTCATCAGATGCTCAGATCTGCATATTTTTGACCCAAAATACCAATTTTGAATGCGCATAACTTCTAAACGGTAAGGACTTAGACTCTGAAAATTTACGAGCACCTTCATTTGACCACAAAGAAACTTTCCCTTTTTGCACTTTTCCAAAATTCACAACTACACGGGATTTTGACGTATGACTCTTTTTGACCCAAAAACGACCATTTTGTGAGCATACCAAGTCTTAAACCATGAAGGCTAAGATATTGTGCTTTTAACCACACCTCATATACATCAAAACAAAGTGGTGACACTTCACCACACCCTTAACCCTTCTCTAACCCGGTTTAGTCCGTAAGTGCATTTAATGACCCATATTGACCCTTTTTGACCCGCTGACCCACAAAGACTATTTTGACCCATTGACTAGCCAATCACAACCCATAATCGACTAATGGAAGGTTTGACTACATGTCAACACTCCATAACCAATGAAAACACACTTTAACTATTTTTAACTATCCTTTCATTTCATAAACACCAAACATATTCAACCATTAACTTTAAAACTTGAAAACCATAATTTACATCATGTACAATCGTTGTTGACTTTCAAAGTCAACCTATTTAAAAAATGCTTAAGTCATGGCTCACCATGACTTACTTTTTAAAACATGTCTTGAAGGGCGATTTACACAAGTCTTATCCAAACGACATAAAAGAGAAACTTGACATACACTATCATCAAGCAATCCACGCTAATTCTCTTTAACCGCTTTCCCCTTCCCTTGTCCACTTCCACCTAAAACATGAAACACTTAAACAATAAGCACTCTTGCTTAGTGAGCATATAAGCACTTAACCAAATAATACATAACATGGCTACATAAACACTATGCTAGTAAAACTAGCAACTCTGTATCATAAACTTCATAAGCTTCATATCACTAACTCATGATTGTACCCACCTCTAGCTCGGAAGCTATCCGGTAACATGTACAATCATAATTCATATCACTATAATCATATACAAGTAATACACTTAATCTTCACTTGATTGTACCCACCTCTAGCTCGGAAGCTATCCGGTAACATGTACAATCAATTCATGTCTTAACACTTCACAAATAACAATTTAAACAATTAAAACACAATTAACTTCACATGGTTGTATGATCCTCTTACTCAGGAGTAATCCGGAAACACACACAACCATATACTTGATTAAATCCTTATATTACTCACCTTAGCTTTTGATTGAAGATTCACAATACAATACCAATGGTAACACTTCCAACTTCTTATCACCTATACACATATCACATAGCAACATATTTAAATTCAAGGAAATCATGACTCTAAACTAATAACCACTCTTAAGCCATCCCCTTTAACCTAATCAACTTGTTAATACTTTCACTTAAATCATGTTCTATCATAGTTTCATACCCTTATTGCATCATAGATCATACTTTTAATTGACTAACACTAATTCATACATATTTAACCAAAACCCCATATTTACTCAAGAACACCTATATCCAATCAATCATATTCATCACTTTTGAGTTGTAATTTAACCATTAACTAGCTCAATAACACTAATAACAACAATTTTAGCAATTATGAACCCCAATTTTTTATTTATTTCACTAATTGACCAAAACCCCATAGAAACCCCTAAAAACTAGGTTAAGAATCTTAGAAGAATCAACTTACATAAGATTAGGGATAGAAAGAAGATGATTACTTGAAGTTCTTAAGGCTTGATTCAAGGTTTAATTGATAATTTGAAGGTGATGGTTGTGGTTCTGCGATTTCTCTAAGTCTCCAGGAAGTGATTTGGAATATTTGGGAATGAAATGGAACCCTCCAGGCATAACACGTATCTATCTGTGTTTTATTTTAAATCCCATTATTTTTACAGTCTGGAACTGGTAATTCATTTACGTTTTTCGCTATATCTCCTTAGTTACACAATATTACTTCATAATAAAATTATATTCACGTACGAAAAATTAATTTCCTGAAATCTGGGACGTTACAACTCTCCCCCACTTAAACTGTTCGTGTCCTCACGAACACTTCTAGACACACACTAGTATCATAATCAATCTTAAGAATACTTAAGCACACTTCACAACATGAATGCTAGAGGTTCAACGGCGTCAGAGTCAAAATGTATGCAGGTGTAAAGTTAAAATATGGGTACCTGACGTCACATCAGATGACTCTTTCACCTCTCCAGTAGTTATCTGGTAAGCACGGGTCTTAGGCCTCGGAATAGTCATTGCTACTTTTTCCTCCATTCTCTTACGCTTATATCTAGCTTTGTCCGGACAGTCAGCCTGAAGATGATCCTCCTTAAAACAATAATAACACAAACGAAGAGGGCTTGGGCAATTCGATGCCATATGCCCCGGTCTCCCACACTTAAAACATTTGCACTCCCCTGTATGCTTTCTACCACATTTCTCACAAGGCGGTATCTCTTTTGGTTGGATTTGGGAACTAACTTGTTGTAATGGTTGTGGTTATGGTACTATCTCCTCATAACGTGCTTTCTTAGATACAGAAAATGGTGAAGTGATGTGTTCTACTTTTCTCTTATTCACTGTTTCAGCAACTCTAGCTTGTAAATCCTTCTCACGTACTAATGCTCTATTCAAGATCTTAGCAATGGTATTATAAACAAGTGGATCAATGGATTCACGAATCTCAAGGTTAAGATGAGATAGAAATGGTCGGTCAACTACTTAGGATTTGAGGTATACTCAGGACAGAACCTAGCTTTCTCATGAAATGCCTTAGAATACTCGGCAACTGACTTACTTCCATGCTCAATCACTAAAAACTCTCCCTTTAACTTCTCTAACTCTACAGGTGGTGAAAATTCCTCTCTAAATATCTCTTTAAACTTATCCCAGGTAAACTTTGAAGCTACCTCAAAACCATACATTTCTAACTGTGAATTCCACCACTCATGAGCGTCTGCCTTAAGTTGATGGGCTGCAAATATCACTTTTGACTCATCTAGACACTTACACAACAAAAACGTCTCCTCAAGTTCACTAATCCAACGATTACTAATAACTGGGTTTAACTCTCCACGAAATTCAGGCGGGTTACACGTGGCAAAACTCTTATACTCAAACTTCTCTTTCTCTTTATTCGTCTCTATATGGGTTGAGGAAGTACCAATATTTCATAAGGGAGCCACATACTGTCTCTCAAACTCATTAAATCTCTCAGTCATAATGTTCTCCACTCTAGTAATCAACGTTGGGGTAAAAGCTTCTAAAGACTGCCCAATTATCCTTTTTATAATTACTTCCTCCTCGTGAGCTAAATGTCGGTCTCCTACATCCTCCTCACGCGGGGGAGAACGTTCACTGGTGTTCTTAGTCGCATCCATCTAACATAAAATCACCAATTCAGTTAATACAATAAATCTCCATATAACATAGACAACAATTTAAGCTTCATACATAGATTATCATAACAATTCTTCCTCTAATCTGCATTATGTTCAAATGTTATGAATCGCCCATGTGCAATAGTATAATATTAACTTCGTTGGCCAGACGAAATCATATTAGACTTACCACACACTTCTATTCATTACCCTTAAACATAATCAGTCATTATAAAACATATCTGATAATCATACTCATAACAACATCATAAGAAAACTACTGTAAGCATAATCATGCATTCATAATAGTTTAAGACTACGCAATCCTACAGTGGATTACATAATTCTCTTAAACTATCGCTCTGATACCAACTTGAAACACCCTGAAATTTTGAAACAATTTTTTTTTACATATGTTTACACATCCTAATATATGTTTAGAACCTTAAAAGTCAATTGTTCAAAATGCTGAAGGAGTACCCCCTGGGTACTCTTAGTACCCCCTGGGTACTACTTTAGTACCCACCGGGTACTCTTAGTACCCACCGGGTACTCAACTCTGAAATGCTTCTGGTACCATTTGAAACTGAGTACCCACCAGGTACTTAACCTACCCGCCGGGTACCTCATCAGATGCTCAGATCTGCATATTTTTGACCCAAAATACCAATTTTGAATGCGCATAACTTCTAAACGGTAAGGACTTAGACTCTAAAAATTTACGAGCACCTTCATTTGACCACAAAGAAACTTTCCCTTTTTGCACTTTTCCAAAATTCACAACTACACGGGATTTTGACGTATGACTCTTTTTGACCCAAAAACGACCATTTTGTGAGCATACCAAGTCTTAAACCATGAAGGCTAAGATATTGTGCTTTTAACCACACCTCATATACATCAAAACAAAGTGGTGACACTTCACCACACCCTTAAACCTTCTCTAACTCGGTTTAGTCCTTAAGTGCATTTAATGACCCATATTGACCCTTTTTGACCCGCTGACCCACAAAGACTGTTTTGACCCATTGACTAGCCAATCACAACCCATAATCGACTAATGGAAGGTTTGACTACATGTCAACACTCCATAACCAATGAAAACACACTTTAACTATTTTTAACTATCCTTTCATTTCATAAACACCAAACATATTCAACCATTAACTTTAAAACTTGAAAACCATAATTTACATCATGTACAATCATTGTTGACTTTCAAAGTCAACCTATTTAAAAAATGCTTAAGTCATGGCTCACCATGACTTACTTTTTAAAACATGTCTTGAAGGGCGATTTACACAAGTCTTATCCAAACGACATAAAAGAGAAACTTGACATACACTATCATCAAGCAATCCACGCTAATTCTCTTTAACCGCTTTCCCCTTCCCTTGTCCACTTCCACCTAAAACATGAAACACTTAAACAATAAGCACTCTTGCTTAGTGAGCATATAAGCACTTAACCAAATAATACATAACATGGCTACATAAACACTATGCTAGTAAAACTAGCAACTCTGTATCATAAACTTCATAAGCTTCATATCACTAACTCATGATTGTACCCACCTCTAGCTCGGAAGCTATCCGGTAACATGTACAATCATAATTCATATCACTATAATCATATACAAGTAATACACTTAATCTTCACTTGATTGTACCCACCTCTAGCTCGGAAGCTATCCGGTAACATGTACAATCAATTCATGTCTTAACACTTCACAAATAACAATTTAAACAATTAAAACACAATTAACTTCACATGGTTGTATGATCCTCTTACTCAGGAGTAATCCGGAAACACACACAACCATATACTTGATTAAATCCTTATATTACTCACCTTAGCTTTTGATTGAAGATTCACAATACAATACCAATGGTAACACTTCCAACTTCTTATCACCTATACACATATCACATAGCAACATATTTAAATTCAAGGAAATCATGACTCTAAACTAATAACCACTCTTAAGCCATCCCCTTTAACCTAATTAACTTGTTAATACTTTCACTTAAATCATGTTCTATCATAGTTTCATACCCTTATTGCATCATAGATCATACTTTTAATTGACTAACACTAATTCATACATATTTAACCAAAACCCCATATTTACTCAAGAACACCTATATCCAATCAATCATATTCATCACTTTTGAGTTGTAATTTAACCATTAACTAGCTCAATAACACTAATAACAACAATTTTAGCAATTATGTACCCCAATTTTTTATTTATTTCACTAATTGACCAAAACCCCATAGAAACCCCTAAAAACTAGGTTAAGAATCTTAGAAGAATCAACTTACAGAAGATTAGGGATAGAAAGAAGATGATTACTTGAAGTTCTTAAGGCTTGATTCAAGGTTTAATTGATGATTTGAAGGTGATGGTTGTGGTTCTGCGATTTCTCTAAGTCTCCAGGAAGTGATTTGGAATATTTGGGAATGAAATGGAACCCTCCAGGCATAACACGTATCTATCTGTGTTTTATTTTAAATCCCATTATTTTTACAGTCTGGAACTGGTAATTCATTTACGTTTTTCGCTATATCTCCTTAGTTACACAATATTACTTCATAATAAAATTATATTCACGTACGAAAAATTAATTTCCTGAAATCTGGGACGTTACAACTCTCCCCCACTTAAACTGTTCGTGTCCTCACGAACACTTCTAGACACACACTAGTATCATAATCAATCTTAAGAATACTTAAGCACACTTCACAACATGAATGCTAGAGGTTCAACGGCGTCAGAGTCAAAATGTATGCAGGTGTAAAGTTAAAATATGGGTACCTGACGTCACATCAGATGACTCTTTCACCTCTCCAGTAGTTATCTGGTAAGCACGGGTCTTAGGCCTCGGAATAGTCATTGCTACTTTTTCCTCCATTCTCTTACGCTTATATCTAGCTTTGTCCGGACAGTCAGCCTGAAGATGATCCTCCTTAAAACAATAATAACACAAATGAAGAGGGCTTGGGCAATTCGATGCCATATGCCCCGGTCTCCCACACTTAAAACATTTGCACTCCCCTGTATGCTTTCTACCACATTTCTCACAAGGCGGTATCTCTTTTGGTTGGATTTGGGAACTAACTTGTTGTAATGGTTGTGGTTATGGTACTATCTCCTCATAACGTGCTTTCTTAGATACAGAAAATGGTGAAGTGATGTGTTCTACTTTTCTCTTATTCACTGTTTCAGCAACTCTAGCTTGTAAATCCTTCTCACGTACTAATGCTCTATTCAAGATCTTAGCAATGGTATTATAAACAAGTGGATCAATGGATTCACGAATCTCAAGGTTAAGATGAGATAGAAATGGTCGGTCAACTACTTAGGATTTGAGGTATACTCAGGACAGAACCTAGCTTTCTCATGAAATGCCTTAGAATACTCGGCAACTGACTTACTTCCATGCTCAATCACTAAAAACTCTCCCTTTAACTTCTCTAACTCTACAGGTGGTGAAAATTCCTCTCTAAATATCTCTTTAAACTTATCCCAGGTAAACTTTGAAGCTACCTCAAAACCATACATTTCTAACTGTGAATTCCACCACTCATGAGCGTCTGCCTTAAGTTGATGGGCTGCAAATATCACTTTTGACTCATCTAGACACTTACACAACAAAAACGTCTCCTCAAGTTCACTAATCCAACGATTACTAATAACTGGGTTTAACTCTCCACGAAATTCAGGCGGGTTACACGTGGCAAAACTCTTATACTCAAACTTCTCTTTCTCTTTATTCGTCTCTATATGGGTTGAGGAAGTACCAATATTTCGTAAGGGAGCCACATACTGTCTCTCAAACTCATTAAATCTCTCAGTCATAATGTTCTCCACTCTAGTAATCAACGTTGGGGTAAAAGCTTCTAAAGACTGCCCAATTATCCTTTTTATAATTACTTCCTCCTCGTGAGCTAAATGTCGGTCTCCTACATCCTCCTCACGCGGGGGAGAACGTTCACTGGTGTTCTTAGTCGCATCCATCTAACATAAAATCACCAATTCAGTTAATACAATAAATCTCCATATAACATAGACAACAATTTAAGCTTCATACATAGATTATCATAACAATTCTTCCTCTAATCTGCATTATGTTCAAATGTTATGAATCGCCCATGTGCAATAGTATAATATTAACTTCGTTGGCCAGACGAAATCATATTAGACTTACCACACACTTCTATTCATTACCCTTAAACATAATCAGTCATTATAAAACATATCTGATAATCATACTCATAACAACATCATAAGAAAACTACTGTAAGCATAATCATGCATTCATAATAGTTTAAGACTACGCAATCCTACAGTGGATTACATAATTCTCTTAAACTATCGCTCTGATACCAACTTGAAACACCCTGAAATTTTGAAACAATTTTTTTTTACATATGTTTACACATCCTAATATATGTTTAGAACCTTAAAAGTCAATTGTTCAAAATGCTGAAGGAGTACCCCCTGGGTACTCTTAGTACCCCCTGGGTACTACTTTAGTACCCACCGGGTACTCTTAGTACCCACCGGGTACTCAACTCTGAAATGCTTCTGGTACCATTTGAAACTGAGTACCCACCAGGTACTTAACCTACCCGCCGGGTACCTCATCAGATGCTCAGATCTGCATATTTTTGACCCAAAATACCAATTTTGAATGCGCATAACTTCTAAACGGTAAGGACTTAGACTCTAAAAATTTACGAGCACCTTCATTTGACCACAAAGAAACTTTCCCTTTTTGCACTTTTCCAAAATTCACAACTACACGGGATTTTGACGTATGACTCTTTTTGACCCAAAAACGACCATTTTGTGAGCATACCAAGTCTTAAACCATGAAGGCTAAGATATTGTGCTTTTAACCACACCTCATATACATCAAAACAAAGTGGTGACACTTCACCACACCCTTAAACCTTCTCTAACTCGGTTTAGTCCTTAAGTGCATTTAATGACCCATATTGACCCTTTTTGACCCGCTGACCCACAAAGACTGTTTTGACCCATTGACTAGCCAATCACAACCCATAATCGACTAATGGAAGGTTTGACTACATGTCAACACTCCATAACCAATGAAAACACACTTTAACTATTTTTAACTATCCTTTCATTTCATAAACACCAAACATATTCAACCATTAACTTTAAAACTTGAAAACCATAATTTACATCATGTACAATCGTTGTTGACTTTCAAAGTCAACCTATTTAAAAAATGCTTAAGTCATGGCTCACCATGACTTACTTTTTAAAACATGTCTTGAAGGGCGATTTACACAAGTCTTATCCAAACGACATAAAAGAGAAACTTGACATACACTATCATCAAGCAATCCACGCTAATTCTCTTTAACCGCTTTCCCCTTCCCTTGTCCACTTCCACCTAAAACATGAAACACTTAAACAATAAGCACTCTTGCTTAGTGAGCATATAAGCACTTAACCAAATAATACATAACATGGCTACATAAACACTATGCTAGTAAAACTAGCAACTCTGTATCATAAACTTCATAAGCTTCATATCACTAACTCATGATTGTACCCACCTCTAGCTCGGAAGCTATCCGGTAACATGTACAATCATAATTCATATCACTATAATCATATACAAGTAATACACTTAATCTTCACTTGATTGTACCCACCTCTAGCTCGGAAGCTATCCGGTAACATGTACAATCAATTCATGTCTTAACACTTCACAAATAACAATTTAAACAATTAAAACACAATTAACTTCACATGGTTGTATGATCCTCTTACTCAGGAGTAATCCGGAAACACACACAACCATATACTTGATTAAATCCTTATATTACTCACCTTAGCTTTTGATTGAAGATTCACAATACAATACCAATGGTAACACTTCCAACTTCTTATCACCTATACACATATCACATAGCAACATATTTAAATTCAAGGAAATCATGACTCTAAACTAATAACCACTCTTAAGCCATCCCCTTTAACCTAATTAACTTGTTAATACTTTCACTTAAATCATGTTCTATCATAGTTTCATACCCTTATTGCATCATAGATCATACTTTTAATTGACTAACACTAATTCATACATATTTAACCAAAACCCCATATTTACTCAAGAACACCTATATCCAATCAATCATATTCATCACTTTTGAGTTGTAATTTAACCATTAACTAGCTCAATAACACTAATAACAACAATTTTAGCAATTATGTACCCCAATTTTTTATTTATTTCACTAATTGACCAAAACCCCATAGAAACCCCTAAAAACTAGGTTAAGAATCTTAGAAGAATCAACTTACAGAAGATTAGGGATAGAAAGAAGATGATTACTTGAAGTTCTTAAGGCTTGATTCAAGGTTTAATTGATGATTTGAAGGTGATGGTTGTGGTTCTGCGATTTCTCTAAGTCTCCAGGAAGTGATTTGGAATATTTGGGAATGAAATGGAACCCTCCAGGCATAACACGTATCTATCTGTGTTTTATTTTAAATCCCATTATTTTTACAGTCTGGAACTGGTAATTCATTTACGTTTTTCGCTATATCTCCTTAGTTACACAATATTACTTCATAATAAAATTATATTCACGTACGAAAAATTAATTTCCTGAAATCTGGGACGTTACAACTCTCCCCCACTTAAACTGTTCGTGTCCTCACGAACACTTCTAGACACACACTAGTATCATAATCAATCTTAAGAATACTTAAGCACACTTCACAACATGAATGCTAGAGGTTCAACGGCGTCAGAGTCAAAATGTATGCAGGTGTAAAGTTAAAATATGGGTACCTGACGTCACATCAGATGACTCTTTCACCTCTCCAGTAGTTATCTGGTAAGCACGGGTCTTAGGCCTCGGAATAGTCATTGCTACTTTTTCCTCCATTCTCTTACGCTTATATCTAGCTTTGTCCGGACAGTCAGCCTGAAGATGATCCTCCTTAAAACAATAATAACACAAATGAAGAGGGCTTGGGCAATTCGATGCCATATGCCCCGGTCTCCCACACTTAAAACATTTGCACTCCCCTGTATGCTTTCTACCACATTTCTCACAAGGCGGTATCTCTTTTGGTTGGATTTGGGAACTAACTTGTTGTAATGGTTGTGGTTATGGTACTATCTCCTCATAACGTGCTTTCTTAGATACAGAAAATGGTGAAGTGATGTGTTCTACTTTTCTCTTATTCACTGTTTCAGCAACTCTAGCTTGTAAATCCTTCTCACGTACTAATGCTCTATTCAAGATCTTAGCAATGGTATTATAAACAAGTGGATCAATGGATTCACGAATCTCAAGGTTAAGATGAGATAGAAATGGTCGGTCAACTACTTAGGATTTGAGGTATACTCAGGACAGAACCTAGCTTTCTCATGAAATGCCTTAGAATACTCGGCAACTGACTTACTTCCATGCTCAATCACTAAAAACTCTCCCTTTAACTTCTCTAACTCTACAGGTGGTGAAAATTCCTCTCTAAATATCTCTTTAAACTTATCCCAGGTAAACTTTGAAGCTACCTCAAAACCATACATTTCTAACTGTGAATTCCACCACTCATGAGCGTCTGCCTTAAGTTGATGGGCTGCAAATATCACTTTTGACTCATCTAGACACTTACACAACAAAAACGTCTCCTCAAGTTCACTAATCCAACGATTACTAATAACTGGGTTTAACTCTCCACGAAATTCAGGCGGGTTACACGTGGCAAAACTCTTATACTCAAACTTCTCTTTCTCTTTATTCGTCTCTATATGGGTTGAGGAAGTACCAATATTTCATAAGGGAGCCACATACTGTCTCTCAAACTCATTAAATCTCTCAGTCATAATGTTCTCCACTCTAGTAATCAACGTTGGGGTAAAAGCTTCTAAAGACTGCCCAATTATCCTTTTTATAATTACTTCCTCCTCGTGAGCTAAATGTCGGTCTCCTACATCCTCCTCACGCGGGGGAGAACGTTCACTGGTGTTCTTAGTCGCATCCATCTAACATAAAATCACCAATTCAGTTAATACAATAAATCTCCATATAACATAGACAACAATTTAAGCTTCATACATAGATTATCATAACAATTCTTCCTCTAATCTGCATTATGTTCAAATGTTATGAATCGCCCATGTGCAATAGTATAATATTAACTTCGTTGGCCAGACGAAATCATATTAGACTTACCACACACTTCTATTCATTACCCTTAAACATAATCAGTCATTATAAAACATATCTGATAATCATACTCATAACAACATCATAAGAAAACTACTGTAAGCATAATCATGCATTCATAATAGTTTAAGACTACGCAATCCTACAGTGGATTACATAATTCTCTTAAACTATCGCTCTGATACCAACTTGAAACACCCTGAAATTTTGAAACAATTTTTTTTTACATATGTTTACACATCCTAATATATGTTTAGAACCTTAAAAGTCAATTGTTCAAAATGCTGAAGGAGTACCCCCTGGGTACTCTTAGTACCCCCTGGGTACTACTTTAGTACCCACCGGGTACTCTTAGTACCCACCGGGTACTCAACTCTGAAATGCTTCTGGTACCATTTGAAACTGAGTACCCACCAGGTACTTAACCTACCCGCCGGGTACCTCATCAGATGCTCAGATCTGCATATTTTTGACCCAAAATACCAATTTTGAATGCGCATAACTTCTAAACGGTAAGGACTTAGACTCTAAAAATTTACGAGCACCTTCATTTGACCACAAAGAAACTTTCCCTTTTTGCACTTTTCCAAAATTCACAACTACACGGGATTTTGACGTATGACTCTTTTTGACCCAAAAACGACCATTTTGTGAGCATACCAAGTCTTAAACCATGAAGGCTAAGATATTGTGCTTTTAACCACACCTCATATACATCAAAACAAAGTGGTGACACTTCACCACACCCTTAAACCTTCTCTAACTCGGTTTAGTCCTTAAGTGCATTTAATGACCCATATTGACCCTTTTTGACCCGCTGACCCACAAAGACTGTTTTGACCCATTGACTAGCCAATCACAACCCATAATCGACTAATGGAAGGTTTGACTACATGTCAACACTCCATAACCAATGAAAACACACTTTAACTATTTTTAACTATCCTTTCATTTCATAAACACCAAACATATTCAACCATTAACTTTAAAACTTGAAAACCATAATTTACATCATGTACAATCGTTGTTGACTTTCAAAGTCAACCTATTTAAAAAATGCTTAAGTCATGGCTCACCATGACTTACTTTTTAAAACATGTCTTGAAGGGCGATTTACACAAGTCTTATCCAAACGACATAAAAGAGAAACTTGACATACACTATCATCAAGCAATCCACGCTAATTCTCTTTAACCGCTTTCCCCTTCCCTTGTCCACTTCCACCTAAAACATGAAACACTTAAACAATAAGCACTCTTGCTTAGTGAGCATATAAGCACTTAACCAAATAATACATAACATGGCTACATAAACACTATGCTAGTAAAACTAGCAACTCTGTATCATAAACTTCATAAGCTTCATATCACTAACTCATGATTGTACCCACCTCTAGCTCGGAAGCTATCCGGTAACATGTACAATCATAATTCATATCACTATAATCATATACAAGTAATACACTTAATCTTCACTTGATTGTACCCACCTCTAGCTCGGAAGCTATCCGGTAACATGTACAATCAATTCATGTCTTAACACTTCACAAATAACAATTTAAACAATTAAAACACAATTAACTTCACATGGTTGTATGATCCTCTTACTCAGGAGTAATCCGGAAACACACACAACCATATACTTGATTAAATCCTTATATTACTCACCTTAGCTTTTGATTGAAGATTCACAATACAATACCAATGGTAACACTTCCAACTTCTTATCACCTATACACATATCACATAGCAACATATTTAAATTCAAGGAAATCATGACTCTAAACTAATAACCACTCTTAAGCCATCCCCTTTAACCTAATCAACTTGTTAATACTTTCACTTAAATCATGTTCTATCATAGTTTCATACCCTTATTGCATCATAGATCATACTTTTAATTGACTAACACTAATTCATACATATTTAACCAAAACCCCATATTTACTCAAGAACACCTATATCCAATCAATCATATTCATCACTTTTGAGTTGTAATTTAACCATTAACTAGCTCAATAACACTAATAACAACAATTTTAGCAATTATGAACCCCAATTTTTTATTTATTTCACTAATTGACCAAAACCCCATAGAAACCCCTAAAAACTAGGTTAAGAATCTTAGAAGAATCAACTTACAGAAGATTAGGGATAGAAAGAAGATGATTACTTGAAGTTCTTAAGGCTTGATTCAAGGTTTAATTGATGATTTGAAGGTGATGTTGTGGTTCTGCGATTTCTCTAAGTCTCCAGGAAGTGATTTGGAATATTTGGGAATGAAATGGAACCCTCCAGGCATAACACGTATCTATCTGTGTTTTATTTTAAATCCCATTATTTTTACAGTCTGGAACTGGTAATTCATTTACGTTTTTCGCTATATCTCCTTAGTTACACAATATTACTTCATAATAAAATTATATTCACGTACGAAATTAAATTCCTGAAATCTGGGACGTTACAGAAGAGGAACTTCGTACCTCTTTATATGTATGTTTCTTATCTCAAACTGAACCAAAGAAGGCAGTAGAAGCTCTAAAAGATCCCAGTTGGATTGAAGCAATGCAGGAAGAATTGCTACAGTTTAAGATACAGAATGTGTGGACCTTAGTTGATCTACCAAAGGGAAAAAGAGCTATTGGTACTAAATGGATTTTTAAGAACAAAAAGGATGAACGGGGTATTGTCATCAAGAACAAGGCAAGGTTGGTGGCACAGGGGTATACACAGGAAGAAGGTATTGATTATGATGATGTGTTTGCTCCTGTTGCAAGAATAGAAGGAATCCGATTATTCTTGGCATATGCATCATATCACGGATTTAAAGTCTATCAAATGGATGTCAAGAGTGCCTTTTTGTATGGGGCAATTGATGATGAAGTTTATGTTTGTCAACCACCTGGATTTGAAGACCCCAAGTATCCAAATAGAGTATGCAGATTGGATAAGGCTCTATATGGCTTGCATCAAGCACCTAGAGCCTGGTATGAAACTCTATCTGTTTACTTATTGGAGAATGGATTTAAAAGAGGTACCATTGACAAAACACTGTTCACCAAGAAGGTTCACAATGATATTTTGTTGGTACAAGTGTATGTTGATGATATCATTTTTGGTTCTACTAATGATATACTGTGCAAGGAGTTTGAGAAGTTAATGCATCAGAAGTTCAGGATGAGTTCTATGGGGGAACTTACTTTCTTTTTGGGACTTCAAGTCAAGCAAAGGACTGATGGCATTTTCATCAATCAAAGCAAGTATGTTAAAGACATTCTGGACATATTTGGTTACACAGATGCTAAAGTAGCCAGCACACCAATGGAGACACATAAGGCATTACATGCAGATCTTGAGGGGGAGGATGTAGATCTGCATCTCTACAGATCTATGATTGGCTCCCTCATGTATCTCACCTCATCTAGACCAGACATTATGTTTGTTGTGTGTGTGTGTGTGTGCTAGATATCAAGCCAATCCCAAGAAATCACATTTGTATGCAGTAAAAGGGATCTTTAGATATTTAAAGGGTCAACCACAATTGGGCCTTTGGTATCCCAAGAGTTCTTCCTTTGAGCTCATGGCGTTCACAGATAGTGATTATGGTGGTGAGAATCTGGACAGGAAGTGTACATCAGGGGGTTGTCAATTTCTAGGAGAAAGATTGGTGTCATGGCAATGCAAGAAGCAGACCACTGTATCCACTTCAATAGCAGAAGCAGAGTATGTTGCTACATCAAGCTGTTGTGCACAAGTACTTTGGATTCAGAATCAAAAGCTGGATTATGGTCTGACTTTTCTAAATACTCCTATTTATATTGATAATAACTCTGCAATTAGTATCATTAATAATCCTGTTAAGCATTCTAAGACCAAACATATTGAAATTCGATATCATTTCATAAGAGATTGCAATGAAAAGAGATTGATCCAAATCTTCAAAATTCATACTGATAATCAATATGCAGATCTTTTCACAAAGGCTTTCTATGTGGGAAGGTTTACATTTTTGGTCACAAGTATTGGAATGATTAATCTAACTTAAACTATGTTTGGTATTAGAATAGATACTAACAGTGGTACTTTATAAAGAACAGTGCTTTATGTTCTAAGTGTTTACCACTGCTAGCCTTCAGTTGCTTTCAGTTGGTACCAATGTTAGAACATTCTAGCCACTGCTCCTTATAAAGTTGCCACTGCTTGTAAACTTGTGTATATTACTGCCACTGTCTTTGTTTTCTAGCTAACCAATATGCAGGTTCCTAGCTACTGTCAGAAGACATGGTCACTGATGGAACTAATATATTCTATTTTATTTGTTTCTTTTGATATTAAAGAAAATAAAAAATTGTGTTTTCTTATAAAGCTAAGTGCTTGGCACTGCTAGTACTAAGCTTTGGTTACCTTGGTCGGTTGCCACTGCTAGTGCTACTAGCTGCTGTTAGCTTTCTAAGTACTTTCTTTGAGTGTTTAAAAAAAAAATTACAATTTTTCTAGGGCTTTCTAAGTACTTTCTTAGTTATTTTTCTAGGGCTTGACTCTGTTCTTATGACTAACAGTATATAAACTTTAAACACTTCAATTTTTCATTACGCTTTCTTCTTTTCACACATAACCACTGCGATTAAACTCAAATTCAAACCGTCACTTCTACTACAATCAATTTAACAGTAATGGCTTCTTCTTCAACTGATCTTACATTAAGTGTTTATGAAGAACACAATATGATCGCCTTTCTGATGAAACCCTCATCGGCGCAAAATTACACACAAATTGTGGATTTTCTTCGTTCTAGTTATATCTTTCATGCGCTTACTGTATCTCCAAGGGTTTCAAGGGGTCATTTGACCGAATTCTGGAAGAATGCCAGATTAGAAGTGATTGAGGGCAACAATTAAGTGGTTTCTACGATTCAAGGAACCAAGGTGGTGATATCAGAGGATTCTCTTCGAGAAGTACTTCTTCTTGATGATGCTGCAGGTATATCCTCTATTGATGACAGAGAGTTGTATGCTAATCTTAGATTAATGGGGTATGAGGGTGATAATACATGTTTTACCTTTTTTAAATCACTCTTTAGTCCTCAATGGAAATTTTTAATACATACAATTCTCCACTGCTTGTCATCTAAACGAACTGCTATCAATGAATTTGGCACCCAAATCGCCTGTGCACTTGTGTGTTTGGCTAAGGGTCAAAAATTTAATTTTTCAAAATACATACTTGAAGGCATGATAAGAAATATCACAAAAGGGAAAAAGAATATGTTTATTATGTATCCTAGATTTGTGCAACTTGTTTTAAACAAACAAATTCCTGATTTAGTTGCACAAGAACTTATTATTGGTGTTAGTACTCTTTCTGCTAGAACATTTACAGAGATGAGTAAGAATACCAATAAGAAATTTTCTGGGAAGGAAACAACATTGTTTTCTACAATGCTTCCTGCCCCTTCCACCACAGATGTAGTACCACCAACTACATCTGAACCAATTGGTGACAGGCCAGTAGTACCAACTGAGTTTGAAGACACACCTATTGGGGGTAGTAAAAGAAAACAAGGGAACAAACAACCTACCCACTTACAACCTAAGAAAAAGAAAAGAAAACAGGCAAGTGAGGTTCCTGCTGCTCACTTGTCTCAGCCATCAATTTCACCACAGCAAGTGACCCCACAGGAGATGAGTGATCATTCTGGAAGGGCTGCCACTACTCCTACTAGTCCACTGACAGAGGAGGGTAGTGGTAACATCAATAAGACCCAACCAGAGGTAACTTCTACTACTGAACCTACGGGTAATGAAGCAGGTGAAGGTCCCAGTACCAAGAATCAAGGGACTTCTGTTGATCATGCTAGGCATGAGACAGCTGATACTTTTGTCAATGATTCATGTAGGAGGTCACACTCTAATGATGATGAGACTAGATCTAACATTGAATTAACGAATGTACAATTGACAGAGGCAGTGGATTTACTTTGGGAGAAGTTGGTGAAGGAGAAAAGGGTGAATAAAGCTCAAGATGATAAAATTGCAGAGCAGGCTGCTAAGATTGTTGAGCAGGAGAAAGCAATTGATGAATTAAAAGAACGGCTTGGGGTGTTAGAAGCTTTATTGGTGAAAAACACTTCCAACGAGGGGGAGAATAATGCTGAGGAGGAGTTCTATGATAATGTTTTTATGTATGATAATGAGGATGAGGTTGTGAGTGAAACAGATGCTATGTCTAATGCTAACACTGAAGTATTGGAAGATGATATGCAGACTGAGATTGTTGAAAGTGTTATGCAAAAGACTGTGGAGAGGATTGATGGTGAAACAAAAGTGATTATTGATGTAGAAGATGGTGAAGAAGTGGTACAACTAGTTGATGATTTGGGAAGTATAGAAACTGAAAAGATGGAAGGTGATGGTGATGATGTAGAGGCAGAGGGGGAGTCAAAGCCAAGATCAGATCCTAAACTTACATATGGTAGGAAGAAATCAGTACCATTGTTCAGTGTCAAAGCTAAAAAGATGGAAAAGATTAGAAAAGCCAAGTCAAGTAGTCCCACTTTTAAGGTGGCTACCACTGCTAACACTACCTCTGTTAATACAGAATCTACCACTGCTACCACAATTCCACAACCTACTCAACAACCCACTGCTACAATAACTACTACAAACCCAACACCCACTGCTACATGATTTGTTAGATTTACTTTCTCATTCTATTGGGCTAGTTTAGAAAACTTGTTTAGAATAGAACGAAAGCAAGGAACGTGCTTGTAATCTTTGGTGTAAGCTTGGAGTTATTCTTACTAATTCAAGTCTATTCCTTCTCGCGCATTTACATCGGTTATTTCTATCCTTATTTATCTTAATTAAATATGTATACTTTAATTATGCTAGAGATAGTTTGTGTCATGATTAGCGAGTAGATTACTGTTGTATTTGTTGTGATGTAATTAGCATAAATAATTATGGGATGATCTTAAATATGTCGTGAAGTAATATGACGGCCCCTATTCGACTTTTTACCTGATATAGTACTGGAAACGCTGTTAAGCAGAGTACAAATGTATGGAAGTCGGTAAATGACCGAAGGTAGTTGTATTATGGATCAACATTATAAAAATGGAAACTTTATGAATGGACTTATTCTTGTGATTTTAAACATTAAACTTATATTCTCCTTTCGATTAGCAAACATGATTGTAACCTTGTAAAGACGAGTCACGAACCTTAATACTTGGTTAATAATTATCTGTGTCAAAACTACGGTTTAATTGTAATGTCATGCAATCATCATAAAATGCAATGTGATTAAGTGGAATTGCCATGAGTATAGTACACCTCCAATCACATTGTACTTATCATGAAAACATTGCGAAGCAATTAAATTCACAACGAAAACACCGGTAAACGATTAAATAAGTTGTGAACTACTGTAGTATTTTCCGATATGGTCTGGGTTTAACTTTATGCAAAAGCCGCCAGCATTTTAATATATTAGTTTAGATTAGATTAGAGTAGGTAGGCTATAGGCTAAATAATCATTCACGAAAACCTAGGGATTTGTTAATTGTAGTTTAAAATCCAATTTAAAAATGATATATTTCTTTAAACCGTGAAACCTAAAGTAAGGTACGCAAGAAACCTAAACACTTTCCCTCGTTTACCATGCTTGAGTTTCACTAATAGGAATTAATCAAATAAGTCCGAACATATTTTCTAAGTTAGTTGTTTGCCGGATTTGTAATCTTTATGGTATTAAGAACGGTTAGACCTGTTATGGACTTGCTACTCTGTTCCTTCGCCCATGAGCAAATGCGTTCAATAACAAGGGCCACTGACTCCCTCACGGGAGAGTGTGGAGAGTTGAGCATTGTCTGTCTGATCAGAATCATGATACCCTAGTTCCTCGTGACATATCAGTTGATAACCGACAGATAAGGATCTACGGGTTATACCATCAGCTATCAAATCTAGTAAACATTCACAATTTAAATAGACGTTTTCTCTAAGAAGTCAGCATCCCATATTTTGAGCTAATGAAATCAATACAAATACTACTTTCCATCATCTAATTTATTATTATCTTTTATTCACTTTATTTAGTTTATTTAGTTAACTGATCCAAAACCCCCAACGCACTTTTATAAAAACCTATACTAGAAAGTCACGATTGATTGGATCACCTCCGTTTCAATTCAGTTTCTCTTTAAGAACGACTCTAGTTCATACTTACCATGTACTAGCCTTTAGTTCAGTAGTAATAAGTCACGCTTAGACCCCAACATTTACAAATTTAAAACACCCACCGATAGGCGTTGTGATCACTCGCGTTTGTGACGGTCGGACACCCATCACCACCTTTAGTGAGATCGCCTAGACATGTATATTCCAAGATCATGAGATTTGGAAAGTATGCCTGGGAAAGTCAGTACTTATTTCTGAAAGGATCATCTTAACTTTCCTTGTGTTCTCTAAATAGTTTCTCCCATATAACAAAGTGGTAACTCTTTGAAATGTTTTAACTCACCTAAACTGATATTAAAATGTTTTCATAACTGAGTTGTCGCTTGAGGACAAGCAACGTTTAAGTGTGGGATACTTGATGTGACACAAAAAGTCATATTTTTAAAGACTTATTTCCGTACTTTTTGGACTATTCTCTGGTGAAAATATTTCAAAATAATCATTTTTCTCCAAAAATCACCAAGATAGTCTAAATATAGACGTTGCTGCAAAAATCAGTTAAAATATCCAATTTACACGTAAATCGAGGCAAAAATAATCACCTTAAATATTCCGTTCTTAATTATCCTATGAAAGTAGATCTTAATTTATATTTTATGATTCTATAGGAAAATCCAAGACCGGAGGTGAAAGAATCAAGAGGAACGGGTAACGAACGAAGAAGATGTGCAGTCTAGAAGCCCGTCGATCGTCATCCGGAACACGCAAAAGTCAAACACCTCCAAATTTGGAAAACTTAGTGTAATTAGAAGCATAACGGACAAACGAATCTAACGGCGTAAGAATCAAGCAAAACGGACTTTAATCGAAGAAGATAATGACGAACCAAGCAACCGAGAAGTCAGGAGAGGACAAATGGAGCACCAACCCCCCCTTGGTACCGTATACGATACCCTAGGTTCCGTATATGGCACTAGGGGTGCCATTTGGCTCCTCTTTTGCCTACTAAATGGTACCTTCGGTGCCATTTGACCCCCCTGTTGTTTGCTCGCCCCGTGTAATGCTTTGATGCTTGTTCTTTGAGCTTAAAGACTTATACCATGGCCAACCCTCTTCTCCTATAAATACTTGGTTCATTTCCACCATTTGACACACACCAACACACCTTGTAACACACACACTTCTCTCTCTCTCTCTCTCTTATACTTTCTCTTTTTAGTTTTGTAGTTAATTTAGTTAGTTTCTCTCTCTAGTTTCTCTCTCTCTATCTCTAGAGAAGTAGAGAGATATATGTAACACCCCACAATTTCGATATAATTATAAATGTTACTTGCACACATTTTTAGGCTTATTCCCTAACTTAGAGTGAATTCACAACACATTTTAGAGATAAGTCTAACAAAGCCCAACTAGTATATACGCGTAGCATCACTTATTCATAAATAGTTGTAATTATGTACAGAGCAATTTAAACAACGCGACAAAAATATACGACTGTTGGTGAATAAAATTAATTAATAATATGGAATTTATTAGTTAACATTAACGTCTATTAAATATTATTTTGATAATATTTAACAAATTCGAGACATTTCTGTAACAAAACAAAGTTATAATTTTTCAACTTAGTTAAATTACTTTTATAAAATATTTCAACTAAAAGTATAATCGAAAACATATTTAAAAACCTATCGTTTAAAAACATTTTAACATTTAACGATCAGGTAAACGAACACGGGCTAAATACCACAATTTGGGACTAAAATCCCCTCCCTTTGTTGAACAAAAATCAGCCCCAAACACCCCACTTCCCTTTTCATTTTCATTTTCATCATCATCCTCTCATCTCATTTCTCTCTCTCTTTTCAAAACCCACCACCACCATCTAAAAATAAAAAACCACCACCAAAAATCACCAAATACTACCATTAAAACACCTCAAATCACATAACTCATTTAGAGAAAAACGACCACGACAATGAGATCTACACTTCCATCTTCTCAGATTTTCACGGCGACAACTTTGTAAGATCCCGACAATCCCGCAAACCCTTAGATTTTGCTATTTCCTTTGATATTTCTTGTTTATAATACGTATTACAACATGTTTTAGTGTTCTTAACAACTGAAAATGTCCAAAATCGACCCAAAACTCGTTTTCCCCAAATTTTTCGTCGAACAACTCGTTATGTCGCTTTTGGCCCAAATACAGTAATGCGATACAAGCTTTTGTGTTGCAGTACTACTCCAACGTCGCACTATGTGACACAACGTCTTATGTCGCAAAAATTATTATGTCGCATGGTGCGACACAAGTCATTATGTCGCAAAATCACCCTACGTCGCATACTTGCGACAAAAACTACTTATGTCGCAGAATTTGCGACACAAATACTTACGTCGCATTAAATTGCGGATGTCGCAAGAATGCGACACAAACCTTTGTGTCACATAAGACAGAAACTTTACATATATTTTGCACTAAGTATCAAACTTAACCGGGAACGTATACCTACATATGATACGATATACGAACTATACAAATATTACAAACGTACCTATTTTAATGAAATTGTGATTTCGAACTATTACCAACGAGTCGTATACACTTTTGAAACTTCAAACATAAACATCGAACAAACGATTGTGCATAACTTGGTTGTACGAACACTAGCATGGATGGTTAAACTTAGACCTCCACATACTTATTAAATCTCATACGTTTAGGGCGTTAGGAGATTTCGACTAGACTTCTTGGGCTTTAGGCTTTGCTAGCACTCGAACATACTTAACTCAACAGGTGAGTTCACAGCCCCTACATTTTAACTGTTTTACTGTTTTCAACTAGGGGTGGAAAACATAGTCAAACGTTTTAAATACATGATTGTATACTGATTTTACTCGAGCGATTAGAGTACATTGAACTGTTAAACTGTTACACAAACTGATGTTTATGAAATAACGTTTTCATACTACAAACAATGTAAACGTATTAAACTTGTTTTGGAAACGCTGGAGAACGACCAGCAACGCTTCTACGGAACTGATTGGGTAACTGATGGGTCCTTTTGACATGGACCAGATCCTACTGACATGGATCAAGGGACACTGACACTCCCCACTAGGTGAACCCTACTGACATGGGTACCCGATCCTACTGACATGGATCCGTTAACAACTATCAGGATACTGACATTCCTACGAACAACTATTAGGATACTGACATTCCTACGGACAACTATTAGGATACTGACATTCCTAAGAACAACTATTAGGATACTGACATTCCTATGAACAACCATTAGGATACTTACATTCCTTCAAATACTAATAGGATCCCGCTTTCCTACGAATCTTAAACAATAGTTTGGGTAACATCCCACGTAACTACATCTTTGGGCTACATCCCAATAAACGTATACTTTGGATAACATTTCACGAAACTTTATTTGATCGTGATGACGATAACTATTTGTGAACGCTTTGAAACAACCAACTATTATTGTGAACATAAAACCTGTGAATTCACTCAACCTCGTGTTGACTTTTACTATGTTTTTCAGGGAATTAGTTGCGCACGTAAGAACCGCCTGCACATACGGAACTAGGGCGATCCGCGAAGCTTTAGGATGCCAACTTTTGAAACTTTTGGATTTCTTTTGTATAACTAAAGTGATTTTAGTCATATTTACGAAATCTACTTTTGTAAACCTAATAACTTTTACATTTGTACGATTTGACGAATCGTAAAACTTTGTAACTACTACTTTTGGCATCTTAATATATTATGTTCTGTTATAATCATAAGCTCTGATACGTATGCATGTACTGTGTATTGTGGCACTCCCTCCTTAACTAAATGCTTCCACTAAACTCAATCAACGAATTTGGTGGTGTTACAATATAAGTAGTGGTTAGAGCTAGAGGAAAGTTATAATTGGGTAATCAAGCTGTAGAAAGGTTATTCAAGTCAGACTGTTGTAATCTTCAGTATTACTCTTCAAATCCGGTGATATTATCTTACTCTCTTACTGTTATAATGTTTACTTTGTATTTTATTTCAGTACGATTTATGATTATTGCCATGCTGATTATGTAGATTAATATGTGATTGTTGAAATGTAGATGTTAGGATTAGGGATGATGTTTAATTAATATCTCTTATATATGATTGGTAGTTGTTATGCTGCGTACATGTTTAAACTTATCCTAGATGTTGATTTAATTAATCACCTTTTCTGGTCTCTCACATGACTATTGCCTTAGGATAGGATCTGATCAACCCTAACTACAAATACACAGTTATCTCCTGTTTATATGAAACTGTGGGATCGTCGTAATACGTCATAATACTTGGTATACCGTTGGAAATACCAATGGTAGAGTAAAAATACATGGAAGCCAAGGAAATGCCGATGGTCTATCTCACCGTGGATTACCTGGAAGCAACCCTTCTAGACACGGGTCTAGGTCTTGTTAAGCCGTGAAAATGCTATAGTACACCGTTAAACTACCTCTAATTATAAAGTTGTGTAAAGATACATAAGATCTTTAAAACACCGTAGATATACCTAAGGTTAGATTACTGTGGAAAATAAGGACACTATACACTGTACACATGCCTAGGGATGAACAATCGATGGCAAAGGAAGGTCTAATCCATGACAGAAGTATTAGAACTTAATCAGACAAAACATGATTTAGGAAATGAAAGCAAGGATGCCGGCTGTGTTCCCAGATGCTTAAAACCCCTAAACTCTATTTAACGATAGTTTAACTTACTCAGCATACAACCAGTATTACTCTATTAAAATTGGATAGACATAGGTGTTAAGAAAAGTCAGTGTCGTGGACTGTCGCCTTATTCCTTAACCCCAATCAGAGGGTCGCTTGGTCTCCAAAAGAGATGCTGAAGTGGGTGTAAAAACAGTCCCATCTGACCAGAATCAGGATAGCCTAGGATTCAGTGACATATGCTTTAGGGTTACACCTAGACGTAGGGTCCTAGTGCTTACACCGCCGTTTAGAAGATCCTTAACTAGAGTAATCACCTGTCATCAATATAATGGATGTCATCCCGAAACCCTAATCATCGAAGTTTCAGCAATCACTCTCTACCTACTGCTTATGTTCTCGTTTACTTTTCTGCACTTTATTTCCTGTCATTAGGTTAAATTAGATAAAACCAAAACCATACCTGCCTTATTTCTAAACCCATCCTATTGCCGAATCATCTTTGGTAGGTCCCAATTCAATTCAATTCATTCCGATTTTGGACGACACTCAAATTATACTTGCCGCCTTACCCACAAGGTAGGTAGCTAGCATAGTTTGATTCCCGCAAAATATAAATTTTAAAACTTCGTTATTCGTCGCCTCTGTTTGCAGTTGGATCAATGACCGGAGTAAAACCCGACCAACGGATAGGGGCGCGACATTGGTCAAAATGGAAGTTGACATATAGTCAACTATGTTAGCAATGGTCAAACATGTGTGAATTATATAGTGTTTTGAGTCAAATTGTTGTTATTATGTTAAACGGGTCATAAGAGTCAAAATGGGTTAAAAAGGAGGCCGTGTGGTAAATTTGAATGAGTTAGCGTTATAGTGTTTTTGTTGTGTGCTTTAAGATTGTTTTAACATGTTTAAGAAGCGCACAATAGGTGATGGTTATATTAATATGTGGTTTGAGTTTTGAGTTGTCACCAAAAAGTGTTTAAAATGGTCGAAAACTAGCCACATGTCCAAATCTTGCAATTTTGTGAAAATTGAAAAAGTGTAAAAAGGGATGATATAAAGGTGCCTGCAAATTTTTAGAAGTTAACTTGTTATGATTTGAAAGTTATACCCAGTTGAAATTGGTTAAAATGTTAAGAATTGCAGGTTGCAGATTTTGGTCATGGTTACGTGATCCCAGAAGTCTTCTAGGATCGTGTATCTCTTTGAAATTTGGTCACAGACAATTTTGGTCTTGAGTACGCGATCCCAAGTAGTTTCTCAGATCGCGTATGTATGTGAAATTTGATCACAGTCTATTTTTTTTTCTTCATTACGCGATCCAATCTCCATTCTAGGATCACGTATATAAGTGTATTTCAGTCACAGTTGAGTTTAAAGCATGAGTACGCGATCCGGCTTATGATATAGGATCGCGTATGTTATAATAATTTTGATATAATGTTTAAGTTTCAAGATACGGTCTATACAAATTATATATGAGTATAATAATGTTATTAATGAATAATGGGACCTAATTATGTGTGATATAAAAAAAATATGGGCGTTTCAGTCAATGTGTAGAAAATCGGTCGGGGTTGGTGTTAGGGGTATTTCCGACAGCGATTAACAAGTTTTTCAACTTATTTCAACTTTGATCATTTAGTAATTCAGAATAAAGACAACCCGTGAATCACCCATTCAAAGTCGTTTGACCCGCTTAAAATTCATGATGATAGTTTTCAGACCCGTTCTTGACATGTTCCTATTGTTTGCAGTCCGCCAGAAGTGACTCAACAGGTCAAGAAACGTTACCTAACTAACTCATTTTTTGTAATTTGGGTCTCCTTTGCCAGGCATAATATAGACTAGGATCTTGACCAAAGTTATGCAACTTTCCAGTCTCCTTCTTTCTCATGTCTAACTCATAAACTTGAAGCTTACAAATTAGATCACTCAACTCATATGTTGCCAATCCTTCATCTTATTTCATCATCATGACTCTAAAATCCCACTTTGGAGGTAAAGTATCAATCATCTTTTCATTAACGCCAATCCTCTCATATTCCATTCCATAGCCTTTAAGTTCACTCATTAATTGTGAAAATCACATGATCAAGTCATCGAATGATTTATTAGGTAAATAAGAAAAGACATCAAATTACCTTTTAATAAATCTTTCTTTCTTTTCTTAGGCTTATCATTCCTCCGAATCTCTTTGCCATTTCCACATAAAGTTCAAAAGCAGTCTCCAGAGTTTTAAAACATCCCAAAACATCTTTTGGTAAGCACATTGAAATAACTACACTAGCCTTCTAGTCTCGGTCATATTCTTTCTTTTCTTCAAAAGACATTTGCTTTAAAGGTTTAAAATGAACTTCGCCACGATAGTTTCCTTCGGCTCGTGGTCTAATGTACTTCTCAATGACGAGAATCATTAAATCCGGATCATATAAGGCAATAAATGACTCAAATCTATATTTCCAATCTTCATAGTCATTCTGGCATAGGAATCTAGGAGGTTTGTTGGTTGTTCCCATCTCATTGTTGTATTTCAACATTGATTGGAGATTTGAGTACGCCATCGTCTTTGAAATGCTTTTTTAACAAAAACACAAGTTCAAAATCACAAAAAAATTCTAAGTCTGGAGAATCATGCGCACTTAAGAAATGCACAAATAACTATTCTTGCATATTTAATCAAATACTTGTTGGAAATAGTGTCCAATGTCATAATTAATTGGTAAGACTATCGTTAAAAGTGAAGTCTTTTTTGGGTTGCCCTCAATGAACATTAAGAGAAACAATAAGATAGATAATATTAATTGAAATTAATATTATAAGTTAATTTATTAGTTTGTTAATTTATCAAAGTTGATAAATTAATTAGAATCTAAAAGAAATTAACAGAAATTATAAAGAATATTCAGTTAGTTTATTAATTGAATATTAATTAGGAACTAAAAGGAATATTTTAGAAGCGATTTCCAACCGGCGGTTGGAGGTTTCAATCGGCGGTTGGAGGCTAGGGTTTGTAAGTCGGTGACACGTATTGTTACTTGGGTAGGAATCAAGTCCAACCGGCGGTTGGAAGCTTCAACTAGCGGTTAAAGGCCGAAGTCAGTTGTCCCACATCGGCCAAGGGATAAAACCGTGGGGTCTCCTCTCCCATATAAATAGAGGCCACGCCTAAGCTTTCAAGGTATCCCAGATTCGAATTGAATTTGTTTCTTTCTCTCTTTCTCATTCCTAATCCTTGTGAGAGTTTACATGACTTAAAGTCAGGATCTTAGGATTTGGAGTACGTTTGGTTCATGGGTGTGAACCATTAGAGGTATTCTGGTTTGGGTACTTGCCTCCAAAGCAAGGAAGGTCGAGCAAGGAGTCTGCGTGAAGATTGAGCAAGGAGTCTGCGAATGAGAAATTGGTTTTCTCAAAGGTTAGTATTTTCTCATTTATCTATTTATTTTGTTATTGTTAATAGGTTATTAAGTCTAGGTCCTTTAGGGTTTAGTTTCCTAGTTGCTCTAGATTAATAGTTATTTTCCGCTGCATATATTAATCTAATTAGGAAATAGAAAACCCACCAGTGGTATCAAAGACATTGCTTAATAATGTTAGAAATACAAAATGTAGATAAAATGTATTTTGGAAATAAAATTGTTTTTATTCTGTCCAAATAATTAAATTAAGTATATATGTATAATATATTTATATATGTATACAGTTAATTTATTTACTAATCAGACCTTCAAATTTTAATGGTTTAAAATATGCGCTCAAATTTTAAAATGTTTTAAAATAGAACCCTAAACCTTAGAAATGTTTAAGAGAGACTTTATATATAATATGATTTATATATATATGTATCATTTAAGTCTAAATACATCGTCAGTTAATTCATAAATCGGCTCACCCATAGTGAACAAACTATAAAAGAGGTATAAGGCGGGTCGCTTTGCATCCCTAAAGAAGTAGGTTTTTAATAAGCTCTGCGCTGACATGATTCTCCGCTTCTTTATGCGTTCAATGGAGCTACCAAGGACTTTTGTTAGGATGATGTCAAGATTAAAAGTAGACTTAAAATAGTAAAACAAAATCCAGTTTTAGCTATAGAAAAACGTGAATAGTATGCTAACCCATGAAAACCGCACATCTCTCGTATGAACTGTTAATGGAGCGTGTGTGGTTAACCGACACATTAATGTGAGGACATAAGTGAGAGGTGATGTGAGACTCACGATTCTCGAGCATACTCGAGCCGGGCTCCATGCGGGGTTTGCATGGTTAATTCACCATCTAGTTCATGATCCTCGGCATCCCAGTCAAGAATGGTTGATAAGCATAATCGAGATTAACATGCCATTGATGATAATCAATGAATCTCAAAATAACTAGGAATTACATAGAGAATGAAATTGACAAAAGCATTGTCTACCTAAAATAAATTCGTGATATAATTACGGCAACCCTTTTCATAAATCTTAAAATATAGATCATAGCCTTAATTAGAAATTATGTAATTAATTAAGGAATATTCAGACTAACTAAAATAGATTTATCTCAATAATACCTATTGAAAATGGTAATAATCCTCATGTTCCCAATTCTGCAAACAATTTCACTACTCTCAGTTCTTGGAAGGGGAAGACTTACCAGTCCAAGGTGTATGAACTGGATTTGAGACCTTAGGTTCACTCAAAGGAATAAGAACAATGAGCATGTTCTTGATAAGTTATGGAACCATAGGTTTACTCATAGTATGAGAGCAAGAGTATGTTCTCAACAAGAATAATGAGTATGTTCTCGATAAGTAAATTTCCACTATTGATAATGATTCAATCAAGAGGAGATTGAAGCTCACCGGAAAAAATTATGATGTTTGATAGTAAGTCGTGGTCAACATAATTCAGTCCGGTCAGCCAGCTGTCTACAAACAGTTTGTAACCTCATGTCAAATGGTTTTGAATGAGAAAAAAACCTGAATAATGGAATCAGTATGAATAGTTGAATCTGAAATTGCATCTGCAGATGATCCAAAAGAATCAGTACGTTTTACTGCAACACAGAGGGGCACTAGAAGTGTTACTGCCTAATATATTTGAAGGACCTTAAAGATAGTAAGGTCGTAAAGGATTCAAGTATATAAATGATCGAACTCCACAAAACTACGACTTATAATTCGTAGGTCATGGATATAGGGTGTGGTACTCACATTTGCACTATATTGCAAGGCCTAAAGGAAAGTAGAAGTTTGAGGCATGGAAAGCTAAACTTGGTCATGGGAGACAAGAGTGTCATGCCCATTCAAAAGGAGCTTACGTTAAAATCTGGAGTTAGGTTACATTTAAATAATTGCTGTTATTTATCAAAAATGACAAGAAAAATAGTTTCATTTCATGCTAATTTAAGGATAGTTATCAGTTTTCATTCGATGATGAAAATGGTGATAAAGCTTCTCCTTGCAAAGGCATATATGAAAATGTTGAATATGTCAGCAAAGTAATTTGAATGTTGGTTCATCTAATGAGCTTGATAAATCCAAATTGTGGCAATTGTCGTCTAAGGCACGTAAACAAGAAAGAAAATCCCCAAACTCCAAAAGTATGGAGTGTTGGAATCATTCAACCTTAAATCGAATGATGTGAGCGAATCCTGTTTATTGGGCAAGATGACTAAATCACTATTCACAGGGTCATGTGAAAGAAGTGAAAGATTAATGGACTTAGTAAACACGGATGTATGTGCACCATTATGATGCGCCACAAAAGATGGAAATCGTTATTATGTAACTATGAGTTCAGTAGACAGGGATATGTTTATCTGATTAAACATAAGTCAGATACTTTTCAAATATCAAAAGGGTATCAGGACGAAATAGAGAACCAAATGGGCAGAAAGATAAAGGTACTCCAATCCGATAGGGGGAGAGAAGACCTTAGTATCGAGTTTCTTGATCATCTTAGACACTGCGGAATAGTTTCACAGTTGACTCCTCCTAGAACACCATAGCTAAATGGAGTAGCTGAGAGGAGAAATAGAAACCTGTTAGACATGGTTCAATCTATGATGAGTCGGTCAACACTTCTAATAAGCTTCTGGGGTTTGGCATTATAGAAAATGTCACACATATCTTAAATCTAGCACTCACCAAGAAAGATGATATGGAAGGGAAAAGGTTCTTCTCTTGAGCACATCCAGATCTGGGGTCGTGAAGTTATCATTGGATGAGAAACTTGGCACAGACAAGAAACCAGATCTGAAATGTATCATTTCATCGGTTATCAATAGAAGTCATTTAGATATTTGTTTTACAGACCCAAGGAAATTGTGGTGTCTGTAGCTCAAAGAGGAATGTTCCTTAAGAGAGAAATGATATCTAAAGAGGACAGTGGGAGTACAATTGATTTTGAAAAGATTCAATGATCAACTGATGAAGAACCCATGGCAAGCACTGACACTCAACAAGAGGTGGTGACACCTGTAGAATTTGAGGACATATCCTTACCCACTCGTAGTTGTAGAGTTAGCAATCCTTCTCAGTTCTATTATGGTTTTCATATAGAAGAAGAGGATAAGACTAGTGATAGTACACTAAGTAAATTAGATGAGTCTGCTAACTACAAGGAAGCGATGGTAGGCCCTAATACTGCTTAGTGGAAGGAAGATGTAAAAAGCTATATTCAGTCTATGTCTAACAACCAAGTTTGGAATATTGGTTGGCACTACACTCAGTCTCAAGACAGTGAGTTGTAGATGTATCTTCAAGGGGAAGATAGATATGGATGAGAAGTACACACTTATAAAGCTAGGATAGTAGTGAAGGGCTATACTCAAACCTTCGGGATTGATTATGAGGAAATAGCTGAAATAAAGTCAATTAGGATAATGCTTGCAATAGCTGCGTTTCATGGTTATGAAATTTGGCAGATGGACGTCAGAACCACTTTCCTTAATAGGAAACTGACAGAGGATGTGTTCAACGAACAACCGGAAGGTTTTGAAAATGCAAAGTATCTCAATAGAGTGTGTAGGCTTCATGGATTAGATAGGCTTCTCATAGCTAGACTCTCTGCTTTCATGAAATAGTCAAACAGTTTAGATTTTCTAGAAGCAAAGATGAGTCCAGCATATGTGTCAAAGTCAGTGGGAGCATTGTAGTCTTCCTGGTATTATATGTGAATTGTTGGGACATGTATGTGTGACAACAGATCTAGCTTGTAATAGTACTAGTGATTATTGTAATCAAGTTTGTACAATTGATTTGGATTTGTAAATGATATTAGTTTGGTATTAATATTCGTTAAATATATTAGTAGGTTAAAGTGTTAGACGAATATCGAATACGATATTACAAACTAAAGTCTGTGAGATGAGATCTCAAGTCGCAGAACTCAGTCCTGCGAGATGAGATCTGGGCTCGCAGAGCTGCGAACCGAGTCAAACTTTGGGCTTGGTCGTGGGCTGCGAGTTGAACTCAACTCGCAGAACCCATCGATCTGCGAATCGAGTTTGACTAAAACCTATAAATACTCAATTAGGTTTAATTCGTAAAAAAAACTTTTGGAAATTCATTTTTCCAAAGAACTAAAACGATTTTAAGCATTCATAAGGTCAGGTATTGATCGATTAACATTAATAAATCGATACAAAACCTTGTTGATAAACCAATTCGCTATTATCTTGCGAAACAAATTGTTCACATATTGTGAACCAAGTATTGAGGAATTCCGCACCTTAATACCTAAGATAACCTCGTTATCGATCCACGTACTAGGGACTTACAATTGGTATCAGAGCTTTCGGGCTAAATACTTAGTTAGTTCGAGGTTATTTGGATAATAACGATAGATTTAGGGTTGTTGTTACGATTAATCTTCGTAAAAATGATCAAAATCAGTCTCTGGAAGTTTTTAGTTTCGTAATCGACCGAAATCTTAGGGTTTAATCGATTAGAAAACTAAAATTTTCATTTTAGGGTTTTTCAGCCGATTCTGCAAACTGAGTTCCCCCTGCGAACCGAGTTCCCCTGCGAACTGAGTTCCCCTCTGCGAACTGAGTTCCCCCTGCGAACTGAGTTCCCCCTGCGAACCGAGTTCCCCTGCGAACTGAGTTCTCCTCTGCGAACTGAGTTCCCCCTGCGAACCGAGTTCCTGTCCTGCGAGTTAAGTTTCTGCGAAGTGAACTTTCTGATTTTTCTGATTGTTAATTCTCGAAACTCTTAAAATGTCTGACATTAGCAAAATGATTGAGATGGAGCACGAGCTTGGAAAATCTAATACTCCACCTAAGTTGTTACGTGTTGAAGACTATTACAGTTGGAGAGATAGGTTTGAATCTTACTGTAGATTTCATAATCTCTCAATCTGGATGTGTATCAAAGGAGGATACACGGCACCCACCCAAACTGTTCAAAATGCTGTGGTTGTGGTATCTTATAATCTGATGAGTGAACAACAAAAGAAAGACTATGAGAATGAGAATAAAGCTCATTCTTGTATCAAGATGTGCTTATCTAAGGAAATTAATCATCAGTTAAAATCTTTTCATACTGCTAAAGCACTCTAGGAAGCGCTTGAGAAAAGATGTGAGGGAAGTCCACAAGTGCAAGCAAGCAAGAAGAAGCTTCTAAAAAAGCAGTTTACTTTGTTTAAAGCTTTTAAAGGAGAAACTCTTGATGTTTATGTTACTCGTTTCTACCATTTGTTATCTGAAATTGAAAACCATCAAATCACTATTGAGGAGGTAGAGAAAATCGACAAGTTTCTTGAGGGTTTACCTTCTAAATGGGAGATGTATGGTGTGATGATTACAGACAATGAAACCAGATATGCAACCATGACTCTTGAGCAGGTTATTGACAAGCTCAAAGGATATGATTTCACTAAGAAGTCGAAAGATACTGATTCTGATCATGTTCAGGATCCAGGACTGTATCATGGAAAAACTTCTATCTCGACTGCTTCATCCAGCTCGACCACTGCTTTGTTTGTTGGTAATGCTGATGGAAAGGGTGAAATGATAACTGATGAACTGTGTTTCATTACATCATCTGCAAATGAAGCTAAAGGGAAACCTTCTGAGAAGTCACCTCAAGAACATCAAAAGATGCCTATGAGTGTGAAATTTGCAGAGTAGCAACTGTCTGTTCTCGCTTCATTTGTAGCTTCATATGAGAATTATATTGATTGTAAGATTAATGATCCAATTCTTTTTGATGAAGACTATGATCAGATAGATCCTGATTATCTTGAAGAAATAAATCTCCAGGACCAACTTGCTTTGTTGTCAAGGAGAGTTAAAAATTTCTTAAAGAAAAATGGAAGAAAGGTTGTTGGTAATAGATCAGGGTTTGATAAAACCAAGGTCAAGTGTTATAACTGTAAAAGTTTCGGACACTTTGCTAGAGAATGCCAAAGACCTAAGGTAGAGACTGGTGAAGGAAAACAAGGCTCGGGAAATACTTTACATTCCAAAGCCTTAGTAGTGAAACAGCTAGATGGGTCTTATGATTGGAAAACTCAGTCAGAGGAAGCTTTGATGGCTGAGATTGACGATCAAGAAATTGAAGCTGAGTCATTATCCTATATGCCCACTGATCCAGCTTTTGAAGTAAAGGTGCCTGAGACTCTTGTTAAAGCTAATGTTGATGATGTGTTAGACTTGGGTTCAACTGAAGATTTGGATCCTGTAGATTTTGTTGCTAAGATGGTTGAACTGCAAACTGATAAAAAACGGGTATGCCTAGATCTTGTCTCTCTTGTTGATCTGTGTCAGTTAGTTTCTAGTTTACAGTCCCAAGTTAGTGCTTATGCAGATTCCTATAAGACTTTGACTGAAACTAATAATACCCTGTCATCTCAACTTAGCACACTTAGTAAATCCAGTGAGGCTGTAAGATATGAACTTGACCTAGCTAAGTTAGATATATGTAGGTTAAGTGATGATAAACAAGCCTTAAAGGATAAGATTAAGGCAGATGCGGCTGACAAGACAGCTTTTGGAGATACTGTGAATGAGAAATTAATTATCATAGACGGTCTCTATATGAACATAAATGACTTGAATTTGTCCATTGCTAGTAAGGATAAGGAGTTAGCTGATTGCAAAACAAAACTTGTAGCTCAGAATCGTAAGCTTGAGAGCTATAGAACATCTGAAATGGATAAAATATTAGGTGCTCAGCGTAGTGTGAAGGATATGTCTGGTTTAGGTTATAATGATATGCCTCACCCATTCAATTCAAATTACACTAAAACTCCTGTTGATATTGAAATGGCGGATGTTAACCCTGAAACGAAAGAATCTAATAAACCGGAAAAGTTAGAGGCACAGAAGGGTGTTATTAAGAACCCTTCATCTGATGATAGTAAGAAAATTCCTCACACCAAAGTACATTTTGTACCGGGTGGAGTAATTAATGATACTAAGACTGATGAAATAGTTAATAAAGAACATGTCATCGAACCTTTAGTGCCTAAAACTCCGGTAGCGGATACAAAAGTTAGTAAGTCACGTAAACAGATGTCTTGCTTCAAGTGTCACCAAAAAGGACATGTAGCTTCTTGTTGCCAAAATAAGAAGTTGGAAGCATCACATAAGTTAGTGAATACTGAAAAGACACCAACTATTTCTAGTTCGATTGTAGATAGGTTAGGCTCCAAACCGGGATTAGGAAGCAAACCTGTAAACATTCTGAAAAGAGATAGTAATCATAGTGTCTCTCCACCTAAACCTAAAAGGGCTTATACTCTAAACGAAAATACTTTCAATAAGCCAAGAGATAAGACACCTTCGAGGTTTAGGACTCCAAGTAGAAACCATAGTCAATTTGAAAATGTCTCTACTTCGAGTGCACAGGGAACTAAGTTTGTGCCTAGGAGGTTTTCTACTCACTCTCCTCATAGGCCTAAGAATACAGATCATCAACAATCTCAAACTCTTGTGAAGGTTACCAAGACTCCTGAAGGGAATAGTTATGGTTACTTTAAGGAGGTTCAGATTGTAGATGATCAGGGACAATCCAAGACCGTAATGGCTTGGGTCCCTCTTGATAACTAACTGTGTACAACTTGTTATGTGTAGGAGCAGACTGTGAACAAGGACAACTGGTGGTGTGTAGACAGTGGATGCTCAAGACACATGACAGGTGAAAGAAGTCTACTGAGGGACTTCAGAGAAGGTTTCAAGCAAAAAGTAAATTTTGCAGGAGACAAAAGAGGAGTAATTACTGGGAAAGAAAAAGTTTCAAATAGAACTTTAACTCTAGAGGATGTGAATTATGTTGAAGAACTAACTCATAACCTAGTGAGTGTTTCCCAAGTCTGCGATAAAGGTCATCCAGTTCATTTTAATGAAAAGGAGGCTTTAGTCCTGAAGCCAGGCTTCACAATCCCTGAAGAATGGATATTGATGAGGGCACCAAGGAAGAAGGATATCTATGCAATAAACATGGGTGTTCCTAATTCTTCAATGGTATCTACATGTTTACTATCCAAGGCTTCAGAAGCAGACGCACTACTATGGCATAGGAGAATGGCACACCTAAACTGGAGAAAAATGAACTACATAACCAAAAATGGTTTAGTTTTGGGTGTACCGCAAAAACGTTTCGAGTCTGAGGATAAGTATGTTCCTTGTATGAAAGGAAAACAGCATAAGAAACCACACAGATCTAAAACTGAGATTTCAATCTCCTCTCCATTTCATTTGCTACATATGGATCTCTTCGGCCCAATAAGCAAAAGAAGCATAGGTGGCAAATGGTACTGTCTAGTTGTCACAGATGACTACTCTAGATTCTCGTGGGTATTTTTCTTAGGATCTAAGGATGAAACTCCAGGTATTCTAATTGAGTTTTTAGATCAAATTGAGAATGTATACAAAATGAGAGTTAAGCGTATTCGTAGTGATAATGGAACAGAATTCAAGAATTCAACGTTAGAAATCTATTGCTTAAGCAAAGGGATAATTCATCAATTCAGTGCACCATATGAACCTCAACAGAATGGTGTGGCTGAAAGGAAGAACAGAACGTTGATTGAAGCTGCGAGAACAATGCTTGCAGATTAAAAGCTTCCGGTCATCTTTTGAGCAGAAGCATTGAATACAGCATGTCATGTTCTGAACAGAGTTCTTACGGTTAAAAAGCATAATAAGAATTGTTATGAGCTTTTGAACAATAAGAAACCAACCTTAAAAGGATTTGAACCCTTTGGAGTTGCTTTTACAATATTGAAAACCGGGAATCAAGCTAAATTTGGTGAGAAGGCTGACGAAGGATTTTTCTTGGGTTATATGCCTAATTCTCTAAATAAAAGGGTTTTCAATAAGGTCACTAGTCGTCTGGAGATAGTTTATAACAATGAAGTTACAAGCTATACACCGGATGTGCATAAGGGATTAGATTGGCAATTTGACTATTCCGATCTCTTTCAGTCATTTAAAGTTCCCATAAGTGACTTTGTCAGTGATTCAGAGATTTCACAACATTTATTGACTGGAGACTTGGACAATGGTTAGTCTTCAACATCGAGTGTGCTGAATTCTGGAATCAGGACAACAGATGACTCAAATGAAGCTTCTTCAAGTGGGTCTCAACAATTTTCAAAGGATAAGTATCAAGAAACAGAAGATTCTGAATAGGATCTTCAAACAACATTTGATGATGTGCTTACTTCTTTGAACCATTTAAAGATCTCTTCAGCAAGTTCAGAAGAAATGTCTTCATTAGAAGAGATTGGTACTAACTTAGGAGATGAGTTAATAGTTGACCCTATACCGGTTACAAGAATGAGTAAGAATCATCCCGTTGAAAACATCATCGGTGATATTAATACTCCTGTTCAGACTAGGACTCAATCTAAAGCTAGTACTTCTGAAGATTTAGAAAGCTTGTATACTGCTATGAAAGAGACAGGGATTCCTAATCAATGTCTATATTCATGCTTTATCTCACAAGTTGAGCCTAAAAATGTGCAAATGGCTCTCAAAGAAAGCTCATGGGTTGAAGCTATGCAAGAAGAACTGCAACAGTTCTCAAAATTACAAGTTTGGGAGTTGGTTGACCTACCAAAGGGAGAATATCCAACTGGAACTAGATGGGTATTTAAGTGTAAGAGAGATGATCAGGGAATCATTACTCGCAATAAAGCACGTCTAGTGGTTCAAGGTTTTAATCAACAAGAAGGCATAGACTACAACGAAGTGTTTGCACCAGTTGCTAGGCTAGAAGCAATTAGAGTACTCTTAGCATTCGCATCATTCTATGATATAAAAGTTTATCAGTTGGATGTTAAGAGTGCCTTTTTGTATGGCAAAGTGGAAGAATTGGTGTATGTTGCTCAACCTCCAGGGTTTGCTGATCATGTATATCCAGATAGAGTATATCGTTTGAATAAGGCTCTATATGGATTACATCAAGCACCGAGGATGTGGTATGCAACACTATCAACGTATCTACTTGATAATGGATTTACAAGAGGAGCAATTGATAGTACATTGTTTGTAAAATGGAACAAGAAAGACTTTCTATTAGTACAGGTTTATGTTGATGACATTATATTTGGATCTTCTGATGAAAAGATGTGTTAAGAATTTGAGAAAGTCATGAGAAAAAGGTCTGAGATTTCTGCAATGGGAGAGTTGAAATTCTTCTTAGGGTTACAAGTTGATCAAAAGAAGGATGGATTCTTTATTCATCAATCTAAATATATTTATGAGTTATTAGAACGATTTAAGATGGATGACAGTAAAGTCTATAATACTCCTATTCCAGTTAATCACAAACTAGGTCCGGATACATCGAGTGATCAGGATGTGGATCCTACTCTATATAGGGCCATGATTGGATCACTAATGTATTTGACTGCCTCTAGACCTGGCATTATGTTTGCTGTTTGTTTGTGCGCAAGATATCAGGCCAATCTGAAAGAGTCACATATGCAGGCTGTTAAATGGATCTTTCGTTACCTCAAAGGGCAACCGAAGCTGGGACTTTGGTATCCAAGTGATGGAAACTTAGATCTAGTAGCATATACTGATTCGGATTATGGAGGATGCAATCAAAATAGGAAATCTACGACCGGAGGATGTCAATTCTTGGGAGGTAGATTAGTATCTTGGCAGTGCAAGAAGCAAAGCTCAGTAGCCATCTCTACATGTGAAGCTGAGTATGTTGCAGCTGGCAGCTGTTGTTCTCAAGTTCTTTGGATACAACAACAACTGCGGGATTATGGGTTAAATATAACCAATACTCCTATGATGATTGACAACGAATCTACTATGTCGATCACCAACAATCCTGTGAAGCACAGTAAAACTAAGCACATTGATATTAGACATCATTTTATTAGAGACTGTGCTGAAAAGAAAATGATAAGGTTAGTTAAGGTTCTGACTGCGGATAACTTAGCAGACCTCTACACAAAGGCGTTCGACAGAGCAAGATTTGAAACATTGGTTCAACTGAATGGAATGAGAAATCCAGAGTGATTAGTCTTCCAAGGGTATTTTAGTAAAAAAAAAGGGCGTATAGCATTCAATCGCTTGTTACCTGCGGGGAATCGCCTCCAATAAAAGAACAAAAGAAGTTCTTTTAGAAAAATCTTTAAGTTTTTAGCTGTAAAAACTTGGGAGATGATAGTACATTAGGAGAATAAGTCTAAGAATAATAACCTTAAGTATTAAGTATGATGTGTTAGTAGATTCTTATAAGTTGCACTAGAATAACGATTTTTAACTAGGATTACACTTATATTTATCTTATTATACACCTATATCCACTGATTATAACTTGTCCTTTTACTTAACAAGTGATAAGAATAACTTAAGTCTAGTCAGCTTCATCATACGATTTATTGGTAGGCAGGTTATGCTACGATTTCTGAGCAGTTAAGAAGTATAAATTTCATGTGTTGTATCTTATGTGATCTGTTATATGACGTATGACATGTCTCAATTGTTGAATGATAGTACTGCCGTGCACTGTGATCTAACATAAAAATTTTTTTTGAAATGATACAAAGTATCATAATGTCAAAAGGTGAGTTATATGTTTCGAAAGAGCATCATTTATTAACGTCTACCTTACATATGAAAAATACAAAGTATCTCGTGTCAAGTGTATGTTATATGCTTCTAAAGAACATCATTTAGTAATCTCTACCTTGCTAATACAAGATACAGTATTATGTGTTGTACTTGAATTCTTCAGTATGTTGTATAGTAGAAAACACTAGATATTGTGCGCATTAACAATAAAAGTTTTGCTCAGAAATCTGTGTCTAATTTGTTTATGTGGATCATAATATCGGTAATCGTCTTTAACTGTCTATGATATTTGAATATTCACTTTTGTGAATAATAAGAAATCATAAGTTATATTTCAATGAAGTGTTATATCATGTGGATAAAGGTACATAAGATATAATTTTATAAATATAAGTTTATTACTAATTAAAGTTGTGATTTTATTGTGCTTATATGAATTTCATGAGGTATGTATACTAACAATTGTCTTGGGATTATTACAATCTAATAAGTACAGCTTATTCTTTCTAATATGATCCATAAGCAGTTAAAACTTTAAGTGTTTACTATTAAGTTAATTTATTTTCTTAGAATGTTAGTAGTTTTATTATTTTAACTTTTGTAATTATTTCTTCGAATTAATAAAAGTTTTAATTATTCTTCTTGTTTACCCTTTGGAATTAAATTAAATTAGTTATCTTATATTCGTGTTGAATAAATGTAACAACTACAAGTGAAAAATAATTTTTACGGTATATATGAGTTTCAATTTATACTAAGTGCTAAAATCGAGTTTTTGTGAAAACTTGAAATTTTGACTAGTCAACGCTGCGAAGCGAGACTAGTGCTGCGAAGCGAGTACATAGTATAAATGGGGCACGTCCAACGAGTCCAACCCACACTTGTCAATTACTCTGCGAACCGAACCCACACACCTCTGCGACTTGAAATTTGGCGAAACGAATCGAATTTCATTTTCGATTGATTTTCTGATTTTTAGTACAACGAAGGACTTTTCGATCCGTGGAACTTTTACAACTTTTGAATACGCATCTTTTGAAGTAAGTTTCATGAGATTTCACCGTGTAATTTGTGAGATATCGATTGGTTTACGTTTTCGAATGTGTCAGTTTAGTTTATCACGGAATTTGTACAAATTAGTGATTTAGACAACCTATAACTTGTTTCTAATGATTAATCGATGTTTATTGAACATATCTTAGTCGATTATTTGCTTCGAAACACATTTGATTGGTGATTGATGTTTGAATTCGTTGAGCAGATGGTCCTGCGAACCGAGATCTATCTCGCTTCGCAACCCGCTCCAACGAACTGAGATGATGAGTTGAACGAAGCGAGACAACTTCAACTCGTTTGACTTCAGTTGACCGAAGCGAGACGACTTCAACTCGTTTGACTTCAGTTGACCGAAGCGAGACGAGTTAACCTAGTTTGACTAGGGTTGACCGAAGCGACTCGATTTCAACTCGCAGGGTTTCTGCGAAGCGAGTTGAAAAATTTAATTAATTTTATTTTTATTTTTTAAAATTGACTTAATTTGACTTTGAGAACTGAATTAACCTTGTTGACTTCAGTTGACTATGTAAAATTAAGTAAATTTTATCAAGTTACTTGTTTATATACATATAGACTTAAGAACTTTTGTTTATAAGTTAAAATATGTGTAATATCTTAACAATTTAAGTTATCTCATATCGAAAGTCTTCCGACTCATAGCGTAGTCGTGCAGCGTGTTGCGATATTTATCGGCGGTATGTTAACTCGAATTGTTTGTCATAGCTAATGGGCTTTAGATATAATTTATAGAATATAATTGAACTTGTTAATTCAATTAAGTTTCAGTGAATTATGTTATTAGTTGATAGTATATTTAGACGTTTGATGATCTTTTTGATCATAATACGTTAAAGTGTAAATTATCTAATGCTCGTAACTTAACATTTTTGCTATTTGTGTAATTTTGAATTACAGATATGGCTAACAGATCTTTTGAGAAGGGTCACAACATCTTGGTGAATCTAGATGTCAACGAGCGTGGTGCTGAGCGCTTTGAGCAGATTTTGACATATTTAGCACGTTCGAGAATTCGATTTGCTATCACTGAGTCACCTCCACTGAACAAAGATCTTCTTACGCAGTTTTTGATGAACATTGTCTATGATGGTGCTGCTAACCCGCCTACTATACGTACGATGGTAAATCAGCATCTGATTTCTTTTACTGCTGATGACTTACGACAGCTACTGCAGCTAGGAACTTCTGACCAAGAAGCTGGTCCAGCTGCTTATTCAGCTGATTTTATAGAAGGAGCTCTAGGTCGTACAGGTTATTCAGGACCTCGGAGAGGACGACAGTTTGTCAAGGCATTTGTACTAGGACAGTGGAGATTTCTCTTTACTGTTATAGTATCTATTTTTGGAAACAAAAAGTCAGGATTAGATGAGCTTAGTCCTGAGTTGATGTCAGTTGTACTGTCACTGGTTTACAATAAACCATACAGTTTTTCTTCGTATATCTTTCAGTCCTTCAGAGGACAGATCACCGGAGCTGCTAGGACGTTGTTTATTCTTTATCCTAGATTCTGCATGCTCCTTATTCGAGCTCAAGTTCCAAACTTGCCGGTTTATGCAGCTGATTTTCAAGTTGAGACCATCGGATTGCGTGGTTACAACGCTTGCTTTTTGTTATCCAAGCGTAAAGATGAGATTAAGCCTGAGGCTGCTGATCTTTTTGGGCATCTTCTTGATGCTGATTATTTTGCTCCACCAAACAATGGTTGGATGGATGCTGGAGCTCACGGTCAAGCTCAACCTCAACAACAACAACAAGCTTCACCTCAACCTCAACCAGCAGCAGAGTCACAGGAACTCATTGAGGATGTTTTACATCAGGCTGAACATCAAGGTCAGCAAGTTGTGCCTGAACTAGCTGTTGAGGTTCTTCATGAGGTTTTGATACAGATTGATGATGATACAGATCCCTTGCTACGGGATATTGATAGTTATGTTGAACAACCTGAGGTAATTTTATAATTATATAGTAATATCGGTACTAAGTTGTTATATAATTATCCCATTAGTGTTATACATAATGCACATGATATAGATATTTAGTTAATTAAATATTATTTCTAATTATGATATATAAATATCACTATGATCAGGGAGCTGAGACTGCAGACCCAGAGGTCATTCGACCTAAGGGTGAGCAGGGACAGCTTGATAGATCTGAGGGTTTACCTTCTCAGGTATTTATCAGATTAATCATAAATATATAGAACTTGTATGATAGAGCTTTTAGCTAATCATAAATGTTTAATATATTTAATATTTAGGATTTTGATGTTGGTCCATCTGGAGGCCGTGATGGTCAATCGGCTTCAGATGATGATGATAGTACTCCTTCTCCACCTCCAGATGCTGGTTATATTAGATACCGATCTCGGATGTTTCCAGATCCAGCACTGAAGGAAAAGAGAAAGGCTAAGGAAGTCGACCCAGACTTCAGTATTATTGACGAAGGTCCTGAGGAAGAGGATCTACCTCTTATTCCTTAACGCCGTAAGTGTTCCAGGACTTTGATCATTTAGGATAGTATGTTTTATTTAGAGTTATATAACCTTAACTTGTTGTTTATCAGGAGTTCAACTAAGACAGTTAATTCTGTGACAGTTACTCAAGATACATTCCAGGTAGAGACGACGATACCGGTGGTTATTGAACCAGTATCTGTACCATCTGAGGTATGAGATAAACGTTTAGTACTACGAGTATTATAAATATTTAATTAGAGATTGAGACAGAGTTATCTGTAACAATTACTTATTTAATTATATCTAACTTTATAGGTTGAGAAACTGCTTGAGTCAGTGGAACCAGAAATGGTCTCCAAGACTGTTGAGGAAGGAGTTGCAAAACTGGTGCAGGATGCTCAGTTTCCGACTAATAAAGCTAGTAGATTTGCAGCTAGTCTTCTCAAAGAAGCGTTATCTCAAGCTATTCCACCACTCACACGTGAATCATACATTGCTTCAGTGACACCGCCTGGACCATCAACAATATCTGTCATTCCGACGACTGATGCTGAAAGGATTACATCCTTAGAGTCGAGAGTTAAGGAATTGGAACAGAGTACTTATAGGATTCCAGGGTTGTTAGCTGAGAATGTTTCTCTTGCTCAGCAGATGGTTCATATCAGTGAATCACATTTGACACTGCTGAAGACTCATGATACTTTGTTTGCTGATTTTACTGCCCAGCGACTGAAGCTTGAACACTTAGACGTTTGGTGTTGAGAGTGCATTCAGGACAGTTTGCTCAGGGGTAGATAATGCTATATCATGAAGCTTGCAAAGAGGATGAGTTAGCTAAGAAGAGAAGATATGATAAAGATGATGATCCCGATGCTCAGAAAGATGGTGAGCCGACTGGTCCTTCAAAGACTGGTGAGCAAGCTATTATTCAGGGGGAGTCTGCATGTGTTGGTGTTAGTGGTGATGGTGCTGGTACAAGTGCTGCGGGTACAAGTGAAGCTGGTAAGCCAGCTTAGACTTGTGTAGATATTTGTACTTAGAATTTTAGTTGAATTATAATTGTAATTTATAATTGTAATTGAATAATTGTAACTTAATAGTTTTTGTAATATATTCGGCTTGAGATTATTATTATTACAAGTAAGATATATTATAAATTGTTTAAGTTATTTGATTTTGAAAAGTTAAATAAATTAGTGATCGAAAGTGGCGACTCATTGAGAAGTCGAGCGGCGTGTTCTGATTTATTTCAGCGGTCAAAGTTTATTTTAACTTAGACATTTTAGACTTGAGAGTTTTTATAACTGACAAGTTAAATATGTATGATTTTTAACTAGACAAATGATATATAATTTATAGATATAGTTGAAAGTTATGTTGTTGTGATATAACAGTTCAATTAAGTCTTGGAAATTATATAAGGTAATTAACAGTGAATTTAAATGCTTGGTGATTATTCACAACGCATTAGAATTTAAAGTTAATTAATATTTGTTAAGTGTTTATAAGACTTAAGAATTCTTTGATTGATTCAAGGTAATTAATAAAAGAATTATAAGTTATATAGATTGGTTATATTAACACAATTGAAATGAATAATGAAATTTTTAGATTGATTCAGAGAAATCAATAAAAGAATTTATATTATTAATTTGATTTGTGTAGATATGGAAATGCTAGAATTGAGTGACTCTGGAAGTGATATTCTTGATGAAATCGATGAAGAAATTGATTTTGATCTTGAAGAAGGAGAATTTTTACTACCTGAGGATTGGACTGCTGTTTCTGAGAATGAGCAAGACATTGGTGTAGATCCAGATGCAAATATTGATGAACACCATGTGAGCCCATCTAGGACAGAACTTATTATTGAAAATAATCAAGGTCCAACAGTTGTCGATGTAGATGAAGAAATCGATGACTCAACCGATTCTGAAAATGATGAAATCTTGATTCCTACCAAGAATCCAGCAGTTTTTCTTAGAAAACTTCCTAAACAGAAAAAGGTTGGAGTTTCTGAAGTTGATATAACTGGGAAACGGGAACCTAAAAGAGGGATTATTGGTTGGTACTTTGACTCTGAGCTGAAGCTGTTTGCTATTAAAAGGTTTGACGGAGTTCAATATTTTGAGCGAAAGCTTGCAGTATTTAGTTCTTTTCCTAGATTTGAGATTCGAGATTTGGCTCGATTACCTTTGAATAACCCAAGTGATGATTTGTTGGAAAATATGTTGAACACATAATCAAGACTGAGGTTAAAGCTAATAAATTTGAAAAGATTAAGCCAAGAAAAGGAAAGACTATTAAACTGGCAGAGAGAAGTCAAAGAACAAGATGAAGAAGAAGAAAGAAGATTTATCCATCTGTTAAGTGTCTACAGCAAATTCCATTGAAGACAATGCCACAAGATATTTTGGAAAATATGAAGAGTTGGCATGTGGATTCAGAGACTGGAGAAGATGTAATGGTTGAATTTGATGATGAGGTTGAAGGTGGTGAAAGAGAAATCTTCAGAGTTTATGACCATCAACACCTAATGAACATGTCGAAGAAAGATTTGATAAAGTTGAATAAAAATAGAATCTTGACGACAGTAGCATGGGGTGATTTAGCACGTGATTATCAAATGATGGTTAAGACTTGTATTAAATTGAAGATTTATGCTAGCAGTAAGATTTATAAGTAAAAATCAAAGACAACTTGAAGACATAATAGCATAGATGCTAGAGCTATTGTCAAGGGGGAGTCTGTTGGGACATGTATGTGTGACAACAGATCTAGCTTGTAATAGTACTAGTGATTATTGTAATCAAGTTTGTACAATTGATTTGGATTTGTAAATGATATTAGTTTGGTATTAATGTTCGTTAGATATATTAGTATGTTAAAGTGTTAGACGAATATCGAATACGATGTTACAAACTAAAGTATGTGAGATGAGATCTCAAGTCGCAGAACTCAGTCCTGCGAGATGAGATCTGGGCTCGCAGAGCTGCGAACCGAGTCAAACTTTGGGCTTGGTCGTGGGCTGCGAGTTGAACTCAACTCGCAGAACCCATCGATCTGCGAATCGTGTTTGACTAAAACCTATAAATACTCAATTAGGTTTAATTCGTAAAAAAAACTTTTGGCAATTCGTTTTTCTAGAGAACTAAAATGATTTTAAGCATTCATAAGGTTAGGTATTGATCGATTAACATTAATTAATCGATACAAAACCTTGTTAATAAACCAATTCGCTATTATCTTGCGAAACAAATTGTTCACATATTGTGAACCAAGTATTGAGGAATTCCGCACCTTAATACCTAAGATAACCTCGTTATCGATCCACGTACTAGGGACTTACATGAATGATATAATACTTATAAGAAAATGTAATCCCAACATTACAAGGTGTAAAGAGTTGATTGGGATAATATTTCTCTATGAAAGATTTGGAAGATATAGTATATTCTTGGTATAAAGATTTACAAAAATAGGTCGAAACATCTCAAAGGACTTAGCCAGGACATGTACTTAGAATAAGATTTTAAAAGTTTTTTTAAAATGGAGAATTCTAAGAAAGGGAATCTTCCCTTAATTGTGGCATAAAGATTAGTAAGGATCTGTGTCCAAAGACTAAGAAAGATTGGACAAAATGAATCGAGTCCCATGTGCTATAGGATCGATCATATTTGCCATGATGTATACAAAGCTTGATGTCTCATTTGCTTGGAGTATAGTGAGTCGACATCAATAGAATCCTGATAAAGGTCATAAAACAGCTATAAAGAATATTCTTAAGTATTTGAGAAATACTAAAGACAGGTTCTTAGTTAATAGTCGAGAAGAGAAACTTAGAGTAACGGTTTATATTGATGTAAGTTTACAAACAGATAGAGATGATAGTCATTCACAGTTTGGTTGGGTACTCTTACTGAATGGGGGAATGAAAACTTTGAAAAGTTCAAAGCTAGATACAATAACAGATGGGAATATTGAAACTTGCGAGACTTTAAAGGAAGTCATAAGAATGAGGAATTTCTTTGATGATCTTGGAGGTATTCCAATAGTATGAATCCCAATGAAATATTATATGATAATGGAAAGTCTCAAAGCACATTGAAATAAAATACCATTTTGTTCAAAGGAAGGTATAAAAGGGACATATGATTGTGAAGGACACACAATCAATATACATGCTAGGAGCATAGGTTTACGAGATAAAATTTTAGTTGTCAGTTTGATTTTGAAATATTACAAACTGTCGCACCCCTAAATTCATGATGCTGAAGTGATTCGGGTCGGGCGCGACTAATACGGTAATCACAGCACAAAGATATAATGAACGACTCTATATGCGTCATTTAAACAAAATACATTAATTATATCAAAGTTACAAAAGTTCGGTAACCTATTTGAGAGATTCTATGGCATTACTACTTTTACAAAATATAATAATGCAGGAAAATCTTTTGCTGTTTGCATGCGACTCGAGCTATATAATCCTGAGCAGACCTACTACTATTGAGTACCTGAGAATACATGTTAAAAGGGTCGGCTAAAAGCTGGTGAGCTCACGGGTTTATATGATAAACCAATATGCATGAACCACAAGATTTAATAGCGTTTGCAACCAAGCAAATAAATAAGTGTATATCACTGCCATGAGCACATAGTCTGAACTTAACTGAGGTGTCATGATCACAATCAAGTGCCTGATCGAGGGTGCCTCCCTGCAAGTGCCTAATCTACCCTTGTATGAACAAATGATAATGCGTCCGTTTGACCAGTTAGTGCTTGCTAACTCGGATGGGGATTGTCAATCCCATATGGTACCATACACTAACATTCATGCTACAAAAGTATTACCAAACTATGTTATGGAGGGCTTTAAAAGGATTAGTGACATAACTCATGCAGTATATATAACACCTTACGATTTATAAGACAAATTTCTTTTTTTCTTTTTTTATAAAACACATATCGGAAGCGTATATTAAATTCATACATTATAGATTGCATATAATATAAAACCCAAATGGCAATCCACAATTACATGGTTTTAAATTCAAACTACTACATCAATTACAAACATTAAGTTAGGTGTTATTTAATTCAAAACATAATGTTAAACCGTTAACATGACTTTATAAACCAGAGTGAGGTGTCAAACATTCCTTTAACCCGATCTTCTTGCAACTCACAATAAAAAGATTAACCTGCAAGAAGTAATAGGGAAGGATTAGAATAAAGCTAAGTGAATAGATCATTACTATCAACCTAATTTAGGTTAACAAGTGTTTACAGCAAAGCATCATAAACAAATACTTCAAAGAGGATCGGTGGTCCTTGAGGTATCCTCAAGCCGCGGTGGCCCCCAAGTAACACTTGTAACCAATTGAAGGCCAATACAGTGGTTTAACCGATGGTTGGCAACTATTACATCATACAACACAAGTTCCATAAACAACACATGTACAAGAACTTATGTTGTCCAAGTAATAACACCCCAACCCAATCCATGTTGACCTCCGAATAAGCACACAATACATAATCATCATGGCAATATGCTTAACATAAACAATATATGTATATCTTATACAAATAAAACAGGTTTACCCATTGTAACCATGTTGTTACAACTAACTTAGACTGATAGTCAAAGATCCACTCACCTTTGACGATCACCGTCTCTACTCAAAGGTCTTATTTTATTGAGTCTTCGGTTTATCTAAGAACACAATCAAAACCCGAATTAGATTCTCATATTATGATTCATAATATTCCATTCAAGTGTATAATGTCAAATAAACGCATATAATATACATTCAATACCATTTAAATAACACAAGTACACAAGTCACAAGTTATCAGATTTGTCAAGTTATAACATGCAAACGAGATCCGGAGAGGAGTGAGCTGGATCGCGTTCCACAGTTCAAAACTACTCTGTTACAGATTTACACACTGAAACGCGATCCAGACAAGGTGTTGGGATCGCGTTCCCAAGAATAATTTATACTGAACTCAAAATACACTACGTAACGTGATCCGGGTTACATGCTAGGATCGCGTTCACAAAACTCATCTGATCACAAATATAACTAAGGAACGCGATCCGGCTGTGGAGCTGGGATCGCGTTTCAACGATTTACAGCAACAAAACCCATACTTGTAACACTTTTAGCTCGAACCTAAACTCAATTTTCATCATCAAACAATTGCAATACACGAATTTATCCAATAATTAACCATAAACTTCAACTATAACATGTTATAACAACAAACAATCATCATCAAGCTTATAAATTCACACATGCATAAATCAATCAAAATCAACCTCATATATACAATTAGGGAATAATAACTTTAAATTCAAGGTGACAACAAAATGAAGAAGAAGAAGCTCAGATGATTGCATAAACCACATACCCAACTTCAATTTCTACACATGAATCATCATTCAACCTAACTTTAGCCAAGTTCAACATATATGTGCAATTAGGGCAAATGAGCTTACAATGATGATGATAGTGATATGAGGAAGATGAAGAATAATGGTTGAATCAAAATCACAGCTTCAAGATGATTGATTGAAGTTATCTTCCTTGATTTCACTTGAGTTCTAAGTGCCAATTTGAGAGAGTTTTGGTTACATGCAATTTCTTGTAAATGTAGAAATAGGTGTCGGCCTCCCCAACTAACTCATATGAGGTGGTGTAATTTATATTCCCTTCTAAACCTATTGTCTGGAACCTAAAAACCATTTGCGAGAATAATTCTTTTATTTAACCGATATCTATAGTAATTTAACACAAATAATAATTTATTAATCACAATAAGTTATTTAATCAATTGACCTATTTATTTCAATTATCTAAATAATAACAAATATTTATAAACACAATTATATAATCAATTAAAATGAGGAAAATGCCGTAATTCTTCTATGCCCAAAACGAGGATGTTACAAATCTTCCTTTCTTAAGGAGATTTCATCCCCGAAATCTCGCCATGCCCAAAGAGACTAGGATAACGCGTCCTCATGCTAGACTCGGTCTCCCACGTAAGGTTTGGCCCCAAACTATGATTCCACTTAACTAGCACCTTAGGAATATCCTTCTTTCGAAGTTTAGTCACCTTACGGTCTAAAAGCTCTACAGGTTCCTCTATAAGTCTCTGACTTTGGTCGATTAGCAAGTCTTGCAAAGGAAGGACTTGGGATTGGTCCTCCACATTACATTTTCTTAAATAGCACACATTGAAGGTATCATGAATACCAGCTAATTCAGGAGGAAGATCTAAGGATACAGTTTGATCATTAACTACTTGTTGAATTCTAAATGGCCTAATGTACCTAGGAGCAAGTTTACCATGTTTACCAAACCGAATTACTCCCTTCCAAGGCGAAACTTTCAAATAAACCAATTCACCTACAACAAAGGTAACTAGGCGATGACGTGGATCGGCATACTGTTTTTGTCCGTCACGGGCCGCTTTCAATTTCTTGCGAGCAATAGCCACCTTGTCTGCAGTAATCTGAACAATATTTGGACCTACAAACAGTTTCCACCCGCTTCTAACCATAAAGTAGGTGTTCTACAATGACGCCCATACAACATCTCATACGGAGGCTTACCACTACTCGAGTGATAAGAATTATTGTACACGAATTCAATCAATGGTAAGTGTGAATCCCAAGATCCACCATATTCTAATACACAAGCACGTAGAATATCCTCTAAAGTTGTAATGGTGTGTTCAAACTGACCATCCGTCTGAGGGTGATAAGATGTACTCAAGTTAATTCTCGTACCCAATTCCCGCTGCAAACTCTGCCAAAACCCAGACACACATCGAGAATCTTTGTCAGAAACAATAGACAATGGAATCCCATGCCTAGAAACAATCTCTTTAATGTATAATTGTGCCAATTTACTCAAAGATGCAGTCTCACAAATGGCAAGAAAGTGAGCACTCTTAGTTAATCATTCCACGATCACCCAAATCATATCATTACCCTTATTGTCCGCGGAAATTTAGTTACAAAATCCATAGTTATGTGCTCCCATTTCCACTCGGGAATCTCAAGTTGTTTCAATGATCCATAAGGTTTATGGTGTTTGGCTTTCACTTGAGAGCATATATGACAAGATTCTACAAATCGAGCAATGTCCGATTTCAAAGTAGGCCACCAATACAACGGTTTCAAGTCATGATACGTTTTGGTACTCCCGGGATGGATCGACAATCTAGATTTGTGTGCCTCCAACAAGATTACATCTCGAAGACCACCAAGCAAAGGAACCCAGACTCGAGATTGAAAGGTCTTTACTCCACGTGAGTCATCAACCAATAAATCTTTTCTTTTAAGCATAACCTCGGATTTCAAATTATCATCCATATATGCCTCTATTTGAGCTGATTTTAACTGATCAATCAAATCTGATGAAACCTCTAATCGCATGAAACACACCTTTTCTGATTTTCCTTTTCAACTTAATGCATCCGCCACAACATTTGCTTTACCGGGATGGTAATGAATTTCACAGTCGTAATCCTTATTCAATTCCAACCATCGCCTTTATCGCATATTGAGTTTTTTTTGAGAAAACATATATTGAAGACTTTTGTGATTCATTTCGTGTCATAAAGATAATGCCTCCAAATTTTCAAGGCGAAAACCACAGCCGCAAGCTCCAAGTCATGAGTAGGATAATTCTTTTCAAGAGGCTTAAGTTGACGAGAAGCATAAGCAATGACCTGATCACGTTGCATCAAAACGCAACCCAAACCCACATACGATGCATCACAATAAACAATAAAATCATCGGACCTGTCAGGTAAAGCTAACACCGGAGCCTGACACAATAACTGTTTCAAAGTTTGGAACGCTGATTCCTGTTGTTCATTCCACTGTAACTGAACATCTTTTCGGGTTAATTTAGTCAAAGGACCCGCAAGCTTAGAGAAATCCTTAATGAACTTTTTGTAATAGCCCGATAACCCCAGAAAACTCTTAATTTCAGAAGGAGATCGAGGTGCATGCCAATTCATAACTGCCTCAGCCTTAGATGGATCTACCTTAACCCCATCTTTACAAATAATGTGGCCCAAAAACTGAACCTTACGAAGCCAAAACTCACATTTCAAAATTTTAGCATATAATTGTTCCTTTCTCAAAGTGTCAAGAACCAATCGCAAGTGCATCTCATGATCAGATTCAGATTTAGAATAAACTAAGATATCATCAATAAACAAAATTACAAATTTACCAAGAAATGGTCGACAAACTCTATTCATCAAATCCATGAAATCCGCCGGAGCATTAGTCAACCCAAAAGGCATAACAAGGAACTCATAATGACCGTATCTAGTGCGAAAAGCTGTCTTAGGAATATCCTCCTCACAAACCCGCACTTGGTGGTAACCCGACCTCAAGTCAATCTTAGAGAATAGGAAGACCCTTGTAATTGATCAAATAATTCATCTATTCGAGGCAATGGGTCTTTATTCTTAACGGTTCTCTTATTTAACTCCCTACAATCAATACACATACGAGAGGTGTCATCTTTCTTTTTAACAAATAACACAGGTGCACCCCATGTAGAAGAACTGGGCCTAACAAAACCCTCATCTAACAACTCTTGAATTTGATTCATCATTTCACGAATTTCTGAGGGAGCTAATCTATAAGGTGCCTTAGCTATAGGAGTAGAACCAGGGATCAAATCAATTTTATATTCTACTTCTCTAATGGGAGGCAAACCAGGTAACTCATCAGGAAAGACTTCCGAGTACTCAGAAACTATCCGAATGTCTGAAACAACTTTCTTTTCTAACTTAGCATCAATAACATAAGCCAAATACGATTCACATCATTTAGCTAAAGAATTTCTAGCTTTCATCATTGAAATAAAAGGAATACTACCCTTCTCCCTTTCTCCTCGAGCTACGACATATGACTCATCCGAGATTGGAATTCTTACCAACTTCTTATGGCATTCTATATTGGCTTTATTCTTACTTAACCAATCTATGCCTAAAACCGCATCAAAACCCAGAATAGACATTAATAGAAAATAAACCGGGAAGCTATAACCCTCAATCAAAATACTAGCTCCATTCACCGATGTGGTAACCAGAACCATTTTACCATCAGCTACCTTAACCTCAATAGGATTAGTTATTCATGTGGGAGTCAATTTCAGTCTATCATAGAAAAGCATGGATATAAAAGAACAATTTGGTCTTGAATCAAATAGAACACTTGCTGGTACAGAATTAATAAGAAAAGTACCAGTTATGACATCCTCAGTTCTGAAAGCTTCATCAGCTGTCATTTGGAAAGCCCTACCAGTTGCTGATGGTGGATTCTTTCTTTTCTGGCCAGTTGCTGTCATTTGGAAAGCCCTGCCAGTATGGCACCAATTCGCTTTGTCCACAATACCGCCACTTTATTTCTTGCCTTGAGGAGATCCATGCCATTTCTTCTTCCCTTGATTCGCCGAGGAATCGCCTTTGAATTTCGAAGAATATTTATCTTTGTTTTCCAAATCATGAGCCCGAATATCACAATCCACAGATCGGGCTAATTCAAAAGCTTGGGTAAGAGAACCCGCTAATCTCACAGTTGTTCGATAGATATGTGATGTGACACCCGTCAAATTAGGACTAGTAATTAGTGCCTAATCAAGTGTAATACATGTAATTAGTTATGTGTTAGGCTAATTAATGTATCAATATATATATATATATATATATATATTGTTGAATATATACAAGTATGCGATTTGATTAAATTGTACGAGTTTCAAATCGAACGCAATTCGATTCAATTAATACGGACGTTGGTGAACAATTTTATTAAAAAATATAACATTATTTAATAACTCTATTTTATCTATTATTTAGATAATATTTCAACTCAAATTCGTATCGTACAAACAACAATTACGCGATTAAAATAATAAATGTGCGAACAATCGAAACGAGAATAAGTTATATTTTACAACTCAAGTAAAAGTATTTGATGAAATAGTTCAACAAAAACTAATAAATATTCGTATTTTAAAATAATTATTTAAACAATTAAACGATCGGGGAAATGAACACCGCACGGAGCGCAAACGCGGGGACTAAAATTTGGGAGACTTTTCCCCCTATTCCCCCCCCCCCCAAAAAAAAAAAAAATCTACCTTTCCCCTCCATTCCCCCCCCCCCCCCCCCGATTTCATTTTCATTCTCTCTCTCTCCTCTCTTCTTTTCTCTCAACAACAACCACCACCACCACCTACAACCACCAATTTCCACCACCAAACGGCCTCGGATCATCAAGCACCTTTGGAGAAAAACGTTCACCACATCACGATTTACATTTTCATCTTTTCGGATTTCTTCGGCGTTAAATCGTAAGTTTTCTGACAAAACTCGAAACCTTTCGATTTTACTTATTTTTACTTGTTTATGGGTTATTTAAGCTTATAATGTCCAAATATGGGTTGGGTAAAAGTTTCAAGTCAAACGGAAACTGGAAAACACCTTTTCGGCTCCTTTTCCGGCCAACAACTCATTATATCGCAGAGGCTCCAGGCCACCTATGACATAAGCTCTTATGTCGCCATATCAGGCCTTATGTCGCATATAGTGACATAAGCCTCTAGGTCACACTACATCACAGATGTCGCATATAGCGACACAAATGATTATGTCGCAATAATTACGAACGTCGCATATAGCGACATAAAACACTATGACGCAAAACTTATTCCCGTCGCACATAGCGACACAACACCTTATGTCGCATTAAATTTCGGATGTCGCACTTAGCGACACAAACCCTTATGTTGCAGACATGATCTGCGACACAGTAGACTACGTCGCACTTAGCGACACAAAGCCTTATGTCGCACCTAATGTCGCATAAGACAGAACCTTGAAAACATGGATTTTTACAAAGTGTCAAAATTGTGTCACTTCAAACATACGATACGACTTTTCAAACACATCGGGATACGTTTTTGAACATGAACACTTTGAAATCATAATAATAATGATGTGATTATTATTACAATTAGTCACCAACGGGCCGTACACGTTTTCAAAACACAATTCAATCAACCAAGTCGTAGTAACTTAGAAAATTTAAACAACCAAATTGTAGTAATTTGGATAATCAAATCAACCAAGTCGTAGTAACTTGGACAAGTTAAACAACCAAATCGTAGAAATTTGGACATTCTAGTTGGACGAACAACCGCAAAGGTAGTCTTTCGAGATACCTACTCATGTTTATAACCATCGCGTGTCTTGGACACCCTCAGGTCACAAATCTTCGGATAACAATTCATGGCTAATCAAACAAGTTTATTAAGTTAAACTTTTCAAGACTCACGTGAGTCTCATAGCCCCTATTTTACAGTTTTCATCTAGGGTGTGATTACATTGCTCGTTTTATTTTACAATATGAACGCAAGTACAATACAAATCAAATACTACATGAGTTGTTTTCACTAATCATTTCAAATCCCTCCACAACATAGTTTGGTAATACATATGTAACGTGAATGTTAGTATATGATATCATATAGGATTGACAATCCTCGTCCGGGTTAGCACGCACTAACTGGTCAAACGGACGTATTAGCATTTGGGAAGACGAGTGTAGATTAGGCACTCGTAGGAGGCAACTCAGTTGGGTTTCCTTAATTGGACCTGACACTCAAGTTAAGCTCAGATTATGTGCTCATGGTTGTATAACTTTTATTTTGCTTAGTTGCATTTTAAATTCAATTAAATCTTGCGGTTCATACAAATATGTGTTGACATACAAACCTGTGAGCTCACCAGCATTTTGCTGACCCATTTTAGCATGTATCACAGGTACTCAGTAGTAGGTTGGCTGCCCAAATCAGGAATCATTAGCTCGAGTCAGCATTCAATCAAATTAGAGATTTAATTGCATTATTATATTTGGTATAGATTAATTATGTAATGTAAATCTCTCAATTTCAGTAACTGAGCTAATTTAAACAATATTTTGATGTAAACTTTGGTTTTATCATGTCGCACCCCCAAATTCAGGTTGCGGAAGCGAATCGGGTTGGGGCGCGACTAATTAATAATCACAACAAAAAGATATATTGAATGACTCTATATGCGTCGTTTTACACCTTGTATTGATAAATCAAAGTTTACGTCAAAATATAGTTTACATTAGCTCAGTTAGAAATTGAGAGATTTACATACATATATAATTTATACAAAATATAATAATGCAGCTAAATCTCTGAATGCTTGCATGCTGACACGAGCTAATGATTCCTGAATTGGGCAGTCCAACCTACTGCTGAGTACCTGTGATACATGCTAAAATGGGTTAGTGAAACGCTGGTGAGATCACAAGTTTGTATGTCAACACATATTGTATGAACCACAAGATTTAGTTGAATTTAAATTGCAATTAAGCTAGATAAAAGTTTTACAGCCATGAGCACATAGTCTGAGCTTAACTCGAGGTGTCAAGTCCACATTTAAGGTATCCTGATCGAGGTGCCTCCTACGACTGCCTAATCTACACTCGTTTGAACAAATATTAGTACATCCGTTTACCCAGTTAGTGCATGATAACCCGGACGAGGAGGGTCAATCCTATATGGTACCATATACTAATATTCACGCTACAACGTATTACCAAACTATGTTGAGGAGGGCTTTGAAAGATTAGTAAGATAACTCATGTAGTAATTGTTTGTTTTCGTACTTGCATTCATATAGTTAAAATAAAAGAGCAATGTAATCACACCCCTGATGAAAACAGTAAAATAGGGGCTATGAGACTCACCTGGGTCTGGAGAGTTTAACTAATTAAACTTGAATTGATTAGCCGAGTAGTGATGTCCGAAGACTTGTAACCTGAGTGTGTCCACGACACGTGATGGTTATTAATTGATTAGGTATCTTAAAAGACTACCTTTGTAGTTGTTCGTCCAGCTAGAATGTCCAAATGACTACGATTTGGTTGATTAACTTGAGTTTTGAAAATGTGTACATCCCGTTGGTGATTGTTTGTAATAATAATCTCAACTATTATTATTATGATTTCGAAGTGTTATACTAAAAAGTATGTTCCAATGTGTTTTAGAAGTCGTATCGTATTCGTGTTTGATGTTATACAAGTTTGCCACTTGGTGTGAAATGTATTTACCAACTCCAAGTGACGGGGGTTCGGGGGCAGCGCCCCTGGTAAGCGGGGTTTCAGGGGTGGCAACCCCTGGCGGGGTCCAAGGGGCTAGCCCCTGGTTTGGGTCGAGATGCCAAGTCAGCTCAAAAAAATTTTATTTCTACTACATTGCTTTGGTGAAAAAACGCATCTGGACTTGAATTTGAGTGAAATCAAGTGATAAAATTTTAGGTTTTAACACTTAGTAAAATTTGTGTTTTCTTGGTTCTGTTTCATGCGACACAGTTTGCGACATACAACTTTGTGTTGATTAGTGCGACATAGTCTGTTGTGTCGCAGATCATGACTGCCACATAAGGATTTGTGTCGCTAAGTTCGACATCCACAATTTAATGCGACGTAAGGTGTTGTGTCGCTATGTGTGACGGGAATAAGTTTTGTGACATAGTGTTTTGTGTCGCTATTTGCGACATCTAAAGGTATTGCGACATAGAGGCTTGTGTCGCTATATCCGACATAGGCCATGATTTGGCGACATTAGACCTTGTGTCGCAGGTGGCCTGGAGCCTCTGCGACATAACGAGCTGTTGGCCGGAAAATGAGCCAAAAAGGTGTTTTCCGGTTTCCATTTGACTTGAAACTTTTACCCAACCCATATTTGGACATTTTAAGCTTAAATAACCCACAAACAAGTAAAATCAGAGGGTTTCGAGTTTTGTCGGAAAACTTACGACTTAACGCCGGAGGTATCCGGAAAGATGGAAGTGTAGATCGTGATGTGGTGAACATTTTTCTCCAAAGGTGCTTGACGATCCGAGGCCGTTTGGTGGTGGAAATCGGTGGTTGTAGGTGGTGGTGGTGGTGGTGGTTGTTTTAGAGAGAAAAAGGGAGGAAGAAAAGTAGAGAGAGAGAAGAAATGTGAGAAATGAGGAGGGGAGGGGGGAGTTTTGGGCAAATTTTTGGGGATGAGGGGAGGGAATCTCCCAATTTTTAACCCCCGCGTTTGCGCTCCGTGCGGTGTTCGTTCCCCGATCGTTTAATCGTATAAATAATTATTCTAAAATAAGAATATTTATTAATGTTTTTGTTGAAGTATTTCATCAAATACTTTTACTTGAGTTATAAAATATACCTTATTCTTGTTTCGATTGTTCGTGCGTTTATTATTTTAATCACGTAAATGTTGTTTGTACGATACGAATTTGAGTTGAAATATTATCTGAATAATATTTTGGATAAGATTGAGTAATTAAATAATATCTTATTATTTAATAAAATTGTTCACCAACGTCCATATTAATTTAACCGAATTGCATTCGATTTGAAACTTGTACGATTTAATCAAATCGCATACTTGTATATATTCAACAATATATATATTGATACATTAATTAGCCTATCACAGAACTAATTACATGTATTACACTTGATTAGGCACTAATTACTAGTCCTAATTTGACGGGTGTCACATATCAATACAAAGTAAAACGACGCATTTAGTGGTCGTTCATTATATCTTTGTGCTTGTGATTATTGATTAGTCGCGCCCCGACCCGATTTGCTTCCGCAACCCGAATTTGGGGGTGCGACATGTGGCAACATCCCAACAAATCGATCAATCTTAGTTCTTTCATCCTGAACCCATTGTTGCACAAACCTTAACTTTTCAGAAAACTGAGAAATAAGCTCATCCATGGTCATATGATCCGTCAAATGCATATCCATAAACTCACGACGAATACGAGTCATATCAAAGTCTGAATAGTATTTCTTACAAACCTCATTGTAGAAATCGGGCCATCTAATAGGTTCCTTTTGATGTGGTGTTGAATTTGATATAATAGAATCCCATCAAACCATAGTTGGACCTTTCAGAAGTTGAACCACATATGGAACTTTGATCTCATCCTCACATCGACAAACCTCAAATTTCCTTTCCACATCCCTTAACCAATCGAGTGTGACTGAAGGATTGGTGCTACCACAATATTCAGATGGTCCACTAGATTTGAAAGTCTTAAAAGAACATAACTTAAGTTGATTGAGGTTGTTGTGATGACCGAGTTTGTTGATCTAACAAAGATTGCCGCTGTAGATCTCTGAGTTTAAGTACTTCCTCCTCTAATTGTAAAACATAATCATCTCTATCCAAATCTCCTGCTGAAAATGAAGTACCAGACTTACCTCGTCTATCAATAGGATTTTCTGGAGGAGTAACTCCTACTCTAGAGACATTGTTGGGGGTATCGGTCGGAGGTTCATTATCTGCCATATCTGCAACAACACATCATCTCATAACTCGTTAATTGTTAGTACCTACATACTAACTATTTCTCCTATCATAACTAAATCCCACTCCCTGGAATGTTTGACTAACACAAATAGGTTTGGGATTGAACACTTAACACATGCTCAATTCACCCAAACCCAAAGCTCTTTTACCAATTTATAACACATTACGATTTATAAGACACATTTTTTTTATTATTTTATAAAATACTTATCGGAAGCGTATATAAAATTCATACGTTATAGATTTCATATAATATAAAACCCAAATGGCAATCCACAATTACATGGTTTTAAATTCAAACTACTACATTAATTACAAACATTAAGTTAGGTGTTATTTAATTCAAAACATAATGTTAATCCGTTAACATGACTTTATAAACCAGAGTGAGCTGTCAAACATTCCTTTAACCTGATCTTCTTGCAACCCACAATAAAAAGATTAACCTGTAAGAATTAATAGGGAGGGATTAGCACAAAGCTAAGTGAATAGATCATTACTATCAACCTAACTTAGGTTAACAAATGTTTACATCAAAGCATCATAAACAAATATCTCAAAGAGGATCGGTGGTCCTTGAGGTACCCTCAAGCCGTGGTGGCCCCCAAGTAACACTTGTAACCAACTAAAGGCCAATACAGTGGTTTAGCTGATGGTTGGAAACTATTACTTCATACAACACAAGTTCAATAAACAACACATGTACAAGCACTTATGTTGTCCAAGTAATTGTACCCCAACCCAATCCATGTTGACCTCTGAATAAGCACACAATACATAATCATCATGGTAATATGCTTAACATAAACAATATATGTATATCTTATACAAATAAACCAGGTTTACCTATTGTAACCATGTTGTTACAACTAACTTAGTCTGATAGTCAAAGATCCACTCACCTTTGACGATCACCGTCTCTACTCAAAGGTCTTATTTTATTGAGTCTTCAGTTTATTTGAGAACACAATCAAAACCCGAATTAGATTCTCATATTATGATTCATAGTATTCTATTCAAGTGTATAATGTCAAATAAACGCATATAATATACATTCAATACTATTTAAATAACACAAGTATACAAGTCACAAGTTATCAAATTTGTAAGGTTATAACATGCAAACGCGATCCGGGGAGGAGTGAGCTGGATCGCGTTCCACAGTTCAAAACTATTCTGTTACCGATTTATACACTGAAACGCGATACAGACAAGGTGTTGGGATCGCGTTCCCAAGAATAATTTAGACTGAACTCAAAATACACTATGTAACGCGATCCGGGTTACATGCTAGGATCGCGTTCACAAGTAAAAACTCATCTGATCACAAATATAACTAAGGAACGCGATCCGGATGTGTCGCAGATCATGATTGCGACATAAGGGTTTGTGTCGCTAAGTGCGACATCCGTATATTAATGCGACATAAGGTGTTATGTCGCTATGTGTGACGGGAATAAGTTTTGCGACATCGTGTTTTATCTCGATATCTGCGACATCTAAAGGTATTGCGACATAGAGGCTTGTATCGCTATATGCGACATAGGCCATGATTTGGCGACATAAGACCTTGTGTCGCAGGTGGCCTGGAGCCTCTGTGACATAACGAGCTGTTGGTCGGAAAATGAGCCGAAAAGGTGTTTTCCGGTTTCCATTTGACTTGAAACTTTTACTCAACCCATATTTGGACATTTTAAGCTTAAATAACCCACAAACAAGTAAAATCAGAGGGTTTCGAGTTTTGTCGGAAATCTTATGACTTAACACCGGAGGTATCCGAAAAGATGGAAGTGTAGATCGTGATGTGGTGAATGTTTTTCTCCAAAGGTGCTTGACGATCCGAGGCCGTTTGGTGGGGGAAATCGGTGGTTGTAGGTGGAGGTGGTGGTGGTTATTTTAGAGTGAAAAAGGGAGGAAGAAAAGTATAGAGAAAGAAGAAATGTGAGAAATGAGGAGGGGAGGGGGGAGTTTTGGGCAGATTTTTGGGGGGATTAGGGGAGGGAATCTCCCAATTTTTAACCCCCGCGTTTGCGCTCCATGCGGTGTTCGTTTCCCCGATCGTTTAATCGTATAAATATTTATTCAAAAATACGAATATTTATTAATGTTTTTGTTGAAGTATTTCATTAAATACTTTTACTTGAGTTATAAAATATACCTTATTCTTGTTTCGATTGTTCGTGCGTTTATTATTTTAATCGCATAAATGTTGTTTGTACGATACGAATTTGAGTTAAAATATTATCTGAATAATATTTTGGATAAGATTGAGTTATTAAATATTATCGTATTATTTAATAAAATTGTTCACCAACGTTCGTATTAATTGAACTGAATTGCATTCGATTTGAAACTTGTACGATTTAATCAAATCGCATACTTGTATATATTCAACAATATATATATTGATACATTAATTAGCCTAACACATAAATAATTACATGTATTACACTTGATTAGGCACTAATTATTAGTCCTAATTTGACGGGTGTCACATTCTCCCCCTGTTAGGAGAATTCCGTCCCGAAATTTAACTTGAAGTCGTGTTTGAAGTAGCGTCAGCAAATAACTGAGGATACTTGAGCCTCATTTGGTCCTCCCGTTCCGAGGTGAATTCCGGCCCACGTCGCAAATTCCACCTAACTTTGACTATGGGAATACGACTTTGTTTGAGTTGTTTGACCTCACGGTCCATGATTTCGGCGGGTTCTTCAACAAAATGAAGCTTGTCGTCAACTTGGATTTCATCGAGTGGAATGATAAGTGTCTCATCGGACAGACACTTTATCAAGTTTGAAATGTGAAAAGTGGGATGCACGCTGCTGAGCTCGGATGGCAGCTGCAATCGATATGCCACTGGACCTATCCTCTCGAGGATCTTGAACGGTCCAATGTATCTGGGATTCAACTTCCCGCGTTTACCGAATCGGATAACACCTTTCCAAGGTGAAACTTTGAGTAGCACTCGATCCCCAACCTGGAACTCGAGTGGTTTACATCTCATGTCAGCATAACTTTTCTGACAATCACGTCCAACTTTGAGTTTCTTTTGGATCTTGAAGATCTTTTCAGTAGTTTCGTGAATGATCTCAGGACCAGTGAGTTGACTGTCTCCCACTTCGGTCCAACAAATCGGTGATCGGCACTTACGTCCGTACAATGCCTCGAAAGGTGCATCCTTAATGCTAGTGTGATAGCTGTTGTTGTACGAGAACTCGCACAACGGTAGATGTTTTTCCAGTTTACACCGAAGTCAACTACGCAAGCTCGTAGCATGTCTTCCAGTGTTTGAATTGTTCGTTCACTTTGGCCATCAGTTTGAGGGTGGTATGCGGTACTCATATCAAGATGAGTACCCAATGATTATTAAAGTGATTGCCAAAGGTGAGATGTGAAATGACTATCCCTATCGGAGATCATCCAGATTGGAACGCCATGATGGGTTATGATTTCCTTAAGATAGATTCGAGTGAGACGTTCCATTTTGTCGGTTTCTTTGATTACCAGGAAATGAGCAGATTTCATGAGACGATCGACGATCACCCAAATGGTATCACAACCACTCGATAACTTTGATAGTTTGGTTATGAAATCCATGGCAATTTGTTCCAATTTCCATTCAGAAATGCTGGGCTGTTGGAGTAAACCAGATGGTTTTTGATACTCGGCTTTGACTTTTGAGCAAGTAAGACACTTACTGACGTATGTAGCGATTTCAGATTTCATATTCGGCCACTAATAAAATTCCTTGATGTCGTGATACATTTTGTCGGATCCAAGATGGATAGAATATTTGGACTTGTAAGCTTCATCCATCACCAAGTCTCGCAAGTTTCCAAAACTGGGTAACCAGATTCGGTTAGAGTGGTACCTAACTCCATTAGGTTTGATTTCGAATTGTTTATCCATGCCTCGCAAGGCTTCGTTTTTTATGTTGTCGGGTTTCAGAGATTCGAGTTGAGCAGCGAGAATCTAAATGTTTAGATCATTGTGAATGGTCATGCTGAGAGCTCGGACTCGAAGTGGTTTTGTTCGTTCTTCTTGACTGAGGGCATCGGCAACAACATTTGCCTTACCCGGATGGTATTTGATCTCGCAATCGTAGTCGGTAAGCAACTCAACCCATCGAAGTTGCCTCATGTTGAGATCCTTCTGATCGAATATGTGTTGGAAGCTTTTGTGGTCGGTAAAGATTGTGCACTTGGTGCCATAAAGGTAGTGTCTCCAGAGTTTGAGAGCGAAAAAAACAGCTCCAAGTTCAAGGTCATGAGTGGTGTAGTTCTTTTCGTGAATTTTTATCTGTCTAGAGGTGTAGGCAATGACCTTGTCTCGTTGCATCAGCACGCAACCGAGACCTTGGTGAGAAGCATCGCAGTATGCCACGAAGTCATCGGTTCCTTCGGGTAATGATAGAATAGGAGCACTGCAAAGCTTTTGCTTCAGAAGTTAAAAGGCTGACTCTTGTTTATCAGTCCAATCGAACTTTTTGTCTTTCTGAGTCAGAGTTGTGAGTGGTTGGGCTATTTTTGAGATATTTTCAATGAATCGCCGATAGTACCCAGCAAGACCCGAGAATTAGAGTACTTCGGTTGGAGTTGTTGGTGCTTGCCAGCACTTGATAGCCTCGATTTTTGATGGATCAACGTGGATTCCATGACTATTAACAACGTATCTAAGGAATTGAACGGATTGTATCCAGAACTCACACTTGGAGAATTTGGCATATAACTCCTCGTGTCTGAGTAGTTCTAAGATGGTTTTGAGGTGTTGCACGTGTTCTTGTTGATTTTGTGAGTATATGAGAATGTCATCGATGAAGACAATGATGAACTTATCGAGGTAAGGTTTGCACACCCGATTCATAAGATCCATGAATACAGTCGGTGCGTTCGTTAAACCGAAGGGCATCACCTGAAATTCGTAATGCCCGTAGCGAGTTAGGAAAGCAATTTTCGGGATATCAGTGTCGCGAACTCGAAGTTGATGATAACCTGACCGTAGATTGATATTTGAATAAATAATCAACCCTTGAAGTTGGTCAAACAGGTCATCAATACGCGGGATAGTCGATGCACATTCGGAAAGAATCATCTTTCTTTTTATCGAATAAGATCGGGGCTCCCCAGGGTGAAGAACTCGGTCTAATGAATTCTCTATCCAGGAGTTCCTGTAACTGGGTGGATAGCTCCTGAAGTTCGGATGGGGCTAATCGGTATGGTGCTCGGGCCACAGGTGCAGCACCTGGCACGAGGTCGATTGAGAACTCAACCTGTCTTGGTGGTGGTAGACCAGGCAGTTCTTCGGGAAAGACTTCTGGAAAGTCTCGAACGATGAGCACATCCTCAAGTCGCTTCTCCTCCGACTTTTTCTCCATGATGTGTGCGAGGATTGTCAGATAACCTTTTCTCAAAAAATTTCAGGTTTTCAAACAAGAGATGATGTTTAGTCTTATCCTACCGGTCCCCCCCTGTATGATCAAAGTTCTACCAGCGGCGAGAGGGATGCGAATGATCTTATTGTAACAAACGATTTCGGATTGGTGTCTGGACAACCAGTCTATACCAATGATGACGTTGAAACTTCCGATTTCAACAGGTATAAGATCGATTGAAAAGGTTTCGTTGGCTAGGTTTAAAGTGCAATTAGGTATCACATTATCGGTTTCTATGAGTTTACCATTTGCTAGTTCTACAGTGTACTTAGCATCTAGAGCAACAGGGGTGATGTCAAGCAGTGGATAAAATTCATCAGAAATAAAGCTTCTATCAGCACCAGTATCAAATAGAATAGAAGCAGTTAAGTTGTTGAGGAGAAACATACCCGAGACCACATTAGGGTCTTCGTGGGCGTCCCCAGAGTTGAGTACGAAGGCTCTACCTCTAGCGTTATTGTTGCTGCTGTTGTTGTTGTTGTTGTTGTTGTTGTTCTTCAGCTTTGGGCATTTATTCCTGAAATGCCCGGTGTTCCCACATTCGAAGCAGGCTCTTGGTGGCCTGGTGTTGTTGCTGTTGGAGGTATTGTTGTTGGATTTGGGAGCTCGGAAATCTATGGTCGAGTGCTCGTACCTCCTGCAGTTGTTGCAAGGGGTATTGCATTGACCCTCGTGGTGGCGGTTACACTTGGAACAATAGGGTTTGTTCCCAGTATACCCGCATTTGGGTTTGGTGTTGGAGGTATAAGCTTGGATGGCATTGGGTTTCTTGTTTGGTTGGTCGTGGTGTTCAGAGGATCTGTGTTTGTAATTGGAGGAGGAGGATATGTTGGATGTCTCATGGCTGACAACCATGGCCATGAGTTCATGTTCCAACCGGATTGCACTTTCAACGGTGGTTGGCTTTGATGAGGTGGCGTTCCCCTGAATATTCTCAGGGAGGCCGCGGATGTACCTTTTGATGCATTTTTCCTCCGGATCAACCAAACCCGGTCATAACAAAGCGAATTGCAAGAATTTGGTGGTATATCCAGCAATGTTAGTTCCCTGCACTATCAAGTGCCAGAACTCTTCCTCCAGACGGTGCAGTTCTTCTTCGGTATAGTATTTTTCCCTTAGCTTTTTCTTCAGTTCAGCCCAAGGAAGTCGGTTTGCTATCTCAATGCCCACAGAGTTTGCGTGGGTGTTCCACCATGTAAGCGCACCTTCCTGAAAGGTGTAGGCAGCCAACTTGACTTTGTTATCTTCCGTACAGTTACAGAGGTTGAAGATGGATTCCATACGTTTAATCCATCTGATTAGGCCAATAGCACCTTTTGTGCCTTTGAAGTAGAGTGGTTTGCAGCTAAGGAAATCCTTGTAAGAGCAAGGTTTGATAACAGGAGTATTGACTGGGGTTTCGTCATTGCTTCGAAAGTTTCGAGGTGAATCCCGAGCAGCCAAAACATCGGCCACTGCTCGAGATACAACGGCAGCAAGTTCAGCATCACTGTAACTTCTCTTCTTTGGCAGCATGATTCTTCAAGAGAGAAATAAAAGGTACATGAGAGGTTGTACCAGAATGATAATTCAATAGATGTACATATATTAAAGCGGTAATATACAACATAACAAAGTGGAAATTAACAATGTAAGATAGTCGAGAGAAATTGTCGATTGATATTACGATATTAAACGATTACAGACAATTTCGAGCTACGTGTCCCAAAAGTTACAGGATCAGATTTTTAACAAAAGGTGTCGGAAATTATTACATAGGTCCTACGAAAGAATGATAAAGTACAGATTTAGCCTAAGCTAATCCTGTCGTAGATTGAGTTATGGTAGTAGTGCGGTGAGATGGTCCACAGATTCTGCAAGTCTGCTAACCATTCGGAGGGCGTCCTCGGTTTCCCTTAGATGTGTCTCGCACTGATTCAGCCTTGATTGTAGGACGGAGATTTTGTTTCGGTTGCCAATCACTTGGTTGTGACAACCTTTATAGTTTCGATGGTTTCACCTAGACGGTTGTCAAGGGTATCCATGTGGTTGACAGTATTTTCGTGATCTTCGGAGACTTGATTGATACGTTCAAGTGATGTGAGTCTCCAGTTTTCATTGGTTTCTTGGAGTTCGATATCCATAGTGTTAGAGCACAGGGAGTGCCCTGTGTTCTCCCACCGTTCAACATAGGAGAACGTCGGTCACCGGCGTTCGGCGCTCCGGCCCGGCGTTCGTGGCCGGCGTTTTCCTTCGGCGTCGGGATCCAAACGGTGAAGCTCAAGCCGTTCCCAATTTTAATAATATTATTATTATGTTTTTCTTTGAAGCAACCATTTTACAAAAAAAAAAACTTTTTTTTTTTTCAAAAAAAAGCCGTTGGCAAACGGCTAATTTTTTTTTTTTTTAATTATTTTTAAATTCCCTATTTACTCTATAAATACACACCCATTTCCTCCAATATTTTCACACCATTCTTCATATCTTTCTTTCATTTTCTCATTAAAAATACAAAATGAGTGATTCCGAATTTTACGATTCACCATCAACCGACGAGGATGTTGAAATTTTAACACTTCTTCGGCAATATCATAACCAAGTTGTGGTGCTACGTGAAGAGGGCGAATCGTCCAACCGAGGTGGTTTCAACCGTCGTTACATTCCCCGTGATCGGTTTACGACGAACGACTCTTTAATGAACGATTACTTTGTAGACAACGCAAAGTACCCACCGGAGTATTTCAAGCGTCGTTTTCGTATGAGCAAACGTCGATTACTTCGGATAGTAGAAGGTATATCTAACTACTCTCATACCCCAATCCCGGATTATGTTGATTATTTTCGTCAAAAAGTAGATGGCCGTGGTAAACTCGGATTTACCACTATTCAAAAAGTTACTTCCGCCATACGCCAATTGGCATACGGTACGTCACCGGATGCATTTGACGAATATTTACAAATGGCGGAAAGAACTTCTCGCGAATGTTTGTTTAATTTTGCAAAGTGCATGATTGATATATATGCAAATGTGTACATGCGAAAACCAACGGCCGATTACATTCAACGGTTGTACGAGAAACATGGTAACAAGCATGGTTTTCCGGGTATGCTTGGTAGTATTGATTGTATGCATTGGGCATGGGCGAAATGCCCTAACGCATGGAAAGGGCAATATACACGAGGTGACCACGGCTATCCTACTATCATGCTTGAAGCCGTCACCTCGTATGACATGTGGATTTGGCATGCGTACTTTGGTGTTGCAGGGGCTAACAACGACTTAAATGCTCTTAATTCTTCTCCTTTATTTGATGAGATGCTCACCGGCAATGCTCCAGAACAAGCCTTTACAGTTAATGGTGTTGAGTACAAAAATGGGTACTACCTAGCTGACGGGATATACCCAACATGGTCATCGTTTGTTAAAGGGTATTCAAGTGAAGTTGATACGAAGAGAGTAAAGTTCACTCGAGCACAAGCGTCTGCACGAAAAGATGTTGAAAGGGCATTTGGTGTGCTTCAAGGCCGATGGCATATACTACCACAACCGGCAAGAGCTTATAAGGTCAACCATATTAAAAGAATCATGTATACATGCATATTGTTGCATAATATGATCCAAGAAGACCAAGGGTTCAACGTTGCCAAAAATGAAGAATATTATGTTCCTGTTCGCAATATGCAAACGACTTGGCTCGAGAGATGTGATATACAAAGGCAGAAAAATAAGGAACTACGTGATAGAGAAGTCCACGACAACCTCCGATCCGATCTTGTGGAACACATTTGGGAGAATCGTCCGTAGCTTATTGTATTGTCTTTAATTATCGTATTTTAATTATGTATTTTTAGGAACTTTAATTATGTATTTTTAAAAATGCAAATCCAGTTGGTATTGAACAAGAAGAAGCAGTTAGTATACCTTGAGCATAAAAATGCAAATCCAGGATGGATATTTGATTCTTTATCTTCTTTTATATATCTTGGAATCTCAAGAACACATATGAAACTTGAAGATATTTTTTGGTGGTTTAATGATATGAGCAATGGAGAGGAAGGGTCAGGGAGAGGTGTTACTAATAAATTTAATAAAAACTTGGCGGGTAAGATGAAAAAGTTACTTAGTTTGTAAGAATAGAATTTAGGATGATCGTATTTTTATTATGTATTTTTAGGAATTTTAATTATTGTATGAAAGTACTTTTTAATTTAATGTTATTTGTTTTTATTTTGTATTATTTTATTTATTTAATTTGTTTTTAGAAAATAATAATAATAATAAAATAATCACGAGAACACTGAACTGAACACTGAACCTCAAGATTAACCATTACCCCACTTTTCTGCTTCAGTGTTCAAGTTCAGTGTTCTCAAGAACACTGAACTGAACACTGAACCACCATTCAGCGCTCCCTGTGCTCTTAAGTCGTTGCTCGTGGCGATGTAGTCTAGTGGCTAAGTCTGACAAAGTGGAGTGAGTGGGGTATGGGTCAGCTCGAGGCAACCTGGTGTTCCTCCTAGCTACCCTTGGGTTTCGCGATCCATACGGATGAGAACGTGACAAATTGGGTGGTGTGTTTGCCATTCTGAGACAAAGCGTTAGAAAGAATGAGGCCTATATTCATATAATACATATATAATATAGCCTAAGATATTGAGCGGGAGTGAGGCCTATCTACGTATATATATATATATATATATATATATATATATATATATATATATATATATCACATAATAGCCTAAAGTGTCTAACACAGACATGTTTGAGTCCCGGTTCTCTCGAGGTCAGAGTCAACTAGTGTATCATGTTCAGTCATGACTCTTTTCAGATCTCACATCATATTCTTTTAATTGTACATAGTTGATCAGGCTATGTTAAATTAAACTAATACAATGTAGTCACTGAACCTAATCATACTTAATGAGGAATACTGCCTAATGGTCATAGTCTAGGCCTACTAAATGCAACCTAGTTCACTATAACCTTAGGCTCTGATACCAATCTGTCGTACCCCCAAATTCGGGTTGCGGAAGCGAATCGGGTCGGGGCGCGACTAATCAATAATCACAGCACAAAGATATAATGAACGACTCTATATGCGTCGTTTTACAACTTGTATTGTTAAAATCAAAGTTTACATCAAAATATAGTTTACATTAGCTCAGTTTGAAATTGAGAGATTTACTACATAATTAATTTATACAAAATATAATAATGCAGCTAAATCTCTGAATACTTGCATGCTGACACGAGCTAATGATTCCTGAATTGGGCAGTCCAACCTACTGCTGAGTACCTGTGATACATGCTAAAATGGGTCAGCGAAACGCTGGTGAGTGATGCCAGCCGAACGGTCGGTCTTTAGGAATCGCTTCCTGTCGTTGCGAGCCTCCCGCTTGGCTGGATCAGTGGGGTTTTAAAATTTATATTTGCGGGGCCTAAGTATACCTAGTTACTATTGGTGTATAGCAATAAGGATGACCTAGGGTCGTTCTCTGAGTCAGTGTATGGTGGATCTTGGACAAAACAGGCGTACTTATCAATCTAGCGGGGGTTTTTTTAAAAGATTTGATTGGGGTTTTGTTTTTTTTTTTATATATACTTAGGCAGAAAATTTAAACTAAAGTGGAATAAAATAAATGTAAATAGCAGATAATCAAGAGAGGGTGTTTGCTATGATTTCGTTAGCCTTATTGATTGGAATGAAAACGTGTTCTAAAGGTTTGTATTTTATTTATTTCAGGTATTTGTGGAGTAAGCACTAGCCCCCTACTGATAGAGTTCTCGATCAGTATGTCACTGGGCGACTAGGCTATCCTGATTCTGATCGGAGTAGTTTATCCAGCCCACAACACTAACCGGTGAAGGTATAGTGACCCTTATCTAGGATGAAACCCTGGGTGCATGAATAAGGCGACAAACCAACTCGATGTCTGACCTTTCTTAACCCCACAATAATATCTAATCTAAATAAAACATTTAAGACCAAGTTTATAGAGTGTGCTTGATTGCTTTCTATCGATGGTTTTGTGAGTCTGGGTGTTGAGTCATGACTCGTGATTCACATAGACCGATAACAACGACTCTTTCCGTGATTACTGCACTGTACTACACCGGAGGTGTTTCCATTGCTGAACCAAGGACTTAGTCTGTACCAGCTCTGCTGATCACAGAGTTGTCGTTATTCCACAAGGCTTAGTAACTGCGGCTTTTACTCGGCTTCCACATGTTAACTACACCGGAGGTGTTGTCGACGTTATACCGAGTAATCAGCCGACTTACGGTACCTTACATTGCTAGATAAAAGCTAACCCAGACTACTTAACTTAGTTTGTATTTAAGCATAATATTATCCATCTATGATATAAACCAGCCCTTACTTTTAAGTCCTAATAAATCCCTAATTTGTCAACAGTGTAATATTCACGTTCAGCTAGAAAACCATATTTCCACGGGCACAGTGTACTTTGCGTTCAAAGTAGAAAGCAATATTTCCATGGCTCCAGTGTACTTAGTGTTCAGTTTGAAAACCATATTTCCATAGCCACAGTGTACTTTGCGTTCGAATTAGAAAACAGTATTTCCTCGATGACGATGTACTTAGCGTTCATTTAGAAAGCGATGTGTACACGATTAACAAATCAGACCATGTTCATGTTTGACACAGATAACTAAGTACCTTTGATGGGGTTCGCGACGTCCCATCATTAAGGCCGTAATCACGTTTACTGGTTGAAAGGCGATTAGTTTAATAGGTTTAAAATCATAGATAGAAAGTAAATCAAAGCATTATAACATCATTCCAACCAATTTACGACTAACTACATCATAGCAAACATGCAATATCACTACTCGCTAATCATGGCAATCAATCCTAAATCTAGCATGACAACAGTAATAACAGTCATCATAATGAAATAGATAAAGGATAGATATAACCGTAATAAGAGCGTAGCTGAATACAACTTGAACGTTACACGAGCAGAACTCCTAGTATGCGCTAAGCGATATTACAAGATTGCCCCTCTACTAACTAGCCGCTAATCTACTACTAATTATAACATAATCTAGAGAGAGAGTAGTGAGAGAAAGTGTGTGTGTAGTGTAGTTCTTTTTGTTGGATGATGAAATGAGGCTTATATTTATAGAGATCGCACATCCGTATCCATAGACCGTATCCACACCTTCAAACGCACAACCGTATCACAAAGGCGAATAAAAATTAGATTTTTATCACCCAAACGCACAATACGGCTGAGCTGGACCGTATACGGCTGAACTGGACCGTATACGGCTGAGCACAGGGTGAATACGGCTGAACCAGGCCGTATATGGCTGGACACAGGCCGTATACGGTCTGTGCAGGCCGTATACGGTCCAGTCCCAGCCGTATACGGTCTGGACCATCCGTATACAACTTGGTTCAGCCGTATGCTGGTTCTTCGGTTCTTCGTTTGGGCGTAACTTCTTCGTCGTTTATCCGTTTTGAGCGATCTTTATGTCCACGCGTTCGTATTTTCCTAACGAAGAAAATGACATAAGTTAGAGGTCAACATTCCAAGTATAGCTCAAATTGTGCTAAAATACATGAACAGAAGATTCAATGATCGTTTGTGCTCTGTTTTACTCATTTTTAGGTTGTTTTTGCTGATTCTTGAAACATCGTCTATATTTTAGCCCTTATGATGAAATGTGATGTTTAAGTTCATATTTTAAGTGTTTTCATTAATAATTGGGCCAAAATGGTGAGATAATGGTACACAAAAACATGACTTTTGCGTGTCATCAAATATCCCACACTTAGACTTTTCTTGTCCTCAAGCAAAACTCAAAATTCTCACTTGCTTTTAGGAAAAACATTTTGAAAACACGAGTTTATTTTTGGGGTGAATCAAAATATATCAAAAACAACCATCTTCATATACAAGTAACATATCCTGGAAATAAGAGAAAGTAAGGTATTCCTTTCAGAGGCATAAAATGATTCTCTTAGGCATGCTTTCAATTCTTGCGATCTTGGAATATACATGACTAGGCGATCTCACAAGGTGGTCACTCAATTCACTCAAAAGTGTTTCGGGTTACCAATCAATCTAATCAAACGAAATCGCTCATAAGCCAGTCATGCAACATCCATCGTCATAGGCTTGCTCGAGAATCATATCTCCACCACTTAGGTGAGGACGGTGCTAGCTATCCCAGGACATTCAGAGTGGGTTGTAACGGCAGGTGAGGGTTACGGGGTATGGATAAGTGGGAATTTTTTTTATTTTATTTTATTTTTTTTGTTGTAAAGGGTTTTGCTTATCTTAGGACTTCTAAACTTTTGAAAAACATTATTTAAACAACCCTTTTAATGAAAACGGAAACGGATAACAGTACGGGAAGAAGATAGCTATTTTGACTTCTATCTTTTGAAAATACACGAGGGAATTTATGTCTTTTATAAGAGCAGAAATTTTTCGAGAGATTCGAAGCACTTAGCTTTATTCTATTTTCTTTTCTTTTTCTTTTGCTTCTGTTTTTGGACTTTTCTAGGGATTTTTTTTTATTTTGTTTCTTTCTTTTGCCCTTTTTGAAATACTTTTCTTTCTTTCATCTTTTTCATCCTTTTGATGACTTTACATTTACTTGGTATCAATTTTTCACACCGTAAACTCTCAACTTTTGATATTTATCAAGGTAACGCACGCGAGAGATTTTGAGTAAACACCAGTATTTGTGATTTGGAGTGACAGCAAAAAGGACATTTAAATGACATTTTCCACAAGTTTAAAATTTCTAAGATAAGTTTTGTGGGTGTGGAATAAATGGTTTAAGATTTAAAGGGTTTTGAAAGAAATGAACAGGCTAAGGCTCAACAGGGTTATCTAAGCGGATCATCAACACTAAAGATGAGTGTTGGAAGGGTTTTGGGCTTGAAGAGATATGATGAAAAAGGGGGTTAAATCCTAAGGAATGTCAAGGTCATTTAACTGCACCTATACCGCGTACGGTACTCTACCAATGTGGTCTCGAAGTGCATACCAGGAGCAAGTTCTAATTCTGGATGCATGCATCGGCACACTCAAACAAACGAATAGTGAAGCATTAAAGATGAATGCTTATATTGGCTCAAGATACCTCACTGCAAGTTTTTGGGTTTGTTTGTGCCTAGCCATGCGATGCCCCTCTTAGATTATCATTTTAGACCTAAGAAATTCCTATCTTATTTACTCTTAATTTCCAAAATACCCTACTCATATATGAAAATGCTCCTTCTTAAGACATTTTAACTCAAAAAATTTTGAAAATTAAGCCAACTGAATGAGTGGCATCTCCACTGTCGAAGTTAAACTTATGATTTTGAGAAACATTTTCTGAGTTTGCTTTTGGAAATAAGAATCTAACAAGCAAACCTAAGGTATTCTATACCGCTATCCCACACTTAGAGGAACATTGTCCCTAATGTTCTCTTGAGTTGGGATTTGAGAAAAATCCCACACTTAGAGTTTGAACAAATCGGAAAATGTTACTCAAGTGTTTCTTTTGGGCTGGAATCCCACACTTAGTGATAAGCTTGGGATATGGCATAGACTGCTTTAATGAGAATTTAAAGCTAACAATCATATCAAAAACGAGAGTGAGAACGAGAGAACTCCCCTATCGATGCGAAGGTGGAAGGATGGAATTCTGGAAGATGCACTGAAGAGGAGATCTTGACAGGAATTCTTCTTTAGCGGTGGCTCCATGAAGATCTTTCGGCATTAGCGTGCGCAGCTTACAAATAACAGCTCTGTCCTCCATCTTTACACTTCTTTCACTCTCTTGTGAAGATATCTCGTAAGTGTGAACACGTTGGGTATATTTTTACCGACTTCTTATTATAGTTTTTTACCGAAAGTGCCTAAATCCAGAATGCGAAAAGATGTTTTTTTTTTTTAATTCAAAACGAGTTTTAAGTCGTGTGTTTTTAAACGAGTTCGAGCATAATGCGTGAAAGTAGCACGCAAGTACCTCAAATGCTCGAAACACATGTCTTGTTAAAATTTAATTCCTATTTTCCTGGATTAGGTGGTAAAAGCTGAAGTGGCGTTTTGAAAGCATTTTGATACCCAAGTGTGAAAGATAGTCAGAGATATATCACTTCTAGGAATTTAAAAACTAATATTATTAATACTAATACTAAGGATACTTATTGCACGGGTTGCCTCCCGAGAAGCGCTTCTATTTAGAGTCGAGGGCTCGACTTTTCCTCTTGGATCAGCAAGAAGAGGAATTCCCAGGACTTGGGATGCGGAATGGAAGTGTCCTGGGGTTTGGTGGGTAGAATCTCATAAAATGTCGTGCGACGACTTCTGTGATGTTTGGGATTCTCGCCACATGAAGAGGATAGGTATGGAAATGCTCCTCAGTAGTCCTTTGCAAGTATAATAGATCCAGTATAGCATCTTGGACTGCCTTGGATATTGGTCCATTAGTGTCCACAAGGGTGGCTCCATCGTGCTCAAGTGTCTCACACAACGGTCGATCTTTCCGCAGGGTGTCCATAAATCCGAAGAAGCGTAGGTGGATGTCCTCATGAGTGGCATTGCTAATGTCCTTCCCTAGTTCTTTAATGGATCCGAATATGCCTTGGAACAGCCATTTCTGATGGTCGGTATACGTGAGCTCTAGTTTCAGGAAGATGTTAATCATCCAGTTGTAAACCTCACGTAACCCATTGTGGAATAGCTGTCTGGGCTGCTCCCATAGGATAGAACCGAAAATGTCCTTAAGTCGTTCAGAGATGAAATCTGCAACCTTAACCGTCAAACCTTCTGGAATAGAAGAAGGGATGGCACGTGCTCTCTCGTCTGAACTGACGTGTTCTAACTTTTCGACGATTATCTGGGCGTGATGCTCGATAGTGCAGCTGATGAAAAACCTGTGAGGTGAGGACTCATCAATGTGATCATTATCGGCCAAAGAATCTAGAAGTTCCTTGAGATCCGCCATTAGTTGAACATCTACTTCATTTTCAGGGTTCCTAGTAGCATAATCCATGTTATGTCTGAAATTTTGGAGAAACTCCATCTGTTGGCACGAATATGGAAATGCGGACCTGATAAATGCTTGATACACCCGGCCATACGTGGTCTTCTGTGTTTCATAGAATTCCTCTTCATCGGGGAAAGGCTCATCATTGCCTGATGATTCTCCTGCGATGTCGTTGGCGAAGGCGTTGATGCGACTAACTAGGTGTTGCGGACTCAGGTAGGAATTGGCTTGATAAACCTCATATTCAGTCTCAATGTCCTCAATAATATCCCTTTGACGTTGTGTGTATTCAATAGTAGAATCTCGTATAATCGCAATCAGAGTTCGGAAATCCTCCCCGTGTTCTTCAATAGCACTAAGCATTTCTTCTGGTTCAGACACGATCGGGATTTCGGTATTTCCTATAGTAGGAGGAGGGATAATGACTGGAGGGGGAATGATTGGAGTGAGGTGAAGGCGAATGGAGCGGGTATCGATCTGAACATCAATGAAAACGATATCGTCCTCGTCACTCCCGATTGCTGAAGTGTCTGGAAACTCAACAGCGTTGGTGAGTGGTTGAGACTCGTTGGTGATCTGTGATACTGGCTGGGAAGAGTCCATCTCGATATCCCTCTCTTCCTGGGAATCAGAATCATCGCTTGATCCAGATGTACCTCCAAGCTCAAAATGTGATCGAGGCTCGGATGAGTCAAGGGGTGGAATCCTTCGAGGAGGTATATGTGGCTTAAGTAGAGACTCGTCATCCAGGGAGTGGTCAATCGAAGGTTCCTCTGAGTCGCTCTCCGGCAGAGGGATGAAGTTCAAAGCATAGTCTATCTGCATGATCTCTGCGGTCGGAAGGTGTGTCTTAGGAATGTGTGGCGGTGTAGCTTCCACCGGTTCTTCCTCTTCTTCTTCTTCTTCTATCTCCTCTTCTTCTTCCTCAGTTTCCTCTTCTATCTCTTCTTCCTCAGTGTCGGAAGTAATCGTGATGGGCTCGTCAGACATAGGGGTGTCTGGTTCAGAGTCATCATCCGTGGTAACTCTTCCTGTCGAAATCGCACATATCTCCGCATGCTCTATGACAGCTTGATCGATTTTGAAGGTGATAGTCTCTCCATGAGATCTAAGACTGATATTCCGAGAGTAAACATCTATGATAGTGCGTGCGGTGTTCAAGAATGGTCTACCTAAGATGATAGGGATATGGATATCTTCCTGAATGTCCATCACTACAAAGTCTGTGGGAAATAGGAACTTATTAACTTGAACCATGATGTTCTCAGCTATTCCCTTAGGGTATCTAATGGATTGGTCAGCTAGCTGGACACTCATTTTGGTTGGTTTAAGGGGTCCTAATTCTAATCTAGTGTAAAGCGAATAGGGCATCAGGTTGATACTGGATCCTAGGTCGGCTAGAGAGTGTATCATGCCCGAGTGACAGATCGAACAGGGAAGGGTAAAGCGTCCAGTATCTCCTAATTTCTCAGAATAGAGTTCTTTATAAGAGCCGAACATTCCGCATTCAGTGGGACATTGGGTACTTTGGGTACCTTATCCTTGGTCGATAAGAGTTTTAGGATGTATTTTGAACTGGAAGGGGTTCGGGACACGGTGTCCAAGAACTTTCCATCGAGACGGAAGTCGTTAACCTTGTAGGCTTTCTTAAGATGGTCGGGAAATGGGATGCGTACTTCCCTTTGTGGTGTAGGGACAGACGGGGACTCAACTGTCGGCGGGATAGGAGTATCTTTCTTCACCGGAGAAGGAGTGGGAGGTTGGCTCGGTGCCACCTTCTTGTCTATAGTACTCATCTGTTTGGCCTCTTCTACGTGTGGGTTCTGTACCGTGTTACTAGGGAGATTACCCTGGGGCCTAAAGTCAAGACATTGGGCTAGCTGTCCTATCTGGGTCTCAAGATTTTTGAGAACGGCCAGTTGGTTCCTAATGAATAGGTCGGTTTGGTCCTGCCTAGCGCTAGTCTTTTGGTTAATTTGGTGTTGGCCTTGGATGAACTTATTGAGGGTATCATCCGTACTAGTAATAGGCACTATGGTCTTAGAGGGTTCGGTCGATTGATCTGCGTTAGGTGCAGTCAATGATAGCGGTTGGTTATAGGTGAGTTGGGGTTGTTGTTGGTAAGATGGGTACCTAGGTTGGTAGTTGGGCTGAAAGGGTGGTTGGTTCCTAGGTGGGTATTGGGTGCCTCTAGTCCTAGGCGGAGAGGTTCGAGCGAAGCCAGGTGGATTTTGTTGGCGAGCTGGAAATTGAGCATAGTAAACCGTTCCGTCAGCAGGATCCTCGTACTCAACCCGATAACTTTCTGTTGGGAGGTTGGCACAGTTCTGGCATGCATGAATTTGATGGGCGTGTTGGGATGGTTTCTTCATTTCGCCGATCTGCTTCATCAGGTGCTCGATCTTCTCTGTCAGAGACTTGATAGCTTCGGTCTGGAATGGATTGGGTGCAGCAATCGGTGCTGATGATGAGGAATGCTCACCAGAGTTCCAGTCGTGATGGTGCATCGTCATATTCTCGATCAAGTTCCAAGCTTCCTCATCGGTGAGTTGCATGAAATTGCCCTGAGCAGCGGCGTCAAAGGTAGTGCGATGGTTCGGAGCGAGACCGTTGTAAAACGTGCACAACTGGATGGTTTTCTCTATAAGGTGGTTAGGGCATTTGTTCAACAGACTCTTGTATCTCTCCCATGCTGTGTAGATAGATTCGTCATGAGCTTGGTGGAAGTTCATTATGTCATTCTTGTACTTGGTTTGCTTAGCCGGAGGAAAGTACTTAGTAAGGAATTTTGTAGCCATATCCGTCCAGGAGGTGATAGAGCCGGTCTCTAATCCCTCAAACCAAGTCAAAGCGTGGTGAGTAAGCGAATAGGGGAATAGGTATAGACGGACTATATCCTTATCAACCTCGTTCTGCTTGTACGATTTGGTAGTTTGAATGAATCGGTTGATATGGGCGTTAGGATCGTCATGGGGTAAACCATGGAATTGGCAGAATTCCTTGATAAGCTGAACGATATGATGTTTAAGCTCGAAGGACGCACCGTCGATGACCGGATAGCTGATGGGTCCACCTTGACCTTCAATTGATGGTTTGGTGCTGTCGGCAAGCGTGACACGTGCAGCCATCGGTTGTCGGTTATGGCTGCGTTTCTCCTTGCGGATCGTTCGGATGATCGTCTTAAGATCGGGTACGAAAGTGAGAGATTCGAATCCGGATGATCGGGTCAAATATCGTTGTGTGTTGTGGGAAGGAATTTTCGAATGGAACAAGGAAAAAGGAAAAACCTAAACTAAACTACGGGATACTAGAAAGAAAAATTCATCTGGAACATCTTCAGATCTTACGGCTGACTCCCCGGCAGCGGCGCCAAAAACTTGATGCGCCGCCAACGGTCGATCAGGTTTTACCATGTCGTCGGACCGTCAGTCAACGGTGGCACCAATGGGTTTTAATTTTTATAAATGCGGGGCCTAAGTTTTACTTGTGCTATGTGGCCTAAGGGTTGTATAGCAGCAAGTATGACCTAGGGTCGTTCTTCAAAACCAACTGTATTGTGGATCTGAGTAGTCTAGGATGTCCGTTTCTAAATAGTGAGGGAGTTTTAAAATAGTTGGGAGTGGTTTGGTTTTGTTTTTATGATTAAGCTAATAAGCAATAATAAAAAGCAGATAAAATAAACGGATAGCAGTCAGGATAGAGGGGGTGTTTGTTGTGAGTTCGTTAGCCGAACGTTGGGATGATGTTTAGTTTAGGATATGAAAACGTCTCTAAAGATTTGTATTTTACTTATTTTAAGTATATGTGGGGTAAGCACTAGCTCCCTACTAATTGATTTCTCAATCAGTATGTCACTGAGCAACTAGGCTATCGTGATTCTGATCGGAGTAGGTTGCCCAGCCCACAACACTATCCTGTTACGGTACAGTGACCCTTTCTGGATTGAAATCCTGGGTGCATGAATAAGGTGGCAAACTAACTCGATGTCCGACCGTTCTTAACCCCACAAGGATACTTAATTGAATAAAACATTTAAGTATAAGACTTGGTTTGGTGCTTGATTACTTTCTATCGATGGGTTTGTAAAGTCCAGAGGTTGTAATAACCGGTAATTCACAAAGTATAGTACCAACGGCTTTTTCATGACTTCCACATTGTACTACACCAATGGTGCTTCCAACAATATACCATGTATTTAGTCGATTTACGTTATTTATGTTGCTTCATTACACAATGGTCATTCTGGACTTATAAACTAAGTTTGTATTTAAGTTCGGGAATTATCCATCTATGATATAAACCAGCCCTTACTTTAAAGTCCCAATAAATCCCTAGTTTATGTACTGTGTACACTACTTTGATTGAAAACGGTATTTCCACAGGTTTAAAATCAGACCATGTTTATTTCAAACACAGCTAATTAATTACCTTTACTTAAGGTTAGCTACGTCTTAATAAAATGGTTTTAATCACGTTCATTGGTCGAAAGGCGTTAGGTTAAAGTCAGGTTTATAATCATAGATAGAAAGTTAATCAAAGCACCAAGTTTTCATTTATAAAATAGTTTGGGACATTATTCCACAACAGATTGTGCCCACGACTTTCATAGCTTCCACGTTCCGTACTACACACATTCGTGATGTTTCCGGTGCTATACAAATGAAAGTCGTTTAACGTTACTTCCGTTGTTTCATAATGACATCATCCCAACTAATATGGCTAACTACATCACAATAAACACGCAATATAACTACTCGCTAATCATGGCAAATCCTAAATCTAGCATAATCAAAATAACAACAGCATGCATTTTAATTAATAAGATAAAGGATAGATATAACCGTGAAAAGAGCGTAGCTGAATATAACTTGAAAGTATACAGACAGAACTTCTAGTATGCTCCAAGCGATATTACAATATTTCCCCTCTAGTAGCCCGGTTAAGTATTATCAGAGACTAACTAGCCACTAACTACGAAAATTAAAATGAAAACCTAATCTAGAGAGAGATTAGTGAGAGAGTAGTGTTGGTGAAGAATGGATGAGAAGTGTGAGATGTGGTCTTGAAAATGGGAGGTGAAGCCTTGAATTTATAGGAGATGCACAGCCATATTCTTCAACCGTATTCCAACTTCAAATGCACAACCATATCGCAAAGCCGTATAAAAATCTCATTTTTATTGCCTGAACACGAAATACGGTTGGTTTTGGCCGTATACGGGTGGACTGGAGCAAATACGGGTGGGCGCCAACCGTATACGGCTGGACTGGGCCGTATACGGCTGGGCACAGGCCGTATACGGTCTACACAGACCGTATACGGTCTGTGTCCAGCCGTATACGGTCTGGTCCAGCCGTATACGGTCTGTGTCCATCCGTATTCGGTCCGTTGGTTCTCCGTTTCTTCGATTTGGCGTAACTTCTTCGTCGTTTATCTGTTTTGAGCGATCTTTATGTCCATGCGTTCTTAATTTCCTAACGAAGAAAATGACATAAGTTAGAGGTCATAATTCCAAGTATAGCTTAAATTGTGCTCAAATACATGAACGGAAGATTCGTTGATCGTTTGTTCTCTATTTTACTCGTTTTTAGGCCTTTTTGGTTGATTCTTGAAGCATCGTCTATATTTTAGCCATCATTATGAAATTTAGTAATAAAATGTATCTTTCAAATGTTATCATTCATAATTGGGCTAAAAAGGTGAGAAAATAGCACACAAAAACTTGACTTTTTGCGTGTTATGAAATATCCCACACTTATACTTTGCTTGTCCTCAAGCAAAACTCAAACTTCTCACTTGCTTCCCAATGAAAATATTTGAAGGTGTCAATGCATTTTGGGTGAATCAAAACATATTAAGGGCAAACATTCTCATACATAAGTAACATATCCTGGAAACTAAGAGAAAATAAGGTATTCGTTTCAGAAGCATGAAATGATTCTCTTAGGCATGTGATTTTGGAATATACATGACTAAGCGATCTCACCAGGTGGTCACTCAAATTCACTCAGAAGTGTTTTGGGTTACCTATCATTCTAAACAAACGAAATCGCTCATAGGCCAGTCATGCAACATCCATCGTCATAGGCTTACTCGAGGATCATATCTCCACCACTTAGGTGAGGACGGTGCTAATTATCCCAGGACATTCAAATGGGTTGTAATGTTTGGTGAGGGTTAAAGGGAATGGATAAGTGGGAAATTTGGTTTAAGGGTTTTGCTTATCTTAGGATCTTTAAACTTATGAAAAATTTTATTTAGACAAACTTTTTAATGAAAACGGAAACGGATAACGATAAGGGAAGAAGATAGCTATTTTGACTTCTATCTTTTCGAAAACACATGGAAGATTTTTATACCTTTGAGGATCGGGGTTTTCTGGAGATTCGAAGCACTTAGCTTTATTTCAAACTTTTTTTTTTTTTAGAACATCTTTGCCAAGGAATTTTCAATGCATTTTTATTTTATTTCCCTTTTGAGATCCTTTCTTACTTTCATTTTTTTCACGCTTTTAACAACTTCGAATTTACCTGGTGCCAATTTTTCGCACCATAAGACTCTCAATCTTTGAATATTGATCATGGAAACGCACGCGAGGAGTTTTGAGTAAAAACGAATTTTGTGATTTTTGAGTGAAAGCAAAAAGAATATCTAAATAGCGTTTTTCAAAAATTTAAAACTTCTAAGATAAGGTTTTGGTGGGTATGGAAGTGAATGGGATTAAAATTTGGGTTTTAAAGAAATGAAAAGGCTAAGGCTCAACAGGGTTTTTCAGGCGGATAATCAACACTGAAAATGAGTGTTGGAAGGGTTTTGGGTTTGAAAAGAAGGCTAAAAATGGGGGTTAAATCCTAAGGAATGTCAAGGTCCTCTAATTGCACCTATACCGCGTACGGTACTCTACCAATGTGGTCTCGAAGTGTATAACAGGAGCAAGTTCTAATTCCGGATGCATGCATCAGCACACACTCATCAAACGAATAGTGAAGCATTTAAATGAATGCTTTTCATAGGCTCAAGATACCTCACTGCAAGTATGGGTTGTATGTGCCTAGCCATGCGATGCCCCTCTTAGATCATCATTTCAGCTCAAGAAAATCCTAACTTATTTAATCTTATTTTCCAAAATACACTACTCATATATGAAAATGATTCCCCTCAAGACATTTTAATTCAAAAATTTTGAAAAATTTTAAGCAAAAGTGAGGTTTTAAAATTGAGGACCCGGGTTCGATCCCCGGCAGCGGCGCCAAAAACTTGATGCCAGCCGAACGGTCAGTCTTTAGGAATCGCTTTCTGTCGTTGCGAGCCTCCCGCTTGGCTGGATCAGTGGGGTTTTAAAATTTATATTTGCAGAGCCTAAGTATACCTAGTTACTATTGGTGTATAGCAATAAGGATGACCTAGGGTCGTTCTCTGAGTCAGTGTATTATGGATCGTGGATGAAACAGGCGTACTTATCAATCTAGCGGGGGTTTTTTTTAAAGATTTGATTGGGTTTTTTTTTTTAATTTTTTATATATATTTAGGAAGAAAATTTAAACTGAAGCGGAATAAAATAAATGTAAATAGCAGATAATCAAGAGAGGGTGTTTGCTATGATTTCGTTAGCCTTATTGATTGGAATAAAAATGTGTTCTAAAGGTTTGTATTTTATTTATTTCAGGTATTTGTGGAGTAAGCACTAGCCCGCTACTGATAGAGTTCTCGATCAGTATGTCACTGGGCGACTAGGCTATCCTGATTCTGATCGGAGTAGTTTATCCAGCCCATAACACTAACCGGTGAAGGTATGGTGACCCTTATCTGGGATGAAACCCTGGGTGCATGAACAAGGCGACAAACCAACTCGATGTCCGACCTTTCTTAACCCCACAATAATATCTAATCTAAATAAAACATTTAAGACCAAGTTTATAGAGTGTGCTTGATTGCTTTCTATCGATGGTTTTGGGAGTATGGGTATTGAGTCATGACTCGTGATTCACATAGACCGATAACAACGACTCTTTCCGTGATTACTGCACTGTGCTCCACCGGAGGTGTTTCCATTGCTGAACCAAGGACCTAGTCGGTACCAGCTCTGCTGATCACAGAGTTTCTGTTATTCCACAAGGCTTAGTAACTGCGGCTTTTCCTCGGCTTCCACGTGTTAACTACACCGGAGGTGTTGTCGATGCTATACCGAGTAATCAGTCGACTTACGGTACCTTACATTGCTTCATAAAAGCTAACCCAGACTACTTAACTAAGTTTGTATTTAAGCATAATATTATCCATCTATGATATAAACCAGCCCTTACTTTTAAGTCCCAATAAATCCCTAATTTGTCAACAGTGTAATATTCACGTTCAGTTAGAAAACCATATTTCCACGGGCACAGTGTACTTTGCGTTCAAAGTAGAAAGCAGTATTTCCACGGCTCAAGTGTACTTAGTGTTCAGTTTGAAAACCATATTTCCATAGCCACAGTGTACTTTGCGTTCGAATTAGAGAACAGTATTTCCTCGATGATGATGTACTTAGCGTTCATTTAGAAAGCGATGTGTACACGATTAACAAATCAGACCATGTTCATGTTTGACACAGATAACTAAGTACCTTTGATGGGGTTCGCGACGTCCCATCATTAAGGCTGTAATCACGTTTACTGGTTGAAAGGCGATTAGTTTAATAGGTTTAAAATCATAGATAGAAAGTAAATCAAAGCATTATAACATCATTCCAACCAATTTACGACTAACTACATCATAGCAAACATGCAATATCACTACTCGCTAATCATGGCAATCAATCCTAAATCTAGCATGACAACAGTAATAACAGTCATCATAATGAAATAGATAAAGGATAGATATAACCGTAATAAGAGCGTAGTTGAATACAACTTGAACGTTACACGAGCAGAACTCCTAGTATGCGCCAAGCGATATTACAAGATTGCCCCTCTACTAACTAGCCACTAATCTACTACTAATTATAACATAATCTAGAGAGAGTAGTGAGAGAAAGTGTGTGTGTAGTGTAGTTCTTTTTGTTGGATGATGAAATGAGGCTTGTATTTATAGAGATCGCACAGCCGTATCCGTAGACCATATCCAAACCTTCAAACGCACAACCGTATCGCAAAGACGAATAAAAATCAAATTTTTATCACCCAAACGCACAATACGGCTGAGTTGGACCGTATACGGCTGAACTGGACCGTATACGGCTAAGCACAGGGTGAATAAGGCTGAACCAGGCCGTATACGGCTGGACACAGGCCGTATACGGTCTGTGCAGGCCATATACGGTCCAGTCCCAGCCGTATACGGTCTGGACCAGCCGTATACGACTTGGTTTAGCCGTATGTTGGTTCTTCGTTTCTTCGTTTGGGCGTAACTTCTTCGTCGTTTATCCGTTTTGAGCGATCTTTATGTCCACGCGTTCGTATTTTCCTAACGAAGAAAATGACATAAGTTAGAGGTCAACATTCCAAGTATAGCTCAAATTGTGCTAAAATACGTGAACAGAAGATTCAATGATCGTTTGTGCTCTGTTTTACTCATTTTTAGGTTGTTTTTGCTGATTCTTGAAACATCGTCTATATTTTAGCCCTTATGATGAAATGTGATGTTTAAGTTCATATTTTAAGTGTTTTCATTAATAATTGGGCCAAATTGGTGAGATAATGGTACACAAAAACATGACTTTTTGCGTGTCATCAGTGAGCTCACAAGTTTGTATGTCAACACATATTGTATGAACCGCAAGATTTAGTTGAATTTAAATTGCAATTAAGCTAGATAAAAGTTTTACAGCCATGAGCACATGGTCTGAGCTTAACTCGAGGTGTCAGGTCCACATTTAAGGTATCCTGATCGAGGTGCCTCCCACGAGTGCCTAATCTACACTCGTCTGAACAAATATTAGTACATCCGTTTACCCAGTTAGTACATGCTAACCCGGACGAGGAGGGTCAGTCCTATATGGTACCATATACTAATATTCACGCTACAACGTATTACCAAACTATGTTGAGGAGGGTTTTGAAAGATTAGTGAGACAACTCATGTAGTAATTGTTTGTTTTCGTACTTGCGTTCATATAGTTAAAATAAAAGAGCAATGTAATCACACCCTTGATGAAAACAGTAAAATAGGGGCTATGAGACTCACCTGAGTCTGGAGAGTTTAACTAATTAAACTTGAGTTGATTAGCCGAGTAGTGATGTCCGAAGAATTGTAACCTGAGGGTGTCCACGACACGCGATGGTTATTAATTGATTAGGTATCTTAAAAGACTACCTTTGTAGTTGTTTGTCCAGCTAGAATGTCCAAATGACTACGATTTGGTTGATTAACTTGAGTTTTGAAAATGTGTACGGCCCGTTGGTGATTGTTTGTAATAATAATCTCAACTATTATTATTATGATTTCGAAGTGTTATACTTAAAAGTATGTTCCAATGTGTTTTAGAAGTCGTATCGTATTCGTGTTTGATGTGATACAAGTTTGCCACTTGGTGTGAAATGTATTTACCAACTCCAAGTGACGGGGGTTCGGGGGCAGCGCCCCTGGTAAGCGGGGTTTCAGGGGTGGCAACCCCTGGCGGGGTCCAAGGGGCTGGCCCCTGGTTGGGCGAGATGCCAAGTCAGCTCAAAAAAATTTATTTCTACTACATTGCTTTGATGAAAAAACGCATCTGGACTTGAATTTGAGTGAAATCAAGTGATAAAATTTTAGGTTTTGACACTTAGTAAAATCTATGTTTTCTTGGTTCTTTTTCATGCGACACAGTGTGCGACATACAGCTTTGTGTCACTAAGTGCGACATAGTCTGTTGTGTCGCAGATCATGACTGCGACATAAGGGTTTGTGTCACTAAGTGCGACATCCGCAATTTAATGCGATATAAGGTGTTGTGTCGCTATGTGCGACGGGAATAAGTTTTGCGACATAGTGTTTTGTGTCGCTATCTGTGACATCTGAAAGTATTGCGACATAGAGGCTTGTGTCGCTTTATCCGACATAGGCCATGATTTGGCAACATAAGACCTTGTGTCGCAGGTGGCCTGGAGCCTCTGCGACATCACGAGCTGTTGGCCGGAAAATGAGCCGAAAAGGTGTTTTCCGGTTTCCATTTGACTTGAAACTTTTACCCAACCCATATTTGGATATTTTAAGCTTAAATAACCCAAAAACAAGCAAAATCGGAGGGTTTCGAGTTTTGTCGGAAAAATTACGACTTAACGCCGGAGGAATCCGGAAAGATGGAAGTGTAGATCGTGATGTGGTGAAAGTTTTTCTCCAAAGGTGCTTGACGATCCGAGGCCATTTGGTGGTGGAAATCGGTGGTTGTAGGTGGTGGTGGTGGTGGTGGTGGTTGTTTTAGAGAGAAAAAGGGAGGAAGAAAAGTAGAGAGAGAGAAGAAATGTGAGAAATGAGGAGGGGAGGGGGGAGTTTTGGGCAGAATTTTGGGGTATTAGGGGAGGGAATCTCTCAATTTTTAACCCCCGCGTTTGCGCTCCGTGCGGTGTTCGTTTCCCCGATCGTTTAATCGTATAAATAATTATTCTAAAATACGAATATTTATTAATGTTTTTGTTGAAGTATTTCATCAAATACTTTTACTAGAGTTATAAAATATACCTTATTCTTGTTTCGATTGTTCGTGAGTTTATTATTTTAATCGCGTAAATGTTGTTTGTACGATACGAATTTGAGTTGAAATATTATCTGAATAATATTTTGGATAAGATTGAGTTATTAAATAATATCGTATTATTTAATAAAATTGTTCACCAACGTCCGAATTAATTGAACCGAATTGCATTCGATTTGAAACTTGTACGATTTAATCAAATCGCATACTTGTATATATTCAACAATATATATATTGATTCATTAATTAGCCTAACATAGAACTAATTACATGTATTACACTTAATTAGGCACTAATTACTAGTCCTAATTTGACGGGTGTCACATATCAATACAAAGTAAAACGACGCATTTAGTGGTCGTTCATTATATCTTTGTGCTTGTGATTATTGATTAGTCGCGCCCCGACCCGATTCGCTTCCGCAACCCGAATTTGAGGGTGCGACATGTGGCAACATCCCAACAAAATGATCAATCTTAGTTCTTTCATCCGGAACCCATTGTTGCACAAACCTTAACTTTTCAGAAAACTGAGAAATAAGCTCATCCATGGTCATATGATCCGTCAAATGCATATCCATAAACTCACGACGAATACGAGTCATATCAAAGTCTGAACAGTATTTCTTACAAACCTCATTGTAGAAATCGGGCCATCTAATAGATTCCTTTTGTTGTGGTGTTAAATGTGATATAATAGAATCCCACCAAACCATAGTTGGACCTTTCAGAAGTTGAACCGCATATGGAACTTTGATCTCATCCTCACAAACCTCAAATTTCCTTTCCACATCCCTTAACCAATCGAGTGTGACTGAAGGATTGATGCTACCATAATATTCAGATGGTCTACTAGATTTGAAAGTCTTAAAAGAACATAACTTAAGTTGATTGAGGTTGTTGTGATGACCGAATTTGTTGATTTAACAAAGATTGCCGCTGTAGATCTCTGAGTTTAAGTACTTCCTCCTCTAATTGTAAAACATAATCTTCTCTATCCAAATCTCCTGCTGAAAATGAGGTACCAGACTGACCTCGTCTATCAATAGGAGTTTCTGGAGGAGTAACTCCTACTCTAAAGACATTGTTGGGGGTATCGGTCGGAGGTTCATTATCTGCCATATCTGCAACAACACATCATCTCACAACTCGTTAATTGTTAGTACCTACATACTAACTATTTCTCCTATCATAACTAAATCCCACTCCCTGGAATGTTTGACTAACACAAATAGGTTTGGGATTGAACACTTAACACATGCTCAATTCACCCAAACCTAAAGCTCTGATTCTAATTTATAACACCTTACGATTTATAAGACAAATTTTTTATTATTATTTTATAAAACACATATCGGAAGCGTATATTAAATTCATACATTATAGATTGCATATAATATAAAACTCAAATGGCAATCCACAATTACATGGTTTTAAATTTAAACTACTACATTAATTACAAACATTAAGTTAGGTGTTATTTAATTCAAAACATAATGTTAAACCATTAACATGACTTTATAAACCAGAGTGAGCTGTCAAACATTCCTGTAACCCGATCTTCTTGCAACCCACAATAAAAAGATTAACCTGTAAGAAGTAATAGGGAGGGATTAGCACAAAGCTAAGTGAATAGATCATTACTATCAAACTAACTTAGGTTAACAAATGTTTACATCAAAGCATCATAAACAAATACTTCAAAGAGGATCGGTGGTCCTTGAGGTACCCTCAAGCCGCGGTGGCCCCCAAGTAACACTTGTAACCAACTGAAGGCCAATACAGTGGTTTAGCCGATGGTTGGAAACTATTACTTCATACAACACAAGTTCAATAAACAACACATGTACAAGCACTTATGTTATCTAAGTAATAGTACCACAACCCAATCCATGTTGACCTCTGAATAAGAACACAATACATAATCATCATGGCAATATGCTTAACATAAACAATATATGTATATCTTATACAAATAAATCAGGTTTACCCGTTGTAACCATGTTGTTACAACTAACTTAGACTGATAGTCAAAGATCCACTCACCCTTGACGATCACCGTCTCTACTCAAAGGTCTTATTTTATTGAGTCTTCGGATTATCTGAGAGCACAATCAAAACCCGAATTAGATTCTCATATTATGATTCATAGTATTCTATTTAAGTATATAATGTCAAATAAACGTATATAATATACATTCAATACTATTTAAATAACACAAGTATACAAGTCACAAGTTATCAAGTTTTTCAAGTTATAACATGCAAACGCGATCCGAGGAGGAGTGAGCTGGATCGCGTTCCACAGTTCAAAACTATTCTGTTACCGATTTACACACTGAAACGCGATCCAGACAAGGTGTTGGGATCGCGTTCCCAAGAATAATTTAGACTGAACTCAAAATACACTACGTAACGCGATCCGGGTTACATGCTAGGATCGCGTTCACAAGTAAAAACTCGTCTAATCACAAATATAACTAAGGAACGCGATCCGGATGTGAAGCTGGGATCGCGTTTCGACGATTTACAGCAACAAAACCCAGACTTGTAACACATTCAGCTCGAACTTAAACTTAATTTTCATCATCAAACAATTGCAATACACGAATTTATCCATTAATTAACCATAAACTTCAACTATAACATGTTATAACAACAAACAATCATCATCAAGCTTATAAATTCACACATGCATTATTCACTCAACCTAAGTCAATCAAATTCAACCTCATATATACAATTAGGGAATAAGAACTTTAAATTCAAGGTGACAACAAAATGAAGAAGAAGAAGCTCAGATGATTGCATAAACCACATACCCAACTTCAATTTCTACACATAAATCATCATTCAACCTAACTTTAGCCAAGTTCAACATATATGTGCAATTAAGGCAAATGAACTTACAATGATGATGATAGTTATATGAGGAAGATGAAGAATAATGGTTGAATCAAAATCACAGCTTCAAGATGATTGATTGAAGTTATCTTCCTTGATTTCACTTGAGTTCTAAGTGCCAATTTGAGAGAGTTTTGGTTACATGCAATTTCTTGTAAATGTGGAAATAGGTGTCGGCCTCACCAACTAACTCATATGAGGTGGTGTAATTTTTATTCCCTTCTAAACCTATTGTCTGAAAACTAAAAACCATTTGCGAGAATAATTCTTTTATTTAACCGATATCTATAGTAATTTAACGCAAATAATAATTTATTAATCACAATAAGTTATTTAATCAATTGACCTATTTATTTCAATTATCTAAATAATAACAAATATTTCTAAACACAATTAAATAATCATTTAAAATGAGGAAAATACCGTAATTCTCCTAGGCTCAAAACGAGGATGTTACAGTATATAGCGATGTTTTGTACTTGCGTTCACATGTAAAACAAAATGAGCAGGTATTCCCACCTCGGGAGTAAAAACAGTAAAATGCGGGGCTATGAGACTCACCTAAGTCGGATATGTTGCTTTCAAGCAAGTAATGATGTTGCACAAGGGTGATGTCGTCCAACGACGGTAACCTACCGGGAGTCCTAAACGTGCAAGGTTATAAATAATGAGTAAATGTCTCAACAGACCATCTATGTTAGTTAATCATTCAACTAGTTATGTCCAAATACTTTGGTTGTTTGATTGTGTTTTGAAAGCAAGTACTACCCATTGGTGACGATTTGTAATAATAATCCCAATTATTTTTATTATATGTTTCATTGTATACTTATATGCTATGTGTTTGCATGTTCAAGTAGTATTGTATAAAGTTCGGTTATGGTAAGTGTTTAACACTTTAGTGTAAAAAGTACTTTCAACTTCTAAATGACGGAGGTCCGAGGCAGCGCCCCTGATAGTAAGGTTCAAGGGGTGGCAACCCCTGGCGGGGTCCAAGTGGTAGAAATCATAAAAATGCATCGAATACGCATCGAAAATTCAAGATTCTGTGAATTGCGACATTGGGTGTGACACTGGGTTGCGACACTAGAGTTGTGTCACATAAATCAGAAATCATACTTTATGCGACGTATGGATTTGTGTCGCTATATGCGACGTTCGGTTTGGTGCGACATAAGTGTTTGCGTCGCTAAGTGCGACATTCGAAATCATTGCAACATAAGGGTTTGTGTTGCACCATGCGACATCGAAGTTCATTTGCGACGTAATTGTTGTGTCGCAGATTGCTACATAGTTAATTTTGGCATCATAGTGGCTTGTGTCGCAGTCGGATTGGTCCTGGTGCGACACAAGAGGCTGTGATGATTTTTCATGTTCGGGTTTGTGGTCAAACGTGCTCGGTTTAATCCGAGACTTTTATACAAGTCTTAAAATGATGTATAGAGCTTAAGAAAGTTATCGTTGAGTTTCGTAGTTAACCCGAAGTGGGTTTTTAAAACGTATCTAAAAACTAAACTTTGGTTATCTTAAGGAAAACGATTTTTTTTAAGCTTGAATTTGGACATTTCCTAGTTGGTTGAGCAACATAACATGTAACTAAACATAATACAAGTATTTTTCAAAGGTGGCGAGATCTTACAATGGTCGTATGAAGAAACCGAAAAGATAGAAACGTTCCTCGCGTTGTGGTGGTCGTTTTCTTCCAAACAAGCTTTGCAATCCAAGGTGTTTTTGTGGTAGTTTAATGGTGATTTTATGGTGGTGGTGGTGGAGGCCGATTTAGAGAGAGAGGGGGGGAGGGAATGGAGGGTAGAGAGATAGACAGATTTGGTTGAATGATTGAGGTGGGAGTTGGGTTTGGAGTATGAAGGAAGCAAAAGGCAAGGCATGGCTTGCCATGCCTTTGGCCGGCCCCTAGTGGGTCCCAAAAGGGCATGGTAAGCCCAAATCTTGTTTTCCAAAGTTGAGCTCTGTGCAGTGTTCATTTACCCGATTGTTTCGATGTTTGTTTATTCGTTAAACATTTATTATACATGTTTTAATTACTGATTTAAATCGCGATATTTTTATTAAAAGTATTGTTCTAAATACTTGATTTTAAGCTACTAAAATATTGTCAGGTCTCGATTTGTGCGTTCGTTGCGTATTTGTATGTTTATATAACTCGTGTAACGTTTTTAGACGTTTTATTCATACTTGTGTAATCGTAATATTTTTACTCAAAGTATTTTATCAAAGTACTTAATAATGAATTATAAAATTATAATTTGGGTTTATTTCATTTGTCAGGTGCGTTTCGCGCGTTCTGTCGCGTACGGTTAATTTTATACGATACGATTAACGTGTAAAATATTATTGAAATAATATTTAGTAAATAATGAGGTTATTAAATAATTTCGTATTATTTAATAATTATGTTCACCAACATCCGTATAGTGATGTGTCCGAATTCCATCCGAAGCAATAATGCACGATTTAAATTAATCGTGTACGTGTGTGTATATATCAATATACATACTGATAAACATAATTAGCCTAATATATAACTAATTATATGTATTAATACAATGATTAGGCACTAATTATTAACTCTAATTTGTATAGTGTCACACAAACGATGATGGAAACTTGAATAGACTTGATGATTAAATAACGAAGATTTATTTATATGCAAGGAGTATGCAACCATTTACTGTTGTTTATCATTGTGTTTCAGTTTGGCATGTTTAGACTCTACTTCCAGAGTAATCAGATTTACTCAAACCTCCTTAGTCGATTGCTGCAACACTCATGAGTACTTAATGGGAATTTAAGTATAGGAGAAACTCGCACTCATGGAAGTTACTTCATGGATTAAAATCACGAGTAACTCTGAGATGATAATATCTTATATTCTTAAAATGGAGATACATTGAATTTCTAGTTTTTCAAGTCTGTTATACTTTAGTTTATTCAAACATTGTGCGTGAATGCTAGTCATAAAGGATACGCTAGGTATGACATGATGAGTTGGCTAGTACTATGTATGTGAAATTTATTTGTTCCTTTTGCCTAATTGGAAAAGCGGTATCTCTAGGCCCTCTGATGATTAAATGTTAACTCATAAAGTGTTTGGCCAAGCCAGGACTAAATAGATATGTACAATTATGTAGTACAATATAGTCAAATTGATCGAAGATCAGAAAATATAATCTTGAATCTGGAGATTGATTAAAATCCATGTCACAGTTTCATATGATATCTGAAACAAGGGAATATTTAATCACTTATCTAAAGGACTGTCTCTGGATATGATTCAAAGTTTGGCAGTTGCATTGGATGATACTCTCTACTTAGTTAATAGGATAGAGACTTGGACCAATAGTAGTTGATGACTTATCTAAGTGGGAGACTGTTGGAAATAGTGTCCAACGTCATAACTAATTGGTAAGACTATCGTTAAAAGGAGAGTCATTTTTGGGTTGCCCTCAATGAACAGTAAGAGAAACAATAAGAGAGATAATATTAATTGAAATTAATATTATAAGCTAATTAATTTGTTTGTTAATTTATCAAAGTTGATAAATTAATTAGAAGCTAAAAGAAATTAACAGAAATTTTAGAGAATATTCAGTTAATTTATTAATTGAATATTAATTAAAAACTAAAAGGAATATTCTGGAAGCGAGTTTCAACCGGCGGATGGAGGGGTCAACCGGTGGTTGGAGGCTAGGGTTTGTAAGTCGGTGACACGTGTTGTTACTTGGGTAGGAATCAAGTCCAACCGGCGGTTGAAAGCTTCAACCGACGGTTAGAGGCCGAAGTCAGTTGTCCCACATCGGCCAAGGGATAAAACCCCGGGGTCTCTTCTCCCCTATAAATAGAGGTCACCCCTAAGCTTTCAAGGTATCCCAGATTCGAATTGAATTCGTTTCTTTCTCTCTTTCTCATTCCTAATCCTTGTGAGAGTTTACACGACTTAGAGTCGGGACCTTAGGATTTGGAGTACGTTTCTCTTGGTTCATCGGTGTGAACCATTAGAGGTATTCTGGTTTGGGTACTTGCCTCCAAAGCATGGAAGGTCGAGCAAGGAGTCTGCGTGAAGGTTGAGCAAGAAGTCTGCGTATGAGAAATTGGTTTTCTCAAAGGTTAATATTTTCTCAATTATCTATTTATTTTGTTATTGTTAATAGGTTATTAAGTCAATGTTCTTTAGGGTTTAGTTCCTAGTTGCTCTAAATTAATTGTTATTTTCCACAATACGCACAAACAATAACACTTAGAACAAATACTTAATCTTGTAAAAATGCGCTGACACGGTAGTAATCTCCTATGTGCACCTAACAAATGCGCAATAACAATCAATGCGAAGATATCAAATGCATAGTAACAGTTGTTTGCCGCTCAAGTTCAAACAAATGCTCAGATGGCAGTTATTCCACAAATACATATTGACAAATGCGCAGTGTATGACAAATGTGCATACACGAACAGAAAACCCTCCAAGTTTGATTTTCACGAAATACTCCAAATTAATCGTGAAACCAATCTTAATCTGCTCCTAAGTTGATTCTGAGTCGATTGAATACAATCACAAATACGCACAAATCAAAATTTAGATTTAATTGGACTTCCGAAGCTCCGGTTTAAACACGCAAACACAAATCCTTCGAATTTGTTTGAATCAATCCGTAAAGACAATCACAAACAATCAGTCGATGCTTATATTAACTAGTCGTAACACTAATTTGAAGAATTAAGCTCAAAATCTCATAAATTTAGCTCGTATACTCGTCCGTACCAAAATTCAATCACAAGCTCGTAACACAATCAAAGCATCAAATTAATGCTTGAAACTAAGTCTAAGCAATGTCCTAACACTTAATCAATCCATATGTACTACAAATTTGAACAATCAAGCGTCAATCACTTCGAATTTCTTTGAAATCGTCTCAGTCCAAAACAGAGTCTCACCGAATCAAACGAATTCACGATCAAATCCTCACTTTAGGCTCTGATACCACATGTGAAACCACTGATCGTTCACAGGTTTTGATCTTAATAATTGAAACTAGCAGAATCTCGTTCTCATTATCGAATTCATATCAAACACAAGCTCGTAAATAAGATTTTTCTACTAACTTCAAGAGTTGAATGATTACACTTATCAGAATAAACTCTCACGGCTCACAGACTCTTACAGACTTAGTTCCTTTGTTACTTACACTCTCTACGGAAAGCAAACACAACACACTTATATATACTCGACTGACTCTGTTTATACGCATTTAATCAAATGCGCATATATGATCATGCGCACACATTGTTAAATGCGCATATTACAAACTAAAATGACTAAGTGATTTATCTATACAAAACGTTCTATTATCCAGTGTGTCTAACATAGTCTTGTATCAACATGACTTTGCCTATCTATTTGATTTACATCATTAAACATAGTTAAAAGAATTTCATAACAAATATTACTATTGTTGGCCTATGCAATGTGTGGATCATATCAGTATTTGATATAGTTTTATGATATTATCAGTTAGATTGTATAAGCTAAACAAATTACAAAAATTAAAGTGAAGCGTGTCATGATTTGTTATAGTTTACAATTGCAATTAAACTTGGCAACAATCAATTTAATCATGATGTAAAGCATGCAATGTTTGTCAAAAATTGAGTTTCTGAATGAATTACCCAAGTGTGGTAAATTAACATCCAAACCACATTCATTAAGTAGTGGGTTGACAATTATGTGTCAACATAGCGTTAAAGGCAAAAATACAACTTTAAGGTAATAAAATTTGAAACCGAGAAACACCAAACATTTGACTTAGGATTGACAGGGTTATAAAGAGTATAAAATTGGGAAATCCTAAGAGCGGGAGGGATGAGACTTTTGTTTACACTTCGTAGTAAAGTTCGATATCAACTAAGTTCACTAGCTGTTTAGTAGCCCCTAGGCTTTCCTTAACTTTCATGTCCTTCATCATGTTTTGCCTCTACTCCTTCCTCAACTCATGTATCAGATTCAAAAATGTCTTCAACCTATTTAAGAGAGTTGATCAAGCATAAAAGTTATACCTGAGTGCTAGAGAGTTGAGTCCGATTCAATGCTCTCCATGACTTACGTGAATAAACCAACGGAGTGTATTGAACGAAACCGTGGGTGACGTGAACCGACGGCGAGAAGATGAATAGTGATCTTCTCTTGGTGAATTAGGGTTTTCTGAGTGGATGACGAAGGTGTATTTGGAGGTGCTTAAAGGCCAAACACTATTCATACCCTTGTATATATAGTGAGCACTATTCATGCCCTAGTGTCGACTTGGTGGGCAAGTTTTGTCACGTGTCGTGATCCCTCATCATTTGATGATGCCTATCGCACGGCTGTGATTATTCTTCTTTGCGCGTGAGTCTCCTGTGATGACGTAGACCAATGGCAACGAAGAGTTTAAACCCTTGTCGGCTTTCAGGGGACCACCACTAACGTTGGTGATCCCCCGGATTATCTTGTCGTGGGTCAAGGGGACCTTAACCCTAGCTTGATGGGCCAGCATACATTGGGTCTTTCAAGTTGGGCCTATTCTGATGGGCCATGCCTGCTGGCTTGATGGGCCAGCATACATTGGGCCTTTCAAGTTGGGCCTCTCATCTTTTCCGTTTACTTAGGCCTTGTAAAAGCATTTTTGGACCTTGGTATATGGTACACGATTAAGAGTATCGGTCATAGGGAACCTATTAGCATTTGTAACACATATAATTCGATGTTTAATATTTACATCTTCCGTTTCTTATTTTAGAAGCTTTAGATAGAGTAGAAAACATGTGGGCTCTCGTGAGGATTTTTAAATATGTTCTGTGAATGAATTGAAACTCTTGATTCTATATAGGTTGTAAGAAAAATGACACGTGAGTTTCTAGAGATCTAGATATACAACAAAAATTTAATTTCAATTAATATAAGGAAATGAAAAGATAGCAGAATGAATGATCATATCGTCATTTTGTTATTATTGATTTATTAAACTAATTAAATGGAGCATTATTTAGTTGTTTGCCCTTGTTCATGAAATATGGTTTATGTATGATACTTGGTTATATTATTCATGTCGAGGGAGACTTTTACACTTAGTTTGAAAAATTGAAACAATTGAAAGAAGACGAAGGGTTGCTAGTCTCTCCTATCTCATGAGTTATTACGTTCTTATGAGTTACTCGTACTATTTTAGTAGTTACAAATATCATTTATGACAAATTAAATTTCAATCAATATAATATAAATGTAAGAAAATGAAGGAATGTTAAACGATATCAGTAATATCAGTAATGTCATGGGCTATTAAACATGAATGAATACCAGCATTTATATCTTGAAACTCAACTGTAATAGTTGATTTAGATTTAGATTAGAATATTAGATTATGTGACATGCATGTACATTTGGTTACACGCAATACAATTAGATATATGACTAAAAACTGAACGTATTATTATTTTATTATGATATTAATAAAGTTACGAAATTAGAGAGCCATAATATATACGGAATTAAGTATGTACTATTATTATATTACTTTTTGCTGAAATCATTTAGTTAAAATACAATGATACATACATCTTGAACTCTTAGATGTATATATAATTACTATAAACTATGGAATGATTAAATTATGTCACACTTATATATCACTTAAATGAAGATCAATTTTTCATATTGCTTACATAAATACGCAAACATTTATTACAATCTTATCTTACTCTTACTTATGTATTAAAAGAAGCCCCTAATTACTTAATCATCTTACTAATAGCCCCTCAAGGGTTAATCCTCCCTCTTAATTTATTTAATCTCATCCATTGATTTAGCTTAATTATGTGATTAATTAATCAACATTTGAGATTAATGCCTTTTATCCCCTTCTTGTGATATTACGGGTGTTTCATGTTCAGAATGGCTAGGGCTCAAACAAAAAACACTTCCCTTCTCACAACCCAAACGCCAATAAAATCATAAACGTCAAAAACCTCGAATCATCAAAATCATCCATCGTGATTCCGTAAAATGTATTGAGATCAACATACCAGACCTATTGAATCGGACGTCGCAGGAGCACACCAATCGATGGACCAATCGACTCTTGCACGCCTCAAATTAATAATAAAGTGAAGATTTCCAATGATGTCGGATCATAAAGCTGCCAATTTCATCCCTGCTCTTCAAATCATGGTCACACCTATAATGGTCACACCTATTATTTCCTCCAGTTTTTAAAGGCTTACATTGAGCTTGAACCCATGCAATTCTGGTGCTCACTGTTATTCAGGAATCAGGTTAGCTAATTTCTATTATTCTTATTGACTTCATAATCTTTTTAATAGAGGCAGTATACTATAATAATTTTGCTCATCATTTTCTAATGCTAAATAATTGGGTACCAGCATTATGTAGGCTTTAGAGCAGAGATATTCTCTTGCAAATGATGTTGTTATGTGAGTCATGGTATGAACTTGGTGCAGACATTGTTGCATAGCTTATGGTGCAATTACGCCATTATGTTTGTGTATAGGGTAATTGTAATGATTATTGATGGGCTGGGAAGACTTGGTACTTTTATTTAAATTTGTTTTATAGAGAACGGATTGCAAAGTATGATATGTCCACTAATGAAGTTGTGCATGTCCCTCTTAAACGTACTATATTTAATCATTCATTTAGCTTATGAGGAAATATGTTATATAAGTGTGTTAATTTACAGGTGATTGGCAGCTTACCGCGTGTTCATTAACTGCTAATGTGGTCCGATATAGTAGAGGCAACTATTGAGATGTGCTTATTTCCTTCAACTTTGGCTGTCGATGTTGGCCGCGATATATGTTCAAGTTATTTGGGTAGAATTTTCTTCTAATTTTTGTTTATTCAATATGCAAAGTTAGCATCCGTCCTTCTCTACTAATAGTCAATTTGCCTGATTTAAGTGTTGTAGCTTGATATGTTTATCACAACTTTGGTCATCCATGCTATATACGTGGCTTCTTGATTGCTTTTCACACCCAAATGCATTAACCAGGTTGCTGGTTTTGTCTATTTTTAAATCAACAAATTATCTTTGAACAAAATACTTAAAATTGGGAAAACATGTACATGAAAGGTTTAACTAATATATAGTCATGATGATCAATTTATAGTTTTCCCAATTTTGATACATTTCAATAAACTAATGAGATTGTATGAACTATATGATGTGTTACGGAGAAGGATCACTAACTTTTTTTAGTTAAATCATGCATTACGATGAATCAATTCACACAATATCGCCTTTTCTAATATGTATAATAACATACTAGCCGATAACCCGCGCAATGCGGCGGGAATATATTTGAAATTCGTGAAAAAGGCGGTGAAAGAGCAGTTGAAAAATTGATATAAAATATACGACTTAAATCAAGCAAATAATAATAATAATACGAAGTAATATGATGAACACCACTATAACAAATTAAAAAAACACAGCGTGTCTAAAATGTGTGCATTATAAATGTCATATTCATATGATTACGTGAAAAAATTATATAACAGATAAATGAAAATAAATTTAAACTTCAAATAGCAAAATCCAAACGCACATGAATAGATTGGTATATTTTTTTCATGAGTACAAATGCGTTTATATAGTATTAATTTTACTATTATTTTTTTGTGTATTGATTTTGTAATTGATTGAGTAGTGAATATTTTGATGTAATTGATTTTGTAGAGTTATTGTATAGTTGACTTGCCAAATAGAAAGAGTCATTTGTGTTAACATTATTTTTTTATTTAAGATTAAATAGAAGGGTATTATGGGGATTTTCCATATGACATAAGGTCAACACATGGTAATGCTTAATAAAGGGGAAAAGATTTTACTTGATATATTTATGTGAAATAAATTCATTTAAATGTTGCTTTTATATTTTTAATTAAAAACATTCTTATTTATGGATTGTACAATAAAATGCTTAAGGGACATGAATGTTATTTCGGTCTTCCTTTTACTAAAAATCCAATATGTCTAGGATTTATAAGGGGTTATTATTTACTTATTTTTTTAGTTTGCATCTTGGTGTAACGTCTTACTTAAATTCCTAGAACATTCGATGTTTTTTATATAGTTTTATATTATTAATCAATTTTGATTATATTATATGTTCTAGCTCGCAAATTTTGCGGATTATAATCTAGTTATTGATTATAAAAATAACTAAAAAACTTAAGAAAAACCAATGTTTTAAAACCCGGGTTTTTAATCGACCCGGATTTATACCGATTTCTGGTCGGACCGGTTGGACCGGAAATGTTAAAACCCTTGAAAATCTATTATATACATGGAGTAAAACGTACAAAGCTCAACAATCCAACAAATCTACAAATGTCCATGATAAATGCTTGAAAAATTGAACCAAAAAGTCATATAATCTAACATTTACGCATGTTCCAAACCAAACGAGTAAACAACATTCTTAATCTAAATATTAAATAGTTCAACATCAAATTACATATGTATTCATAAATAATACGTAATAAAATTTATTAAAAGGAGAACTTTTATTCAATTTTACAAGTATCATTACTATAGTAATATTTCACAAATTTAATTTTAGTTATAAATTAAGTTGAAATAATGAACAGTATTAAATAATATTAAATACTCTACATCTATTATATTATTATAATTTCAAAATCGGAACTTACGTGAACCTTTAGTATCTTAAATAGTTGGGCCAAAGCCCATTTAAAATGTATATGAATGACTTATACGAAGTAGTATTACTTTTAGGGAAATTAAAAAAAATGCCCAAATTTTTTTAAGTATATATAGTTTTGCCCCCCCCCCCCCCCCCCCCCCCCGGAAAAAAAATGGACGAAATGCCCCAAGAAATCGCAAAAGCAAATTTGCTTTTGCGATCCGGTGTTTACGTTTTGCGATCCCGTGTTTGTTATCGAGTCGTTATCGAGCTTGGGCCGGAATCGCATATCGCAAAAAACAATTTGCCATTTGCGATTTGCAAATGGCTAATACTTTTTGCGATGGCATGAGAATGGGCCACAATTTTAACCGTGAACGGGATCGCAAATTAGAGGTTGGGTTTAGCTTGGGCCGGAATGGCAAATCGCAAAATTTTTTTTGCCATTTGCGATTTGCAAATGGCTAATATTTTTTGCGATGGCATGAGAATAGGCCACAATTTTAACCGTCAACTGGATCGCAAATTGGAGGTTGGGTTTTGCGATTTGCCACCGCCCAAAAATTTAAATATAACACGGCTTTTACCCACGACGTTTTGCGAACCCTAACCCTTTTGTTCTTCCCCTCCCGGACACACCACGACACACCCCCACACACCCCGATCCACCCAACCACAATCGTAAATTTGCGATTTACGATCCATGTCCACCATCGTAGGTCGGGCCACCACAACGTTCACGACCAAAACCCGACCACCGTCGCACCATTCGTCTGACATCCATCGCACCACCACCACCCTATCACCATCCGTCGCGCCACCACCACCACCGTACCACCCCCTGTCGCACACCACCACCGTACCACCCTCCGTCGTGATTACTACCACCACCACCGTACCCCTGCGTGTTAGGCCATGGGATTCACGACCCCCTGGGTTTCGACCACGGTTTGAACGAAGGTGGATGCTCACATCTTCGGGTTTCGAGTTAAACGATGGATGATTCTCAGGTATTATGTTATTTTTGTATAATAGTTGCTAAAGTTACCATTTGTTTTTAATATAGTGTGTTTAAACCCAATATTTCATTGTGGCATTTCGTCGAACACTTGGTGCGCAACATATATTTTTGATTGTTCAAGAATTTGTTCGATTTTTAAGCAATGATTGTGTGATATTACGAAGCTAGGTAGGTTAATACAATGTTTGTTTGATAATATATATATATATTATGGATTGTTGTAACTCATTATATGTTTTTATGTTAATCTTAAAATGCCATTGTTTGTACGTATATGTTGTGAAAATGATTATCGTTATAATTCGTTATATGTATTTGTTGTGATAACTCGTTGTAGTATTCATTTTAATTTTGTGACCTAAATAAGAAGTTATATGTATTTGTTGTGAAAACGATGATGATCGATATGATTAGTTATAATGGTTAAGTCTTTATATAAAATTTAAAGTGTTTGGCATATTATTTTGTTAAGTTTGAATGTATTACTTCTTTAATTATTTGTTTTCAATTTCGGTGGTTTTGTGTACAATGATGTTGATTTCGGCCTCTTTATATATTTCTGTATAAAAAAGCATAAAGTTATATGTTTTCAAAAGAAGCAATAGTTTCATACCAAATTCTTGATTATTCGAACCTATCTATATACCCATGAAAGAGGTTAATTAAAGTGTTAAATGGGATGATTATAATAAATGAAAAGCCTCTTTTTAGGGATAAATAAGTCTCTTATTTATTTAATTGCTTTGTTCAAATATTAGATTATATTTACAGCTATGAGTTATGATTTGTTCAAATATTATATTATAGTATTCATTTTAATTTTGTGACCTAAATAAGAAGTTATATGTATTTGTTGTGATAATGATGATCGATATAATTAGTTATAATGGTTAAGTCTTGATATAAAATTTAAAGTGTTTGGCATATTATTTTGTTAAGTTTGAATGTGTCGTTTATTAATGTGATGAAATTTAGTTATAATGTGTCGTTTGTTAATGTGATAAAATTTAATTTGTTGATTTTTTAATGAGACTTTTGTATATGAAAGTTGTGTCTAGAGTATTATAATTAGGGTTTATAAAACTTTCAATCATAACTCCAAATCAAATGAATTATGATAACAAGTTAATAAAATTAAATATTGATACACAATAGGCCTTATTTGTTAAGTTTAATTACCTACACATCTTGTGTCATATTTATTGTGTCTTATATAAACTTAAGTAAATATATTTAGTCGGTTAGATGGTAATGATTAATTTGGTTAATCTGTATGAAGATTTAAATATCATAACTTGATTGTATTAAACTTAGACCAATATTAATATACTTGAGAATAAAATTTAAATATCACTGATATTCATATTAAAACAATTGTAACTGACATTTTAATATCCATATTCATATTAAAATTTGAGAATAACTTGATTGTATTAAACAATTGTTATTTATCGCTTTTATTAACGACACTTGTATGGGTTGATTGATCAATGTGCAGGACATTTTTAATGAAAGGCTAACTTTGAAAAGTCAACTCACTGTTACTGGGCATATCAAGTTGCACTTATCTAGCGATCAAGAAAAGATATTTAGAGACCACTGTTTTGGGCATTGGTTGGATGTGAAGGCTCCGGAAAATGACCCTGGTTTTGTGCATCATATACTGCAGTTTCGACGAAAGGAGCGTCCAGGGTTAAAGCACCCTCGCGCGGAGGCGGGTGAGTTGTGGTTTAGGGTGGCGGATACGGATGACCATTTTATACGATTCGGACGCAGGGAGTTTTGTCTGGTGACAGGTTTACGGTTCGGGCCCAATGAAAACGTAGCGGATCATATGCCCAAGGAGGTTCGACAGAGCACACCGGCCTTTAGAGTGCGTGTGTTCCTGGAAATTCTGAAACGCAGTGTACGTGTGTCAGACCTTTCTAATAAGTTTCACGATAAAGGTTTGTTTAGTGGGCCGAGGAAATTGAGCGATGAGGATTGTGTGCGCGTGTGTATGCTTATGTTGATATATAAAGGGTTTTTAGGAAAGCAGGGTGTGCATAACATTGAGGATGACCATATGCATATAGTTGAGCATTTTGATGTTTTTGACCGGTACCCTTGGGGTATTATTATCTGGGCGAGAACTTATGAGCAGCTGGATAAGGTTTGGAGACTCGGCTGACTCAAGACGGAATGCAATACACGTTGAGTGGTTTCGGCTGGGCGTGTAAGGTAGCAGCATCTTAATTATTAATGTTAGATTTATTTCATACTATTGTTTATTTAATTTATAATATATTAAAACATTTAAATGCTCAATAACCTTCCTTATTGTCTACAAGGTTTGGATTTGGGAAGCTTTTCATCGTCAGGCAGAGACAACTGCTACTAGGCCTAAGCGAGATCAAATACCACGTGGGATCTACTGGGAGCGAAAAAGGAAGGTTATTGAATTTAAAGAATTCGGCCATTTTTTGCAGATTGTGATAAGCGACTTTATGTTTATGTGTACGTTTATGTGCCCCCGGACCCCCGTCATTAACGGGCTTCGCCCTTACCCTAGGTTCACAAGTAACGGTGTTACATCTAAACTTTCACACAAAGAGTTAAACTTGTATCACATCAAACACGAATGTGACATGACCTCCAAAACACATTGGAATTTATTTTTAAGTATAATGCTTCAAAATCATCAAAATAATAATATGGGATTATTATTACAAACAAATCACCAACGGGCCGTACACGTTTTCAAAACACAAGTCAAACAACCAAATCGTAGTAATTTGGACATTCTAAGTTGGACGAACAACTACAAGGGTAGTCTTTCGAGATGCCTATTCATGTTATAACCATTGTGTGTCTTGGACACCCTCAGGTTACAAGTCTTCGGACATCAATCCACCGCTAATCAATTCAAGTTTATCAATTTAAACACTCAAGGCTCAGGTGAGTCTCATGGCCCATATTTTACTGCTTTTCAATCAGGGGTGTGATATTATTGCTCATTTTATTTTACAAGTTGAACGCAAGTACCAATCAATCAAATACTACATGAGTTGTTTTCAACTAATCACTAAAGCCCTCCATAGCATAGTCTGGTAATACATCTGTAGCGTGAATGTTAGTATATGATATCATATAGGATTGACAATCCTCGTCCGGGTTAGCACGCACTAACTGGTCAAACGGACGTATTAGCATTTGGGAAGACGAGTGTAGATTAGGCACTCGTAGGAGGCAACTCAGTTGGGTTTCCTTAATTGGACCTGACAATCAAGTTAAGCTCAGACTATGTGCTCATGGCTGTATAACTTTTATTTTGCTTAATTGCTTTATAAATTCAATTATAAATCTTGCGGTTCATACAATTATGTGTTGACATACAAACCTGTGAGCTCACCAGCGTTTCGCTGACCCATTTTAGTATGTATCACAGGTGACCAGCAGTAGGTTGGATTGCACAATCAAGATCAATTAGCTCGAGTCAGCATGCAAACAATCAGAGATTTAGCTGCATTATTATATTTTGTATAGATTAATTATGTACTTAAATCTCTCAATTTCCACCGAGCTAATGTAACTCTATTTTTGATGTAAACTTTGGTTTTTATTAATACAAATGTAAAACGACGCATATAGTGGTCGTTCATTATATCTTTGTGCTTGTGATATTTGATTAGTAACACCCAATGTATGCTTCCGCTAAACAGTAAATTTGGGGGTGTTACAGGTACCGACTTGATTGCCGTCGCGATGGACGCAAATAACGGCATCTTGCCGCTAGCCTATGGAATTGGGGCGGGAGAGACGTCCGACGTTTGGACGTGGTTCTTAGGGAACTTACGTGACGCCATAGAATCTGCTGGTGGGATTGACAACCTGGCATTCATCTCTGATAGGGTTCCAGCTATTGCATCCGGCATCTCTGCTGTGTTTCCAGATGCATTTCACGCCCTGTGTTGTCATCATCTTTTGGGAAACTTGAAAAGCAAATCTTCAAAAGTCAAGCACTTCGTGGTTAATTTAGGTCAATAAGTTTAGAAGATGTTCACTTTTACTTGTCAACACAATGGTAAAACATCGCATTACAAAAGGATTCATAACAAGTAAATGGATACTAAATAAGCAACATAACGATTAACAAATTACATAATTTGGCAACCATCCAATTGATTGAAACATACATACGAATTGCAAGATTTGACTTATCACTAATCTAATAACCGTCTTGCACTTGAAGCACCAGTCATAATCTTAGAAATTGCTACTGGCATCATTGTCCTAGAATTCGAGGGATGTGACAGATCGTTACGTGTAACATACACCTCAATTTCTCTATGTATTTTTGCGTAGTCAGTAATCTGCTTCAGTTGGTCGGCATCATCAGTTATCAATTGCAAACCATCATCTAGGTCTTTATCATGCTCTTTAAAGTAACAAAACCACCTCTCTGGAGCACAATAACCTAGCTCTGACAAAGCGTATTCTAGAAATTTGGTGTCAAATTAATCGACATCTACACAATCAATAAACGTCAACAAACCTTGCCAATACATTCTTTGTGCGCCCTGAAAATGTCCACCGTGACGAAAAGCAATTGAAAACAACTCAGGAACTTCAGCATATAGTTCTTCAGTAAATGATTCTTCATTTGGAGATCGAAATTGCCAAAAGTGACCAGATTGAACCATTTTATAAATTTAATTTTGTATTTTATAAGAATTGGGCAAAAAGTTGACAATGTGTTCCTGCTTATAGTCACACTATTTATAAATGGCAGAAGATCACGAAAATCAGAGAAAATCTTATCCATTCATCTTATCCAACAATTTTATATCCCGCATATCACGGAAAAGTTTATCCAAAAATCTTATATCCCGAAAATCACGGAAAAGCTTATCCAAAAATCTTATATCCCGAAAATCATGCAAAATCTTATCCAACAATACAGTTATCGGAAATAATATATATATATATATATACATATAATGTGTATATATATTAAAAAATTATATACATTTATATGATAAAATATTAATATGTATATTAAAAATAATATGTATATTAAAAATATTAATACATTTATATGATAAAAATGGGTGTGTGTATATATATATATATAATCTCTGAATAGGATATATATAAAATATAAAAAACAAATACATACGTATATATAAAAAAAATTATAAAAAAGATGTGTTTATATCGCAAAAAAGAAATACGTACGTATATATATCAAAATGTAAAAAAAAAAAAAAAAAACTTTTAGGCGGAGGCAAATCGCAAAAGCAAATTTGCTTTTTGCGATTTGCCATGGCATGAGGTGAACGGGATCGCAAATATTGCGACTCGGTACGACCTCGCACGGCTCGAGCATAGGCAAATCACAAAAGAAAATTTGCTTTTTGCGATTTGTCATGGCACGAGGTGAACGGGATCGCAAACATTGCGACTCGGTACGACCTCGCACGGCTCGAGCATATGCAAATCGCAAAAAGCAAACTTTCTTTTTGCGATTTGCGATGGCCTATCCTCTCGCTACGTCTACGCAAACGAGTCGGCTCTGACACTGAGTCGCAAATCGCAAACAGGGGATCGCAAAAGCAAAGTTGCTTTTGCGATTTCTGGGGGTATATCCTCAATTTTTTTTCACGTAGGGCAAAACGACATATACTCGTAAAAAAAATGGCATTTTCTTTAATTTTTCCCTTACTTTTAGGGTTTGTATTGTTTGTGCCTTTGTGGTAGGTGTACACTTCTCTTTCTCTTTTCCTGTGTAAACCAAACCCGCCTTCATCTTCTTCTTCATCTTCTTCCTTCCACCTCTATCTTCTCCCTTTCGCTCTGTCTTCTTCTTTATAAAAATACGCGCATGTAACGATGTAATGGCAACGACGGTATAGAGGAGATCGGACCAGAGAAATAAATAAATAAAAGTATTTTGCCTTGATCCGGGTCGATATCCATTTCCGGGTGCCGGTCTAACCCGGTCCACCTGACCGGCTCAAACGGATCGTTGACTAGTCAACTAATTGAAAAAATCGGTTTTTTGAACCCGAAAATCTCTAAAAGTGCGGTCCGAGGTCCGACCGGGCTGGTCAAACCTTAAAACGTTGAGAAAAACTAAAAATTTCATCATCATTATCATAGTGGTAGAAACTTTTTACTATGATTTATTATAGTGGGTAAAAAGATCATTAATTAACCAAGACTCAATCTTTAATGTATTGTAGATAGGAGTGTTCATAATTATCCAAAACTAGAAAATAGAACCGAATATTGTTTAACCGTAGCGAATTTTAGGTTAATCGAACCGAAATTTTTTTATATTTCAGTTTCGGTTAACCGAACCGGTATAATTTCGGTTCTTCGATTTTGGTTTCGGTTCACGATATTGACTCAACCGGTTAACCGAAAAACCGGAAAATCTATTTTTCTATTTTAAATATGTTTTTATACATAGATATATGATAATATTACTAAATATTTTCTAATTTATAATGCGATTCTTATAGTTTTGTATGTATGTTAGTACGAATGTTCACTTTTTTGCATTTTTAGTAGTTAAATATTTGATTTTGTGACTAACTTAGTTCAACATTTATACATTCTTGTTTTGTACCTAATGGAAAAACTTTATGTTTATTGTTAAAATGATCAACGTGTTGAATTTACAACAAATATTCAACAAATGAGGGTGTATTTGTGTTTTGATATTTATATGTTAAGTGATTGGTAAATACAACCGGTTAATTTGGTTAACCGTATAACCATAGTCACACAATTCGCGATTCGATCCGGTACGAATTCGCGGTACGGATTCGCAATTCGCTAGGTCCCTAAATTTCGGTTCGAAAGGGGGTAGGCTCATTTCGGTTTGCTTCGGTACAATCTGATACGATGTACCCGAAATTAAAATACAATAATAGGTTCGAATGATAAATACTCCAAATTTCAAAATGTATAAAATACTTCAAAATTATTTGTTGATACTATTTTATTAAATTGAAAAAATGAGTACATGAAACCACTTATGAGTTTACAAAACCTTGGGCATTATTAAAATTTAGCAAAATTCGCGAATCGGAACTCAAAATTCGCTGAACCGAGGCTGGTGGGATTCACTTAATTCGTCCATGCGGTTCGCCATTTTTAAGCTTGAATTCGCGAATCGAACCGCGAATGGGTTCGCTCGAACCAATTCGAAATTCACTCTGGGTTCAGCGAATTGTGTGACTATGCGTATAATCGAACCGGAAAAGTCGGTTAATCGATTACCGGTTAACCAAACTTTTCGGTTTCGGTTTAGGTTCAAGAAAATGACGAACCGGCAATCTGGTTAACTGGTCTTCGGTTAACCGTCCATGAACACCCCTAATTATAGATGCTATAGCAATGTAAAGTAAAAAAAAAAAAAAAACTAAATATATTTATTAGTTATTAATAATGCTACTAGTCAACGTACATTTGGAATGCTATGAAAACTTTAATATAAAACGTATAATGTATTAAGTTTACGGGGTAATAGCATGTAGAGCTTACAGCTACAGCTACGACCTACAGCTATGACCTACAGCTATGACCTACAACCCTACTGCAACTAATTTATCATAAATACCTTCCCCTCCTCCTCCTCCTCCTCCTCCTCCGCCTCCTCCCACACCCTGATATGGTCCAAGACGCTCAAGTGCAAGGCATGACTCGACCCACTCGACTCAAAAGACGACCCTCGCGATATGAACAATGACACCTGGTCTTTAGGAAGAAGTCATACATTCTGTTTTACCACTACTACACTTGATGTCATGTATGTTGAATGTGTAGTACTACATGCATTCATTTAGGATAAAGAAGTGGTCTTCCACATTGCATTAGTTACCCACGTTTACAATTCCAGTCAAGTTTTCTTCCTAAAGTTTAGCTTAGTGGATAGCTTTCTGTTATTATTTATATTGTACTTCTTTTATGAGTAAAATATGAGAAAATTGCCCCAAGACTCTTCTTCTTCCTTGTTATTTCTTAGGAGACTTACCATCTCAAATTGGTATCTAGCAACTGGTGCTTTCATTGCTATCAATCATGCCTCCCCGTAAAGACACATCAAATGACGATTAACCCACAAGCTTCCAAGATCAAATATCTGCCCTAAATGCAAAAGTTGATGCCCTCGTTAACAGCATGACAACCCTTCTCCAAGCCCGACCGCCACCCCCCCCCCCCCCCCCCCCCCCCACCACCACCACCACATAACCAACCACGACCACCAAAAATACTCCTACCAAATTTTGACGGCTCAAACCCGTTAGATTGGATCTTCCAAGCTAACAATTACTTTGAGTATTACTCTCTTCCAACCGCTCAACGTGTTACCCTCGCTGTGTTTTACTTTACTGGTGATGCATTAAGCTGGTACAAACATCTTGCGAATAACAACTTGCTTGGTACTTAGGCCACATTTTCACGAGCGCTCGAACTTCGTTTTGGTCCGTCAACATACGAAAACCATCAGGCCACACTCTTTAAACTAAAACAAACCTCCACCGTCTCCGCCTACCAAACCGAGTTTGAAAGAATTAGCAATTGTGTCACCGGTCTCTCACCGGAAGCCTTACTAAACTGTTTCCTCTCTATTCTTCGTGCCGATATCCAGAACGAAATAGCCATCCATCACCCAACATCCCTCCATCAAGCATATGGACTCGCCAAACTAATCGAAGACAAAATTAATTTAGCCAAACCACGTTTCCCTACCACCCGCACCTACACCAACCCATCTTCATCCACTCCCACACTCTCACAACTACCAAACCCACCTTTGAACCCACCACAACTGACAACACCACTGATAACAGCCCCGCCACCACCCAAACCACCCTTACCCTTCACCCGATTGTCGCCCGAAGCACTGCAAAAGCGACGTGCAGAGGGTCTTTGTTTTCGTTGCCCCGAAAAGTTTCACCCAGGCCACAAATGTAACCCACCACAGTTTTTGTTGATTGTTGACAACGATGACCAATCGACCATTGATGATATCTTATCCATGCCAACGGAAACCGACCATACCAATTCGGATAAACTCTTGCTCGCCACCACTGAACCACAGACACCAATACCACCACAATATCTATCACTTTCCCCAGCAGCTTATCTTGGATTAGCATCACCAAAGGCATTGCGTGTAACAGCACACATTGATGGTCATGCTGTAACCGTTCTTGTCGACTCAGGTAGCACACACAATATCATCCAACCATGCATCGCTACATTCCTTAACCTTCCCATTACACCGATTTCTCCTTTCCCTGTTATGGTAGGCAACGGGTCCCACATACATTGTGATGGTTTTTGTCAAACAGTGACCCTTAATATCCAAAACACACCATTTACGATTCCTTTTTTTGTCCTCCCCATTGAAGGCGCCGATATCGTTTTGGGCATGGCATGGCTCGGTTCACTAGGACCTGTAACAGCAGACTTCTCCATTCCATGTTTTTCCTTTCAACACCATGGTAACACTATCACCCTCTACGGTGAACCTCTCTCCACGCCGGCTTCCTCAAGCACAATACAACATCTCATGCAAAAACAGGCGATAGCCTCCATGCACACACTCATCTTTCAACATGCTGAACCATCGACAACCATTCCCAAAACCACTTCCGAGGACCCTCACATCCACAATCTCCTAAACGAATATTCCCACGTTTTTGAGTCACCCGCATCACTACCACCACAACGTAACTATGACCACCATATCCCACTTGCACCCAATGCACCACCTGTCAATGTACGTCCCTACCGTTACCCCCACTATCAAAAACAAATCATGACGGACCTTATTGCTGAAATGTTGAAAGACGGTCTTATTAAACCAAGTCATAGCCCGTATTCGTCACCGGTTTTACTGGTTCGTAAAAAGGATGGAACATGGCGTTTTTGTGTAGATTATCGCGCTCTTAATGCAGTCACAATCCGTGATCGATTTCCCATTCCAACAGTCGATGAGCTCTTAGATGAACTTCACGGTGCTCGTATTTTCTCTAAGATTGATCTTCGCGCGGGTTACCATCAAATCCGTGTCACCAATGAAGACACCCATAAAACCGCTTTTCGAACAGTGGATGGTCATTACGAGTTCCTCGTGATGCCTTTTGGATTGTCCAATGCCCCCTCCACGTTCCAGTCCGCCATGAATGATATATTTCGAGATGTGCTGCGCCGATTTGTACTTGTATTCTTTGACGATATCTTAGTTTATAGTCCATCAAAGGAAGCGCATTATCTTCACCTCCGCCATGTTTTTGAAACCCTAGCAAGAAACAGGTTCTTTGCTAAACTATCTAAATGTATTTTCTCAGTTACTGAGGTCCATTACTTGGGCCATGTTATCACAAAAGCTGGAGTGTCCACTGACACTGAGAAAATCAAATCCATCCAAGAATGGCCCAGGCCCACAACGATCACAGGCCTCCGAGGTTTTTTGGGCTTAACAGGCTATTAATGTAGGTTCGTTAATAATTATGCCCATATCGCTTCACCACTTACTGACCTTCTCCAAAAACCTAAATTTCAATGGAATGAGGAAGCTCAAGAAGCATTCGACACCCTTAAAACCACCATGTCCACTCTTCCTGTATTAGCACTTCCAAACTTTTCTCTTGTTTTTGATGTCACAACGGATGCATCAGGTACCGGTATTGGTGCGGTTTTATCACAGGAAGAGAAACCGATAGCATTTTTTAGCAAGAAATTATCCCCACGTATGAGAGCTTCCTCTACATACATCAGGGAGCTTTATGCTATAACCGAGGCTGTGAAAAAGTGGCGACAATATCTACTTGGACGTAAGTTTCGGGTTTTCACGGACCAACGTAGTCTCAAACACCTTTTAACACAGGTCATTCAATCACCTGATCAACACAAATGGGCTAGCAAGTTATTGGGTTATGATTTTGAGGTTCACTATAAGCCTGGTAAAGAGAACCTTGCTGATGCCTTGAGCCGAGTTGAAGAGACACATTTTTTATCGTTATCGGTACCCACTTTTCCTTGGCTTAACGAGTTACAGGCTTATTATACATCGACACCAGAAGGGCAGCTCCTACTCAAGAACATTACCAATCAGAATGAATCAATCACCGACTACCATATTCACGATAGGTTAGTTTATGTTCATCACCGACTTTTTATTCCCAATATACCTTCTCTTCGTCTTAAGCTGTTGCAGGAATTTCACTCATCCCCAATAGGTGGTCATTCAGGCATTAATGCAACAATAAGACGTCTTAATGGGTCATTTGTGTGGCCACAATTGCGTAAAGATGTCACAAGGTTTATACAGGAATGTACGGTATGTCAACAAACCAAATACTCGACCCACAAACCTTACGGTTTGCTCCAAGCCTTACCGATTCCAAACCAAGTGTGGGATGAGATATCCATGGATTTTATTACCAACTTACCACTCTCAAATGGTAAGTCGGTTATATGGGTTATCGTGGACCGCCTTACAAAGTTTGCCCATTTTTTAGCCCTACCGCCACATTACACCACCACCACCTTAGCCACTTTGTACCTTCATCAGGTTTACCGTCTCCATGGCATACCTAAAACCATAGTCTCGGATCGGGATCCTATTTTTCTTAGTCGGTTTTGGAAAGAACTTTTTAACAAGATTGGCACTCAGCTTCTTTATTCCAGTGCATATCACCCACAAACGGATGGTCAAACTGAAGTTGTTAATCGTTGTTTGGAATCATACTTGCGGTGTTTTTCATGTGATGAACCCAAGAATTGGAGCAAGTACCTTTACCTCGCCGAGTTTTGGTATAACACAAGCTATCATAGTGCCATTGAGATGACTCCATTTCAAGCTCTGTATGGCAGACCACCCCCAACCATTCCTCACTACACTTTAGGAAGTTCACAGGTTGCTTCTATTGACTCCACGCTTTTGGAACATCAACGCTTACTTGCACTTCTCAAAGACACTTTGGCGAAAACTCGCCAACGTATGACTGATCAAGCAAACAAACATCGGTTAGATAAGGAGTTTCAGGTAGGGAATATGTTTATCTTCGCTTGCGGGTATACCGCCAAACCACAGTCGCAAAACGGGATGTTCAAAAGCTAAGTCGTCGTTATTTTGGTCCTTTCCAAGTACTTGAACGTATTGGGAAAGTGGCCTATTGTTTAGAGCTTCCACCAGGTTCGCGTATTCATCCAGTTTTTCATGTATCCTTACTCAAGCCAAGCCACGGTGATCCACACCCAACCACATGTCCTTTGCCTGATAAGTATGTTGATAATTTTCCCGTAATGGAAGCAGAAGCAGTCTTAGATCAATGCACTATCACCAAGCAAGCAAACCTGAAGCTCAAGTTCTTGTTAAGTGGAAGGGAAGGGACATTACAGAGGCCACCTGGGAACCTCGAGTTGAGATCACCACCGATATGTCAGACCTTGAGGACAAGGTCCTTTTCGAAGAGGGGGATATTGATACGGTCCAAGACGCTCAAGTGCAAGGCATGACTCGACCCACCCGACTCAAAAGACGACCCTCGCGATATGAACAATGACACCTGGTCTTTAGGAAGAAGTCATACATTCTGTTTTACCACTACTACACTTGATGTCATGTATGTTGAATGTGTAGTAGTACATGCATTCATTTAGGATAAAGAAGTGGTCTTCCACATTGCATTAGTTACCCACGTTTACAATTCCAGTCAAGTTTTCTTCCTAAAGTTTAGCTTAGTGGATAACTTTCTGTTATTATTTATATTGTACTTCTTTTATGAGTAAAATATGAGAAAATTGCCCAAGACTCTTCTTCTTCCTTGTTATTTCTTAGGACTTACCATCTCAAATTGGTATCTAACACACCCCCTTTTGTTTCTTCTCCACAACACAAAGCAAGCACTGCACAACACACTCAATTGCTGAAACCACAGGTAGAAATGTTGAAGGCTGCTAAATTAGGTCGTAAATTGCGCTGCAAAGACTTCACCTTCCGTTTCTCTTCTTCACCCATGACGACCTATCAACATTCATCGGTTACCATTTTTTCTCAACCTAACAAAAACCCTTCTTGTTTCCCATCTGCTCATTCTCCCTCAACTTTTCATTTTAACACTAGCCGTCACTACTTAACCACCATTCAAAACACTGCTGCTCACTGTAACTCTCTTTACTTACTTCTATATCTTCCTTTATTTATTTATTTATATGTTTCCGTGCCTTCCAACTGTTCGATGAAAGTCCCCTTCACCATTTTACCTTTTACTGTTGGTTATTGATTTATAGTTTCCATATAAACATGTTTTGTTGTATCCAGGTGTGAGTTATTTAAACTCAAATTCAAACACTCACTCAAATGTATGATACATACTGTATTTATTTGTGCAGATGACGCAAATGATGAGGTAAAGCCAATTGACTTATGGGAGGAAGAAGATGAAGCTGTGCCTGAGGTGTGTTATTATCTAAGCTTTTTAATTAAGTTATCTCCATTCATTCATTAATTGTTATCGTATTACTTATTGACGATGCTTTGATAGATCGGAGATGGTGGCGATGGAGGTGGTGTTGTTTTACAGAATTGTCCTTGGGGTGAGAAAGCTTTGTCTATCGCTCAAGATGTATTGCTGCAGTTTGGTGATGACATTGAGATCTTTGCTTTCAAAACCTCCCCCCGAGGTTACATTTATGTCAGACTTGATAGACTCTGTAACGAGTAAGATAGATTATCTATTAAATCTCATTTTCATCATAGGCTTCATTGTTTTTAAATCATATGGCTGTTTGTGATGTTCATTTTTAGCCTAGTTTCCTATCAAAATTACCCGTTGTGTATTGTCCCTATTATGTTTTCCAATATTAGTATTGTATCTAATGGTATCAAAGAAGATTAGTTAAGTATCAAGACCGATAGCTTTTATGAATTACTGGGTCTAAATGGATGGATGATCAGGTTGAAAATGAGAAACTTGACAAAGATGAACTTCACAACTCACTGTTGCAATGTCCAAATGGTATTTGAACTTCTAGTTTTGGGATTCTAAACATACAAATATGAAAGGATCCAAAACAGAATGATATATTAATAGTAATTCAAACGATACAAAAAAATAAAAAATCAAACAGATTAATAATTTAATAGTAATAATTTAAAATCAATATGTGGTAATTACAATTCGGTTTGGAAACCCATTTTTCCAACACCACCCGCACCCGGATGCCAAATGAATCCTCCTAATTCTCAGAGCCCGCACAGAATCCGCCATCCCTTCCGCCTCCTGGGCCCAAAGTAGTGCAGTCTTTCATGTATTTTTCTTTAAAGGCAGCAGTTGGGTGGACAGCTATTAATTTATATATTTTTGTAAATTGAAAATTGGCTTGTTTGCATAGCGTGGCTTCACATTGAGACATCGTAGATGATAAGATGCTTGTGCCTTGTGAGGGGAAACCTCCTAAAACATAACGACCTCAAATGGAGTACATATATAAAACAACGAACTCAATAAATAGACGAAGCTACAAAATTTCAACATCCTGCATTGCTAAACTATGGATGGTCGCTATCCCTAAACACATCACTTGCACTGGAGTTTAAGAAACAGAAATGCTGCAAATGCTGCATGATGAAGCCAAATTTTTTTATTAAACTCTTGTCTAGGGCTAAACACCAATTGCTTCACTAACTTTGTGCATTGGCTCATCGTCATCCATTTCCATGTCACCTATATCTTCTGAATCATAATCATCATGTTTCTCTATGTTAACACCTTCATCTTCTTCTGAATCATCACTGTCATGTCTATTCACGGTAATGCCTACATCCTCTGAATCATCATTATCAACCTATACATCGAATACGAAGGTTAAAAAGGTAAGAATAGGAGAGAAGACGAATTATCATGATCATTAGAATACAAGTCTATGTAGCGCAAATCTTTTTCCTTATTGATGTATGCAGCTGAAATAGCATGAAAGTTAATAAACTGCTGTACATATTTCCGATTTAACTAAAGGTGAAATTTTCTACAAATGTCAAATCTTGGTTAGAAATAAACATTAATCGTGGCATTTAAATGTGTTCATTCATATATGTAGCATATCGGCGGCTCAGACTAGTGGTGTAACGAGTCAATATAGATCGAGTTGAATTTCGTATTAACTGGAAGTATATATGATTCTAAAAACTATTATGAGAATGATGATCTAATTCTCGCAAAAATAACAATTTAGGAGATTGCTAAAGGTAAGTATACTTCGTGCAACTCACATACCCGTTTTTCTTTTTGTTATTGTTTTTTAAGTTAAACCTTTGCATTACCATTTTTATTTCATATCAATAGAATACAACGGCAAATGATTAATTTTCATACATTCTTGAAATTCTCTTTTGTAATTGTACAAAAGTTGAATATCTAATGATGGCATACTTACAGGGAAGAGTGTGCGGTATGCTTTTTCCGAAATGGTTTTAAAACCATTAGGGTCAGGAAAAAATTCATCATCTTCCATGCCTGGTTTAGGAGGGTAGCCCCGTGTTCGTGCTTGCATCCATTGTTCCGTGACCCCACGGTTGATAGCATAGTCAATACTATGCACCAAGTACTCTTTATCCGTCATCAGGTGTGGCTGAACTATCAATTTACTCATAAGCCCTAAATCCATCATTTTTAAAACAACATTAGAACCCAAATACACTGAATAGTTCACATACAACTCTAAAGTCTAAACACATGTTACCTGCAACGATGCCATCTCCAGCTGCAGACATGTCAGAAGTGAAAGGAGTGATGGGTGCATCCTCCGTTCCAAGAACCGAACCGTTGTGTACTTTTGTGTAATAATGAATCTTAGAAGTCCCGTTTGTGACAAATAAAACTTGAAGATTATCATGTAAAACTGGAGCAATAACATCCTGACTGTAGTGAACGAATTTCGATCTATCATTATCTTTGGTGTCAAATCTTTCAGAGGTTTTTATACCACACAAGAATTCAAGTTCTTGTTTAGTAATCTCAATAATGTCCGCAAGTTCCAATGCCTCCTGAATGATTGACTGAGTTTCTTCTTGAGAATGCCAAAGTGGTAGCGGGAGATTCAGATCAAAGAAGATAACCCCTCCAAACTGCTTCGAGATTTTGATAGCTTGTAAAGCACTTTTTCTTGTTTTTCGGTCAAGAAGAGAGAATGAATTGAAGTAAAACATCTTTGCCTGCACAATAAGAAGTGAAAATGCGTCAGTTGGCCAGTTAAGTAATAATCTACTGGTCACACGGGCAAAGGTACAAAATTAAAGTAAAAAGAACAGGTCACCTCAGAATACTTTAAAGTCGCCCATAGTATATTCAGATATTACAAAATTGTTTCGATAATAATCTTACTTTTAAAATGAAATGATTTAGGAGATCTAAAAGAGAATTTGGGCGACTTCAGAGCCTCTCGAGCTATTTGAAGAGACTGATTTGCCACCTCTGATATATGGCAATAAAACAAAAACCACAATCTTTCCATCATATTTCCTTACCTCTTTGAGCACATCAACGTTGATTTCCGACTTCTTAAGCCCATCCTCAGCACATGGGTTGATACATGTCATCCTTAAACCACCTCTTTTACTCATTTTCATCCGTGACACTGCAGTTGTCCGTTTTGGATCGATCCGAACCGATCGAGTCTGCACTCTACTCTCGTTCAAATGATACAACAATGCCTGCCCAAAATCATCATCCCCGATTTTACCCATAACAGCTGCATTACTCCCAAATCTAGCAAGACACAATGCAACATTGGCTGCACAACCTCCAGGAGCCCTCACAAACGTCTCCGGGTCCCACAATGCATCCTTCATACGTTCGTGTGATTCGTGGTCTATAAGTCTATTGGCCAGCCTTCCAGATGGCACAAACGCGTGTTGAATCGGTCCAAAACAACAAACTAAAGGTGGCCATGAGTATGTAAAGCTAATATCATCATCATCAATGGCATCAAGTTCTAGATCTTTTTCATTATCGGTATCTTCCTCACGTTCACTAAGCTCCGTTTCACTACTTTCATCAATCGTATCCTCAATCTTTTTCTTAGTACGCCTTCGCCTTGTCACCTTCTTTTCCGGTTCTTCATCCAAGCTGCTTGAAGTAGAGGCAACTGCACTTTCTGAAAAAGAAATGTATGTGGTCATAAGCAAACTATTATAATACATGTCATGCTTTTAGATTAGTATACATGTAAGCGCATAAGTTCTAAGTCATAAGCAAACTATTTAATTGATTAACATAGGGCCTTAAACACTGAGTTTGAAATTGACTGAAATACGTTTCTATGTGCAATATGACTATTGTGAAGAGCAACAAACCAATGTTTCCAAGTTTATCACTTATTTCTCATAGCCTGAGAGCCATATGACTGACCTTTTTTCCGAGTTCTTCTTTGAGGTTTCTCAGGTTTAGTTGACTCAGAAGGTGATGATGCCGTTTTCTCCATTTTACTAATACTACTACTACTCTCTAATATCAGGTTTTCCTCTGGAACTGGAACTTCTGACTCTGTTTTTTTTCTTCTCCTAGATGGAGCTCGTTTACGTGATGTCTTCTTTTCTGAGTCATCTTCTTCTCCATCAGGTGTCTTTTCTACAAGTTTATTTCTAGGAACTGCTGTAACCACAAACGTACTACGCAATCTAATACCCGGGAATTGTACAAAATTTATTGAAGATAGCGAAGGCAAATTGGAGTGCCACCTACAGATTCAAGAATTGGAGTTATAAGATTTAATAATGGATTTAGTTCACCCTAATTATATACTTTATTTATCATACTCAATTTGAGCAAAACACATATATCAAAACTGAATTGCGATACTTTCCATTGGGTATGTTTGTTGTTGTTGGATCTATCTATCTATCTATCTATCTATCTATCTATCTATCTATCTATCTATCTATCTAGCTGTATATTATTATTATATGTGTGTAGACTGAAGATATAGAGAGATAAATAAAGAAGGTTACCTGGGGAAAGAAGAAAATTGGGTAAAGGAAGGCAAAGAAGCCATTTGTGAAACACCAAAAACCTTTCACCTCAACGACACCATTTCTTTTCTTTTTCTGTGGGTTTAAAGATGAGGAGGGCTTAAGCTTTACCTTACCTCCTTTAATATACGAAAAAAAAAACAGATAAACGTACTATATCTAATGCACAAGGTACAACTAAAGTTCAAAATACTCTCTAAATCACCCTCTCCTGCCTTCTCTCTGAGTTCATCATCACTTACTTCATTGCAAACTGTTTCGACTCGTACAAAGTCCTCAACCTCCATGATTTCTCCCTGGTAAACGATAATAACTACTTTGCTTCTTTTTTCTTTTTCTCATCTTCTTTTTTTCCCTTCTTCTATGATCATTATTATTATATTATTTTTTATTTTGAAGGGCTTTGTTTGTTTGGTGTTCTCCTATGCACATAACTTATTTGCTTAAGTCTGTGGTTAGGTATCTCTTCTGATAGTAATGATTTGATTTTGAGACTTTTTCTTTTTTTGGTTGTTTTGTAATGAGCATCAAGTGTTTGATGAAATGCCCCAACCACATTTCTTGTCCTTCATGTATCATTATGATAAGGTTGTTGTAATGCTTATAAGTTTTGTTAATCCGTATCTATTACTACAATTCTATTTGGCGTGAGAGAAATTTCAGTTTGAATTGCTACATTTATTAAATACGAAAACTAATATTCTGCTCATTTTGCAATATAATTGCTAGTGTGCACACTATATCATGTTGATTTTAATGGTTAAACAGTCACCACGTTGGAAGATAATAAAGTATCGTGTTGATGTGGTTAAAGATATTGATCTATGTAGACAAGAAATGTGTTGGTGTTTGGAAATAAAAGGATGAGCAATCTAGTAATGTATGATGAAATTGAGTTAAAAAGCTACGAGTTGAAAGTGTAAATGTAATTAAACTTAAGACTTAGGTGTGGTGAAAATGTTAGCTCATGAAAGTCAATGCAACACATCGGTGATGTAATTTGTGAGTAAGTATGATAATAAAAGTTTCTTTTTGCTAGTTCACAAAAATAATACTTATACATTTCTGTGTTTCATATTTTGTTTGTGCTTAGAATACATTTTTATTGAACCGAAACTGCCATAACAATTAGAAATTATTCAACACTACATAAAAGGGTAAAACAGTAATGTCACGTTATTCAGACTGTTCATTCAGACCCCCTATCAAACAATATGTTCTCATTCAGAACCAAATTTGTTCAGAGTATTTGAATCATTCAGGGTATGAATCATTCGGCGCTTAATCATTATGTTTTATCAAACACAGCCTAATAGATCAACCAACCCACAAAGTTGAGGGTTTTATCTTTACCTCTTTCAGATAGGTATTCAGCACCACCCTTCGGTTTGAATCTTTGAGACAGGATTCTGGTTTCAGTAAAAAGGTGCTTACTTTTTTGGTTTTCTGGATTACCCATTTTTAAGGTTCTTTTGATTATAATCTTTCGTATGTCAGTGTTGCATAGTTTATGTGATTTGCAGAAACTCATATATATATATATATATATATATGTTTGGGGCTTGTTGTTGTGTAGATGAATGTATCCAAACAGCTCTCCTTTAGCATGAGTCCCATTTCTGTTGATTTCTTTAGATGAATTCAACTTTGACATTTGTAGTCAAATAAAGTAGTAAAGAAACCTTATTGCTCAGATATGACCTCATAACGTATGTGCTTGCATACTTGTAAGCACCTTACTTGTAAAATGAGGGTGATGCATATGATAGGTAAACAGTGAACACTATTAGTTCCTGATTGGTTTAGTCAAATGTTTAGTTTACAAATTGACATCCTTTTTTAATGGTTTCTTGAAAGTTCGATAATCACATCAATAACCAATACTAGTAGTTAGATTAAACAAATAGGAAGTCGTTGGTACTAAACTTCAATGTATAGGATTGATTTTTTTGCTTAAAAAGTGTTTGTGTTTGACATAAAACGTCAAAATGTAACAGTTCCACCTCTTTAAAGTTTTATCAGGTTTCATATTTAACCTGTTGTGGCGTTTCCATCCCACAAAGACAAGTCCACTTTAAAATCTAGACTAAATTGATAGTTGAAAGACATTTTAACATGGTCAAGTACAAGTTAATAAAATAATGGTATGTTAGTAACATCATGTTATCTTGATGTTAAAGGTTGACAAAATAATGGTATGGTATACATCAAGTTCAAATTTAATTTGTTGTGGTCTTATTTTGGGCTTTGTTTGTTTTGCAGATTTCCTTCTCTGCTTATTTGCTTGAAGGAATGTTGATGCAGATGAATATCTGATAAGCATGAACGTTTTTAAGCAGCTACTACCATCAAGATTAGCAAATGCTCGTGCCTGCACATTTTATGGAGGTAGACTTTCTCATATACTTTGGTGCAAAGTTGAACAGATGACAGTTTGACGTAATTCACTTTATTACGTAAATTTATATAGGACCACATTAATTTTTGTTGTTCTTAATGGTATATTTTATTTTATGTATCATGGCATTATTGACATTTTTTACATCTCTTCCCTGCAGCATACTTTTCATTATTTCATTCCTCTTCTGATAGTTCAGTACAAGTCCATTCTCAAGAACAAGAAGTAGTAATTGCTTTAGGTAGCAATGTGGGTGACAGGCTTAATAACTTTAATGAAGCATTAAATCAAATGAGGAAATCGGGCATAGAAATAACTAGACATGCTTGTTTATACGAAACAGAGCCTGCTTATGTTACTGATCAGCCTCTCTTTCTTAACTCTGCTGTTAGAGCCGTTACAAAGCTCGGCCCTCATGCCCTACTATCAGCCCTCAAGAAAATTGAGAAAGAAATGGGTAGAACCAAAGGGATTAGGTACGGCCCACGACCCATTGACCTAGACATACTTTTCTATGGTAAATACATAATTAACTCTGAAATTCTCACTGTTCCTCATGAAAGAATCTTCGAGAGGCAATTCGTCATGGCCCCCTTAATTGACTTGTTAGGATCGGATGTAGAAAATGATACGGTTATGTGCTGGCATTCTTTCTCAAATATAGGACTTCTTGAATCTTGGGAAAAACTAGGTGGCGAATGTTTGATTGGAAAAGATGGGTTAAGAAGAGTCTTACCGGTCAATGATCGTTTGTGGGATTGGTCAAAGAAAACTTCTGTCATGGGAATATTGAATTTGACTCCAGATAGTTTTAGTGATGGAGGGAAGTTTGACTCTGTTAAATCCGCTATATCTCATGTTCTTGCTATGATATCCGAAGGAGTTGACATTATTGATCTAGGAGCTCAATCCACACGTCCAAATGCAACCAGGATCTCGGTCCAAGAGGAACTGGATAGGCTAATTCCTATTCTTGAAAAGATTCTTGAATTACCCGAAATTAAAGGAAAGCTGTTATCTATTGACACATTTCACTCTCAAGTTGCTTTAGAGGCGATCAAGAAAGGGGCTCATATAGTCAATGATGTATCGGGTGGAACTTTAGATTCTGATATGCTTGGTGTTGTGGCTAACCTCAATGTTCCATATATCACTATGCACATGAGAGGAGACCCGTCCACGATGCAAACAAGTGAGAATTTGAAATATGAAGATGTTTGTAAGGAAGTTGGTGATGAGTTGTATGAACGGGTAAGAGCTGCAGAGTTATGTGGTGTCCCTGCATGGAGGATAGTTCTTGACCCTGGAATCGGATTTTCAAAGAAAACTGAAGATAATTTGGAAATTTTGATGGGATTAAAGAGGATTAGGAGTATCATTGGGCGAAAGAGTTTAGGGGTGTCACGTGCACCTTTGTTGATTGGACCTTCAAGAAAGAGGTTTTTGGGTGACATATGTGGTCGATCTTGTGCTGTTGACAGGGATCCGGCGACTGTTGCTGCTGTTACGGGTGCGGTTTTGGGTGGTGCTAATATTGTAAGGGTTCATAACGTTGGTGATAATGTGGATGCTGTGAAGCTTTGTGATTCGATGTTGGATCGAGTTGGAAGATGCTAGGAGCTGACAGTTTTCTTGACAAATTCTTGGTTTCAAGTTTTTTGACTATTATTGAAATTTTGGTTTTGGACCAAGGTTCTGAGTTTGTATGTTACATTCAAGTGTTGTTCAAGCTCACCAAACTTTCAACAGTTTGTGCTTATAAAACATGACAAAGACTAGCACATTTAACTATTTAAGAAAGAATTATCAAAATTACTAACTTCAGCCATCAGCCACATAACTAGCTATAATCCAACAGGAATTATGCACTCTAGTATATGAAAGGTGCATTATAATATCCACCCTGACTCGCTCAATAAATAAGTTATGTAGTGAACGCCTTCGTTTGGCCAAGTTCATGATACTAAAATACACTTCCAACTTTGAATAAAAAATAAAATTTTATGCTTGTCAAGATAAAATAATGATTATTCTATATATTTTAACAAAATAAGGTGGTGTTAAATCATAAATTTGGAATAGGTATATGATACAATTCTAGTTCTTGGTTGCTTAACAGATTTTTGTTCGGCTATGCCCCAATATGAATATGAAGGAATACAACATGAAAATAATGATTCCATTCCAACAACTGGTCCTTTTGCTTTTCCAAAAGAAAGAAAGGAGCCTGTAAAGTTTGATCACCGTTAACAAGAGACTAATGTAGGATACAGCACACAAGAAACCATAACCGTCTTGTGCATTTCTCTCTTTTCCATGTTCAAGACTCAATACTAAGACTTTGAATTAAATATTGTTCTGCCTCAAGGACTCAGTTTCAGCTATAGCCATAGGATCATCTTTGCTGTCTGGTTCATCCTTCTCGCCTTCTCGTTCATCTGCCAGTTTTTTCTATGCAGCTCCGCATTGACGCTTGGTTTTCTTTTTAAATGTGTTGCATTTCTTCTTCTTGTTGCTGTCGCTCAAACCAAGTGTCCGCATCCACCCAAACTGAAATTTTTACATCCAAAATGACAATCAAAATACAGATGACAGGAGCCAGAAAAATATTACAAGAGAAAAATAGTAAACATAACTCAGTCAGAACTATATGATACGAGTATTAGCTTAATACATTATGATCCTAACTACGTTTTCATTTGTCCATAGTAAAATGACATACACCACGCAATTATTTATCCCTAAACATTGTGAAGATCAGATAATAACCTTATTATTGTTTTCTTTTTAAATTTCTTTGCCAATAGTCCATATTTCAGAAACATTATCACTTTGTAACAAGCTACACAGATTAAAAAGTACTTCTCACTCATAACAAACTGAACATAATGTATGCATGTTCAGATGGACCATCCTTTCTTTTTGACATGAAACAGCCCTACTATCTTTTGTAGAAACAAAATTATCGGTGGCGAATCTAGGACTGAAAAGCACGTGTGTCCAATTTACTTGACTGGACCAAATGAACAAACTAACGAGTTAACCCGTTGAGTGTTGGGTCAGTTGGGTGGGGTGGAGTCACGTTAAGTAGCCTAATCATAGTATGTCTTAAATCTTTACTTTCAAAATAGTTATTGCAGTTCTAAGAAATATTAAGACCCGCTTAGAAATTTTGCACGGTTTCTCCAATTTGCAACTGTAAGTATTTATGATATGGTGTTCGATACTTATGAACGTGGTATCTTTACATAGCTCAATAAATAAGATGAAAACGTTAATCAAGCTTAAATTACCCACACAAAATAATAATAATAATAATAATAATAATAAATAAATAAATAAAAATTCTCGAGTTGCATTGTAGTTGTAGGTCTTCATTGTGTCATACTCGTAATATCATATTCTAGGAAGACGAGTCTATAATGGAGATCTAGTAACCATGATGAACTTAGAAACCCTATGTTCTCTCGGAGTACTACCTATTAAAGATTATTAATAATGCCTCGCCACATAACTAATGACATAAACTTCTTAAACACTAATCATTCTAAATCCCAAACAAGCTAGGGCAGAAGAGAAACACCCAACAATCAATATATTAACATAAAACTAGAAATTATTATCCTTCACGGAGGCAAGGTTTCATAGTAACACTAGATATATTCAATTCTCTGCATCAATCAAATAGCCACACAATTAACATATACCAAACCAAACTAGTTTTAAGACCCGTGAAAATACGGATTTGTTAAATGATCTAAATTATAAGATTAGTCAATATAACTTTCAAGTTAAATATTTTTAGATGTAGCTCGTATGTATTAACTTTCTACTATCACATTTTGTAGTCATTTAAAGTTACTTTATATTTACTTTCACACCCCTTTGTGATCAAAAGAAATTCCAGAAATTAAAATTTCGTTACAAACTTCACAAACACATATTTACATGCACTACATATATATACATAAACAACCATGACCCAATAATGTTGATATATTTTATATGTACAATGTTCTTACCGGTGTTGAGGTTAATGACTTTATATTATAATGCTAAGACATTATAATGTTCTTACCAGAACTGTTATGTGTCACCATAAACCATATATTAGAAAGCGATAAATTATTATATTCAACCACACCATGGCCTCATAGGTCCCGTAAAAAATCTTTAACAACAAATTATGAATATGAAAACTTGAAACACCTACCAACCCATGAAGTCAATAATATACATAAATTGATTATGTCAATATATAGTAATACAAACCAATGTCAACCATAAAAGGCAATATACAATGACTACAAATGATTAAAATGAAAATCAAAGTAAAATTATGACAAAAAATAGGGCAAGAACTTGTTGGCCTAGTGGTAGCCCCAGCATTTTTAAAATCTCATTTCCTTTATCTTAATTGGCTTGAAGCAAAACAATCTGGCTCACCTGTTTTTCTCAAAAATCAATGAAGCATGCATGCTCAATTACATAATGATACACTAAAGAATTTCAAAAAGAAGAAAACAAAGGAAGTTAAGTGCTCTTTAAGTATTTTTGTTACCGGTAATGCTCAAGATTGACAATTGCGGTGTACTTTCTGTTTTCATATTGGTAGTTATGTTCTTATAAGAGACCTGCAAATCTCGCGACCCATTCAATCATATAAGATAAAGCTTCATTCAAGGATGCCTCCCTTTCCTATTCATAAAGAAAATTGACTTATGCATCATCACACAGGTAACGGTTTTCAGGAAAACAGTAAATAGAATCCAATACCTTTCTTCGTCACCTGTTTAAAACTTTTTTATGCTTCCATCACATGCTCTCTATTAAGCCAACAAACAGATGCCGCTTAGAAGATATGACTATATGTAAATAGAAAACTAATAGAAAACCCAGTCATACGGGTCGAACAAAACACATATAACAGAGCATGTTATGTGGCGTGTTATATTCAATGTTATTACTACTCTCTATTAGGCTTCTAAACAAATCATTGAGTATTTAAATAAGCTCAATATATATCTAGGTACTTATTTTGAATGGCATGTGATTCTAAAGCTTGTAAAAGAACTTTACATTCCAAAAGTATACATTACCAACCCCTTCAAAGACATTCGTAGTGTCATATATCCACCTCTTTTACACCTGCATCATCAGAAAGTTAATTAACAATGTTTTATCAAGCCACCTTATGGGATCGAATTCAGCCTAGAAAGCGTTTAATCAATGAAATGACTAACAAAAGACGGGCCTGCATATTATAATTTGAGGCACCAAATTGTGATCATCAAGAAACCTAACCAAAGTCATAACATGCTCTGCATTAGGCAAACAAAATGAAACAGCCTAAAAGAGATAACTGAAGCATAGATGGATCATTCTTATTATTTTGCTTATTAGATAGACTACATTCAGTAATCTAGATATCAAGCCATTCAAGGAGCATATGAATATTATAAGAAACAAATGTAACAAATCCTCACAGACCTTAAAAGGCAACGTCTAGATACGAAACGTACCTCATATGTGTCACCTTTCTCTAACACGTTCACATAGTGCACCTGCATGCACCTGGACAGATCATATACCTGAGCATAAACAGTCTTTGCTAAAGCATCACAACTCGCAATGGCATCATCACAATCCAGAGCTTTGATTACAATTCATTCACAAGTTTGAATAGAACGTGTGCATAGTGTTGCCAACAAAAAACAAAGCATATAAGAGGTTCATTTGCAGAGTAAACTTTACCTCTCCCAACCTTTGTAGTATCGATGTTAAGGATACGATTTCCAATACCAATCACAAGAAATATCTGCAATATAACAAAATTCATGAACCCCATTAAGTTATTAACAAAATAAGGAAGTCACATGACCAAATAGAATCTTGTGATAGAATTACTTGCTTATGGTAGTGCCAACAAACTCAAGAATGAACAGGTTCTCCTTTTCCTACAATTTGAACATCAATTACTATTTTTCTAGTGTTCTATGCCTTATTCTCCTCATCAGGACCTTATGCGATCTTCCATACGTAATCGAACCATAATCAGTACAAAATCAACCTTCATCTCATACTTTAAAACTCATTCCATACAAAAGTCTTATAATGATGGGTAACATTTTTAATGATCTTTATGAATTAAAAAGTAAAATTCAAGTGTAGAAATCATACTATTTCAAGAGATGTTTTAGGTGTTTTTAAACATAAAAATGAATATTTACCTATTATTATTTGCAACCATATGTGAACCATATGATTATGTCAATATATAGTAATACAAACCAATGTCAACCATAAAAGGCAATAGACAATGACTACAAATGATTAAAATGAAAATCAAAGTAAAATTATGACAAAAAATAGGGCAAGAACTTGTTGGCCTAGTGGTAGCACCAGCATCTTTAAAATCTCATTTCCTTTATCTTAATTGGCTTGAAGCAAAGCAATCTGGCTCACCTCTTTTTCTCAAAAATCAATGAAGCATGCATGCTCAATTACATAATGATACACTAAAGAATTTCAAAAAGAAGAAAACAAAGGAAGTTAAGTGCTCTTTAAGTATTTTTGTTACCGGTAATGCTCAAGATTGACAATTGCGGTGTACTTTCCGTTTTCATATTGGTAGTTATGTTCTTATAAGAGACCTGCAAATCTCGCGACCCATTCAGTCATATAAGATAAAGCTTCATTCAAGGATGCCTCCCTTTCCTATTCATAAAGAAAACTGACTTATGCATCATCACACAGGTAACGGGTATTCAGGAAAACAGTAAATAGAATCCAATACCTTTCTTCGTCACCTGTTTAAAACTTTTTTGTGTTTCCATCACATGCTCTCTATTAAGCCAACAAACAGATGCCGCTTAGAAGATATAACTATATGTAAATAGAAAACTAATAAAAAACCCAGTCATACGGGTCGAACAAAACACATATAACAGAGCATGTTATGTGGCGTGTTACTACTCTCTATTAGGCCTCTAAACAAATCATTGAGTATTTAAATAAGCTCAATATATATCTAGGTACTTATTTTGAATGGCATGTGATTCTAAAGCTTGTAAAAGAACTTTACATTCCAAAAGTATACATTACCAACCCCTTCAAAGACATTCGTAGTGTCATATATCCACCTCTTTTACACCTGCATCATCAGAAAGTTAATTAACAATGTTTTATCAAGCCACCTTATGGGATCGAATTCAGCCTAGAAAGCGTTTAATCAATGAAATGACTAACAAAAGACGGGCCTGCATATTATAATTTGAGGCACCAAATTGTGATCATCAAGAAACCTAACCAAAGCCATAACATGCTCTGCATTAGGCAAACAAAATGAAACAGCCTAAAAGAGATAACTGAAGCATATATGGATCATTCTTATTATTTTGCTTATTAGATAGACTACATTCAGTAATCTAGATATCAAGCCATTCAAGAAGCATATGAATATTATAAGAAACAAATGTAACAAATCCTCACAGACCTTAAAAGGAAACATACCTCATATGTGTCACCTTTCTCTAACACGTTCACATAGTGCACCTGCATGCACCTGGACAGATCATATACCTGAGCATAAACAGTCTTTGCTAAAGCATCACAACTCGCAATGGCATCATCACAATCTAGAGCTTTGATTACAATTCATTCACAAGTTTGAATAGAACGTGTGCATAGTGTTGCCAACAAAAAACAAAGCATATAAGAGGTTCTTTTGCAGAGTAAACTTTACCTCTCCCAACCTTTGTAGTATCGATTTTAAGGATACGATTTCTGTTGATGCATAGCAGTTTGTCTGTCAGTTGGTCCATTGAGTTGTAAAGTGTCGATTAGTCGTTTAATAGAAATATAGATTTTGTACCTAGCGACACTTAAGTTTTGGTTTAGGCGACACTTGCCTAAGTGACGCATAGCGACACTTAGGTAAGTGACGCATGAAGGCGGCCACATGCGACACTTGCCAGTGACGCATGTCTGCCGATTTTGTTTTAGTATAAATACAAACCTACGGGTTTTTGGCTAAGGTTGACGAAACCCTAGCACCATTTGTCGACTAAACTCAATTGTAATCAGTTCCAATACGTTATTGAAGCTAATAAACTCGTTTACTTTGTTCAATCAATTGTTTCGGTTTACGTTTATTAGTTATTTGTGTGATTGATTGTTTCCGCCACTCAATCGCTGTCGATCATCACTTAGATCCATCATAAGGGGAACTCACAACTGGTATCAGAGCCATTTAGGTGATTCGATTGGCACTTTGAAGACATTTTGGATTGATTTCGGTTTTGTTCGTATAAAGAATCGAGAATAATCACGGATTTCGAGTTGATTAGGTGCTTTCCAGATGATTTTCATCATTTACTACAGGTTTCGTTCGTTAGGGTTTGAGGAATTTTCGTTAGGTTTTCGAAAATTTGACTTTTAGGGTTTTTTGGGACTTTACAACCGTTTCTGCGACACTCGTTGCGTCACTTGAACGCGTCACTTAGTGCGGCACTTCGTAAGTCCAAATTAGGGTTTTATCGACACTCTGGTGCGTCACTTTGGTGCATCACTTAGAGCGTCATTTGGGGTTAATACGACACTTAACTCAAGTGTCGTCTACTTTCATCCACCGTCACTCACGTGCGTCACTTTAGCACGACACTTGAGTGCCAAGCGTCACTTCTTCTAGTGACGTCTGTTTGATTTCTTGCGTCACTTCCGCTAGTGACACCTGTTTGTTTTATTGCGTCACTCAAGTACGAAACTTGAGTGCGTCACTTGCTAGATTGAGCGACACTTTCATACAGTGTCATCAGTCACTTTATACGTCACTCGATAGCGTCACTTATCAAGTGCCGCTAGTCGTTGCGACACTTGAGTGCGTCACTTACCAAGTGACGCCTTTGGTACTAATAAGTTTTCAAGTTCTTGTTTTTGAGCTAATTTTCAGGATATTCTTTAATGGCTGCTGCTGCTGATAAAGAAGATATTCGGGGAATCAGGGATATGATTAAACAAAATCATGATGTCGGTTCTAATAATAAACCTTCTCTGTTCACTGCTGATATGGATTAAGCATATTGGCGTGACCGATTTGAACAATACGTAGATTTCCACTGTCCAGAGCTCTGGGGTCCACTCAGAGAAAGATATGAAGCTCCAGTAGCTGAGGGAGACTATCGTGGTATCCCTCCATCCAAAACTTACAAAGCTATGTCTCCTGAAGAGAAAAAGGAGTATGATATTGAAAGAAAGGCTCATTCGGCCATCTGTATGTGCCTTACTAAAGATGTCTTACGCCTCTTCAAAACTCATGACATAACATACGATCTTTGGAAGGCTATTGAGACGAGATGTGGTGGAAATCAGAAGTACAAGGAGGCTAAATTAGAACTAATCAAGAAACAGTATGATTTATTTGATTCTCTTGCTAATGAAACAACATCGGGTGTTTTTACAAGATACTCACAGTTAGTTAGTGAGTTAACCGAGGGAAGTTACAATTTCCCTCAGATTGAGGTAAATAAGAAGCTGTTGGACGTTCTACCTAGTAGTTGGGACGTTAAAGTGCAATTTTTAAAAGAGAGCCAAGAGTTAGCTACAATGAACTTGGATGAGCTAATTGGCGTTCTTCAAGCTCATGCAATGGAGTTGAAGAAGAAAGAGTGTAAATCGGGTGGTTTTGTTCAAGACCCGACATTATATGGAGGAAAGGTCAACACACGGAAGACTTATGGTGGAATGGCCTTCATTTCTTCTACAAGCTCTCCATTGCAACCTTCATTGCAGCCTACTGGTTCTCATCATCCGGTGTATGCTTCTGGACCCTCACAAGGGTCACAACAGCCAGTTCCAATTTCCCCTGCTATTCAAGAACATGCTGCTATCTATACAGCTTTTCTTAGCTCCTATAAGGATTTGGTTTCACAACCGAATTCTACTTTAGAACTTGCTAAAGAAGATTATGCTCAATTAGATGACGATGATCTTGAGCAAATGGATTTAAACTAGAATATTGCCATGATCTCAAGGAGAGTTCAAAAATTCTTGCAACGGACTGCGCGCAAGAGTTTGGAAGGAGATGGCAAAACCAGTTTTGGTTTTGATAAGAGCAAGGTTCGCTGTTATAATTGTCAGAATTTAGGACATTTTGCTAGAGAATGTGAAAAACCCAAAGTTCCTCCATCGGGTTTCACGAAGCCTGATGCTCCGAGAACTCCAGAGAAAGAAGAAGTAAAGCAAGCGACAGCTAATGCACTAGTTGTCTTTGAGCCTACCAACACAGACTAGAGCATGTACGCTGACAAGTATCAACAGTGTCTTATGGCTCACATTTCTAATGAGGTACGCAATGAACCAGAAGAGCCTTTGAACTGTATTTCATGCATTAAGTTAACTGAATCTTTAAAGTGCGTTCAAGAAGACAACGTAGACTTAAGAAAAAAGGTTGAAAAACTTAATGAGTCCAATAAGTACTGAAAGGCCAATGAACAACTGTATGATAAGAAAATTGAGGCTTATAAACAGGACACTCAAAGGTTTAAATCTAAAGTTTTTAGTCAACAGGATGCTATTAATAGCTATCTTGCTGAAATAGAACTTTTAAGAAAGGAACTCTCTGATTTGAAAGTTGAATATGACAACTATAAAAATAAGATTCTAGGTTCCTCTTCTTCTACGGTTGCCTTCAATGAAATCCTTAACAAGCAGAGGACAGATAATAAAACTAAGATAGGACTAGGTTATACTATAGTCCCGCCTCCCACTGAATACTGTCCTATGCCTGTTAAGGAAGGCACTGAAGAGATTCCTGTTGACTATGCATTGTTATATGGCGTCAAGTCAAAGGTAAATAATCAAAACAAACAGGCAAAGGAGAAAACCAAGCGGCCAGAGTATCCTTCGCCTCAGTTTGTTAAGTCTAAATGTGAATCTCCAGTTAGTATTGAGGAGATTGTTGAGATTGAGGACATTACTGATCAGGAGTATCCTGAATTTAAAAAGGTTGAAGTTAAACCTGAAAAAGTGGTTTTAAAGGTTGAAGCAATTAAGGTTCAACCTAAAAAGGGAAAAGACAAGGTTTTAAACGCAAAACCTCAAACTTTACAGTCACCTGTAAAGATTTTGCAACATAAAGTTACACATGAAAAGGATTTTTGTGATAAACCTTCCACTTCAACCTCTCAACCAAAACAAGCATCTTCTAAGACGTGCACACAATGTTCATGTTCTAGAAATGTTTCCCCACCTCCTGTGGTAAGTCCTCAGCCTCAACCATTTGTTGAGACTCGTTCGTGTTTTTACTGTAAAAGACAAGGACATTTAATTCGTGAATGTCCCAAACTTTCTCATCAGCACTATGGGAGAGAGATGCCTAGGACATCAGTTTATAGAAATTCATTTTCAAAATCTCCACCTAGGCGTTATTCAATCTCTTCCAAGCCTGCTGAGAAGCCAAGTAATGTTGGGCAAAAACCTTTGCCAAAACAAAAGCCCGACATTGCTCCCAAACCAATTTCCGAACAATCTAAAGTTTGGAAACGAAAGGAGTCTGTAACTGACTCTTCCGTCATCAACAATAACACATTAGATGAAAATTCTGATTTGTTAAAAAATAAAGTTCTATCCGATGTGATTATTGTTGATGACCTTGGTAGACCTAAGTCTGTAAAGGCTTGGGTCACCGTTTCTCACTAATCTCCTTACTTTTATGTGTTGCAGCAGTCGGAACGAGTTAAAGACAGTGAATGGTTCATGGATAGTGGCTGCTCGCGACACATGACTGGCGATGTGTCTCTTCTGACGGATGTTAAACCACATGTTGGAGGACATGTTGCTTTTGCTGGAGATACTGGAGGAACAATTACCGGAAAGGGAACGCTAACTAACGGGAAAGTTAGCTTTGAGAATGTGAACTATGTGGCTCAACTTACTCATAACTTGCTGAGCGTTTCACAAGTCTGTGATAAGGATTTTACCACTGCTTTCACAAAGACAGAATGTGTGATACTGAAGCCAGGTTTCATTATCCCTGAAGAATGGGTGCTTATGAGGGCGCCACGGAGAAACGATACCTACGTGATGAATATGCAAACTGTGGAGACTACAGATGAGTACACTTGTCTTCTGTCAAAGGCTTCGGAAAAGGAATCACTACTTTGGCATAGACGGATGGGACACATTCATTTTCGCAAAATGAATTTTCTCATAAATAATGATTTGGTAAATGAAGTTCCAAAACAGTCATTTGCTTTAAAAGATGACTGCATTGCATGCCATAAAGGGAAACTCCACAAAAAGTCCCATAAGTCGAAGGTAGTGAATTCCATCGCTGCACCACTGGAGCTCTTACATATGGATCTTTTTGCTCCTATTTCCACTAAGAGCATCAGTGGTAGATCTTACTGCTTAGTAGTCACCGATGACTACTCCAGATTTTCGTGGGTATACTTTCTTGCTGCGAAAAGTGAAACACCAGATATTTTGGTGTATCTGTTGGATAAGTTGGCAAATCTGTGCAACTTAAAGGTGAAGAGACTGCGAAGTGACAATGGAACTGAATTCAAGAACTCAACTCTTGAGTTATATTGTGCCACGAAAGGCATTGATCATCAGTTCAGTGCTCCAAGAACTCCTCAACAGAATGGAGTTGCAGAGCGTAAGAATAGGACTATTATCGAGACAGCTCGGACTATGCTGGCTGATTCTAAGCTTCTTATTATATTTTGGGCAGAAGCAGTCAGTACTGCTTGTTACATTCAGAATCGCGTGCTCACGGTTAAGAAAAAGAACAAGACATGTTATGAACTTTTCAATAACCGTAAGGTAACTTTGCAGTTTCTAGAGCCATTTGGATGTCCGTGTTTGATTATGATCCCAAAAGAAAAGGTCTCGAAGTTTGGTGCTAAAGCTGTTGAAGGGATTTTCCTTGGTTATTCAGTCAATTCTCCAAACAAAAGAGTCTACATTAAATCAACACACCAGGTGGAAGAGCATTTTGAGGTAAAATGTCTGCGTTACACGGATCCTCCTCAAGGAATGGGTCCGGAATGGTTGTTTAATTATAAGGATGTGTTTAACTCTTTTGAAATACCCGAAGAAGATGATGAAGAGGAGGAGTTGGTTACCCTACTTCATGGCATCAGTCTGTGTCAAGACACATCTACCTCAAAACTTACATCGACACCTACTCCAACACCCACACCATCACCTCCAACACCCACACCATCACCTCCAACACCCACACCATCTCCTACTATCCCACCTTCGGATGTTCCTTCGACTTCAGGAACGATTAATGCAAAAGAACATCCTGAGGATCCCAATATGCCTCCTTTAGAGGAAGACGAGGAAGAAGAAGACATGATTCATTCTCATCTCTTCTCTAATGAAGATGATACGGAACTACAACCACCTGTGCAACCTAAAAGTTCTACTGCTCCTGAGACTAACACTGTTCCCGTTACTGAAGGGGATATGAACAATTTGGATCTAGTACTTGCACCGGATTTAATCCCAGTCACGCGTGTATACAGGGATCACCCCATCGATAATATTATCGGTGATCCTAATGCTGCGGTTCAAACAAGGCAACAAGTGAAACAAAATCCAAATCAAGAACTGTTGAATATGGTTGCTCGGATAAATTCTTGCCATTTATCCCAAATTGAACTCAAGAAAGTTGATGAGGCCTTAAAAGATCCATCCTGGGTCGAGGCTATGCAAGAATAGTTACAGCAGTTCAACAAGCTGCACGTTTGGGATATAGTTCTGTTACCCAAAGGTGCTCACTTAACCGGCACTCGATGGGTATTTCGAAATAAGATGGACGATCGGGGTATAGTGATTCGGAATAAAACTCGATTGGTTGTTCAAGGTTTTAGTCAAATCGAGGGCTTGGATTATGATGAAGTCTTCGCTCCTGTGGCAAGACTTGAGTCTATTCGGATCTTTCTTGCGTTCGCTTCTTTCAAAGAGTTTCATTTTAACCAACTCAATGTTAAAAGTGCCTTTCTATATGGACAAGTGGATACGGATGTGTACGTTAAACAACCTCCTGGTTTTGAAGACCCTGAGCATCCAGAATACATCTGCAAGTTGAAGAAGGCGTTATATGGTCTTCATCAAGCTCCGCGGCTTTGGTATGAGAGGCTCACTACCCACTTAATCAAGCATGGTTTTTTTCGAGGGAATATCGATAGTACTCTGTTCATTCGTAAAAAACAGACTGGGGATCGAGAAGATATGTTACTTGTGCAGGTGTATGTGGACGATATTATCTTCGGCTCTACAAATGAGGCGATGTGCAAGCATTTTGAGGAGATTATGAAATCTGAGTTTGAGATGAGTGCGATGGGGGAGCTCAAATTCTTTTTAGGTGTACAAGTTGAGCAGTCTCCAAAAGGTATTTATATACATCAGTCAAAGTATGTCAAAGACATGTTGACTAGATATGACCTGCTCAATTGTAAAACCTATGGGACTCCTATCGAACTTAATCACAACCTCAGACTTGCTGAAGATGAGGAAGATTGCAAAGAAAAGGACTATCGATCAATGATAGGTTCTTTGATGTATTTGACTGCTTCTCGACCGGATATTGTGTTTGCGGTATCCGTCTGCTCACGCTTTCAAGCCAAACCCAAGGTGTCTCACATGAAGGCGGTAAAGCGAATTTTTGGTTATCTCAAACATAGACCCAATCTTGGTCTATGATATTCAAACGAGAAATCATTCGCTCTTTCTACCTATTCGGATTCGGATCATGGCGGCTGCAGCATAGACAAGAAATCTACCACTGGTGGATGCCAATTCCTCGGATCTCGATTGGTCTCATGGCAATGCAAGAAACAGACTACAGTTTCTCTTTCAATTGCAGAAGCTGAGTACGTTGCTGCTGCGAGTTGCTGCTCTCAGGTTCTATGGATTCAGCATCAACTGCGTGATTACGGGTTACTTCTTTCTATGACTCCTATTCACATAGATAACACTGCTGCTATATCTATCACACGCAATCCCATACATCACTCTAAGACTAAACACATTGAACTTAGGTTCCACTTTATACGGGATTGCTATGGAAATCACCTGATAGACCTTGTCCACATAGACACCCTAAAGCAGAATGCCGACCTATTCACAAAAGCTTTTTCGCGTACTCGATTTGATGAACTAATCAACATGATTGGTTTAAGGTTCTTTATGGCCAAAAAGTAATTTGTAACTTGGAACGTAATTTATCTCTTTTTATGTGTGTTTAAAAAAAAAAAAATCCGCAACAGCCACTCTTTATATTTTTTAGTATTAAAGAAATGCACCGTTGCTACATTTTAAAATAGACGTTGAAGTTGTGTATGTAAACAACTTGGGATATGATAGTACATCGGGTGACATGCACAAAATGGAATTTTAAGGTTTATCTTGGATGTGTCAGTAGATTTATCTGACGTGTTGACAACAGTTTTTATAAATATTGTCTTCATCATACGATATATTAGTAGGCATGTTATGCAAAACTCTTTGAGATCTCTTAAGAAGCCTAATAGTTAATTGTCTATTTCAAGTGATACAACATCATTAGATGTATGACACAAGTCTTAATTTCTTACTTATGCTAGACATGTTTTCGTGAAAGAAGTTTCTTTGATATCATTTGGGGGTATATATTGACAGTTTCCTCTGTTATACGTAAGTATAGACCTGGTCTCTGTTAATATATACTTAAAAATTAAGCAAACACAAGTCAAAGTACTTGCAAAGTCTTTAAAATTAAGATACCTTACAAGGTCTTCAAAATGGTTTGACCAAGTCTGGTTTTGCTTAAATCTGAATCAAGCTATGTCGCTCTGTTGTACATAAGTACAGACCTGTCACCGCTGATTTGATTCTTAAATTTGATTTTCTTATATTCTCTCTGTAAATGGAAACATGGTCTATGTCTTAAGTTAAGATGTATATCTATGGTGGGGACCACAGCGAAATGTACATACCAACTCCTAGATGTGAGTGTAACATGTTTAAAGTGGACAAATATACTAATAATCGTTTTGAAATAATTTTTATAAAAAGTGTTTTTAGCATGTCAAGTAAATTAAAAGTGGTCAAATATACTGATGATCGAAATAACACTAACTGTTTCTAATAAATGCATGTTATTCCGATATGATCCCTAACCAGATTATATCAACTCCGTCACCAAAAAGAATGTGTTAATTTTATATTTGTAAAATTGCATTCCTTTATGTGTTATTATATTTTCTCTAAGTTAGTTTAATTTTTGATTTTACCCAAGTTACAGTTACCTTTTCAAATTTGAGTACCGAAATCACACCACAAAGATCGATAAAATTGCAAACTTTTCACTAAAAGTGACCTGTTGCGTCACTTCATAAGTGACGCTACTAGTGACGCATACGATACTACGTCACTTTCAGTAGTGACGCTGTAAGTGTCGGGGTAAGCTACGCTACAAGTGCCGGGTTGAGTGAAGCATATTAGGGTTTTCGTATAAATACCCTTTCAAATGACACTCAACCTCACCACTTTTCAAATTCACTTAGCGTCACTCCCTCTGACATACCGTCACTTCTTGTGTCCCTGCGTCACTTCCTCTGTGCATTTTTTGTCGATCTGTTCGTGATTTCTCAAGCTTGGTTGCGAATTCCATCGTGATATTCTTGTTCCCCTTATTCACACGACTCTATTGGTACTACTTTTAACCTTTCTCTTTCTGTATTCATGCTTTAATCGTGGTTTAGGGTTACGGGTTTTGGGTTTCACAGAAATCACACGATTTGGGGATTAATTCGTTAATGTTTTCAGTTAATAATTGGTGTGTTTTACTCATTTTTATCACGCGCACATTGTGGTAACTACGGTTTTCAAAAACCCCAAATTTGGTTTCTGGGTATGAACAGTGACACGATGATCTTCATCGTTGCGTCACTTCATGCGTCACTTACAGCAAGTGACGCTACTTGATAATTTAGAACCCATACCGTCACTTCTTCAGTGACGCTTATTACTGCATCACTTCTTAAGTGACTCTCTTAGTGATGCACTTGCTTGTATTACTTGTTAGCCCGTCACTCATCTGAGTGACGTCCACTTATGCGTCACTCTCTTAAGTGACTCACTTAGTGATGCCTTTGTCTATACCGACACTTATACCGTCACTTCCTAAGTGACTCACTGGGTTACCGTCACTATGCTTAATGCCACATACTTTTGACTCGACACTTCTTAAGTGTCGCATCTAATGACGCATGATTTGGCAACGTCACTTACACCAGTGACGCATGATAGCGTCACTTACCCTAAGTGACGCTATACTTATTTTCTGATTTTGAGCACTGTTTTCTGCGACACGTCCTAAGTGTCAGTAGTGTTTATGCGTCACTTCCTAAGTGACGCCTATATCAGAATTTTCTTTTTCAGGTTATGCGTGTTTGTGCTAATTCTATAACGTTTCTGGTTATCTTTGTTTCGTATTTTAGCTTACAGATGGCTGATTTACAAAACTACTATCGCCGCACCAACACCCGTCACAATATCACAGCTTTCTTAGAGTCCACGCATGCGAACTCGGCTCCTTTCAGACCTATGATTGAGTTCCTACGACGAACGAAGATTCATTATGCTATCACTGCATCTACTCCGGTCTACATGAATCAGATCGAGGAGTTTTATGACCATGCTTTTATTCGGACTCAGGGTGACGTTCCGAGGATAGTGTCTAAGATGTTTGGTGAGCAGATTGAGATCACCGAGAACTCTATTCATCGGGTTCTCCAATTCAACGATAACCATACCATGCCGACTATGTTCGAGACATCGTTTATCTACAGCGGACTTCAACGTATGGGTTATCCGGCAAATCAGCATTCCGATTTCCGCAAACAATATCTATGTCGGGTCTGGAGATATTTGTGTCATATTGTGATTGTCTGTTTATCTCCGAGGAAGGGAGGATATGACGCCGCGAGTCATTTGACTCTATCTCTCATGTTAGCCTTGATCTACAACAAGCCGTATAACTTCAGCGGATATATCTTTGGCAACATGGTTGAGAACATTAGGGCCGGGAAGGATAAGTGGTTGCAATATCCACGGTTTGTGCAGCTGCTGTTAAATGATTTCAATCTTGAGATCGCCCCAGAACCAGAAAATGTACAAAGTTCATATATTAATGAAAATATTGCTTTAGATTATGTCGTTGATGTTCCGGGACAACCGACTCCGATTGCAGCTGATTATTCAAATGTCAATCTGACATATCTGCAGAGTTTGGTTAATCAATTTGATGAAGTAGATAGATCAGTTGATACCGATGATGTTTGTCACACCCCCAAAATCAGTAATCGTGTTTATTAATGGTTTAGCAGAAGCTTTAGTTAATTAGCGGAAGCATTTGTTTATTAGCGGAAGCATTTTAAGTTACAGTTTAACAGCGGGGGTACTGACGTTACAATAGTGCATTCATTGTATCAGAGCATATGATCATACAGAACATATTAATTTAAGATGCCATAAGTTTAAACGTTATTACAAAAGGGTACGACTTATAAAGTCGTACAAGTAGTGGTGTTGTAGAACAACATAAGTTTACAAAACACGAGTTTATAAAAGAGGGATTTCGTAAGTATAACCAATGGAATTGGTAATACAAAGGAAATCCAAGTGTCCCAAAAGTGGCATCATAAATAGTCTGGGTTGCCTACGTCCTTTATGCATGCAGAAGTACCTGAGTCCTAATTCCCTGAAAAACATAGTAAACTGTCAACATTGAATGTTGAGTAAATTCACAGGTTTAGTATAAATGTAGTTAAATCAAGTTTTGTATAAATCATTAATGTACACAAACATAATGTTTATATGTATAACAGGAAACACAAGTGTTCTTATTAAAGAAAACATTTCCTATTTTACTGTAAGAATGTCATTCTTACCACAATTCAGTCGACGTGTTAGGAAACACAAGTTTAATCATAAACATTTCCTGATAATAGTTGCAGGAAATACAGTTTAACAATCAAGTAAATATTTCCATATAAGTAGCTGTAGGAAACACAGGTTTAACAGTCAAGTAAACATTTCCTATAAAAGTTGTTTTGTCGGGAAACCAAGTTTATCCAATCAATTAAACGTTTCCTAAAAAGAAATCATGCGTAGGAACACCTGTCCTATTTGTTGTCACAGGGAATACCCTTCCCAAATCCAGTTGTAGTTTTGTTGTTTAGTTATGTGGGAAATGTAGACTATAATCCCTCTAAGGTGAGCGACACCTTCATAGTTAAAGTAACGACTCCTAGTACTATAACCAAACCACGACTAGTTGATGTTGTTGCCTCAGTAACACAGTAAGTATACACTCCTCGTTACGACTGCCGTCGTGTGGTTGGAATGACCAACGAGTTATATCAGTGGGAGGGTTGTCAAATCGATAGTACTATCTGTATACTCAGTGGCTAGAGTCACCTAGCTAATGGTTTTAGGTTGCAAGCACTGGGACTTATGTGCACTACAACTACCTCGCGTAAACCTAGGATTGTACCAAGATTCATTGTCTTATTCCCAAAAAGTTTCATATAGTTAACAGTTGTATATAAAGCATATAACATTTATATAAATCAGTTTGATATAAAAGCATACCAAGCAATTATATAGACAAGTAGCATGCAATAACACATAGTTCTATGTTTTCCACCCCTGGTTTTAAAAGCATTTAAAACAAGTAAAAGGTAGGGGCTGTGAACTCACGTGTAGCAAGTCTTCAGCTAGTACAGCTAGTAATACTGTAGTCCGAACGTGCCTCTCAATTACCTAAGCACAATTAAATATACTTTACATAAGTATATGGACTAATCGATAAGTTGAAATGTTCGTAACATTTTAGTTGTTGGTGATATATGCGTTGAAATATTCGTTGCGTACAAGTATATATATTTACATATACTTATTAGTTGAATATATATATTCTAATATATATATTTGTTATTTGCCGTGTGTGTGTATATATATATATATATATATATATATATATTCATTTGTTAATGATTTGCTAATGTCGCGTATATATATTCATTTGTCGTGTATATATATAAATCTCGCATATATATATATATATATATATATATATATATATATATATATATTGTTTATTGTTATTGTTTATGTTTTAAAAACATAATTATAGTAGTTATAAAAATAACTCTGTTTTAATACGATGGTCGTAGTTCATTTATATAACTATATATATATATAAATCATAATCGTCCACTATATATATATATCCCATTTGTCGTGTTACTAATGTCATTCGTTCCGTTTAACTTGTCAAATATATATAATTTGGTTTATGTTTGCATTTTGAAATCTCTTAGCCCGTTGGGCTCGGCCCAATTGGTTTGGTCCAATATCAAAATCTAGTAGTTTGGCCCAAATATGTGTGGCCCAAAATAGTTTGGCCCAAGTACGTTTAGCAAATCATTTTGGCCCGTTCACAAAAATACAACTTTTGGCCCAATTTAGATTCGGCCCATTTGGCCCAAAAAGTTACGTTATTAATTGTCCGTGTCAAAATAATGTCCCGCGGTCGTGTACAGTTTTGTCCCAAACTTTGTATCATTAGATTTTATAACTTTTAAAATTTTTTAATATTTGTATTTCGTACGCGTTAATATATTTGTACTACGAAGTATACGTCGACAGTGTATTATTTAAACGCATCGAAAAAGTCATTACACAGACCGCTTAGCCGATCGGGTAAAGTTTAATAAACCGTTCGGCTCAAACATCCCTTAGCCGATCGGCTAAAGGGGATAAGCCGATCGGCTCATTGGTTCCAGCCGATCGGCTGGTTAAAACCAACCGACCGGTTTGGTTCCTAGCCCGTGTTCGTCCCTGTTCTTGGTTTGTAAATGCATATATGTATATATTCGGGTGTTTGATCTCAGTTTTTGTACACTACTACATCATCATAACATATCATACAATTCCTACTACAACATGTTTACATACATACTAACATTATACATACAAAATTTATATGATCAAAGTATGAATATATATATATATTTTTGAACCTTACAAAGATTATAGATGAAGATGACTATGATGATGATGAATCTGATGTTGATGATGACGATGACCGAGATGATGATAATGGTTAAGATACCATTTTGTTTGTAGTTTGTGTATGGATGTTTGATTGTATGAAGGTTTAAAGATGGATTGTGATGAAGAAATGGTTCTACTCTTTGTTCCTCTGCTGTTGATGTCGTTGGGAAGAAGAACCATAGAAAATTTTGTTGGTTCCAAATAATTGAAGGTGAGTTGTTGTGATCAACATGAAGGAATGGAAGTATAAGATAATACTTCAGTGATCACATTTTTCAAATGGGAGTAAGGAGGTAAACAGAGGTTTTTCGATCATATATTTTAGGTTTTTAACCCGTTAATTTCGTGTACGGGTCCAATTATTTGTATCCCGTGTCCCACTCAATTATTCGTTTGTTTAATTTTTATTTTAAACTTTATAGTTGATAAGTAAAATAAATGAAATAATGTTATTTAAAACTTTTAATAAAATCATTCCTCGTAGTGGAACCGTACAGTTAAACTGCGTGCCAGATTTCGGTTGAATTTGGAAGTTATATTTTGAGGTAATGTTCCAAATACTAAAACAGGAACGGGAAAATAAATACTTTTATTATTTTCGACCTTTAGGTACGTTTTATAATTGTTTCTGTTCGTGTATGACGCGCTCGTCATGTTTAATATAAAACATATAATATCTTATATTATTTCAATAATATAAGTTACTAATATTTGTAATTAATAATTTTCGAATTATTAATTATTTTGTATCACCAACTTTATTGTAATTAATTGGTCGAGTTTAGTCCGTTTATTTCATACGTAATTATATATACATATAACTACGAATTTAATATATCACGTATCACATAGTAAGTTTCACAAACTTAACATATAGAAATTGTTTTGAATTCACTAATCAGGGAATTACTCTAGGTAATGCATGAAATTAGTAAGGATTATTACCCTAAACGGAGGATTGTCACATTCTCCCCCCGTTAGTGAAATCTCGTCCCGAGATTTAAGTTGAGTTGTTCGTGACTGGCGTTCGTTCAAACAGGTGAGGGTATTTCTTTCGTATCTCGTCGTCGCGTTCCCAAGTAAACTCCGGGCCATGTTTTGAGTTCCAACGAATCTTGACAAGTTTGATTCGTTTGTGTCGGAGTTTCTGTGTTTTTGTATCGGTTACTTCGATAGGTTCCTCCACAAAGTTAAGTTTTGAGTTGATAAAGACTTCGTCCGGAGGGATGATAAGTGCTTCATCGGAAAGACACTTTTTCAAGTTACACACATGAAAAGTGTCGTGCATGCTACTAAGCTCTTGTGGCAACTTTAGTTTGTAAGCAACTGGACCAATCCTCGCAAGGATTTCAAAAGGTCCAACATATCGCGGGTTAAGTTTTCCTCGTTTGCCAAATCGTGCTACCCCTTTCCAGGGCGATACTTTGAGTAGGACTTTGTCTCCTACTTGAAACTCAAGAGGTTTACGACGGTTATCGGCGTAACTCTTTTGCCTGTCTCTTGCTGTTTTCAATCGGTTGAGTACTTGAGATATCTTGTCCGTGGTTTCCTGGAAAAGCTCTGGTCCGGATAGTTGTTTGTCACCCAACTCTGCCCAACAGAGTGGTGATCGGCATTTGCGTCCATACAGTGCTTCGAATGGAGCCATCTGTATGCTGGTGTGATAACTGTTGTTATAGGAGAATTCGGCTAATGGGAGGTGAGTATCCCAGTTTCCCCCAAAGTCAATCACACACGCTCTCAATAAGTCCTCGAGCATTTGAATCGTTCATTCACTCTGGCCATCAGTTTGTGGATGATAGGCTGTACTCCTGTCGAGTCGAGTACCTAAAGCCTGTTGTAGTGATTGCCAGAAGCGAGATGTGAATCTGCTATCTCTATAAGAAATAATGGACAATGGTACACCGTGTCGAGAAACGATCTCTTTGATATAGATATTTTCTAGTTTCTCTAGTTTGTCAGACTCTTTGATAGCAATGAAGTGAGCTGATTTCGTCAATCGATCGACAATCACCCATATTGAATCAACTCCAGTTGATGTCTTTGGTAGTTTTGTGATGAAGTCCATCGTTATGTGCTCCCATTTCCGTTTTGGCATTTCTGGTTGTTGCAAAAGTCCTGAAGGTTTTTGATACTCAACCTTGACCTTTGAACAAGTTAGACACTTGCTGACGTAAGTAGCAATGTCTCTCTTCATATTAGGCCACCAATAGAAACCTTTTACATCTTGGTACATCTTATCTGCACCAGGATGAATCGAGTAGTTGGACTTGTGAGCTTCGTCCAAAATCAGTTTGCGTAGTTCACCGTCGCACGATACCCAAATTCGATTCGCACGGTACCCAAATTCGATTCATGAAGTATAAAACTCCATTTTCTTTGGTTTCGAGTTGTTTCTCCATTCCCTTCAGGGATTCTTCTTTCAAGCACTCGACAGTGAAAGCTATTCGTTGCGCGTCACGAATTTGAGTAATAAGGTTCGAGTGGATTGTTAATACCAAGCTCGAACTCTGCGAGGTTTAACATTCTCTTTACGACTCAGGGCATCCGCTACTACATTAGCCTTGCCCGGATGGTACTTAATCTCACAGTCGTAATCGTTCAGCAATTCGACCCAACGTCTCTGTCTCATGTTGAGCTCTTTCTGGTCGAATATGTGTTGTAAACTCTTGTGATCGGTGAAAATCGTACACTTTGTACCATACAGGTAGTGTCTCCAGATCTTGAGTGCAAAGACGACGGCTCCCAACTCTAAGTCATGTGTTGTATAATTTTTCTCGTGAATCTTCAATTGACGAGATGCGTAAGCGATAACTTTGTCGTTTTGCATGAGGACACAACCTAATCCTTGATGTGAGGCATCACAGTAAACGATGAAGTTTTCTGTTCCCTCAGGTAAAGATAAGATTGGTGCGGTGCCTAACTTTTGTTTCAACAGTTGGAAGGCGTCTTCTTATTTTTCGCCCCATTCGAATTTCTTATCCTTTTGGGTTAAAGTGGTGAGTGACTGGGCTATTTTGGAAAAGTTTTTGATAAATCGCCGGTAATAGCCAGCCAAACAGAGAAATTGTCGAATCTCGGTTGGGGTCCTTGGAGCTTCCCAGTTTTTGATCGCCTCAATTTTGGATGGGTCCACATGAATTCCTTTATCATTTATCACGTGACCAAGGAAATGAACCTCTCTAATCCAAAATTCACATTTGGAGAACTTAGCATACAACTTCTCATTCTCGAGTAGTTGGAGGATAAGTTTCAAGTGTTGTTCGTGATCCTCTTTCGTTTTCGAGTAAATCAAGATGTCATCAATGAACACAATGACAAACTTATCAAGATAAGGTTTGCACACTCGGTTCATGAGATCCATGAATACTGTAGGCACGTTAGTCAATCCAAACGGCATGACTAGGAACTCATAATGACCATAACGAGTCCTGAACGCGGTCTTTGGTACATCCTCTTCTCGTACCTTCAGTTGATGGTAACCAGAACGCAGATCGATCTTCGAGTAGTAACTCGATCCTTGTAACTGATCAAACAGATCATCTATGCGAGGTAACGGATATCGGTTCTTAATAGTCACCTTGTTCAGCTCTCGGTAGTCAATGCACATCCGCATAGATCCATCCTTCTTCTTGACAAACAAAACCGGAGCTCCCCAAGGTGAAAAGCTCGGTCAGATGAATCCTAAGTCTAAGAGCTCCTGCAACTGTGTAGACAGTTCTTGCATTTTTGATGGAGCTAGACGACGATATGGTGAGCGAGCGATTGGTGCGGCTCCAGGCACCTGATCGATGCGAAACTCGACTTGTCGCGGAGGTGGTAATCCTGGAAGATCATCAGGAAACACTTCCGGATAGTCTCGCACTACAGGTATATTACTTAAACTTTGCTCCTCGGGTCTCTTTTCTACAACATGTGCCAAAAATGCTTGATTTCTCCAGTCAACAATGGTGAACGTACCATTTTATCAAAACAAACAATCTCTGCACGATTCTTCGACAACCAGTCCATACGACTACGATGTCAAAGCTTCCCAACTCAACCGGTAGTAAGTCTATTTTGATAGGATGACTCTCCAATGTTAGGGTACATCCTGGTACTATTTCTCCTGATTCAATCAACCTACCATCGGCTAGTTCTAAAGTGTACTTGTTGTCTAGTTTACGGGATTTAATGGCTAATAGTGGTCTAAATTCCGTAGACACAAAACTCAAATCGGCGCCTGAATCAAATAACACAGAGGCATAATGGTTGTTAACTAGAAACGTACCAGTGACAGTGTTGGGGTCCTGGCGTGCCTCCAGTGCTCCAATGACAAACGCACGACCTCGAGCTGGTTGGTTGTTGGAGTTACCACGGTTGTTGTTGTTCTGGTTTGCATTGCGGTTCTGATTGTTTTGGTTGCCACGGTTAAGTTTAGGGCACTTGTTTCGGAAATGACCTTGCTCGCCACATTCGAAACATCCATTAGTTGGTCGATGCCTATTTGTTTGCGTAGTAGGGTTCGATCTACAGTATTGGGCAAAATGCCCCCAGCGTTTGCAATTCCCACATAAAGTACAATCACCATCATGGTGACGTTCACACTTGCCACACTTGGGCTTGTTTCCCGAGTAGGTCTTTTGTTCAGCAGTCGTGGCAAGGTAAGCTTTCGTGGTTCCAGTCTGCTTTTTATTCTGTTGACCCTGACGGTCATTCCACTTACGTTTTCCCTTTCCAGCATCAGCACTGCTGGACTCAACCTTTCCCGAAGCAGCTTTCTTAGTAAGGGTTCCCATTCTGACTGCTTCATCTGTCAAGCGTTGTGCTAGTTCTACAGCACTCTTAAAGGTGGCAGGATTAGACGAAGTCACTAAGCTTCTAATCTGTGGCACCAAACCCCAGATATACCTTTCAGTGCGCTTGTACTCAGGTGTGACCATGTGTGGTACAAGGCGTGCCAGTTCTTGAAACTGGTGGTATATCCTGTGATATCAGTACCAACCATAGTAATGTCCCAAAGCTCAGTCTCAATCTTCTGCAACTCACTGCGGGGACAAAATTCTTCCACGACCATGGTTTTCAAAGTTTCCCAGGTCATCGAGTGGGCGGTTGTGCGTCCAAGTGCTTGAACTTGGCCATTCCACCATGTCAATGCCTTATCAGAAAATGTGCAAGTAGCATACTTTACCATGCAGTCATGAGCACAGTTACTAATATCTAGCACAGACTCCATTTTCTCTATCCAATGAATGATTCCAATAGCACCCTCAGTACCACGAAAGTGGCTCGGTTTGCAAGCTAAGAATGTTTTGTACGAACATCCTCTTTGGGTACTCTCATGGTTAGCGTCAGATACAACAGGTTCGGTATTTCTGCTACCACTGACCCTGTCGCTACGGTTTCGGTCAGTATCATACTGAGCAAGTGCTTCAGCAATCCTTCGGTTGACCATTTGTTCAGTTGTCTCATCAACAGCAGGAGGTGGTGAAGGGTTTCTGCGGATGTTTCGGGTATTCCTACGCTTAGGCGGCATGATTCAGTCCTAATCACACACAAGAAACACTCGTAAGATACCCTAATCAAATCATCACTCAATAAGTATGTGATAAATATAGATATAGTATGATAATCAATCACCAATTGATATCACTCACAGTGTACACAGTGACATAAACTAAACATAAGTTATATATCATATATAAGTCAAAAGGTTTTACATAAGTTTTGTACAATGATGGGATTGACAATAAAGAGAAAATACACCATCTGATCAAACATGATCACAAAATGTGATGGATTTAACCTATACATCCATCTAATCAAAAGTTTTGCCCTACTACATCATAGCTACAATCCTAATACATCATAGATACCGTCCTGACATGGTGAATCTAATGAAAATATGCTAAAAACATCCCTACAACCATCCTAACAACTGCCATCAGCATACAAACTCCAACTGCAGAACCTACTATCCCCAGACGTCTCTCAAGTCTAATCAGACGTGCCCTAGTCTCATCGGCGGACTCTCGATCCATCTCAATGTGTACCTCAGAAGTGGCAAGACGTCCATAGATAGTAAGCACATCACCGTCCAGTCGGGAGGCATCACTGTGCAACTCCCCGATAGAATCCTGTGTACCATAATGAAATCCAAGAAGGGTACGGACAACTGCAACTACAGTAGGGATAGTGAGCTCCAGAGGCTCCTCAGTCAGATGTAAGGGGGTCGATGAGTGAGATGACTCCCCAGTTTTGAAAGTGGAAGGAATCCTCTCAAGTGTCCTCCAGTGGCGTAGTATACGCGGCATCCAGTCAAGATGCGGAACTCTAATCCTCTGCAATGACTGCTGATCACAAGGTATCTCTCTCTCCTCGGTCATAGGATCCTTGTCACGAGGTGCCAAGGGTCCTACAGGTGGGGATCTAACGCTCATCCTAGCAGTCCTACACAATCCAGGACCACGTGAAGACTCTCCAAGATGACGAGTCGCCATGAAAGTAGATCCTAACATACGAGTAGTGGGATCAGTGGGTGGTGATGGTGGAGTGCCTATAGTGCCATCTGAAGTAGCTCTAGGAAATGTGGGTGGGTACACCTCCTCAGAAGGGTCATCGCTAGCATAGTCAGGCTCCTCCTCTGACTCTGAGATGTAGATCGAAAACTGCCTAGACATAACTGTGACAAAGGCAATTGTGTGTGTCGTGTTAGACGTATGCAAAGTATGAATGCAGAAATGTGTTAGCCAAGGCTATAGTCTAGGTCTCTAAGGTTTTCAGTCACTTAAAGACTTCTAGTTCGCTATAACCAATGGCTCTGATACCAAGTTCTGTCACACCCCCAAAATCAGTAATCGTGTTTATTAATGGTTTAGCGGAAGCTTTAGTTAATTAGCGGAAGCATTTGTTTATTAGCGGAAGCATTTTAAGTTACAGTTTAACAGCGGGGGTGCTGACGTTACAATAGTGCATTCATTGTATCAGAGCATATGATCATACAGAACATATTAATTTAAGATGCCATAAGTTTAAACGTTATTACAAAAGGGTACGACTTATAAAGTCGTACAAGTAGTGGTGTTGTAGAACAACATAAGTTTACAAAACACGAGTTTATAAAAGAGGGATTTCGTAAGTATAACCAATGGAATTGGTAATACAAAGGAAATCCAAGTGTCCCAAAAGTGGCATCATAAATAGTCTGGGTTGCCTACGTCCTTTATGCATGCAGAAGTACCTGAGTCCTAATTCCCTGAAAAACATAGTAAACTGTCAACATTGAATGTTGAGTAAATTCACAGGTTTAGTATAAATGTAGTTAAATCAAGTTTTGTATAAATCATTCATGTACACAAACATAATGTTTATATGTATAACAGGAAACACAAGTGTTCTTATTAAAGAAAACATTTCCTATTTTACTGTAAGAATGTCATTCTTACCACAATTCAGTCGACGTGTTAGGAAACACAAGTTTAATCATAAACATTTCCTGATAATAGTTGCAGGAAATACAGTTTAACAATCAAGTAAATATTTCCATATAAGTAGCTGTAGGAAACACAGGTTTAACAGTCAAGTAAACATTTCCTATAAAAGTTGTTTTGTCGGGAAACCAAGTTTATCCAATCAATTAAACGTTTCCTAAAAAGAAATCATGCGTAGGAACACCTGTCCTATTTGTTGTCACAGGGAATACCCTTCCCAAATCCAGTTGTAGTTTTGTTGTTTAGTTATGTGGGAAATGTAGACTATAATCCCTCTAAGGTGAGCGACACCTTCAAAGTTAAAGTAACGACTCCTAGTACTATAACCAAACCACGACTAGTTGATGTTGTTGCCTCAGTAACACAGTAAGTATACACTCCTCGTTACGACTGCCGTCGTGTGGTTGGAATGACCAACGAGTTATATCAGTGGGAGGGTTGTCAAATCGATAGTACTATCTGTATACTCAGTGGCTAGAGTCACCTAGCTAATGGTTATAGGTTGCAAGCACTGGGACTTATGTGCACTACAACTACCTCGCGTAAACCTAGGATCGTACCAAGATTCATTGTCTTATTCCCAAAAAGTTTCATATAGTTAACAGTTGTATATAAAGCATATAGCATTTATATAAATCAGTTTGATATAAAAGCATACCAAGCAATTATATAGACAAGTAGCATGCAATAACACATAGTTCTATGTTTTCCACCCCTGGTTTTAAAAGCATTTAAAACAAGTAAAAGGTAGGGGCTGTGAACTCACGTGTAGCAAGTCTTCAGCTAGTACAGCTAGTAATACTGTAGTCCGAACGTGCCTCTCAATTACCTAAGCACAATTAAATATACTTTACATAAGTATATGGACTAATCGATAAGTTGAAATGTTCGTAACATTTTAGTTGTTGGTGATATATGCGTTGAAATATTCGTTGCGTACAAGTATATATTTACATATACTTATTAGTTGAATATATATATTCTAATATATATATTTGTTATTTGCCGTGTGTATATATATATATATATATATATATATATATTCATTTGTTAATGATTTGCTAATGTCGCGTATATATATTCATTTGTCGTGTATATATATAAATGTCGCATATATATATATATATATATATATATATATATATATATATATATATATATATATTGTTTATTGTTATTGTTTATGTTTTAAAAACATAATTATAGTAGTTATAAAAATAACTCTGTTTTAATACGATGGTCGTAGTTCATTTATATAACTATATATATATATATAAATCATAATCGTCCACTATATATATATATATATATCCCATTTGTCGTGTTACTAATGTCATTTGTTCCGTTTAACTTGTCACATATATATAATTTGGTTTATGTTTGCATTTTGAAATCTCTTAGCCCGTTGGGCTCGGCCCAATTGGTTTGGTCCAATATCAAAATCTAGTAGTTTGGCCCAAATATGTGTGGCCCAAAATAGTTTGGCCCAAGTACGTTTAGCAAATCATTTTGGCCCGTTCACAAAAATACAACTTTTGGCCCAATTTAGATTCGGCCCATTTGGCCCAAAAAGTTACGTTATTAATTGTCCGTGTCAAAATAATATCCCGCGGTCGTGTACAGTTTTGTCCCAATCTTTGTATCATTAGATTTTATAACTTTTAAATTTTTTTAATATTTGTATTTCATACGCGTTAATATATTTGTACTACGAAGTATACGTCGACAGTGTATTATTTAAACGCATCGAAAAAGTCATTACACAGACCGCCTAGCCGATCGGGTAAAGTTTAATAAACCGTTCGGCTCAAACATCCCTTAGCCGATCGGCTAAAGGGGATGATCCGATCGGCTCATTGGTTCCAGCCGATCGGATGGTTAAAACCAACCGATCGGTTTGGTTCCTAGCCCGTGTTCGTCCCTGTTCTTGGTTTGTAAATGCATATATGTATATATTCAGGTGTTTGATCTCAGTTTTTGTACACTACTACATCATCATAACATATCATACAATTCCTACTACAACATGTTTACATACATACTAATATTATACATTCAAAATTTATATGATCAAAGTATGAATATATATATATATTTTTGAACCTTACAAAGATTATAGATGAAGATGACTATGATGATGATGAATCTGATGTTGATGATGACGATGACCGAGATGATGATAATGGTTAAGATACCATTTTGTTTGTAGTTTGTGTATGGATGTTTGATTGTATGAAGGTTTAAAGATGGATTGTGATGAAGAAATGGTTCTACTCTTTGTTCCTCTGCTGTTGATGTCGTTGGGAAGAAGAACCATAGAAAATTTTGTTGGTTCCAAATAATTGAAGGTGTGTTGTTGTGATCAACATGAAGGAATGGAAGTATAAGATAATACTTCAGTGATCACATTTTTCAAATGGGAGTAAGGAGGTAAACAGAGGTTTGTCGATCATATATTTTAGGTTTTTAACCCGTTAATTTCGTGTACGGGTCCAATTATTTGTATCCCGTGTCCCACTCAATTATTCGTTTGTTTAATTTTTATTTTAAACTTTATAGTTGATAAGTAAAATAAATGAAATAATGTTATTTAAAACTTTTAATAAAATCATTCACCGTAGTGAGACTGTACAGTTAAACTGCGTGCCAGATTTCGGTTGAATTTGGAATTTATATTTTGAGGTAATGTTCCAAATACTAAAACAGGAACGGAAAAATAAATACTTTTATTATTTTCGACCTTTAGGTACGTTTTATAATTGTTTCTGTTCGTGTATGACGCGCTCGTCATGTTTAATATAAAACATATAATATCTTATATTATTTCAATAATATAAGTTACTAATATTTGTAATTAATAATTTTCGAATTATTAATTATTTTGTATCACCAACTTTATTGTAATTAATTGGTCGAGTTTAGTACGTTTATTTCATACGTAATTATATATACATATAACTACGAATTTAATATATCACGTATCACATAGTAAGTTTCACAAACTTAACATATAGAAATTGTTTTGAATTCACTAATCAGGGAATTACTCTAGGTAATGCATGAAATTAGTAAGGATTATTACCCTAAACGGAGGATTGTCACATTCTCCCCCCGTTAGTGAAATCTCGTCCCGAGATTTAAGTTGAGTTGTTCGTGACTGGCGTTCGTTCAAACAGGTGAGGGTATTTCTTTCGTATCTCGTCGTCGCGTTCCCAAGTAAACTCTGGGCCATGTTTTGAGTTCCAACGAATCTTGACAAGTTTGATTCGTTTGTGTCGGAGTTTCTGTGTTTTTGTATCGGTTACTTCGATAGGTTCCTCCACAAAGTTAAGTTTTGAGTTGATAAAGACTTCGTCCGGAGGGATGATAAGTGCTTCATCGGAAAGACACTTTTTCAAGTTACACACATGAAAAGTGTCGTGCATGCTACTAAGCTCTTGTGGAAACTTTAGTTTGTAAGCAACTGGACCAATCCTCGCAAGGATTTCAAAAGGTCCAACATATCGCGGGTTAAGTTTTCCTCGTTTGCCAAATCGTGCTACCCCTTTCCAGGGCGATACTTTGAGTAGGACTTTGTCTCCTACTTGAAACTCAAGAGGTTTACGACGGTTATCGGCGTAACTCTTTTGCCTGTCTCTTGCTGTTTTCAATCGGTTGAGTACTTGAGATATCTTGTCCGTGGTTTCCTGGACAAGCTCTGGTCCGGATAGTTGTCTGTCACCCAACTCTGCCCAACAGAGTGGTGATCGGCATTTGCGTCCATACAGTGCTTCGAATGGAGCCATCTGTATGCTGGTGTGATAACTGTTTTTATAGGAGAATTCGGCTAATGGGAGGTGAGTATCCCAGTTTCCCCCAAAGTCAATCACACACGCTCTCAATAAGTCCTCGAGCATTTGAATCGTTCATTCACTCTGGCCATCAGTTTGTGGATGATAGGCTGTACTCATGTCGAGTCGAGTACCTAAAGCCTGTTGTAGTGATTGCCAGAAGCGAGATGTGAATCTGCTATCTCTATAAGAAATAATGGACAATGGTACACCGTGTCGAGAAACGATCTCTTTGATATAGATATTTTCCAGTTTCTCTAGTTTGTCAGACTCTTTGATAGCAATGAAGTGAGCTGATTTCGTCAATCGATCGACAATCACCCATATTGAATCAACTCCAGTTGATGTCTTTGGTAGTTTTGTGATGAAGTCCATCGTTATGTGCTCCCATTTCCGTTTTGGCATTTCTGGTTGTTGCAAAAGTCCTGAAGGTTTTTGATACTCAACCTTGACCTTTGAACAAGTTAGACACTTGCTGACGTAAGTAGCAATGTCTCTCTTCATATTAGGCCACCAATAGAAACCTTTTACATCTTGGTACATCTTATCTGCACCAGGATGAATCGAGTAGTTGGACTTGTGAGCTTCGTCCAAAATCAGTTTGCGTAGTTCACCGTCGCACGATACCCAAATTCGATTCGCACGGTACCCAAATTCGATTCATGAAGTATAAAACTCCATTTTCTTTGGTTTCGAGTTGTTTCTCCATTCCCTTCAGGGATTCTTCTTTCAAGCACTCGACAGTGAAAGCTATTCGTTGCGCGTCACGAATTTGAGTAATAAGGTTCTAGTGGATTGTTAATACCAAGCTCGAACTCTGCGAGGTTTAACATTCTCTTTACGACTCAGGGCATCCGCTACTACATTAGCCTTGCCCGGATGGTACTTAATCTCACAGTCGTAATCGTTCAGCAATTCGACCCAACGTCTCTGTCTCATGTTGAGCTCTTTCTGGTCGAATATGTGTTGTAAACTCTTGTGATCGGTGAAAATCGTACACTTTGTACCATACAGGTAGTGTCTCCAGATCTTGAGTGCAAAGACGACGGCTCCCAACTCTAAGTCATGTGTTGTATAATTTTTCTCGTGAATCTTCAATTGACGAGATGCGTAAGCGATAACTTTGTCGTTTTGCATGAGGACACAACCTAATCCTTGATGTGAGGCATCACAGTAAACGATGAAGTTTTCTGTTCCCTCAGGTAAAGATAAGATTGGTGCGGTGCCTAACTTTTGTTTCAACAGTTGGAAGGCGTCTTCTTATTTTTCGCCCCATTCGAATTTCTTATCCTTTTGGGTTAAAGTGGTGAGTGACTGGGCTATTTTGGAAAAGTTTTTGATAAATCGCCGGTAATAGCCAGCCAAACAGAGAAATTGTCGAATCTCGGTTGGGGTCCTTGGAGCTTCCCAGTTTTTGATCGCCTCAATTTTGGATGGGTCCACATGAATTCCTTTATCATTTATCACGTGACCAAGGAAATGAACCTCTCTAATCCAAAATTCACATTTGGAGAACTTAGCATACAACTTCTCATTCTCGAGTAGTTGGAGGATAAGTTTCAAGTGTTGTTCGTGATCCTCTTTCGTTTTCGAGTAAATCAAGATGTCATCAATGAACACAATGACAAACTTATCAAGATAAGGTTTGCACACTCAGTTCATGAGATCCATGAATACTGTAGGCACGTTAGTCAATCCAAACGGCATGACTAGGAACTCATAATGACCATAACGAGTCCTGAACGCGGTCTTTGGTACATCCTCTTCTCGTACCTTCAGTTGATGGTAACCAGAACGCAGATCGATCTTCGAGTAGTAACTCGATCCTTGTAACTGATCAAACAGATCATCTATGCGAGGTAACGGATATCGGTTCTTAATAGTCACCTTGTTCAGCTCTCGGTAGTCAATGCACATCCGCATAGATCCATCCTTCTTCTTGACAAACAAAACCGGAGCTCCCCAAGGTGAAAAGCTCGGTCAGATGAATCCTAAGTCTAAGAGCTCCTGCAACTGTGTAGACAGTTCTTGCATTTTTGATGGAGCTAGACGACGATATGGTGAGCGAGCGATTGGTGCGGCTCCAGGCACCAGATCGATGCGAAACTCGACTTGTCGCGGAGGTGGTAATCCTGGAAGATCATCAGGAAACACTTCCGGATAGTCTCGCACTACAGGTATATTACTTAAACTTTGCTCCTCGGGTCTCTTTTCTACAACATGTGCCAAATACGCTTGATTTCTCCAGTCAACAATGGTGAACGTACCATTTTATCAAAACAAACAATCTCTGCACGATTCTTCGACAACCAGTCCATACCGACTACGATGTCAAAGCTTCCCAACTCAACCGGTAGTAAGTCTATTTTGATAGGATGACTCTCCAATGTTAGGGTACATCCTGGTACTATTTCTCCTGATTCAATCAACCTACCATCGGCTAGTTCTAAAGTGTACTTGTTGTCTAGTTTACGGGATTTAATGTCTAATAGTGGTCTAAATTCCGTAGACACAAAACTCAAATCGGCGCCTGAATCAAATAACACAGAGGCATAATGGTTGTTAACTAGAAACGTACCAGTGACAGTGTTGGGGTCCTGGCGTGCCTCCAGTGCTCCAATGACAAACGCACGACCTCGAGCTGGTTGGTTGTTGGAGTTACCACGGTTGTTGTTGTTCTGGTTTGCATTGCGGTTCTGATTGTTTTGGTTGCCGCGGTTAAGTTTAGGGCACTTGTTTCGGAAATGACCTTGCTCGCCACATTCGAAACATCCATTAGTTGGTCGATGCCTATTTGTTTGCGTAGTAGGGTTCGATCTACAGTATTGGGCAAAATGCCCCCAGCGTTTGCAATTCCCACATAAAGTACAATCACCATCATGGTGACGTTCACACTTGCCACACTTGGGCTTGTTTCCCGAGTAGGTCTTTTGTTCAGCAGTCGTGGCAAGGTAAGCTTTCGTGGTTCCAGTCTGCTTTTTATTCTGTTGACCCTGACGGTCATTCCACTTACGTTTTCCCTTTCCAGCATCAGCACTGCTGGACTCAACCTTTCCCGAAGCAGCTTTCTTAGTAAGGGTTCCCATTCTGACTGCTTCATCTGTCAAGCGTTGTGCTAGTTCTACAGCACTCTTAAAGGTGGCAGGATTAGACGAAGTCACTAAGCTTCTAATCTGTGGCACCAAACCCCAGATATACCTTTCAGTGCGCTTGTACTCAGGTGTGACCATGTGTGGTACAAGGCGTGCCAGTTCTTGAAACTGGTGGTATATCCTGTGATATCAGTACCAACCATAGTAATGTCCCAAAGCTCAGTCTCAATCTTCTGCAACTCACTGCGGGGACAAAATTCTTCCACGACCATGGTTTTCAAAGTTTCCCAGGTCATCGAGTGGGCGGTTGTGCGTCCAAGTGCTTGAACTTGGCCATTCCACCATGTCAATGCCTTATCAGAAAATGTGCAAGTAGCATACTTTACCATGCAGTCATGAGCACAGTTACTAATATCTAGCACAGACTCCATTTTCTCTATCCAATGAATGATTCCAATAGCACCCTCAGTACCACGAAAGTGGCTCGGTTTGCAAGCTAAGAATGTTTTGTATGAACATCCTCTTTGGGTACTCTCATGGTTAGCGTCAGATACAACAGGTTCGGTATTTCTGCTACCACTGACCCTGTCGCTACGGTTTCGGTCAGTATCATACTGAGCAAGTGCTTCAGCAATCCTTCGGTTGACCATTTGTTCAGTTGTCTCATCAACAGCAGGAGGTGGTGAAGGGTTTCTGCGGATGTTTCGGGTATTCCTACGCTTAGGCGGCATGATTCAGTCCTAATCACACACAAGAAACACTCGTAAGATACCCTAATCAAATCATCACTCAATAAGTATGTGATAAATATAGATATAGTATGATAATCAATCACCAATTGATATCACTCACAGTGTACACAGTGACATAAACTAAACATAAGTTATATATCATATATAAGTCAAAAGGTTTTACATAAGTTTTGTACAATGATGGGATTGACAATAAAGAGAAAATACACCATCTGATCAAACATGATCACAAAATGTGATGGATTTAACCTATACATCCATCTAATCAAAAGTTTTGCCCTACTACATCATAGCTACAATCCTAATACATCATAGATACCGTCCTGACATGGTGAATCTAATGAAAATATGCTAAAAACATCCCTACAACCATCCTAACAACTGCCATCAGCATACAAACTCCAACTGCAGAACCTACTATCCCCAGACGTCTCTCAAGTCTAATCAGACGTGCCCTAGTCTCATCGGCGGACTCTCGATCCATCTCAATGTGTACCTCAGAAGTGGCAAGACGTCCATAGATAGTAAGCACATCACCGTCCAGTCGGGAGGCATCACTGTGCAACTCCCCGATAGAATCCTGTGTACCATAATGAAATCCAAGAAGGGTACGGACAACTGCAACTACAGTAGGGATAGTGAGCTCCAGAGGCTCCTCAGTCAGATGTAAGGGGGTCGATGAGTGAGATGACTCCCCAGTTTTGAAAGTGGAAGGAATCCTCTCAAGTGTCCTCCAGTGGCGTAGTATACGCGGCATCCAGTCAAGATGCGGAACTCTAATCCTCTGCAATGACTGCTGATCACAAGGTATCTCTCTCTCCTCGGTCATAGGATCCTTGTCACGAGGTGCCAAGGGTCCTACAGGTGGGGATCTAACGCTCATCCTAGCAGTCCTACACAATCCAGGACCACGTGAAGACTCTCCAAGATGACGAGTCGCCATGAAAGTAGATCCTAACATACGAGTAGTGGGATCAGTGGGTGGTGATGGTGGAGTGCCTATAGTGCCATCTGAAGTAGCTCTAGGAAATGTGGGTGGGTACACCTCCTCAGAAGGGTCATCGCTAGCATAGTCAGGCTCCTCCTCTGACTCTGAGATGTAGATCGAAAACTGCCTAGACATAACTGTGACAAAGGCAATTGTGTGTGTCGTGTTAGACGTATGCAAAGTATGAATGCAGAAATGTGTTAGCCAAGGCTATAGTCTAGGTCTCTAAGGTTTTCAGTCACTTAAAGACTTCTAGTTCGCTATAACCAATGGCTCTGATACCAAGTTCTGTCACACCCCCAAAATCAGTAATCGTGTTTATTAATGGTTTAGCGGAAGCTTTAGTTAATTAGCGGAAGCATTTGTTTATTAGCGGAAGCATTTTAAGTTACAGTTTAACAGCGGGGGTGCTGACGTTACAATAGTGCATTCATTGTATCAGAGCATATGATCATACAGAACATATTAATTTAAGATGCCATAAGTTTAAACGTTATTACAAAAGGGTACGACTTATAAAGTCGTACAAGTAGTGGTGTTGTAGAACAACATAAGTTTACAAAACACGAGTTTATAAAAGAGGGATTTCGTAAGTATAACCAATGGAATTGGTAATACAAAGGAAATCCAAGTGTCCCAAAAGTGGCATCATAAATAGTCTGGGTTGCCTACGTCCTTTATGCATGCAGAAGTACCTGAGTCCTAATTCCCTGAAAAACATAGTAAACTGTCAACATTGAATGTTGAGTAAATTCACAGGTTTAGTATAAATGTAGTTAAATCAAGTTTTGTATAAATCATTCATGTACACAAACATAATGTTTATATGTATAACAGGAAACACAAGTGTTCTTATTAAAGAAAACATTTCCTATTTTACTGTAAGAATGTCATTCTTACCACAATTCAGTCGACGTGTTAGGAAACACAAGTTTAATCATAAACATTTCCTGATAATAGTTGCAGGAAATACAGTTTAACAATCAAGTAAATATTTCCATATAAGTAGCTGTAGGAAACACAGGTTTAACAGTCAAGTAAACATTTCCTATAAAAGTTGTTTTGTCGGGAAACCAAGTTTATCCAATCAATTAAACGTTTCCTAAAAAGAAATCATGCGTAGGAACACCTGTCCTATTTGTTGTCACAGGGAATACCCTTCCCAAATCCAGTTGTAGTTTTGTTGTTTAGTTATGTGGGAAATGTAGACTATAATCCCTCTAAGGTGAGCGACACCTTCAAAGTTAAAGTAACGACTCCTAGTACTATAACCAAACCACGACTAGTTGATGTTGTTGCCTCAGTAACACAGTAAGTATACACTCCTCGTTACGACTGCCGTCGTGTGGTTGGAATGACCAACGAGTTATATCAGTGGGAGGGTTGTCAAATCGATAGTACTATCTGTATACTCAGTGGCTAGAGTCACCTAGCTAATGGTTATAAGTTTCAAGCACTGGGACTTATGTGCACTACAACTACCTCGCGTAAACCTAGGATCGTACCAAGATTCATTGTCTTATTCCCAAAAAGTTTCATATAGTTAACAGTTGTATATAAAGCATATAGTATTTATATAAATCAGTTTGATATAAAAGCATACCAAACAATTATATAGACAAGTAGCATGCAATAACACATAGTTCTATGTTTTCCACCCCTGGTTTTAAAAGCATTTAAAACAAGTAAAAGGTAGGGGCTGTGAACTCACGTGTAGCAAGTCTTCAGCTAGTACAGCTAGTAATACTGTAGTCCGAACGTGCCTCTCAATTACCTAAGCACATATTAATATACTTTACATAAGTATATGGACTAATCGTTAAGTTGAAATATTCGTAACATTTTAGTTGTTGGTGATATATGCGTTGAAATATTCGTTGCGTACAAGTCTCGAGTGGCTAGGGCTTCGGCCACAGCTCGGGATACTATGGCAGCAAGCTCAGCATCACTGTAACTCTTCTTCTTTTGCGGCATATTTCTTCAAAAGATAAATGAAGGGTACATGAGAAATATTACTAAGACAATAAGCTCGATGGATGTACACATATTCAAGCGATAATATGCAACATTGTAAGAAATAATCATAAAGTAGAAACAGTGGAAGAAACTGTCAATACATGACATGAAGCTGAATGATTATAGAAAATTTCTAATTAGAGTCTCGGGAGTCATGACTTAAGAGTTTTACAAAAGATTACATAATATGGGAAGAACAAAAGGTACTGGGAATTGTCACATCCGGTTCGAATGATAAGAGTTTTACATAGATAGATATAGATCGCAAGATGATGGTCACCCTAGTTCTAACACAAGTCTATCCTTTCCATTAGGGTGACAAGTCGGTCAACAGTGGTGGCAAGTCTGCTGGTTTGTCGGGCGTTGTCTTCTGCTAGGGTCAAACGTTGTACCAGCATCCTTGAGTATTCTTCGGCTTCTTGCAAGCGTTGTTCACATTGCTCCACTCTGTGCCGTAAGAGTCCATTTTCCACCCCTGACTCCACTACTTGGTTGTAGAGTACGTTCATATTGTTAACAGTGTTTTCGTGATCTTCGGCGACTTGGTTGATACGTTCGAGTGCTGTGAGTCTCCAGTTTTCGTTAGTTTCCTGCAAGGTGATATCCATGGTGCGGAGTTGTTGTTCCTGACGGTCTAGCCTAGCGGCCAAGGCCGGCAGAGTGAGGTTGTTTGGATACGGGCCAGCTCGAGGCAACCTGTTGTTCCTTCTAGCTACCCTTGGGTTCTGCGACCCAGATTGAGTGTGTGATGAATTGTGTGATGAGTTTGCCATTCTGAGACAAAGCGTTTCGAAAAAAAGGTGAGGCCTATATTCATATAATACATATATAATATAGTCTAAGACGTAGAGTGAGAACGAGGCCTATCTATGTATATATATAGTTATATCACATAATAGCCTAGGGTGTCTAACACGTACAAGTTTAAGTCCCGGTTTCTCTCGTGGTCAGAGTCAGCTAGTGTATCCTGTTCAGTCATGATTCCTTTCAGATTTCACATCATACTCTTTTAATTGTACATAGTTGATCAGGCTATGTTAAATTAAACTAATACAATGCAGTCACTGAACCTAATCATACCTAATGCGGAATATTGCCTAACGGTCATAGTCTAGGCTCACTAAATGCAACCTAGTTCACTATAACTTTAGGCTCTGATACCAATCTGTAACACCCCCAAATTTATTATTTAGCGGAAGCAAGATTTGGGTGCTACTAATCAATAACAAAGCACATAAGATAAAGCGAACGACTCTAAATGCGTCGTTTTAAACATTACATAAATAATATGAAGGTTTTACATCGTTGTTCTTGTTACAAAAGCTCGCAGCTAAATGTAAAAGATTCTAAGGCATATCTAATTGTACAAAATATAGAAATGCATGTGAATCTTCTGTTATCTGAATGTGACTTGAGCTAAAAGTCCTGAGCAGATCTACTACTGCTGGGTACCTGAGAATACATGCTAAAAGGTCAGCTAAAAAGCTGGTGAGCTCACAGGCGTAAGTTGATGAAATCCATGTTATGAACCACAAGATTTAGTTTAGTGATTTGCAAACATGCAAATGAAATATGAGTGTATATTATTGCCATGAGCACATAGTTTGAGCTTAACTGAGTGTGCCAGGATCCACATTCAAGGACCTGATCGAGTTTGCCCCCGGCATGTGCCTAATCTACACATGTATGAACAAAAGAAAATGCGTCCGTTCGACCGCAGTCGTGGTAGCGCGACTACCCCGGACGGGGATTGTCAATCCCATATGGTACCATACACTAACATTCACGCTATCACAATATAAACAAACTATGTTGTGAGGGACTTCATGATTAGATAAAACAAACTCATGCAATCAATATATCGATGTTTCGTACTTGTGTTCATATGTAAAACAAATCTGAGCATGCATTCCCACCCCTGGGTTGAAAACAGTAAAAATGAGGGGCTATGAGACTCACCTGAGCCTTTGCGTTTATATCAATAAACGTAAGTAGAGTGCTAAACAGCTGGTAGGTTCTCCGAACCCGTAACCTTCTAATGTCCTAGACATATAAGGTTATATGTGTAGATGTCCCGTAAGACAATCCATGCTAGTGTTCATCCCACTAGTTATGTCCAAATAATTTGGTTTGATTGAATGCTTGTTTGCATTTTGAAAACGTGTACGGCCCGTTGGTGATATGTTTGGTTTTAATTGTGAACGTTCCGTAAGGTTTCTTTTGATTTTACATAAGTATTGTTTGAAGAATATGGTATACGACACTAAGGATACTTGTATATATATATATATATTCATATATCCGTGATTATTTACTCAAGAACAGCGAGTTGGATCCGTGAATAGGACTCACGGATATGTCTTTATCCGACAATGTTACATACGACAATAAGGTTATGCGATATTAAGGTTTTGTTGGGTGATTAACTGTCCGACAATATCGTATTCACTGGGTTTAATTTATGTGTTAGTCATTCACGGAGATATTTTATGCGATAATAATAAGGATTTGGTATAGGTGTTAATCCGACAATTACATTTTTATAAAGGTTTAATCCTTCGACAATATTACACTGAAAATACCTATATGTACACATGCGTGAAGGGTGTCCGACAATAAAAATTGTATTTGTATTTATCCAAGTTCATGCGTCAATGATGAGGATTCACGGATAGTGCATTCCGACAATAAGATTTATTCGCGGAATGGTTTATATACGATAATGGTGAGGATTGTCGGACTAATTAATCCGTGAATGGGGCATTCACGGACTGCTTTATCCGACAATAGGGATTCACGGTTTTGTTTATTCACGGACAGAAGGTGTTGTGTAGTTACGTTTTTCACTCGATTTCATCTAAGTATTTGACTAAGCAAAACTTAGCTAAAATTCATGAAATTTTTATATGATGTTCCCTTATGTCTTAGCTTTCTAAATCATTTTTTTACACGTGAAATGGATAAACAGAACTCGAGATAAAAATTTGGGAAGTGTCGGGTGTCAAATATGTGGGTTCGGTGACTTGTGTTCATTTGAAAATTCATAACTAAAGTTTCACTAAGCTTCACCAGATGAGTAAATAGGGGAATTAAAGCTAACGAAATTATCTAACTTTTCCAACTGGTTTCATCGATTTTTGTCGTGTATTCTTCGAGATATGGCCAGTTCTTTTTGGCCCATTTTCCTGTCAGGATTCGCAGGTTGTACATGTACTTTTGTACCTATTTGTTAAAATAGCTATATACTTCAGAAAAATATAAGGTTTATGGTTTTGGAAACTAGACTCGATGAGCTTCATTTTAGAGCCAAGAAATGTGAGATTTCGTTAAGAAATGGTCTCGTTATGTTCGATCTAAACCGATCTATTTTATTGTCCAGTGGGTAAAGCTATTATCCAGTGGTCCTTAGCATGTTCATCCGATTTTTAAGCATGTTTTGGACACAAATCAGTAGATATGAAACACCAACATGTTTAACAACTTAATCCAAGTAAATCAGAGGAAATAGGAGAAGTTTATACCAAGTAGAAACTGAAATATTACAGGAGAGACGAGAGTGTGCTGCTGCTGCTCGGTTGTTGAGTTCTTCTTGTTCCTTCTTGCTAAAAACGTGTAGGATGGCACTAGGATTGTGAAGGAAGTGTTTGGGTGTTCTTGGATGAGATTTTAGTTGAAGAGGAGGCTGGATTCCAGTTGTTTTTAGTGAGAGAGAGCAGAGAAAATATGTGGGTTGTGAGAGAGTGTGTTGAGTGAAATGAATCAAGAAGGAGATTGTTTAGGGTTTGGCTATTTGTGTTGACCTGGGTTGACCCGTGGGTCACATGGGCTGGGTAAGTCCGACCCATATGTGGGTTGGGCTCGTGACTTGCCTTCCTCGTGTTCGTGTATTTTATCATCGTCGGTTAAAGTTAATTTGTACGTTTTGGTCGCGTTTATGAAGTTTTATAGAATTTTATTTGTGGATTGTATGTTATCATCATAATATTCATAAGTTTTTCATTTACTAAGAAATATTTAAATAATTTAAATATTTTGTTTACCAACGTCCATAGTGTTGTATCGGGATCCGCCCGATATGAAAATGCACGATTTAATCAAATCGCGTACGTGTGTACATATATTAGAATATATCAATACACATAATGACACATATAATTAATCTTAATTACATGTATTTACACTTATGATTAGGCACTAAATATAGTCCTAATTTGACGGGTGTTACATTCTTCCCTTGTTAAAAGAATTTCGTCCCGAAATTTAGTCCTGAGTCGTGGTATGAGGGGAGTCTGTGAATAACTGTGGATACTTGAGTCGCATTTGGTCTTCCCGTTCCCAAGTGAATTCCGGACCACGTCGCGAATTCCACCGGACTCTAACGATGGGAATACGACTTTGTTTAAGTTGTTTGACCTCCCGGTCCATGATTTCAACAGCTTCTTCAACAAAGTGAAGCTTTTCGTTGACGCGAATCTCGTCAAGGGGGATGATAAGTGTCTCATCAGACAGACATTTCTTTAAATTTGAAATGTGAAAAGTAGGGTGCACACTGCTGAGTTCGGACGGCAGTTGCAATCGATAAGCCACGGGACCAATCCTTTCGAGGATCTCAAAGGGTCCAATGTATCTGGGGTTTAACTTCCCGCGTTTGCCAAAACGAATCACGCCTTTCCAAGGTGATACTTTCAAGAGTACTCGATCCCCAACCTGGAACTCGAGTGGTTTGCGTCTCACGTCAGCATAACTTTTCTGACGATCACGGGCGGCTTTAAGTCGGTTCTGAATTTCAGAGATTTTCTCTGTGGTTTCGTGTATAATTTCGGGACCAGTGAGTTGGCTGTCTCCCACTTCGGTCCAGCAAATTGGTGATCGGCACTTACGACCGTACAGTGCCTCGAATGGTGCAGCCTTTATGCTGGCATGATAGCTGTTATTGTAGGAAAACTCGCATAATGGCAGATGTCTTTCCCAGTTGGCACCGAAATCAACTACGCAAGCTCGTAGCATATCTTCCAGTGTCTGTATGGTTCGTTCACTTTGGCCATCAGTTTGAGGATGGTATGCGGTACTCATATAGAGATGAGTACCCAATGATTTCTGAAGTGATTGCCAAAAGTGAGATGTTAAACGAGCGTCTCTGTCAGAGATAATTGAGATTGGGACACCGTGTCGGGTAACGATCTCCTTGACATAGATCTGTGAAAGGCGTTCCATTTTATCGGTTTCCTTGATTGCAAGGAAGTGAGCGGATTTAGTGAGACGATCGACGATCACCCAAATGGTATCGCAACCGCTCGGTGACTTTGGTAACTTAGTTATGAAGTCCATAGTGATTGCTCCCATTTCCACTCGGGAATGCTGGGTTGTTGGAGCAACCCGGAAGGTTTTTGATGTTCAACCTTGACCTTGGAACAGGTCAGGCACTTGCTGACGTAGCCGGCAATTTCGGCTTTCATGTTCGGCCACCAATAGAATTCCTTGATGCCGTGGTACATTTTATCGGATCCAGGATGGATAGAATATTTGGACTTGTGAGCTTCATCCATCACTAAGTCTCGCAGGTTTCCAAAAGCGGGTAACCAGATTCGGTTCACGAAGTACCTAACTCCGTTAGGGTTGATTTCAAATTGCTTATCCATGCCTCGCAAGGCTTCATTCTTAACGTTTTCGGGTTTCAAAGCTTCGAGTTGGGCAGCATGAATCTGAATGGTGAGGTCGTTATGAATAGTCATACTGAGAGCTCGGACTCGAAGTGGTTTTACATGCTCCTTACGGCTGAGGGCATCGGCAACAACATTTGCCTTGCCAGGATGGTAACGGATCTCGCAGTCATAATCAGTGAGTAACTCGACCCACCGACGTTGTCTCATGTTGAGATCCTTTTGGTCAAAGATGTGCTGGAGACTTTTGTGGTCGGTAAAGATGGTGCACTTAGTGCCGTAGAGGTAATGCCTCCAGATTTTGAGAGCAAAGACAACAGCTCCCAGTTCGAGATCATGGGTGGTGTAGTTCTTTTCATGAATTTTGAGTTGTCATGAAGCATAAGCAATAACTTTGTCTCGTTGCATCAGTACGCAACCGAGACCTTGATGAGAAGCATCGCAGTATACCACGAAGTCATCAGTGCCTTCGGGTAAGGATAGAATCGGAGCACTGCAAAGCTTGAGTTTCAATAGCTGGAATGCTGACTCCTGTTTATCAGTCCAATTGAACTTCTTGTCCTTCTGAGTCAGTGTCGTGAGAGGTTGAGCTATTTTGGAGAAATTCTCAATGAATCGCCGATAGTACCCGGCCAATCCCAAGAATTGGCGTACCTCGGTGGGAGTGGTTGGCGCTTGCCAGTTTTTGATGGCTTCTATTTTCGATGGATCAACATGGATTCCTTGACTATTGACAACATGCCCAAGGAATTGAACGGATTCTATCCAGAATTCACACTTGGAGAATTTCGCATATAACTCCTCGTGTCTGAGTAATGCTAGAATGGTTTTGAGGTGTTGCGCGTGTTCTTGTTCGTTTCGTGAGTATATGAGGATGTCATCGATAAAGACAATGACGAACTTGTCAAGGTAAGGTTTGCACACCCGATTCATCAGATCCATGAATACCGCCGGTGCGTTGGTTAAGCCGAATGGCATCACTTGGAATTCGTAATGCCCGTAGCGAGTTCGAAAAGCTGTTTTTGGAATGTTGGTGTTGCGAAATCGGAGTTGATGATATCCTGACCGAAGGTTGATCTTCGAATAAATACTCTACCCTTGTAGCTGGTCAAATAGGTCATCGATACGAGGGAGTGGATACCTGTTTTTGACGGTCAATTTGTTCAATTCCCGGTAGTCGATACACATTCGGAAGGAACCGTCCTTCTTTTTCACAAATAAGACCGGAGCTCCCCAAGGTGAGGAACTCGGCCTAATGAATCCTTGATCCAGGAGCTCCTGTAGCTGGGTAGAAAGCTCCTGAAGTTCGGATGGGGCTAAGCGGTAAGGTGCTCGGGCTACTGGTGCGGCACCCGGCACAAGATCGATTGAGAACTCAACCTGTCTAGTCGGAGGTAGACCAGGTAGTTCTTCTGGAAAGACTTCTGGAAAGTCTCTAACAATTGGCACATCCTCAAGCCGTTTCTCCTCTGACTTGTTCTCGGTGATGTGCGCGAGGATGGCGGGATACCCTTTTCTGAGAAACTTTCGGGTTTTCAAACAAGAGATGATGTTCAGTCCCGTTCTGCCGGTCTCCCCTTGTATGACTAAGGTTCTACCAGCAGTGAGGGGAATGCGGATGACTTTTTCAAAACAATCGATCTCAGCTCGGTGTTTGGACAACCAGTCCATTCCGACAATGATGTCAAAGCTTCCGATCTCGACGGGTATAAGGTCAATAGAGAAAAGTTCTTCGGCGAGGTTTAGAGTGCAATTGGGTATCACACTGTTGGTCTTAATGAGTTTACCATTAGCTAATTCAACAATATACTTTTCGTTTAATGCAACAGGAATGATGTCAAGTAGTGGGCAAAATTCATGGGAAATAAAACTTCTATCAGCACCGGTATCAAAAAGAACAGAGGCAGTAAGATTGTTGAGGAGGAACATACCCGTGACCACGTTCGGATCTTGACGGGCATCTCCCGAATTCAGAATAAAGGCTCTTCCCCTTGCATTGTTGTTGTTATTGTTTCCATTCTTCAGCTTCGGGCAGTCATTTCTGAAATGCCCAGTGAGGCCGCATTCAAAGCAGGCTCTAGGCTGATTGGGGTTGTTGTTGTTGCGGTTGTTACTGCTGTTGCTGGTGTTGTTGTTGGTTCTAGGGGCTCGGCAGTCCCTGCTAGAATGCCCGTATCTCTTGCAGTTGTTGCAAGGAGTACTGCAAGGACCCTCGTGGTGACGGTCACACTTTGAGCAATGAGGTTTGCTCCCGGTGTAACCCTTCTTTTCCCCAGTTCCAGAGGAGTAAGCCCTGACAGTTTCGGACTTCTTGAAGGTTGGTGGGTTGTTAGGGTTTCCAGAAAATTTCCTCTTATTGCTAGAGGAAGTAGTTGATGTTTCACGGCTGACAATCATAGCCATGAGTTCATGTGCCAGTCGAATGGCACTGTGGATGGTGGTTAGCCTTGATGAGGTGACATTTCCCTGAATGTTCTTGGGAAGACCACGGATGTACTTCTTGATGCGTTTTTCGTCCGTGTCGACCAAACCCGAACATAGGAGAGCAAGTTGCTGGAATTTTGTGGTGTATCCAGCAATGTCGTTACCTTGCACAGTTAAGTGCCAGAATTCTTCCTCCAACCTGTGGAGTTCTTCAGTGGGACAATATTCATCCCGTAGCATTTTCTTCAGCTCTGTCCAGGGAAGTTGGTTAGCCACCTCGATCCCCACAGAACTGGCATGAGTGTTCCACCAGGTTAGAGCACCTTCTTGAAAGGTGTAAGCAGCAAATTTGACTTTGTTGTCTTCCGTGCAGTTGCACAGGCCGAAGACAGACTCGGTCCTCTCGATCCATCTGATTAGACCGATGGCACCTTCCGTGCCCTTGAAGTTCAGCGGTTTGCAGCTGAGGAAGTCCTTGTAGGAACAAGGTTTGACAACAGGTGTGACTTCGGGAGTCTCAGTATTCCTGCTTGAGTTTTGAGGTGAGTCTCAAGTGGCTAGGGCTTCGGCCACAGCTCGGGATACTATGGCAGCAAGCTCAGCATCACTGTAACTCTTCTTCTTTTGCGGCATATTTCTTCAAAAGATAAATGAAGGGTACATGAGAAATATTACTAAGACAATAAGCTCGATGGATGTACACATATTCAAGCGATAATATGCAACATTGTAAGAAATAATCATAAAGTAGAAACAGTGGAAGAAACTGTCAATACATGACATGAAGCTGAATGATTATAGAAAATTTCTAATTAGAGTCTCGGGAGTCATGACTTAAGAGTTTTACAAAAGATTACATAATATGGGAAGAACAAAAGGTACTGGGAATTGTCACATCCGGTTCGAATGATAAGAGTTTTACATAGATAGATATAGATCGCAAGATGATGGTCACCCTAGTTCTAACGCAAGTCTATCCTTTCCATTAGGGTGACAAGTCGGTCAACAGTGGTGGCAAGTCTGCTGGTTTGTCGGGCGTTGTCTTCTGCTAGGGTCAAACGTTGTACCAGCATCCTTGAGTATTCTTCGGCTTCTTGCAAGCGTTGTTCACATTGCTCCACTCTGTGCCGTAAGAGTCCATTTTCCACCCCTGACTCCACTACTTGGTTGTAGAGTACGTTCATATTGTTAACAGTGTTTTCGTGATCTTCGGCGACTTGGTTGATACGTTCGAGTGCTGTGAGTCTCCAGTTTTTGTTAGTTTCCTGCAAGGTGATATCCATGGTGCGGAGTTGTTGTTCCTGACGGTCTAGCCTAGCGGCCAAGGCCGGTAGAGTGAGGTTGTTTGGATACGGGCCAGCTCGAGGCAACCTGTTGTTCCTTCTAGCTACCCTTGGGTTCTGCAACCCAGATTGAGTGTGTGATGAATTGTGTGATGAGTTTGCCATTCTGAGACAAAGCGTTTCGAAAAAAAGGTGAGGCCTATGTTCATATAATACATATATAATATATTCTAAGACGTAGAGTGAGAACGAGGCCTATCTATGTATATATATAGTTATATCACATAATAGCCTAGGGTGTCTAACACGTACAAGTTTAAGTCCCGGTTTCTCTCGTGGTCAGAGTCAGCTAGTGTATCCTGTTCAGTCATGATTCCTTTCAGATTTCACATCATACTCTTTTAATTGTACATAGTTGATCAGGCTATGTTAAATTAAACTAATACAATGCAGTCACTGAACCTAATCATACCTAATGGGGAATACTACCTAACGGTCATAGTCTAGGCTCACTAAATGCAACCTAGTTCACTATAACCTTAGGCTCTGATACCAATCTGTAACACCCCCAAATTTATTATTTAGCGGAAGCAAGATTTGGGTGTTACTAATCAATAACAAAGCACCTAAGATAAAGCGAACGACTCTAAATGCGTCGTTTTAAACATTACATAAATAATATGAAGGTTTTACATCGTTGTTCTTGTTACAAAAGCTCGCAGCTAAATGTAAAAGATTCTAAGGCATATCTAATTGTACAAAATATAGAAATGCATGTGAATCTTCTGTTATCTGAATGTGACTCGAGCTAAAAGTCCTGAGCAGATCTACTACTGCTGGGTACCTGAGAATACATGCTAAAAGGTCAGCTAAAAAGCTGGTGAGCTCACAGGCGTAAGTTGATGAAATCCATGTTATGAACCACAAGATTTAGTTTAGTGATTTGCAAACATGCAAATGAAATATGAGTGTATATTATTGCCATGAGCACATAGTTTGAGCTTAACTGAGTGTGCCAGGATCCACATTCAAGGACCTGATCGAGTTTGCCCCCGGCATGTGCCTAATCTACACATGTATGAACAAATGAAAATGCGTCCGTTCGACCGCAGTCGTGGTAGCGCGACTACCCCGGATGGGGATTGTCAATCCCATATGGTACCATACACTAACATTCACGCTATCACAATATAAACAAACTATGTTGTGAGGGACTTCATGATTAGATAAAACAAACTCATGCAATCAATATATCGATGTTTCATACTTGTGTTCATATGTAAAACAAATCTGAGCATGCATTCCCACCCCTGGGTTGAAAACAGTAAAAATGAGGGGCTATGAGACTCACCTGAGCCTTTGCGTTTATATCAATAAACGTAAGTAGAGTGCTAAACAGCTGGTAGGTTCTCCGAACCCGTAACCTTCTAATGTCCTAGATATATAAGGTTATATGAGTAGATGTCCCGTAAGACAATCCATGCTAGTGTTCATCCCACTAGTTATGTCCAAATAATTTGGTTTGATTGAATGCTTGTTTGCATTTTGAAAATGTGTACGGCCCGTTGGTGATATGTTTGGTTTTAATTGTGAACGTTCCGTAAGGTTTCTTTTGATTTTACATAAGTATTGTTTGAAGAATATGGTATACGACACTAAGGATACTTGTATATATATATATATATATATATTCATATATCCGTGATTATTTACTCAAGAACAGCGAGTTGGATCCGTGAATAGGACTCACGGATATGTCTTTATCCGACAATGTTACATACGACAATAAGGTTATGCGATATTAAGGTTTTGTTGGGTGATTAACTGTCCGACAATATCGTATTCACTGGGTTTAATTTATGTGTTAGTCATTCACGGAGATATTTTATGCGATAATAATAAGGATTTGGTATAGGTGTTAATCCGACAATTACATTTTTATAAAGGTTTAATCCTTCGACAATATTACACTGAAAATACCTATATGTACACATGCGTGAAGGGTGTCCGACAATAAAAATTGTATTTGTATTTATCCAAGTTCATGCGTCAATGATGAGGATTCACGGATAGTGCATTCCGACAATAAGATTTATTCGCGGAATGGTTTATATACGATAATGGTGAGGATTGTCGGACTAATTAATCCGTGAATGGGGCATTCACGGACTGCTTTATCCGACAATAGGGATTCACGGTTTTGTTTATTCACGGACAGAAGGTGTTGTGTAGTTACGTTTTTCACTCGATTTCATCAAAGTATTTGACTAAGCAAAACTTAGCTAAAATTCATGAAATTTTTATATGATGTTCCCTTATGTCTTAGCTTTCTAAATCATTTTTTTACACGTGAAATGGATAAACAGAACTCGAGATAAAAATTTGGGAAGTGTCGGGTGTCAAATATGTGGGTTCGGTGACTTGTGTTCATTTGAAAATTCATAACTAAAGTTTCACTAAGCTTCACCAGATGAGTAAATAGGGGAATTAAAGCTAACGAAATTATCTAACTTTTCCAACTGGTTTCATCGATTTTTGTCGTGTATTCTTCGAGATATGGCCAGTTCTTTTTGGCCCATTTTCCTGTCAGGATTCGCAGGTTGTACATGTACTTTTGTACCTATTTGTTAAAATAGCTATATACTTCAGAAAAATATAAGGTTTACGGTTTTGGAAACTAGACTCGATGAGCTTCATTTTAGAGCCAAGAAATGTGAGATTTCGTTAAGAAATGGTCTCGTTATGTTCGATCTAAACCGATCTATTTTATTGTCCAGTGGGTAAAGCTATTATCCAGTGGTCCTTAGCATGTTCATCCGATTTTTAAGCATGTTTTGGACACAAATCAGTAGATATGAAACACCAACATGTTTACCAACTTAATCCAAGTAAATCAGAGGAAATAGGAGAAGTTTATACCAAGTAGAAACTGAAATATTACAGGAGAGACGAGAGTGTGCTGCTGCTGCTCGGTTGTTGAGTTCTTCTTGTTCCTTCTTGCTAAAAACGTGTAGGATGGCACTAGGATTGTGAAGGAAGTGTTTGGGTGTTCTTGGACGAGATTTTAGTTGAAGAGGAGGCTGGATTCCAGTTGTTTTTAGTGAGAGAGAGCAGAGAAAATGTGTGGGTTGTGAGAGAGTGTGTTGAGTGAAATGAATCAAGAAGGAGATTGTTTAGGGTTTGGCTATTTGTGTTGACCTGGGTTGACCCGTGGGTCACATGGGCTGGGTAAGTCCGACCCATATGTGGGTTGGGCTCGTGACTTGCCTTCCTCGTGTTCGTGTATTTTATCGTCGTCGGTTAAAGTTAATTTGTACGTTTTTGTCGCGTTTATGACGTTTTATAGAATTTTATTTGTGGATTGTATGTTATCATCATAATATTAATAAGTTTTTGATTTACTAAGAAATATTTAAATAATTTAAATATTTTGTTTACCAACGTCCATAGTGTTGTATCGGGATCCGCCCGATATGAAAACGCACAATTTAATCAAATCGCGTACGTGTGTACATATATTAGAATATATCAATACACATAATGACACATATAATTAATCTTAATTACATGTATTTACACTTATGATTAGGCACTAAATATAGTCCTAATTTAACGGGTGTTACACCGTGTGTATATATATATATATATATTCATTTGTTAATGATTTGCTAATGTCGCGTATATATATTCATTTGTCGTGTATATATATAAATGTCGCATATATATATATATATATATATATATATATATTGTTTATTGTTATTGTTTATGTTTTAAAAACATAATTATAGTAGTTATAAAAATAACTCTGTTTTAATACGATGGTCGTAGTTTATTTATATAACTATATATATATATATAAATCATAATCGTCCACTATATATATATATATCCCATTTGTCGTGTTACTAATGTCATTCGTTCCGTTTAACTTGTCACATATATATAATTTGGTTTATGTTTGCATTTTGAAATCTCTTAGCCCGTTGGGCTCGGCCCAATTGGTTTGGTCCAATATCAAAATCTAGTAGTTTGGCCCAAATATGTGTGACCCAAAATAGTTTGGCCCAAGTACGTTTAGCAAATCATTTTGGCCCGTTCACAAAAATACAACTTTTGGCCCAATTTAGATTCGGCCCATTTGGCCCAAAAAGTTACGTTATTAATTGTCCGTGTCAAAATAATGTCCCGCGGTCGTGTACAGTTTTGTCCCAAACTTTGTATCATTAGATTTTATAACTTTTAAAAATTTTTAATATTTGTATTTCGTACGCGTTAATATATTTGTACTACGAAGTATACGTCGACAGTGTATTATTTAAACGCATCGAAAAAGTCATTACACAGACCGCCTAGCCGATCGGGTAAAGTTTAATAAACCGTTCGGCTCAAACATCCCTTAGCCGATCGGCTAAAGGGGATGAGCCGATCGGCTCATTGGTTCCAGCCGATCGGCTGGTTAAAACCAACCGATCGGTTTGGTTCCTAGCCCGTGTTCGTCCCTGTTCTTGGTTTGTAAATGCATATATGTATATATTCGGGTGTTTGATCTCAGTTTTTGTACACTACTACATCATCATAACATATCATACAATTCCTACTACAACATGTTTACATACATACTAACATTATACATACAAAATTTATATGATCAAAGTATGAATATATATATATATATATTTTTGAACCTTACAAAGATTATAGATGAAGATGACTATGATGATGATGAATCTGATGTTGATGATGACGATGACCGAGATGATGATAATGGTTAAGATACCATTTTGTTTGTAGTTTGTGTATGGATGTTTGATTGTATGAAGGTTTAAAGATGGATTGTGATGACGAAATGGTTCTACTCTTTGTTCCTCTGCTGTTGATGTCGTTGGGAAGAAGAACCATAGAAAATTTTGTTGGTTCCAAATAATTGAAGGTGAGTTGTTGTGATCAACATGAAGGAATGGAAGTATAAGATAATACTTCAGTGATCACATTTTTCAAATGGGAGTAAGGAGGTAAACAGAGGTTTGTCGATCATATATTTTAGGTTTTTAACCCGTTAATTTCGTGTACGGGTCCAATTATTTGTATCCCGTGTCCCACTCAATTATTCGTTTGTTTAATTTTTATTTTAAACTTTATAGTTGATAAGTAAAATAAATGAAATAATGTTATTTAAAACTTTTAATAAAATCATTCACCGTAGTGAGACTGTACAGTTAAACTGCGTGCCAGATTTCGGTTGAATTTGGAATTTATATTTTGAGGTAATGTTCCAAATACTAAAACAGGAACGGGAAAATAAATATTTTTATTATTTTTGACCTTTAGGTACGTTTTATAATTGTTTCTGTTCGTGTATGACGCGCTCGTCATGTTTAATATAAAACATATAATATCTTATATTATTTCAATAATATAAGTTACTAATATTTGTAATTAATAATTTTCGAATTATTAATTATTTTGTATCACCAACTTTATTGTAATTAATTGGTCGAGTTTAGTACGTTTATTTCATACGTAATTATCTATACATATAACTACGAATTTAATATATCACGTATCACATAGTAAGTTTCACAAACTTAACATATAGAAATTGTTTTGAATTCACTAATCAGGGAATTACTCTAGGTAATGCATGAAATTAGTAAGGATTATTACCCTAAACGGAGGATTGTCACATTCTCCCCCCGTTAGTGAAATCTCGTCCTGAGATTTAAGTTGAGTTGTTCGTGACTGGCGTTCGTTCAAACAGGTGAGGGTATTTCTTTCGTATCTCGTCATCGCGTTCCCAAGTAAACTCCGGGCCATGTTTTGAGTTCCAACGAATCTTGACAAGTTTGATTCGTTTGTGTCGGAGTTTCTGTGTTTTTGTATCGGTTACTTCGATAGGTTCCTCCACAAAGTTAAGTTTTGAGTTGATAAAGACTTCGTCCGGAGGGATGATAAGTGCTTCATCGGAAAGAAACTTTTTCAAGTTACACACATGAAAAGTGTCGTGCATGCTACTAAGCTCTTGTGGTAACTTTAGTTTGTAAGTAACTGGACCAATCCTCGCAAGGATTTCAAAAGGTCCAACATATCGCGGGTTAAGTTTTCCTCGTTTGCCAAATCGTGCTACCCCTTTCCAGGGCGATACTTTGAGTAGGACTTTGTCTCCTACTTGAAACTCAAGAGGTTTATGACGGTTATCGGCGTAACTCTTTTGTCTGTCTCTTGCTGTTTTCAATCGGTTGAGTACTTGAGATATCTTGTCCGTGGTTTCCTGGACAAGCTCTGGTCCGGATAGTTGTCTGTCACCCAACTCTGCCCAACAGAGTGGTGATCGGCATTTGCGTCCATACAGTGCTTCGAATGGAGCCATCTGTATGCTGGTGTGATAACTGTTGTTATAGGAGAATTCGGCTAATGGGAGGTGAGTATCCCAGTTTCCCCCAAAGTCAATCACACACGCTCTCAATAAGTCCTCGAGCATTTGAATCGTTCATTCACTCTGGCCATCAGTTTGTGGATGATAGGCTGTACTCATGTCGAGTCGAGTACCTAAAGCCTGTTGTAGTGATTGCCAGAAGCGAGATGTGAATCTGCTATCTCTATAAGAAATAATGGACAATGGTACACCGTGTCGAGAAACGATCTCTTTGATATAGATATTTTCCAGTTTCTCTAGTTTGTCAGACTCTTTGATAGCAATGAAGTGAGCTGATTTCGTCAATCGATCGACAATCACCCATATTGAATCAACTCCAGTTGATGTCTTTGGTAGTTTTGTGATGAAGTCCATCGTTATGTGCTCCCATTTCCGTTTTGGCATTTCTGGTTGTTGCAAAAGTCCTGAAGGTTTTTGATACTCAACCTTGACCTTTGAACAAGTTAGACACTTGCTGACGTAAGTAGCAGTGTCTCTCTTCATATTAGGCCACCAATAGAAACCTTTTACATCTTGGTACATCTTATCTGCACCAGGATGAATCGAGTAGTTGGACTTGTGAGCTTCGTCCAAAATCAGTTAGCGTAGTTCACCGTCGCACGATACCCAAATTCGATTCGCACGGTACCCAAATTCGATTCATGAAGTATAAAACTCCATTTTCTTTGGTTTCGAGTTGTTTCTCCATTCCCTTCAGGGATTCATCTTTCAAGTGCTCGGCAGTGAAAGCTATTCGTTGCGCGTCACGAATTTGAGTAATAAGGTTCGAGTGGATTGTTAATACCAAGCTCGAACTCTGCGAGGTTTAACATTCTCTTTACGACTCAGGGCATCCGCTACTACATTAGCCTTGCCCGGATGGTACTTAATCTCACAGTCGTAATCGTTCAGCAATTCGACCCAACGTCTCTGTCTCATGTTGAGCTCTTTCTGGTCGAATATGTGTTGTAAACTCTTGTGATCGGTGAAAATCGTACACTTTGTACCATACAGGTAGTGTCTCCAGATCTTGAGTGCAAAGACGACGGCTCCCAACTCTAAGTCATGTGTTGTATAATTTTTCTCGTGAATCTTCAATTGACGAGATGCGTAAGCGATAACTTTGTCGTTTTGCATGAGGACACAACCTAATCCTTGATGTGAGGCATCACAGTAAACGATGAAGTTTTCTGTTCCCTCAGGTAAAGATAAGATTGGTGCGGTGCCTAACTTTTGTTTCAACAGTTGGAAGGCGTCTTCTTATTTTTCGCCCCATTTGAATTTCTTATCCTTTTGGGTTAAAGTGGTGAGTGACTGGGCTAATTTGGAAAAGTTTTCGATAAATCGCCGGTAATAGCCTGCCAAACAGAGAAATTGTCGAATCTCGGTTGGGGTCCTTGGAGCTTCCCAGTTTTTGATCGCCTCAATTTTGGATGGGTCCACATGAATTCCTTTATCATTTATCACGTGACCAAGGAAATGAACCTCTCTAATCCAAAATTCACATTTGGAGAACTTAGCATACAGCTTCTCGTTCTCGAGTAGTTGGAGGATAAGTTTCAAGTGTTGTTCGTGATCCTCTTTCATTTTCGAGTAAATCAAGATGTCATCAATGAACACAATGACAAACTTATCAAGATAAGGTTTGCACACTCGGTTCATGAGATCCATGAATACTGCAGGCACGTTAGTCAATCCAAACGGCATGACTAGGAACTCATAATGACCATAACGAGTCCTGAACGCGGTCTTTGGTACATCCTCTTCTCGTACCTTCAGTTGATGGTAACCAGATGCAGATCGATCTTCGAGTAGTAACTCGATCCTTGTAACTGATCAAACAGATCGTCTATGCGAGGTAACGGATATTGGTTCTTAATAGTCACCTTGTTCAGCTCTCGGTAGTCAATGCACATCCGCATAGATCCATCCTTCTTCTTGACAAACAAAACCGGAGCTCCCCAAGGTGAAAAGCTCGGTCGGATGAATCCTAAGTCTAAGAGCTCCTGCAACTGTGTAGACAGTTCTTGCATTTTTGATGGAGCTAGACGACGATATGGTGAGCGAGCGATTGGTGCGGCTCCAGGCACCAGATCGATGCGAAACTCGACTTGTCGCGGAGGTGGTAATCCTGGAAGATCATCAGGAAACACTCCCGGATAGTCTCACACTACAGGTATATTACTTAAACTTTGCTCCTCGGGTCTCTTTTCTACAACAAGTGCCAAAAACGCTTGATTTCTCCAGTCAACAATGGTGAACGTACCATTTTATCAAAACAAACAATCTCTGCACGATTCTTCGACAACCAGTCCATACCGACTACGATGTCAAAGCTTCCCAACTCAACCGGTAGTAAGTCTATTTTGATAGGATGACTCTCCAATGTTAGGGTACATCCTGGTACTATTTCTCCTGATTCAATCAACCTACCATCGGCTAGTTCTAAAGTGTACTTGTTCTCTAGTTTACGGGATTTAATGTCTAATAGTGGTCTAAATCCGTAGACACAAAACTCAAATCGGCGCCTGAATCAAATAACACAGAGGCATAATGGTTGTTAACTAGAAACGTACCAGTGACAGTGTTGGGGTCCTGGCGTGCCTCCAGTGCTCCAATGACAAACGCACGACCTCGAGCTGGTTGGTTGTTGGAGTTACCACGGTTGTTGTTGTTCGGGTTTGCATTGCGGTTCTGATTGTTTTGGTTGCCGCGGTGAAGTTTAGGGCACTTGTTTCGAAAATGACCTTGCTTGCCACATTCGAAACATCCATTAGTTGGTCGATCCCTATTTGTTTGCGTAGTAGGGTTCGATCTACAGTATTGGGCAAAATGCCCCCAGCGTTTGCAATTCCCACATAAAGTACAATCACCATCATGGTGACGTTCACACTTGCCACACTTGGGCTTGTTTCCCAAGTAGGTCTTTTGTTCAGCAGTCGTGGCAAGGTAAGCTTTCGTGGTTCCAGTCTGCTTTTTATTCTGTTGACCCTGACGGTCATTCCACTTACGTTTTCCCTTTCCAGCATCAGCACTGCTGGACTCAACCTTTCCCGAAGCAGCTTTCTTAGTAAGGGTTCCCATTCTGACTGCTTCATCTGTCAAGCGTTGTGCTAGTTCTACAGCACTCTTAAAGGTGGCAGGATTAGACGAAGTCACTAAGCTTCTAATCTGTGGCACCAAACCCCAGATATACCTTTCAGTGCGCTTGTACTCAGGTGTGACCATGTGTGGTACAAGGCGTGCCAGTTCTTGAAACTGGTGGTATATCCTGTGATATCAGTACCAACCATAGTAATGTCCCAAAGCTCAGTCTCAATCTTCTGCAACTCACTGCGGGGACAAAATTCTTCCACGACCATGGTTTTCAAAGTTTCCTAGGTCATCGAGTGGGCGGTTGTGCGTCCAAGTGCTTGAACTTGGCCATTCCACCATGTCAATGCCTTATCAGAAAATGTGCAAGTAGCATACTTTACCATGCAGTCATGAGCACAGTTGCTAATATCTAGCACAGACTCCATTTTCTCTATCCAATGAATGATTCCAATAGCACCCTCAGTACCACGAAAGTGGCTCGGTTTGCAAGCTAAGAATGTTTTTTACGAACATCCTCTTTGAGTACTCTCAGGGTTACCGTCGGATACAACAGGTTCGGTATTTCTGCTACCACTAACCCTGTCGCTACGGTTTCGGTCAGTATCATACTGAGCAAGTGCTTCAGCAATCCTTCGGTTGACCATTTATTCAGTTGTCTCATCAACAGCAGGAGGTGGTGAAGGGTTTCTGCGGATGTTCCGGGTATTCCTACGCTTAGGCGGCATGATTCAGTCCTAATCACACACAAGAAACACTCGTAAGATACCCTAATCAAATCATCACTCAATAAGTATGTGATAAATATAGATATAGTATGATAATCAATCACCAATTGATATCACTCACAGTGTACACAGTGACATAAACTAAACATAAGTTATATATCATATATAAGTCAAAAGGTTTTACATAAGTTTTGTACAATGATGGGATTGACAATAAAGAGAAAATACACCATCTGATCAAACATGATCAAAAAATGTGATGGATTTAACCTATACATCCATCTAATCAAAAGTTTTGCCCTACTACATCATAGCTACAATCCTAATACATCATAGATACCGTCCTGACATGGTGAATCTAATGAAAATATGCTAAAAACATCCCTACAACCATCCTAACAACTGCTATCAGCATACAAACTCCAACTGCAGAACCTACTATCCCCAGACGTCTCTCAAGTCTAATCAGACGTGCCCTAGTCTCATCGGCGGACTCTTGATCCATCTCAATGTGTACCTCAGAAGTGGCAAGACGTCCATAGATAGTAAGCACATCACCGTCCAGTCGGGAGGCATCACTGTGCAACTCCCCGATAGAATCCTGTGTACCATAATGAAATCCAAGAAGGGTACGGACAACTGCAACTACAGTAGGGATAGTGAGCTCCAGAGGCTCCTCAGTCAGATGTAAGGGGGTCGATGAGTGAGATGACTCCCCAGTTTCGAAAGTGGAAGGAATCCTCTCAAGTGTCCTCCAGTGGCGTAGTATACGCGGCATCCAGTCAAGATGCGGAACTCTAATCCTCTGCAATGACTGCTGATCACAAGGTATCTCTCTCTCCTCAGTCATAGGATCCTTGTCACGAGGTGCCAAGGGTCCTACAGGTGGGGATCTAACGCTCATCCTAGCAGTCCTACACAATCCAGGACCACGTGAAGACTCTCCAAGATGACGAGTCGCCATGAAAGTAGATCCTAACATACGAGTAGTGGGATCAGTGGGTGGTGATGGTGGAGTGCCTATAGTGCCATCTGAAGTAGCTCTAGGAAATGTGGGTGGGTACACCTCCTCAGAAGGGTCATCACTTGTAACACCCCTCATTTTACATCATTTAAATATAATAAATCCGAAAGCGTTAGCCCAATTTTCAATAATACCAAATTTACATTACAAATTTAACTTAATTTAAATCATAGTTTATCAACATGGGTGTTATTTAAAAACCACAAAATAACATTAATTTGTATAATCGAATATCAGAGTAACGCCCAGATGTCAAACATTCCTTTCAGTCCAACTTCTTGCCCACCCGATAAAATCTATAACCTGCAAGAAGTGTTAATGTGGGGGGTTAGCATAACGCTAAGTGAGTAGATAGTTAATCAACAGTCTAACTTAGCATAACAACTTTGTGTACAACAACTAATCTTAAACATTTCAGTACACAATACAACTTGTCAACAATGCAACAATTCAACAACATCACATCTCAACAATGAGGATCGGTGGTTCTTGAGAAACCCTTCTGCCGCGGTGGCTCTCAAAGAACACTTACCCACCATATCCGTATGGCCATACGGACGAGACCGATAGCTAATTATTATCATCCACCAACACAGGAGATGTGTTAAATCTAGGATAATAATTAGCCCAACCAACAGTTCATCAACTCGTTGACCTCATTGACAACTGATGCCCGAAGGCCAAATATATATATCACGTGATCACATATTCACATATTCAATTAGGTCAACATATCAGACTAAACAGTCTATCAACATTATTATTACTAACAACCCTAATCATCATGATAAACTAGAACAGTAATAATAAGTTACTTGTTGTAACCAAACCTGTTACAACTAAACCACACTGAGGATTAAAGATCCACTCACCGAATACCTCAGTCGTCCACTCAGTAGTCTAATGTCACTGAGTCTTCCTCCATATCTGAGAGTACAATATAAATAACACAAGTTAGTTACTTGTCTCACAATCTATATAACATCAATCTAATAATTCAATCCAAGATTATAAACAACCATTTTAATATTATTAGTTCACCATTACTTATCAAATTATGATCATAGGATCACGTCACTACATTAATCCACCTCAATTATGATTAATTAACATCATTAAATCATTAACCTCATATATTATTAATCCCCATTATAATCACTAAACTCATCATTAGCTTCAAAAACACATAATCAGTTTATAGCTCAAAATCATATTAATCTTCATCAATAATCAATTATTCAATAATAACAATCAACTTAAACATTGATTCTTCCAAAATCAACTAAACCCATGACTTTCTCATGATCATACACTAACTTCTTCATTTCTAAGTTAGGGTTTAGGTTATAATTCTCATATAAGCATCAAGTAACAATTATACAAGTATTACATGCTTCAATTTAAGATTAATCATGCTAATTCTATCAAATACCCAAAAACCCAATTTCTAGGGTTTACATTAAATTCAAGAATTAGCAATTACAACATATTTATAATGATGATGGAATGATTAATCCATGTTATTAAAGCTTAACTAACATCAATTTAATCATTTGAAACCCTAATTTCGGATTTTAACCAAGAACACTAAAACCCCCAAATTCTAGGTTTTAGAAAATGAAGAACACAAGATTATACCTTGATTAGGATGATTAAAGAAGCTTGAATCCAAGTTACGAAGCTTCAATTTCATGTTAAAGAGTGATTTCTTGAATCAATCTAGAGTTTCAAGTGATACGTATGTATGTACGAGATGTATGTATGTATCTGTGAAGATAAGAGTCAAACAACCGACTCAACATTTGGAAGTATACTAGAAGTGGTTAAATCTCATTCCCCGTACTTATCATTGTCTGGAACTTAAAAACCATTTGCGGGGAAACATTATTTTATTTTACTGTCAACTGAATTAAATTAAAACAGTTAATAATTTATTAACCACAATAAATTTTTTGACTCTTTTACCCATTTATTTTCCATTACCAATTTACAATATTTCCTAACATTTCAATTAACCATTTCAAGTCAGGAAATAATAATAAAATACTGGACCCGTAAATTGGATGTTACATCGCTAGCATAGTCAGGCTCCTCCTCTGACTCTAAGATGTAGATCGAAAACTGCCTAGACATAACTGTGACAAAGGCAATTGTGCGTGTCGTGTTAGACGTATGCAAAGTATGAATACAGAAATGTGTTAGCCAAGGCTATAGTCTAGGTCTCTAAGGTTTTCAGTCACTTAAAGACTTCTACTTCGCTATAACCAATGGCTCTGATACCAAGTTCTGTCACACCCCCAAAATCAGTAATCGTGTTTATTAATGGTTTAGCGGAAGCTTTAGTTAATTAGCGGAAGCATTTGTTTATTAGCGGAAGCATTTTAAGTTACAGTTTAACAGCGGGGGTGCTGACGTTACAATAGTGCATTCATTGTATCAGAGCATATGATCATACAGAATATATTAATTTAAGATGCCATAAGTTTAAACGTTATTACAAAAGGGTACGACTTATAAAGTCGTACAAGTAGTGGTGTTGTAGAACAACATAAGTTTACAAAACACGAGTTTATAAAAGAGGGATTTCGTAAGTATAACCAATGGAATTGGTAATACAAAGGAAATCCAAGTGTCCCAAAAGTGGCATCATAAATAGTCTGGGTTGCCTACGTCCTTTATGCATGCAGAAGTACCTGAGTCCTAATTCCCTGAAAAACATAGTAAACTGTCAACATTGAATGTTGAGTGAATTCACAGGTTTAGTATAAATGTAGTTAAATCAAGTTTTGTATAAATCATTCATGTACACAAACATAATGTTTATATGTATAACAGGAAACACAAGTGTTCTTATTAAAGAAAACATTTCCTATTTTACTGTAAGAATGTCATTCTTACCACAATTCAGTTGACGTGTTAGGAAACACAAGTTTAATCATAAACATTTCCTGATAATAGTTGCAGGAAATACAGTTTAACAATCAAGTAAATATTTCCATATAAGTAGCTGTAGGAAACACAGGTTTAACAGTCAAGTAAACATTTCCTATAAAAGTTGTTTTGTCGGGAAACCAAGTTTATCCAATCAATTAAACGTTTCCTAAAAAGAAATCATGCGTAGGAACACCTGTCCTATTTGTTGTCACGGGGAATACCCTTCCCAAATCCAGTTGTAGTTTTGTTGTTTAGTTATGTGGGAAATGTAGACTATAATCCCTCTAAGGTGAGCGACACCTTCAAAGTTAAAGTAATGACTCCTAGTACTATAACCAAACCACGACTAGTTGATGTTGTTGCCTCAGTAACACAGTAAGTATACACTCCTCGTTACGACTGCCGTCGTGTGGTTGGAATGACCAACGAGTTATATCAGTGGGAGGGTTGTCAAATCGATAGTACTATCTGTATACTCAGTGGCTAGAGTCACCTAGCTAATGGTTATAGGTTGCAAGCACTGGGAATTATGTGCACTACAACTACCTCGCGTAAACCTAGGATCGTACCAAGATTCATTGTCTTATTCCCAAAAAGTTTCATATAGTTAACAGTTGTATATAAAGCATATAGCATTTATATAAATCAGTTTTATATAAATCAGTTTGATGTTGACAACTTTCTCATTTTGATCAAGAGAAGCGATGGCGTGCAATACTTCAAGCCTAGATTTAATCATATCAGCACATTGCCGAAGGTCGAACTTAATCGTCTTGCTCAGTTGAATATTGTAAATCATTGTGAAGACACTCGAGGAGTTCTCTTCCAGAAAATTCTGAGAAAAGAAATATACAGCAAGAAATATATGCGGATTTGACCAGAGCTAGGAGTTCGGTATTCTTACAAGAAAAAGATTGATCTAAGAACTCAACAACCGATTGTGAAATATCATTATCCACCAGCTGCTAGTCTCAAGACTGTTCCCTTACAGGAGTTACCACTGGATTTCTTACGAGATTTAAAGTATTGGTGGTTTGATCCTGTCACCCAAGAAGCTGTAATTGAATATTCTACCAAGACTGCTGTGGTACAGACACAGGGTAAATGGGGAGAATGGCCAATTAAGGAATTTGTGAGAAAGTCTGTTCGAGTTTTTGATCCGATCAGCCTGATAAATTTGACAAAGAAAGATTTAAAAGCTCTCTACAAGAATAAACTTCAGTATAATCAAGCTGATTTAGAGGAAGCTTCAAAGTTTATGAGGGTGGTCGAGATTTGTTTGAAAGTGGGAATCCATGCAGGAGGAACATTCCAAGAAGGTTGGTGCTGATTAAAGTTTTGAAGCTCAAAGATTTTTTAAAGACCAAGCTGAAGACACGGGGGAGTTTGTTGATGCATATCAGTTTGTCTGTCAGTTGGTCTATTGAGTTGTAAAGTGTCGATTAGTCGTTTAATAGAAATATAGATTTTGTACCTAGCGACACTTAAGTTTTGGTTTAGGCGACACTTGCCTAAGTGACGCATAGCGACACTTAGGTAAGTGACGCATGAATGCGGCCACATGCGACACTTGCCAGTGACGCATGTCTGCCGATTTTGTTTTAGTATCAATACAAACCTACGGGTTTTTGGCTAGGGTTGACGAAACCCTAGCACCATTTGTCGACTAAACTCAATTGTAATCAGTTCCAATATGTTATTGAAGCTAATAAACTCGTTTACTTTGTTCAATCAATTGTTTCAGTTTACGTTTATTAGTTATTTGTGTGATTGATTGTTTTCGCCACTCAATCGTTGTCGATCATCACTTAGATCCATCACAAGGGGCACTCACAATTTCCAATACCAATCACAAGAACTATCTGCAATATAACAAAATTCATGAACCCCATTAAGTTATTAACAAAATAAGGAAGTCACATGACCAAATAGAATCTTGTGATAGCATTACTTGCTTATGGCAGTGCCAACAAACTCAAGAATGAACAGGTTCTCCTTTTCCTACAATTTGAACAACAATTACTATTTTTCTAGTGTTCTATGCCTTATTCTCCTCATCAGGACCTTATGCGATCTTCCATACGTAATCGAACCATAATCAGTACTAAATCAACCTTCATCTCGGACTTTAAAACTCATTCCATACAAAAGTCTTATAATGATGGGTAACATTTTTTATGATCTTTATGAATTAAAAAGTAAAATTCAAGTGTAGAAAACATACTATTTCAAGAGATATTTTAGGTGTTTTTAAACATAAAAATGAATATTTACCTATCATTATTTGCAAACATATGTGAACCATATGATTATGTCAATATATAGTAATACAAACCAACGTCAACCATAAAAGGAAATAGACAATGACTACAAATGATTAAAATGAAAATCAAAGTAAAATTATGACAAAAAATAGGGCAAGAACTTGTTGGCCTAGTGGTAGCATCAGCATCTTTAAAATCTCATTTCCTTTATCTTAATTGGCTTGAAGCAAAACAATCTAGCTCACCTGTTTTTCTCAAAAATCAATGAAGCATGCATGCTCAATTACATAATGATACACTAAAGAATTTCAAAAAGAAGAAAACAAAGGAAGTTAAGTGCTCTTTAAGTATTTTTGTTACCGGTAATGCTCAAGATTTACAATTGCGGTGTACTTTCCGTTTTCATATTGGTAGTTATGTTCTTATAAGAGACCTGCAAATCTCGCAACCCATTCAGTCATATAAGATAAAGCTTCATTCAAGGATGCCTCCCTTTCCTATTCATAAAGAAAATTGACTTATGCATCATCACACAGGTAACGGGTTTTCAAGAAAACAGTAAATAGAATCCAATACCTTTCTTCGTCACCTGTTTAAAACTTTTTTGTGCTTCCATCACATGCTCTTTATTAAGCCAACAAACAGATGCCGCTTAGAAGATATAACTATATGTAAATAGAAAACTAATAGAAAACCCAGTCATACGGGTCGAACAAAACACATATAACAGAGCATGTTATGTGGCATGTTATATTCAACGTTATTACTACTCTCTATTAGGCCTCTAAACAAATCATTGAGTATTTAAATAAGCTCAATATATATCTAGGTACTTATTTTGAATGGCATGTGATTCTAAAGCTTGTAAAAGAACTTTACATTCCAAAAGTATAAATTACCAACCCCTTCAAAGACATTCGTAGTGTCATATATCCACCTCTTTTACACCTGCATCATCAGAAAGTTAATTAACAATGTTTTATCAAGCTACCTTATGGGATCGAATTCAGCCTAGAAATCGTTTAATCAATGAAATGACTAACAAAAGACGGGCCTGCATATTATAATTTGAGGCACCAAATTGTGATCATCAAGAAACCTAACCAAAGCCATAACATGCTCTGCATTAGGCAAACAAAATGAAACAGCCTAAAAGAGATAACTGAAGCATAGATGGATCATTCTTATTATTTTGCTTATTAGATAGACTACATTCAGTAATCTAGATATCAAGCCATTCAAGAAGCATATAATTATTATAAGAAACAAATGTAACAAATCCTCACAGACCTTAAAAGGCAACGTCTAGATACGAAACGTACCTCATATGTGTCACCTTTCTCTAACACGTTCACATAGTGCACCTGCATGCACCTGGACAGATCATATACATGAGCATAAACAGTCTTTGCTAAAGCATCACAACTCATTCAGTCATATAAGATAAAGCTTCATTCAAGGATGCCTCCCTTTCCTATTCATAAAGAAAATTGACTTATGCATCATCACACAGGTAACGGGTTTTCAAGAAAACTGTAAATAGAATCCAATACCTTTCTTCGTCACCTGTTTAAAACTTTTTTGTGCTTCCATCACATGCTCTCTATTAAGCCAGCAAACAGATACCGCTTAGAAGATATAACTATATGTAAATAGAAAACTAATAGAAAACCCAGTCATACGGGTCGAACAAAACACATATAACAGAGCATGTTATGTGGCATGTTATATTCAACGTTATTACTACTCTCTATTAGGCCTCTAAACAAATCATTGAGTATTTAAATAAGCTCAATATATATCTAGGTACTTATTTTGAATGGCATGTGATTCTAAAGCTTGTAAAAGAACTTTACATTCCAAAAGTATACATTACCAACTCCTTCAAAGACATTCGTAGTGTCATATATCCACCTCTTTTACACCTGCATCATCGGAAAGTTAATTAACAATGTTTTATCAAGCTACCTTATGGGATCGAATTCAGCCTAGAAAGCGTTTAATCAATGAAATGACTAACAAAAGACGGGCCTGCATATTATAATTTGAGGCACCAAATTGTGATCATCAAGAAACCTAACCAAAGCCATAACATGCTCTGCATTAGGCAAACAAAATGAAACAGCCTAAAAGAGATAACTGAAGCATAGATGGATCATTCTTATTATTTTGCTTATTAGATAGACTACATTCAGTAATCTAGATATCAAGCCATTCAAGAAGCATATAATTATTATAAGAAACAAATGTAACAAATCCTCACAGACCTTAAAAGGCAACGTCTAGATACGAAACGTACCTCATATGTGTCACCTTTCTCTAACACGTTCACATAGTGCATCTGCATGCACCTGGACAGATCATATACATGAGCATAAACAGTCTTTGCTAAAGCATCACAACTCGCAATGGCATCATCACAATCCAGAGCTTACAATTCATTCACAAGTTTGAATAGAACGTGTGCATAGTGTTGTCAACAAAAAACAAAGCATATAAGAGGTTCATTTGCAGAGTAAACTTTACCTCTCCTAACCTTTGTAGTATTGATTTTAAGGATACGATTTCCAATATCAATCACAAGTACTATCTGCAATATAACAAAATTCATGAACCCCATTAAGTTAAAAACAAAATAAGGAAGTCACATGACCAAATAGAATCTTGTGATAGCATTACTTGCTTATGGCAGTGCCAACAAACTCAAGAATGAACAGGTTCTCCTTTTCCTACAATTTGAACAACAATTACTATTTTTCTAGTGTTCTATGCCTTATTCTCCTCACCAGGACCTTATGCGATCTTCCATACGTAATCGAACCATAATCAGTACAAAATCAGCCTTCATCTCAGACTTTAAAACTCATTCCATACAAAAGTCTTATAATGATGGGTAACATTTTTAATGATCTTTATGAATTAAAAAGTAAAATTCAAGTGTAGAATACATACTATTTCAAGAGATATTTTAGGTGTTTTTAAACATAAAAATGAATATTTACCTATTATTATTTGCAAACATATGTGAACCATATGATTATGTCAATATATAGTAATACAAACCAATGTCAACCATAAAAGGCAATAGACAATGACTACAAATGATTAAAATGAAAATCAAAGTAAAATTATGACAAAAAATAGGGCAAGAACTTGTTGGCCTAGTGGTAGCACCGGCATCTTTAAAATCTCATTTCCTTTATCTTAATTGGCTTGAAGCAAAACAATCTGGCTCACCTTTTTTTCTCAAAAATCAATGAAGCATGCATGCTCAATTACATAAGGATACACTAAAGAATTTCAAAAAGAAGAAAACAAAGGAAGTTAAGTGCTCTTTAAGTATTTTTGTTACCGGTAATGCTCAAGATTGACAATTGCGGTGTACTTTCCGTTTTCATATTGGTAGTTATGTTCTTATAAGAGACCTGCAAATCTCGCGACCCATTCAGTCATATAAGATAAAGCTTCATTCAAGGATGCCTCCCTTTCCTATTCATAAAGAAAATTGACTTATGCATCATCACACAGGTAACGGGTTTTCAGGACAACAGTAAATAGAATCCAATACCTTTCTTCGTCACCTGTTTAAAACTTTTTTGTGCTTCCATCACATGCTCTCTATTAAGCCAACAAACAGATGCCGCTTAGAAGATATAACTATATGTAAATAGAAAACTAATAGAAAACCCAGTCATACGGGTAGAACAAAACACATATAACAGAGCATGTTATGTGGCGTGTTATATTCAACGTTATTACTACTCTCTATTAAGCCTCTAAACAAATCATTGAGTATTTAAATAAGCTCAATATATATCTAGGTACTTATTTTGAATGGCATGTGATTCTAAAGCTTGTAAAAGAACTTTACATTCTAAAAGTATACATTACCAACCCCTTCAAAGACATTCGTAGTGTCATATATCCACCTCTTTTACACCTGCATCATCAGAAAGTTAATTAACAATGTTTTATCAAGCCACCTTATGGGATCGAATTCAGCCTAGAAAGCGTTTAATCAATGAAATGACTAACAAAAGACGGGCCTGCATATTATAATTTGAGGCACCAAATTGTGTTCATCAAGAAACCTTACCAAAGCCATAACATGCTCTGCATTAGGCAAACAAAATGAAACAGCCTAAAAGAGATAACTGAAGCATAGATGGATCATTCTTATTATTTTGCTTATTAGATAGACTACATTCAGTAATCTAGATATCAAGTCATTCAAGAAGCATATAATTATTATAAGAAACAAATGTAACAAATCCTCACAGACCTTAAAAGGCAACGTCTAGATACGAAACGTACCTCATATGTGTCACCTTTCTCTAACATGTTCACATAGTTCACCTGCATGCACCTGGACAGATCATATACATGAGCATAAACAGTCTTTGCTAAAGCATCACAACTCGCAATGGCATCATCACAATCCAGAGCTTACAATTCATTCACAAGTTTGAATAGAACGTGTGCATAGTGTTGTCAACAAAAAACAAAGCATATAAGAGGTTCATTTGCAGAGTAAACTTTACCTCTCCCAACCTTTATAGTATCGATTTTAAGGATACGATTTCCAATATCAATCATAAGTACTATCTGCAATATAACAAAATTCATGAACCCTATTAAGTTAAAAACAAAATAAGGAAGTCACATGACCAAATAGAATCTTGTGATTTCATTACTTGCTTATGGCAGTGCCAAAAAACTCAAGAATGAACAGGTTCTCCTTTTCCTACAATTTGAACATCAATTACTATTTTTCTAGTGTTCTATGCCTTATTCTCCTCATCAGGAACTTATGCGATCTTCCATACGTAATCGAACCATAATCAGTACAAAATCAGCTTTCATCTCAGACTTTAAAACTCATTCATACAAAAGTCTTATTGTAACACCCGCCAAATTAGGACTAGTGATTAGTGCCTAATCAGTTGTTAATACATGTAATTAGTTGGTTTTAGGCTAATTAATGTATCGAATTTTATATATTGTTGAATATATACGAATATGCGATTTGAGTAAATTGTACAAGTTTCAAATCGAATGTGATTCGGTTCAAATAAATACGGACGTTGGTGGCCAATTTTATTAAATATAAAAGTATTTAATAACGATATAGTACCCAAAAATATTATTTTGATAATATTCTAGACCCTTCTGTATTGTATGAATAGACGTTTACACGATTAAATACTAAACGCGTAAACAACCGGAATAAAGTTGAATTGTATTTTATGACACTATTATTAAGTGTTATCGATAAAACACCCGTATCTTAAAAACCCAAAATTAGACGTGTATTAAATTATTTAAAAAGTTTAAACAATTGGATAAACGAACACCGCACGGAGTGCGATTACAGGAGCTGAGAAAGTGAGGCTTTCATCAAAACCCCACTCCCTCCTTTTCTTCCTCCTCATTTCTCACATTCTTCTCCCTCCTCTTCTCTCTTTTCTCTCATTTTACCACCAAACCACCATCAACATAATCTACAAAATAACACCACTAAACCACCTCGGATCATCTCGTTCGTTTGGAAGAAAAGAACCACCGCGTCACGATCTACACTCCTACCTTTCCGGAATCTTGATTCATTAACTTGTAAGTTTCCGATGAAAACTCGAAACCTCTCGAATTTAAGTGTTTTTAAGTTTTAGTTGTTTCTTTAAGCTTAGAATATCCTTATAAGGGTTGGGTAAAAGAATCAGACCAAACGGAAACCCGAAAACTCATTTTTGGCTCAAAAATTCGTTAACAGCCTTAAGTGTCGCAACGAAGGTGCAGTATAGCGTCACTTCATGCGTCACTTAAGTGATGCATTGAGTGTCACTAAAAGCCCTAATCATGCGTCACTTGCATAAGTGCCGCATAAAACCCCTTTTTCCCGACACTTACATCCGTCACTTGTTTAGTGACGCCTAGAAGCCTTAACCGACACTTCTAGCGACACTTCTTAAGTGACGCTTAGACCCATACCCGAAACTTATACCGACACTTACCTTTGTGACGCCCTACCATGCGTCACTTCCCCTAAGTGACGCACATGCTCAGATTTACTATTTTTAGCGACACTTCCCAAGTGTCGCCCAAGCCCCTAAGTGACGCTATAAGTGACGCATAAACAGAAGGTTTCAAACTAATTTTTCACTAAGTATTGAGGCCCAAATTTGACGCCTCATTTCACCCAAATTCAAGTCCAGCTCGACCCCATCCAGGGGCTCTGCCCCTTGGACCCTGCCAGGGGCTGCCGCCCCTTGGACCCCGCTACCAGGGGCGCTGCCCCCGGACCCCCGTCATTAACGGGCTTCGCCCTTACCCTAGGTTCACGAGTAACGGTGTTACATCTAAACTTTCACACAAAGAAACTTGTATAACATCAAACACGAATGCGACACAACTTCTAAAACACATTGGAACTTACTTTTAGGTATAACACTTCAAAATCATCAACATAATAATGTGGGATTATATTACAAACAATCACCAACGGGCCCTACACATATTGAAACACTTAAACAAACAACCAAATCATGGTAATTTGGACATTCTAGTTGAACAAACAACTACAAGGGTGATCTTTGAGATACTCAATCATGTCATAACCATCGCGTGTCGTGGACACCCTCAGGTTACAAGTCGTTGGACTTCGATTCTTGGCTAATCAATCTAAGTTTATTAAGATAAACTCTTCAGGCTCAGGTGAGTCTCATGGCCCCTCTTTTTACTGTTTTACTAGGGGTGTGATACATTGCTCTGTTTTTAACACGTAAACGTGAGTACATATTTCAATATACTACATGAGTTGTTTTCAACTAATCAAATCAAAGTCCTCCATCAGTATAGTCTGGTAATACGAAAGTAGCATGAATATTAGTATATGGTACCATATAGGATTGACCCTCCTCGTCCGGGTTAGCAAGCACTAACCGGGTAAACAGACGTACTAATATTTGGGAAGACGAGTGTAGATTAGGCACTCGTGGAGGCATCTCGCTCGGAATTCTCTATATGGGACCCGACCCTCGAGTTAAGCTCAGACTATGCGCTCATGGTTGTATACATTATCTGTAACTTTATTTGCTGGATGCAAATCAATACTTAAATCTTGTGGTTCATAGAATATTATTTGATACTCAAACCTGTGAGCTCACCAGCGTTAGCTGACCCATTTTAGCATGTATCACAGGTACTCAGTAGTAGATTTGGACTGCCCATCAGGATGCATCTTAGCTCGAGTCTTCATGCAAACTTCAGAGATTTCATTGCATTATTAGATTTTGTATAACTAATTATGTACTTAAATCTCTCATATTACGAACACGAGCTATGTACGAGTTCAAACTGTTGTAAACCTTTTAATATTAATATATTTTGTTAAAATGACGCATATATAGTCGTTTGCTATATATCTGTGTGCTTTGATTATTGATTAGTGACACCCAAATTATACTTCCACAAAACATTAAATTTGGGGGTGTTACACTTATAATGATGGGTAACATTTTTAATGATCTTTATGAATTAAAAAGTAAAATTCAAGTGTAGAAAACATACTATTTCAAGAGATATTTTAGGTGTTTTTAAACATAAAAATGAATATTACCTATTATTATTTGCAAACATATTCTTATCATCAACATATAATGAGTAATAATAAACAAATATTTTATGTTAACAAATATTACAGACTCATAGTAACAAAACCATAATCAGTGATAACCTGGATTTCCATAAAGCAAATTCAATAGATTTGCCCCCCTAAAAAATCGATACTTGCATAATCCTCTTCTCCTCTATTTTTCTTAGACATTTTATCAAACACCTTTCATGCACTTACATAATCAGCGACTAATTATGACTTGCCACACCTGCATATGATTCAAATCTAAAAGTCTATGAAATTCGATCTTTGAAACATCTCGTTTACATACCAAACAAACACACAAATTGGCAAAATTCGTCACTAAGCTGATGAAATCCGCAGTGAAATTAAAGACTTCTATAAAATGCATATATATAATTATATTTGAGGGTTTTTACAGATTTTTAAAAAATAGAGACTGAAAAGTAGAAGTAACTAAGCAATCTGCTCACCTTGAATCTCCTGGACTTATATGCCATCATCATCTTCATCCTTCTAGCGATTCACCATTATCAAAATTCTGCTAAGAATCGTGAGGGCCTGATTGAAAAAGAAAAAAAAAATGATATGAAGCTTTGTAAACATAAAAATGGGGAAGAAAAAGAATTGGAAGAAGAAAATTGGAGAAACTTTGAAGAGAATTGTAAAGTTGAAACTGGATATGTGAATGGAGAAAGGCTCATGAAGAAGGGAGATTTTATTAGTTTTTGGGCAGTGGTATGAACAAATTATAATGTAACCCTGATATTGAGAACACAAATAATAAAGACTGTTGTAGGTTTCAAGAAAATTTTCAGAAATTACGTTACATTTTCAAGATTACTAAAAAGAATTACCTTTTAGCTCATTTTATTATTTAAAGAATTACCTTTTAGCTCATTTTATTATTTTATTATTATTAGATAACCTCAAAATTACTTAATGATGACATCATCAATTTAATCACATAGTGACAACTCAGCGAAAGACACTACCTAAGGACGTGCCAAGTGAGCATTATGATGTCAGCGCAAGTCCCCTTTAGTAGATAAGATAGATAATTTCCAAGGATGAGCAATTTTAGTCTCAAAAATGTGAATATAATAGAAACATCCAAAACCCTAAAAATAAAGAAATTAGAAAAGCTAGGGTTTAAGGGGAAATACGTATTAGGTTGAGCAGCCCAACCTTGTTCACCACCATAGCTATTTTAAGTTACATCACACACCATAATTACTATGCATTTGGTTCATGTTGGTGCTAATTAAAAAAGCCTTGTTGGTGCTAATGCATTTGGTTAACATTTTGTTCGTATCTTTTTCGTTATGCGTCCGTTTTTGTTGATTCTATTTTCCTTAGATTCTTTTTTTAAAAATGAATATTTTTATGCCATGATATCTCTGAGATGAGTCTTCTATCTTGGAGAAGTTTGTCTCGAAGTCTTGGATCTTTAAAACGCGCGTAGAATCTTCTTTATTCGTCCATTTTGCTTGATTCTATTTTCATCGTCCTTATTTTAACCTACTTGATAAATAAAACTGTTTAATGTAATATTTTAGCTTATTTACCGAGTTATGGTCATCAATGAGGGAGATATGGATAGTAAAAACGTAACTTTTTACGCGATATTAGACTCAAACGTACAAGTCTCAATGCATCGCGTATAAACGAACGGAGTAAGAAGGAGGTACCAACTCCCCAAGGGGCCGTATAACGGGTCTTAGGGGCCGTATACGGGGTGCTTCGACTTATCATCGTTGCTTAAATCAGTTGTAACTTCTCCGTTTCTTGTCCGTTTGACTCGATTCTTGTGCCTATGATCTCGTAATTTTGTTACGCTCGTAATGATACCAATTAGGTATATTTTGCATATCTCAGGCATATCCGGAATGCATTCGGTTTGTCTTCAGATGACTACTTTATCTTCCACGTTTCTTATCCGTTTTGCACGATTCTTGATTCTCTACTATTGTAATTACCCATGAAGTCATATGAAACTAATCAAGACCTGTGTATCATTACGGTGCCTAGGGTCCGTATATGGGGTGCTTCGTCTTTTCTTCGTTGCTTAAATCGGTCATAACTTCTTCATATCTTGTCCATTTGACTCGATTATTTTGCCTAAGATCTCGTAATTTCGTTACGCTCATAGTGATACCAATTAGTATATTTAAATGTCTCTAGCTCAAGTGATAAATGTTAAATTGTATATGTTTTTGTATGCTATTTTAGTTAATTTAATGAATACATTAGGGAGTAAATGCTACTTATTTGTTTATATTAGAATAAAATGAAATTTCAGAGCTGAAATGAAGAAAAGGAACAAATTCAAGGTTTAAAGTGTAAAATTAAGCCAATCCGGGTGAAGACTCGCCGAGCCAAAGGATAACTCGTTGAGTTGCATTTAATTTATTAATTAATTCGGGAAAATTATCATAATTCAAATTTAAAGAGGAGATAGAATCGAACCCCCAAAAATCTTGAATGTGGGTTGAATGAATGTAGACACAATAAAGAACAAATTCATCTGAATATATGATCAGGAGGCTGAACTCTTCGAGCCCCTAAAGAACTCGCCGAGTTTCCTTGAGACCAAAACAACATAAATAGATTACCATTTTTCATTTTTATATATCTTTTTGAAATCAGTTTACTCCAAAAAAAATCAGAGAAAGTTTATTTTATTAGTTAGAGGAAAGCAGGAGGCATTCTGTCCATTCTGTCAGTTAGTGGAGAAAGTAATAGTATGGTTTGCAATATTTTGGCATTCTGAATTATGATTTCTTATCAATTGATCGATTGTTTATTTTATGATTAAGTTGCCTGTAAATTAGTTGTTTTATTGTAATATAGATTGTTTATTGAGTATTGAAACAATGAAAATGATTTGTTAATGATTTGTTAATTTGTCTATAAAATGATTTGTAATATAGATTGTTTATTGAGTATTGAAAATGATTTGTTAATAGACTTGTTTTAATGAGATTTACCAATTTTACTTTTATAATTCACTAGTTTATGATTGACATATAATCCGTGATGTTTGATTGACAAATTCAATCCATGAATCCTCTGTGATGGTAGGACATGGATTAGCATATTGAAATATTATTAATTAAAGTTTATTTTGTTAAAATGAGTTTATGATGTCAAGAAACTAGGTGAGCCTATCAATGACTCAACGAGTTCCTTGTCAAGATTCATATTAAAGTTTAATTGTACATTTGTTTTTGATTAAATAATGATAGACTTTATTTAAATATATAGTCTGAAATATATATTAATGGCCACATATGTTGTTAATAATGAAGTGGTAATCAGTTCACTGTATCATGATTCTGGTCTTGTTTTTATCAATTGTTTCAAGAAAAGTATTTTAATTACATATACAATAACATGTTGGTATTATATTTATTTAAACATATATTCATAATATAAGTAAAAAATGAATTTTCGTTACTCCTTGAAGATAAACTGGATCAACTTACTATACTATGCTGTTAATTGATAGGTACTCTGCCTATATCTGTGTTAATGGTCATAATTGTATGTTTGATTTGGTTATAAATAAAGAAATTTGATTTGAGGTTTAATTAACGACTAGACCATTTCTTTATCATGTTCATAGAAATATGGTAGATCGAGCACGCATCATCAATCATATTGGGAATGCCTTTGGTTTGTCTTTAGATGGCTCTATCTTCCACGTTTCTTATCTGTTTTGCACGATTTTTGATTCTCTACTCTAGTAATTACATGTGAATTCATATGAAACTAATCAGGGTTTATGGTACAGATCATCAACGTACTTTATCTTTTGTCCCAAAGTCATCAATGAACCGGTTTAATTACCAATGTCGGCAACAAACTTTTACTTTTTGTCCCGATGACACCAACGAACTTATTTTACTACTAATGTCGACAATGAACTTGTTAAAAATGTTTCGAGGTCACCAAAATACTTTTTTATTATGAGCCACGTAATGAATTTGTTGATGTAGTGTTTCCATGTCATATTATTAATGTGACCATATACACGTATGGTTAACTTAATCTTCTCTAATTGACTAACATGTAATTTTTGGTTACTTCTACGATAACCACCACTTTTTTCCGGCAAATCTAAACGAAATTGCTACATTTTTTTTCGAAAATGTAACCAAAATCTACATTTTAGTTAAGCGGAGAAGATGAACTTAACCATACATGTACATGTTTAGCTTATGTGGAAGGCCTTTTAATATAAATTAATGAAATGAAATGACAACACCACATCAAAAAGTTTAAAACTTAGCTCGTTAAGAAAACGTATTTTGGTGACATCGAAATATTTTCAACAAGTTCGTTGTTAACTTTGGTAATAAAATAAGTTCATTGGTGTCATTGTGACAAAAAATAAATGTTTATTGCCGACATTGGAAATAAAACCAGTCTATTGATGCCATTGGGAGAATAGGTAAAATACGTTGGCGATCCGTACCATAAACCCTATTAATTAATTATAACATGTGTATCATAAGGTAACTAAAAGATTGGATGAATCGGTTACGATCAATCTGCTTTGTTATATGTTATTTAGACATTTTTAGTGATTTTTGTTGCAACGTTTATAATTTGTCCAATTTGGTGGATTTTAGTAAATAAATGTTTAATTCATATGTTTTCACAAGGATTTAGGTTAACTAGTGAAAATTAATGTACGTAAAAACGTAACTTTTTTAGGTTATATCACACACCATAGCTCGTATTATATTTTGAAATGAGTTGTGTATTTCATCTTTATTGAATTATCTACTAATCTTTCAAATTAGTTATATTTAATTACGTATGGTAACCTATTTTTGGTAGTAAAATGATAAACTAAATCTTTTTCTTTGTTGTAAAATCAACGAGGCAGAAAAGTTTGAATCGTAGACAAATAGGAGGAGAAAAGGTCAAATTTTAGGGAAGGTAGTGTCTCTTCGTTGATAAGACTCTTCCTGGCTTTCCTTTTATAGAAATTACCCTATTACCCAGGATTACATCCTACTGCTTTCCCTGTTTGTATAACGAAACTAGGCACCCACAAATCCTAGTTAGCAACGGCAATTATTAGCATCATATCATATCATCTCTTCGCCACCAATATGTGACCTTGTCACATGTCTATTGAATTGAAACCCCTCAATTGATACTGAAAAACATTGTATACAAAATTCCATATTTGATGTCATTTGATATATTCACTAATTTTGAAAACATCAAGCAATATATTTGATAATATATACAATGTATGCTTATATTTTTGCAAACTAGTAGTGAAAAACGGATGTTACACAAGATTATATGGAGGTTTACCAAATGCAACAGCAATCAACAGTAATACGCAACAAATTTTTTATGTCTACTTTTTATTAACCTTATGCGAGTAGTGAGTACGCATTGATATCGCACTCCATTCATCTTTTTTTTAATTGGTTTGTCTATAAAAATACAGCAAGTATATCTATTAAGAAATTAGTAATAAGTAATGTTGGAAATTAATAAAAGATGCCTGGCCGGTCTATGCATGCATGAATGTTTGTACAATTGAAAACACAAACGCACAAAAACACATAGAAAGAAAGATGTGAAGTTGGTTTGATGATTAACGGATTTGGGTATAATGATTGGTAAGATGCTTACTCTTTTCCGGTATACATTTGTGGTAAGTTTGATTAGACTCATCGATCCTAGCTACTTTTACACAGTCACGTACAGAGGCCATGCATGTTGTGGTTTGAATGCAGGTTGGTTTATTTTGTCTCCCAATTTAAATTGAAAGATGCATGATGAATCTCGTCTTGTCAATACACAAATGCCCTACCTTGTAGGCAACTCATTTTGATTCCATTTCCAACTAGCATTGTCCACCATTTTTGGCCTACCAAATTCACACTAGCTACCCTTATAGCTTTTCAATTTTCAATTCTAGGTGTATATATTGTGAAAAGTTATATATTTCCCTACACACAAGTATGCATAACTTACGAAAATAATGTTTAAAAACTTTACTATGTCATGATGAACTATAGTGGTATGTCATGATGAACTGTATATATATGTGGTTAGTTGGTAATGAAACTGAACTTTTAGCGCGCTGTTGGAAAGGAATATCCATTGGGTTTTCTTTAACTAACAATACCTATAGTTAGACCGTTCCCAACCGTGACACAAACTGACGTATCACTTTTGTGATACGTCAGCGCCACTTCAATACTTCTAAAAACTGGCACACAATTGACTGAACACTACGAACCATGGCACATCACTCACTTATCGGGCTCACATTCACCATTATACATTTTATTTCTACACAAAAAAAAACAAAAAACAAACCGAAAATATATATATTGATGCGGCCCAACGCCAAAATATCAGTCCAACTTTGGTAAACCGAAGCTATGCAACCCGAAGCAAAACAGACGTGATGCTGCCAACAACATCACTAAATTGACGCAAAACTGAACCTTGAACAGATGAAGCTTTGGCACGGGTTTTGATATCACATATAAAAAGTCACGTTGTTACTACCGATATCTCCCTCAATTAAGATTAAAACTTGGCAAATAAGCTCAAATATTACACTAAATCGAGTTATTTTGTTAAGTAGGTTAAAATGAGGAAGACGAGAAAAATCAAGCAAAACGGGCAAAAAACAAGATTCTACGTACATTTAAAAATTTGAGATATTCGAGACAAATTATCTTAAGTTAGAAAACTCATCCCAGATAGTTCTTTTCAAGTCAAAGGCATATATCACTAACTTCTAACCACTTTACACTTTAACCGTTTTACATCATCAAAATGTGTTTTCGGGTAATTTACACAAATGGTGATTCATAACTATAATTTAAAGAGAAGGAGCTTATCTAACCATAAAGCAAGCTCCACACCACGCTACCTTCTTGCAATTCAACTCAATCTAATCATCTTATCCATTTGGTTTAACCGAACCATGTACCTACAACATAAAACAACTGAAAGGTAAGCTAAACGCTTAGTGGGTGCATAGACAAATAATTCTCATAACTAATCAACATATAACAATTATCAATAATACATATTTGCTTAAACAAATAACTTCTAAACCATTGTGGAGATCATTCTATTTGCTGAACTAATCCGCTTTCAACTTCCTGCTGAGCACATGTGCCATCACATCTAATCACAATTGTAGCTAATTTAAATTAGCTACTCTAATCACAATAGCTAACAAGAGTTAACTAATCTAATCGTAATAGCTAACACGAGTTAGCTAATCTAATCGCAATAGCTAACACGACTTAGCTAATCTAATCGCAATAGCTAACACGAGTTAGCTAATCTAATCGCTGCAACAATTAACATACGTTAGCAAATCTAATCATATGTTACAATAAAACAACTACAAACAACTTCTTTCATCTATTCATCACATCTTGCAACTATTACAATTAAGCAACCATTATGTAATTTAACAATCAACTAGTCAATCTAATCATAACCATAGCTAATATAAATTAGTCATGTTAACTAATCATGGTTTAGTTGATCTAATTACAACTAATCTTTACTATGTACATTTCACATCTTTCCGCACTAATCAATAATTTACTAATCAATCTAGTCATAACCACAACTAACATAATTTAACCATTCTATCACTAACCAATCCCTACTACACCTGATTTACATCTTTCAACACTAATCAACAACTTGACAACAATTATCAACAACTAGCAACAAAATGAAACACAACTAATAACTCCCGTTGGTTGTGTGAACCTCTTGCACGGATGCAATCCGGAACATACATTCGTTACCCATGTAACCCCCATAATACTCACCTTTGCTTTTTAGGCAATTATGCACTTTATCTCTTGATTATGAAAACCACTTCTTTGAGCACTGATGTAACGTAAAAAGTCACGTTTTTATGTACATAATTCTCATCTTTTTAGCCCCAAACTGGATGAAATCATTCAATATCAATACATTTTCATCATAATTCATCAACAAGGCTAAAAATAAGGTGTTGCATTAAAAATCAATTAAAATGACCAAATAACGTACGAAATAAAGCATAAACGATATAATCACGTTCCACGGACTCATTTAAGCAAATTACCTTGAAATTGTTCTTAGTTTATCTCATGATGATTCTCGGGTAATTACGAGAACGTGGATATAAAGAACGCCGGACGCGGACTAAGAATGAAGAAGTTAGAGCCAAACAAACTATGACCAAGCAACCAAGACTTACGATCCAACACACAAGACCACGACCAAGGGCACACCACCCCCTGGGGGCCATATACCACCCCTTAGGGGCCGTGTACGCCCCCTTTAGGGTCGTATACTACCCCCTGAGGGTGTTATACTACCCCTAAAGGGTGGTATACCCCCTTTTGGTGTTGAATACTACCCCTTTGGTGTTGAATACTACCTAGGGGGTGTTTTCAGTGTAAAGTTGGAAGCTTGGGTGTTGAAAGGTGGTGGGTTGTTTGGTGACCTCTTTGCCTATAAATACAAGGGTTAATCTCCTCATTTCTCATCCCTCACAATCCATTCACAACACACACTTCACACACATTTAGTCTCTCTTTCTAGGTTCTCTATCTAGTTTCTCTCTCTAGGGTTTCACCCTTGAAACTAGTGGGAAGACTAGGAGAGAATCCTCCCCTTTTCTTTAGATTAGCTATGTAATTTAATCAGTAGAGGCTAGCGGTTGTAATGCTTGGATATTATTCGAAGAAATACAAGTTGTTATTCTGTTCGCAATAAGTATCGGTATTATCTTTCCTTTCTAGTATTAATTTATCTTAATGTTCTTGTTTGATGTTTGTGATTTATTAATGTTAGAAATGTTATTGGTATGCTTTGTAAATAGTTGTTGAGTCACTGATCGCTGAACTCAAGCGGTCACTGATCTCAAAGATTAAGGGGGAGACTATATAAGAGATTGTTAAAGTCATTGTTCGCTGATAAGTGAAGTCACTTGTCATGCTATCTGTTCACAGTCTCTGATCTTCTCAATAATGCTCCATGAAGAAAATGATTCAAGTCAAGCTCCTGTTGCTGAAGGTCTCTATGTCGCTGATCATATGATAAGCCAGTAGATGAAGATCTTATCAAGATAAAAGACTCAACTATGTGTGTCGCTGATACTCATCTATCAGCGAGAGTCTCCAAGTCTTCTTGAGTTCTCTCTTTTGCTGAATAAAAGAAGTCACTGAAGATTAGCTGTTCAAGTCATTCTTTAGAGCATGTTAGCTCGCATCGAGAATGAGGAGAATTGTGTTTCTATCAGTGACTGCAGCATTAAATGCCGCATTAAATAAGAAGTTGACATTCGGCGTTATTACGGCGCAGCACGTGTTCCTCGAAACTTGAAAAGAGTAACGTGGAAGCATTTGATTGGTTTATGGTACAAGGTGATATTTCCCAAGACAGAATGTCGTGCCATGATGTATCACATCTCAACTACCTCTCCAATCAAGCAGCGACACGTGTCCTTCAGATCCGGGAATTAAGGATTTCAGCGTCTATAAATAGCGTAGTATGTTGTACTTCATTGTGTGTCGATCACTTGTATTGTCACTTGTTTGTCAGTGACTAGTTTGTCTAAGATACAAGTAACACCAGCGAGTGAACTAGTAGCGTGTCTGTCCACTACTAGTTTACCTCAGCGAGTGAGCAAGTTAGCATGTTTGTCCACTACTGCTCATCTCCTTTGTAATAGCTGTATTGCTTAATTTGGATTAGCTTTGGCTAATCTATTCCGCAATCAACAAGAGATAAATTTTAGTAATAAAAGAATTTATCTTTCAGCTACAATTACATCAGCAACTGAACTGTTTATCTTATATATACTTGTGTTCATATTGCTGTTACTTCAATACGGTTAAAAACTTGCTAAACAAAGATAACACTATAATAAAGAAAAGAAAAGTTTTTAATTGTATTCAACCCCCCCCCCCCCCCTTCTACAATTAACTCACTGTTAACGATTCATAATCACTAACATAATAGTGATTAGGGACTCACAATTGGTATCAGAGCAGAGTTGGTTTAAAATATAATTTAACCAGATCTGCAATGGAATCCGTTAAATACAGTTGTGTTGATTCTGAGTACCAGAAGGGAAATGGCTCCACTACAAAACCTCCAGCTTTTGACCCATCAAGAATTGAAACCTGGATGTCCAGGATGATGATGTTCTTAGACCTTGTTGATGATCGTCTTTGTTCTATAATAACTGACGGTCCTCACACCCCCACTGTCATTATTCCTGTTGTTGCAGCCACTGCAACCACTCCTGCCTTACCAGAAATGGTTATGCCAAAAAGGGAGGAACAATGGACAGATGAGGATAGGCGCATGGTCAGGCTGGATAAACAAGCTAAAATATACATAAGCATGTCACTTCCTGATGAAGTGTTTGAGTCCATTAGATTGTGCAGTACAGCGAAACACATGTGGGACACTCTAAGAAATATTTATATTGGAACCCCCGACATTATTCGCTGTAGAGAAGTAAATCTGACTCGTCAGTATGAACTGTTTGCCATGGAACCCAATGAGTCACTGGCCTCCACCTATACTAGATATCAAGCTTTAATAAATAAAATGGAAAAGGCTAATATAGGAAAGGACCAAAGATTTGTTGTCGAAAAATTTCTAGAACTGTTGCCTAGAAAAGTTTGGGGAACCATTGCAACATGTAATCGACAACGTAATGATTATACTTCTCTCAATCTAACTCAAATTTATGGTATATTGTTAAATTGGGAACAATCTGAAAAACAGGCTGATCAAAGTGAGCACATTCGTGCTGCACTAGGCAGTCAAAAGATTTCTAATGCCCTTGTAGCTGAGCTAGAAGAGATTGATCAAAAGCAGAAAGTTAAGATCACCAAGTTGAGTTCAAAGTCACTGATTGCAGATGAGGAAGGTTGTGCTGCTGACAGTCAGTCTGAAGTCAGCTATGAAGAAGGACTAGAGATGCTGGAAAGAGATATGGCCATGATGGTTGCAAATTTCAGAAAGAATACAAGGTTCAACAAATTTGCTGGTGCACCATCAAGTGACATCCCAAAGTCAAAAGGCGACTGCTACAAATGTGGCAAACCTGGTCACTTTGCAGCTGACTGTAGATCCAAAGCTGTCAATCCTCTCCCTGAACAAAGGCCCAGCTTCAGAAATGACAAGTACAACAAGTACAAGTCAAAATACAAGAAGCTGAAAGCTCTATCCAAAGCTGGCAGGAAGAAGGGAAAAGGGTTCGTCGCTGAAGAAGGATCCTTTAGTGACTCAGACTCAACCTCATCTTCTGATGAAGAAGAAGCTATGATTTGTTTAGATAGGGATTACTGCCTGATGGCTGATGATGCTAACTTCCATGAAGACATTAAAGAAGTAGCTAAGAAATGTTCAGCATCCGGCTGGGATCCAGAGACTCTCTACAAGGTACATTGCTTTAAATCAGCTTCAGTGACTGAAAAGGAGAATATCTTTGAGACTTTGATAGTTGATCTATCAAATGCTCATGATATTCAGAAAAGGCAAGAATGCATGATCAATGACTTGACATCAAAACTTAAACTTCAAGAAGAAAATTTGTTGAAAATGAAAGACCTAAAACTTGAACTTGATGCACAAATACATGCAAATCAAATGTGCATTCAAGAGAAAATAAGTTTTGAAACCAAATTTTCTCAACTCAATGAAGTTATAAAGTCATGGTGCAAATCTGCATTAAATGTAAATCAGTGTGTCAATAATCAAATTCCAAAACAAGTGAGAGCTATTTTGGGAGGTGATTATGACACAGCTGCTTCTCTGGCTGATGCAACTAGCATTGATCAAATATTCAAGCATGATCAATCCTTTTCAAACTTCGTTTTTGAGCCAATGTCAGTCTTCAGCGAGACTAAACCAAAACACTTTGTTAAAAGCTCGCTGGTCACTGACAACTATGATATAGCTGCAAGTATTGATGAACTGAAAGACTTGAGCATAAATGAGTCAACAACTAATCCAGTTTCCATCAGATCTACTGCTATTAATCAAAAGTTATTCAGCAACCTCACTTCTGACACTCCAGTGATTGATGATCTTGTCATCAGTGACTTGGAGTCAAAGAAACAAACTGAGACAGTAAGTCTGAACTCTTTTAAATCTCAATCAAATAAGCATACTGAGCAAAGGAAGTCTAAAGCCACAAATAAAAAATGCTATAAGTGTGGAAGTAGACAACATGTGTCAACAGATTGTTTATCAGTACATGCTTGTGTCCAACCAACCACCAGCAGTAAGTCAAATGTCTTGCTGGTCAGTGGAAGCCAAATTCAAGGCTTGCCCACTATGAACCCATCTCAGGATGGGTTCATAAATTGAACTAACATCTTACTCCTGATGTAGGGCATTCTTAGAGAAACAATCTGGTATCTGGACAGTGGGTGTTCCAGACATATGACCGGATGTAAGTCCCTGCTCAGCGACTACCAGGATGAAAGAGGTCCTGATGTAGTTTTTGGTGATAACAACATTGGTAAGACCAGAGGGTATGGGGTCTTGACCAATGGTAATGTCATGTTTAAAAAGGTGGCATATGTTGAAGGACTGAAGCATAATCTATTAAGCATCAGTCAGTTCTGTGATGCCAAAAATAAGGTGCTATTTGATCATGAAGCTGGAGTTGTTTACAACAAGAATGGAAGTGCTGTCCTGGGTGCTCAAAGGAAAGGAAATACATATGTAGTCAATATGGACTCAGCACAATCAGGAACATGTTTTTATTCCAGAACCGTTTCAGAAGAAAAATGGTTATGGCATAAGCGTCTTTCTCACCTGAACTTCAAGGCCATCAGCAAGCTCAGCAAGAATGACTTGGTAAATGGTCTTCCAAAGCTTACTTATGACAAAGACAAGCTTTGTTCAGCGTGTGAGAAGGGAAAGCATCACAGCTCTTCTTTCAAAAGCAAACAAACATCTTCAGTGACAGAATGTTTTCAACTGATGCATATGGATCTGTTTGGTCCAGTGAGTTCTCCCAGTCTTGGTGGTAAAAGGTATTGCTTGGTAATTGTAGATGAATATTCCAGATATACTTGGGTATTCTTCCTCAAAGCCAAAAGTGATGCAACACAGGAAATCATATCCTTTATCAAAAAGATGGAAAACTTAAATGATTGTTCAGTTAAACATTTAAGAAGTGATAATGGCACTGAATTCAGAAATATTGACCTTGAAAGTTTCTGTGATTCAAAAGGTATTTCTCAAAACTTCTCTGCACCAAGAACACCTCAACAAAATGGTGTTGCAGAGAGGAGAAATAGAACCTTGATTGAATTAGCAAGGTCAATGCTCATAGATGCTGGTCTTAAGACCCATTTCTGGGCTGAAGCAGTTAACACTGCCTGCTACACTCAGAATAGGTCTCTGATTGTCAAGAGACATGATAAGACAGCCTATGAGGTGTTAAGGGGGAGAAAACCTGACATAAGTTTTCTTCATGTTTTTGGCAGTACCTGCTATGTCTTAAACAAAAGAGATCACTTAGGAAAGTTTGATCCCAAAGTTGATGAAGGTATATTTGTTGGTTACTCAATCATTTCAAAAGCTTTCAGAGTTTATAATAAAAGAAGGGAATGTATTGAAGAATCAATGGATGTTACCTTTGATGAATCTTATGATGAATCACTCACTGATCCAAAAGACTATGAAAATCTTATTTTTAATACAATCAGTGATGACAAGCATGAGGTTCATCCATCAGATTCTGAAAGGGAAGATGATGTCCCTGAAGATACTTCTAGCTCTACTTTAGCTAAGAATGATTCAGGAACTTCATCTTTGCCTGTTGATATCCCATCATCATCTCATCATTTGCATCAAAATAATAACACTCACTGTCCAAATCAAAGCTTAAACATTAATCATGCTTCTAATGCTGATGTGTCTGGTGGATCATCTCTGAATAATCAAGTCACTGCTGAACCTCAGCGAGTGACTAAATGGACTAGACATATTGATAATCAATTGATTATTGGTGATCCTCAATCCAAGGTCCAGACCAAATCAGCATCTACTAACTTTTGTTTGTTTGTAAGCTTTGTGTCACTAATTGAGCCCAAGAAAATTGATGAGGCACTCACTGATCATCACTGGATAGCTGCCATGCAAGATGAGCTATCTCAGTTTGAAAGGAATAAAGTGTGGAAGTTAGTACCTCAAGTAGCTGGGAAATCTGTGATTGGAACAAGATGGGTGTTCAGAAACAAGATGGATGCTGATGGTGTTGTAATAAGGAATAAGGCCAGACTGGTTGCACAAGGTTACTATCAGCAAGAAGGAATTGATTATGATGAAACCTTTGCACCAGTTGCTAGGCTTGAAGCAATCAGGTTGTTCTTAGCATATGCAGCTCACAAGAAGTTCAAGGTATATCAAATGGATGTGAAAAGTGCCTTCTTGAATGGAAAGCTGCAGGAAGAAGTGTATGTGAAGCAACCACCTGGATTCACTGATCCCAAGCATCCAGGTAATGTCTATAAGCTGGAAAAAGCTTTATATGGACTAAAACAAGCTCCTAGAGCTTGGTATGACACTCTCTCTACCTTCTTAACTAACTGTGGGTATGTCAGAGGTAAAATTGACAGCACACTTTTTATTAAAAAGGATAAGAGAGATGTTATATTGGTCCAAATTTATGTTGATGATATTATTTTTGGGTCTACTAACAATGACATGTGCAAGGAATTCAGTAACCTCATGACTAAAAGTTATGAAATGAGCATGATGGGTGAACTAACATTTTTCCTTGGTCTGCAAATAAAGCAAACCAAGGCTGGTATTTTTATAAATCAAGGAAAATATGTTAAAGATTTATTAAAGAAATTTGAATTCACCAACTGCTCATCCCTTGCTACACCAATGTCATCTGCAGTAAAATTACATGCTGATCCTGATGGTAAATCTGTAAACATCACTGCTTACAGAGGAATGATCGGGTCACTGCTGTATTTAACTGCTAGTAGACCAGACATTATGTTTTCTACTTGTCTATGTGCTAGATATCAAGCTGATCCAAAGGAATCCCATTTGCTCGCTGTCAAAAGAATATTCAGATATCTGAAGGGTACACCAAATCTTGGTCTCTGGTACCCATCTGGTTCAGATTTCTCACTGAAGGGATATTCAGATTCTGATCATGCTGGATGCAAAATGGACAGAAAGAGTACCTCTGGTAGCTGTCAGTTTCTTGGAGAAAAACTTGTAAGCTGGTCAAGCAAGAAACAAAATTCTGTCTCAACTTCTACTGCTGAGGCTGAATATGTCGCTGCTGGAGCTTGCACTGCTCAAATTCTGTGGATGAGAAATCAGCTCGCTGACTATGGTTTTGACTTTGGCAATGTTCCAATTTATTGTGACAGTCAAAGTGCTATTGCCATAGCAAATAATCCTGTGATGCACTCAAGGACAAAGCATATTGATGTCAGATATCACTTCATCAGGGACCACGTCATGAAAGGTGATATTGAATTGCATTTCATTCCAACTGATTACCAACTCGCTGACATATTTACAAAACCTTTAGATGAGAAAAGATTCATCTTTCTCATCAGCGAGTTGGGAATGCTGAACTTAAATGATTAAAATCTGTTTGTTTAATACAAGGCAATTACAGAATATATGGTTTATAATTTTTTATTTACTTGCTGACCTATTATTCTCACGGATGTAATCAGCAAGAACAATAAGTTAGCATAGTTATAATCAATAAATTATATACTTTGTAACTGCACATGAATATTCTTTATATCTCATAAACAAAATATATCTTATGCTTCACAAATTTGACTAGCTGATTAGATTAGTATTCTAAGTTGTAATCTGATCAGCGACATCAAATAAGAAACATAATATTTATTTTATTTTAAGATATAACTTATTTTCATCTCGCTGAGACATGATGTATCAGCGAAAGTTTGTTATTATTTAATATAGCATTTATTTCGACATATATTCCTTACAATTAATACAATTTGTATTTAATTTTTAACGATTTATATTCTTATTAAATGCTTTATTAGAATATTTCATGGGAACTCGAAAAGGTACACTTTTTCTGACACCTCGTATACCTTTCCGGCGCACCACTCCCATCACCATTTAATGTTACCACTTATCACCATCATCACCCTACTCCACTACCACCAACCACATTTTTTTTTACTTTTTGACCACGTACATACTCGTTTTGACCACACATTTTTCACATCAGTAACCGTATATAAGCAGCGAAACCCTTACCTTTTCATTCTTTACGCTTTCTATTTTTTCAAACTTCATCTTCTTCATTTTTCTCTGAAAATATCTCACATTTTAAATCCTCTACTTTCTCGTTTTCAAAAAATGGCAAGAACAAAATTTTTCAACAATGCTTACACACCGACCCCAGAGATTAAAGCTCTTCGAGCCTCTGCGGTCAGTGAGACCCTTGTCATTATAGTTCCCAAATCTAACTATTTGGGAAACGTAAATTGCCCTAAACCTGAGTATGCGGAGGTGATAAACTTTCTGAAAAATCACTTTATCCTCCCTGCTCTTACCTTGTCTCCTGGGGAAATGAACCCAGAATGGCTCAGTGAGTTCTGGTATACCTGCACTCACTCTGTCGTCTCTGGTGTTTCACAACTCCAGGGTTTTATAGACAATGGTACCCAACCCATCATCATAACTGCCAACACCATCCGCTCCATTTTACAACTGCCGACCTATGAGTCGTACGAGTCGCTGCCAGAGAGCGACGTTGCCAAACAAGGCCTCGTCGATCTTACTGAGATTGAGTGTAAATACTCAGTCGATGGCAGTGGCAACCATAAGTACTCTACGGTCCACAAAACAAAAATGGATGGTGTTTGGAATGCTCTTTTCACAAACTTTATCCAATCTTTGGGTACAAAATCAGGGAGCTATGATCAATTCAGCTCCCTGGAGGCCCAGATCAGTTGGTCACTGGTCAACTCTCTACGAGTTGACTATGCAAGTGTGATCTTTAACGAACTGATCACCAAAGTCGCTGAGCCTGCCAGGGCAAAATATGTACCTTACCCAAGGTATCTCTCACTGATCATTAGGGATCAGTTTGCTGCCTATGATAGGGTATCTTTTCAGGGATTTGAGCCCACTCTGGTAGGATCTCAAATTTTCGCTAAACCAGCGACTGCGGTGTTACCCGCTTTTATGAAACACCCGGGGATCCTTGCACCTCAGCCTATAACTTCTGTACAAATGTCAGTTGCTGCCCCCCCCCCCATCGACCACGTCACTGACCACACCCCCAGTGACTACTGTTGGTCAACCACCAGTCAAGAAACCACCAACTGCTCCCAAGAAAAAATCCAAATTAGGGTCCCTGACATTAAAGGATCAGGGACATAGTAAAAAGAAGACATCTACGGATGCCAGTGGTGAATCAGTGACTGTACGTTCAGTTACTGAGGGCACCACTGTTGAACCCTCAACTTTACCTGCTTCACTGGACTCCCGAAAGTCCAGTGACTCTAAAAAGGGACAACTACAGACAGCTGCAGTGGATCAAACCACTGTTAGCAGTGATTCGGGTGCACCCCACACCCTCAGATTGAGTCAACCCAGCCACTTGTCATCCTCACAAAAGGGTGACATTTCATTAAAAGGGCAAGTGACATCAGTGGGTGATAACACACTCATAGCTGATGTCACACCACTGGCTACAGACCCGGGCCATCTCTCATCTATCACTGCACCGACTGTCAATGTCTCACCACTGACCCATGGTGAGATACAGGTTGCTACTTCTATTTCCAATGAACCACCAGCTAAATCACAAGCTGATGATGAGGAAATCATGCCTATGGACACTTCTGAGGACACCCAACCCATTCCTCCACCCACATCCAACTCTCCCATCAGAGAGCTCACCCCCACCTCTTTTTCCAGTGATAACATCTAAGTCACTGCTGATCAGACCACACCCCCTGATCAGGTAGCCCAATCTACACCTACCCCTATTATTAATACCCAAACTACTCCCCCAAACACCTCCACTCACTCCACATCAGATCAGCTACTGATGGAGTACATTGCCCAATCCCAAACCCAAATTAAGATGCTCACTGAAGACCGTGAGGCACTTATTGGCAATGTCTCTGTCCTCCAGAAAACTGTTGCTGCTCTCACTGATGTATACAACTCCATTGAACCATGGAGCACATATGTTAGTGAGAGGGTACAAACAGTAGCTGATGCTAGTGCTGCAATAAACCATGCAGTCACTGAGCTAGCCTCCACCTCCACCAACAACTTTACCAATCATGATGCTGCCATTGCCCAGCTCACCACCAACCAAAATGAATTAGCCATTTCTGTATCTAACTACCTATATAACACTGACAAAGTTATTAAGGTACTTCCACAGGTTGTCTCACAGCTTACAAAGACAAGAGCTGAGGTCGCTGCCCTGCGCGAGGAAAATGCTGATTTCACTGATCAGATACTTAGGGCAGTTGATCAGTTTGAGCGAACCAGTCAGGGGGAGAGTGAAGATGAAGACTTTGTCTCTGATCCTGAGATGCCCCGAAAGATGACTGATCTGCTATCAAACAAAGCTCACAGGGACATTGTGCTCAACACCTATGCACTTTGTCCAATCGTTGAGCAACCTGAATTGGAGGCCCTTGCAGTTGCTGAACTGTATTGGGTAGATATGGAGATAGCCACTGATATGGTGGATATCACTGAGAGCTTTCCTGAGTTCAGTGCTGAAGAGCTCAGGAACTACAACGGGCTGGTGCAACAATGGGCAGTGGATGATGCTGCTAGGTTAGAGGGTACCTCAGTGAGCTATGAATTGGCTCGCTGGGAATGGATGAATAGGGAAGTGGTAGATGATGCATCTGATGATGAGGAGGATGATACCATCATGCATGATGCTGATGATAATGATGATGATAACAATGATGATGGCCAGGGAGATGGTCATGGAAATGGTCAGGGTTCAGATGATGAAGATGATGTAAATATGGAGGATCAGCAACCCATATCATCTGTCTTAAAGAGAAAAAGGACCAGTGACACCTCTCCTGCATCTACTCCTCCATCAAAGAAACAACAGGTCAGTGACCCTCAATTACATATTGTCATATCTGAGGAAGCTGTACCTTCATCTCCACCAGCAACCCTAAACCTACCCTCACCCACAGCAACTACACCCACAACAACCCAAACAACCCAAATAACCTCACCTACCCCAGCAACAATAATACCAATCTCCACAGCAACTCCTTCCAACACAACCACTTCAGATACCTCCCCTACAACATGCCTTTCCTCTGACTCAGCCTCAGATACCCCTTGTCCTGATGAAACAAAAGAACAGAGAATTGCCAGAAAGATAAAGGGAAGACAGGACAGGGAGCATGAGATGATAATGCAAATAACCTTTCAGGCTGAGTTAAGAGAAGAACAAGAAAGGAAAAGGTTGCTGAAAGAGCAATCAGATGCTGACAGAGCATACCTACTGGAATTGAGCTCTAAAGATGCCAATGAAAGGGCCAGACTTCTTAAACAAAAGAAAGATCAAGAAGAGTCTGATGCTGCAATTGCCAGGGTACTTGCTGAGATAGAAGAGAGTGAGCTAGAGCAACAAAAACTGAAAACTTCAGCTAGCAAGAGCTCTAAAAGGAAAGGGGGAGCTGTCAAAACAGCAGTGGATAGGAAATGGGATGAAATTGATAGAAAAAGGTTTGCTGCCCGAATGACAGGGAGATCAAACCCTGCACCTATTACCAAGGTTAAACTGAAGAAGTCTAAGAATCAATCTCAACCTCAACTGCTTATTCAAAGAGGTTCAGAGACTCAAGCCATGCTACTTGATCAAGTATGCAAGCTGCACAGAGAAGAATGGAATGAGATCAGGCTTGCTATCAGCCACTCAACAAGTGCAGCTAAAGCTGATGTCCTGAAAGAGATTGATAGACTATATCAAAAAATGGTGTCACTGCAACTTCTCAGACCAGAAGATACTGTCACATTTGGTGAAGAGATTGTTCAGCCACCAAGTCCAAGGTATAGGTCAGGCACAAGCAGCATCTATCGAATCCCCAACACTTCAAGGTTAAATCTATCTATCCCTGCTGGTGTGCCAAAGCTTGAAGGTCATGAAGTCACTGAGGGGGAGAAGGGTCTGGTATACAGGGACCTAAATGGTGCCCTTAGGTTTCAGAGAGAAGCTGAACTTGAGAAGGTTGATCAAGAACAACTCATACATCTAATCAGGTCAGCTAGCATGCTTCCTACAGATTCAAAGATCAGAAAAGCTATTCTCGATGAAGCCTTAGCAAGAAAATTCAGATACCTGCCCTCCAAAGACAAGTATGAACTTGAAGCTGAGCTTGGCATAGTGAAAGAGGAGGAGATGTGGAGAGATAAATAATTTAGATATTTTGTAATAGTTAGCTTCTGTAAATATTTATTTAATGATATATATGAGGCTTGACACAGAAAATCTACAAGTACAAGTCACTGGGCAACCTACCTACTATCAAAGACTCAAATCTTTTCAACAACAAAAGTTTACAAGTACAAGTCTCTGTGCAACCAACTTATCTTCAGAGACTAAAACTTTCCTGCAACTAGTTTGTCTAAGGGAGCTTTGACTTAAACCATTTAGGGGGAGATTGTTGAGTCACTGATCGCTGAACTCAAGCGGTCACTGATCTCAAAGATTAAGGGGGTGACTATATAAGAGATTGTTAAAGTCATTGTTCGCTGATAAGTGAAGTCACTGATCATGCTATCTGTTCACAGTCTCTGATCTCCTTAATAATGCTCCATGAAGAAAATGATTCAAGTCAAGCTCCTGTTGCTGAAGGTCTCTATGTCGCTGATCATATGATAAGCCAGTAGATGAAGATCTTATCAAGATAAAAGACTCAACTATGTGTGTCATTGATACTCATCTATCAGCGAGAGTCTCCAAGTCTTCTTGAGTTCTCTCTTTTGCTGAATAAAAGAAGTCACTGAAGATTAGCTGTTCAAGTCATTCTTTAGAGCATGTTAGCTCGCATCGAGAATGAGGAGAATTGTGTTTCTATCAGTGACTGCAGCATTAAATGCCGCATTAAATAAGAAGTTGACATTCGGCGTTATTACGGCGCAGCACGTGTTCCTCGAAACTTGAAAAGAGTAACGTGGAAGAATTTGATTGGTTTATGGTACAAGGTGATATTTCCCAAGACAGAATGTCGTGCCATGATGTATCACATCTCAACTACCTCTCCAATCAAGCAGCGACACGTGTCCTTCAGATCCGGAAATTAAGGATTTCAGCGTCTATAAATAGCGTAGTATGTTGTACTTCATTGTGTGTCGATCACTTGTATTGTCACTTGTTTGTCAGTGACTAGTTTGTCTAAGATACAAGTAACACCAGCGAGTGAACTAGTAGCGTGTCTGTCCACTACTAGTTTACCTCAGCGAGTGAGCAAGTTAGCGTGTTTGTCCACTACTGTTCCTATTTTAGCTATGGAACTATATAATAGATCAAGTATATAAATGGAGTAGATTTGGGACATCGTCAAAAGTGTAAAAAAAAAAATGGTTACATTTTCGGGGCGTTACAAGTATAGCGTCACTTCATGCGTCACTTAAGTGCCGCATTAAGTGACGCATAAAACCCTAAATTTGCGTCACTTGCCTAAGTGTTGCATAAAACCCCTTTTTCCCGACACTCCAACCGTCACTTGCCTAGTGACGCCTAACACCTTTATCCGACACTTCTAGCGACACTTCCTAAGTGTCGCCTATGATCAGAAACCGACACTCGAACCCGATACTCCCTAAGTGTCACCCCCCTTATGCGTCACTTCTCCAAGTGACGCTAATAATTCAGAAACCATCATTTTATGCGACACTTCCTAAGTGACGCCAAAATTTTGGAAGTGACGCATCAAGTGTCGCTAAAAACAGAAAGTTTAAAACCCATATTTCACTAAGTATTGAGGATCAAATCTGACACCCCATTTTACCCGAATTCTATCTTTCCCGAATTCAATCTCGACCCCAACCAGGGGCCAGCCCCTTGGACCCCGCCAGGGGTTGCCACCCCTGGGACCCCGCTAACCAGGGGCGCTGCCCCTGGACCCCCGGCACTTAAAGTTTACAAATACTTTTAAGTATAAAACCTTTCAAAAATCAAAATAATAATGTGAGATTATTATTACAAACAAATCACCAACGGGCCGTACACGTTTTCAAAACACAATCGAATTAACCAAGTGGTAATAACTTGGACAAGTTAATCAACCAAATCGTTGTAATTTGGACATCATAGTTGAACAAACAACTTTAAAGGTAGTCTTTTAAGATACCTATGCAATTAATAACCATCGTGCGTATTGGACGCCCTCAGTTTACAAGTCTTCAGACATCGATTCGCAGCTAATCAACTCAAGTTTATTTAGTTAAACTCTCCAGACTCAGGTGAGTCTCATAGCCCCTATTTTACGGTTTCATCAGGGGTGTGATTACATTGCTCATTTTATTTTACAATATGAATGCAAGTACTATACAAATCCAATACTACATGAGTTATTTTCACTAATCATTTCAAAGCCCTCCACAACATAGTTTGGTAATACATCTGTAGCGTGAATGTTAGTATATAATATCATATAGGATTGACAATCCTCGTCTGGGTTAGCACGCACTAACTGGTCAAACGGACGTATTAGCATTTGGGAAGACGAGTGTAGATTAGGCACTCATAGGAGGTAACTCAGTTAGGTTTCCTTAATTGGACCTAACGCTCAAGTTAAGCTCACACTATGTGCTCATGGTTGTATAACTTTTATTTTGCTTAATTGCATTTTAAATTCAATTAAATCTTGCGGTTCATACAAATATGTGTTGACATACAAACCTGTGAGCTCACCAGCGTTTCGCTGACCCCTTTTAGCATGTATCACAGGTACTCAGCAGTAGGTTGGCTGCCCAAATAGGAATCATTAGCTTGAGTCTGCATTCAAACAAATAAGAGATTTAATTGCATTATGATATTTTGTATAGATTAATTATGTAATGTAAATCTCTCAATTTCAAGTAACTGGGCTAATGTAAACAGTATTTTGATGTAAACTTTGGTTTTTATCAACACAATCTAAAACGACGCATTTAGTGGTCGTTCATTATATCTAATGTGCTGTGTATATTGATTAGTCGCGCTTCGACCCGATTCGCTTCCGCAACCCAAATTTGGGGGTGCGACACTAGCATGGATGGTAAACTTAGACCTCCACGTACTCATTAAATCTCATACATTTAGGGTGTTAGGAGATTTCGACTAGACTTCTTGGGCTTTAGGCTTTGCTAGCACTCAAACATACTCAACTCAACAGGTGAGTTCACAGCCCCACTTTAACTGTTTTACCGCTTTCAACTTGGGGTGAGAAATATAGTCAACTGCTTTATTGATTGCCATAACTGCTTTTGCTTACATGATTGTTTATCATACTTGTTTACTCGCACGATTTGAGTACTTTGAACTGTTGAACCCTTACAACAAAACTGGTATTTAAGAAACTACATTTTCATACGAGCAATCCATTATTTGAACCATGCTACATCCGATTCGTTCAAACTCACTCTGATCTCGTGTGAACCTAATCGTATTAAACGGCTGATGAAAAGAAGTATGTATTTAGCATCATATAATAACGCCTGGCCAACGTGATTATATAATACTAAGTACATATGGGTGTTTCATAGTCGCAAGATATGTGATGGGGATCTTGTCAATCCTTTTTAATATTCTATAACTAAAAACATGTGAAACTTTATTCTTCACATCCTTTTCATTGGCATTGACTTCTGCACTCCTTCATCGCAGAACGTCATCATGCCGCCTAAACAAAGAAAGACCCGAAACAGTCACCGAGCACCTACACCTCCTGTCGCTGAAAACACCGAACAAATCATCGAACGACGTGTGGCAGAAGCAATTGCCCAGTATGAGGCAAGCCGCAATCGTGATAACGTGGTGCACAACAGTGGAGCCACCCCAGTCAACAGCGAAACTCCGGGAAATACCCAACAAGGGTGTTCATACAAAACCTTCCAAGCTAGCAAACCGAGCACCTTCACCGGGACTGAAGGGGCCATCGGCCTAGTCCACTGGATCGAGAAAATGGAATTGGTCTTCGATTTCAGCGACTGCACTACCAACAATATGGTGAAATACGCCACATGTAATCTCGCCGACAAGGCGTTAACCTGGTGGAACTCTCAGGTCCAAATCCTCAGACGCACAACTGCTTACTCCATCTCGAGGGAGACTTTAAAACAGATGATGACAGAAGAGTTTTGCTCTCCCAATGAGGTTCAGAAACTCGAGACTGAACTGTGGAACATCTAAATGACTAACGCTGACATTACCGGTTATACAACTAGATTCCAAGAGCTTGCACGTCTTGTGCCCCACATGGTGACTCCTAAGAAGGAACGCATCAAACGATACATCAGGGGTTTGGCCCCACAAATCAGAGGCATGGTGATGTCCTCCAAACCAACTACCTTTAGGAGCGTAGTTGATCTGGCTCAAAGCTTGACTAATGATGCAGTCCTGATTGGAACCCTGAAAACTACTACGGGGAAAACTGAACCCAACCGTACTGATGCAGGTGATGCAGGTCAAAACAAGCAAAAATGGAACAGTGAGGGTAATGACCGACAGGGTCAGCAAAACAGAAACCCGGGGAACACCCGAGCGTACGTTGCCACCACCGCAGCTGGATCAAAACCCTACCTTGGCAACAAACCAAAGTGTGACAAATGCGGGCGACACCACGAGGGCGAATGTTCCCTTTGCGGCAATTGCAGTCAATGGGGACATCGAGCCCATTCATGTAAAACCAACCCTCCCACTCGAATAAACAATGGGTGCTTCGAGTGTGGTGAACCAGGGCACTACTGAAACCAATGCCCATAGCTCAACAATCAAAACAATAACAACCGCAATAACGGAAACAACAATCAGAACAACAACCGCCTCGCCAACACCGAAAACGCTCGCGGACGCGCATACATCATAGGGATGAGGGATGCACAACCAGATCCCTACGCTAATATTGGTACGTTTTAACAAACTATTACGCTTAAAAGTTACACTATTTGAATGTCGATTCAAACCTAACGCTTGGTAAACTTTGACCACTTATCGAACACACCACTTATCAAACTATACCGCGGGTATACATGAACCGTTAGAACTTTGTGGCAACATAGAGTGCCACGCAAACTATTATTAATATTAACGAAATGACTTTTTGGAAAACATACGCGACGGGCGTTCCGACTTGATTTTAAATCTCAGGATGAGATTTCTCTAACAGGAGGAGAATGTAACACCCCGCAATTTAAACATAGTTATAAATGTTAATTGCACGCATTTTAGGCTAATTCCCTAACTTAGGGTGAATTCACAATACATTTTAGAGATAAGTCTAGCAAAGCCTAACTAGTTAATACGCGTAGTATTGCATAATACTTAACTTGTATAATTACGTACAAAACAATTGGAACAACGCGATAAAAATATACGACTGTTGGTGAATAAAATTAATTAATAATATGAAATTATTAGTTTTAACGTCTATTAAATGTTATTTTGATAATATTTAACAAGTATTTCGTAAACTGAAAAAATTCGAGACATTTCGGTAATAAAATAAAGTTATAATTTTACAACTTAGTTAAATTACTTTTATAAGGATATCTCAACTAAAATATATTTTAAAAATGTATTTAAAAATTTACCAATTTAAAATAAACTAATTTTTAACGATCGGGTAAACGAACACGGGTAAAATACCACAATTTGGGACTAAAATCCTCTCCCTTTGGCCCCAAAAATCTGCCAACACCACCCCACCCCACCCTCATTTTCACCTCATTTTCATCTCACTCTCTCTCTCTTCACCCCCATTCTCTCTCAATTCTCTCTCTAAAAACTCACCAAAAATCACCAAATCACCACTATTTTCTTTGTATTTTCGGAACAACAACAACAACAAAACTCATCATCATCTTCATCTTCAAGATCCAAGCTCAAGATCCACCATTTTCATCACCACCTTCATCACTCACCTAATTATCGTATTTCACTCGATTTGGTATGAAAAATCACACTTCTTTCACTTTTCCTTTGTAATTATAGTGTACAATCATGTTACAAGTCATTATATGAAAGATCTAAACGTTTTTGGGTTGAAAAATTAAGATTTTCGTCGAACAACTCGTTATGTCGCACATGACCGAAAATAGTAATGCGACATAATGTCTTATGTCGCAGTACCACTTGTACGTCGCACTATGCGACATAACGTCTTATGTCGCAGTACCATTTCTACGTCGGACTATGCGACATAGCGTCTTATATCGCACAATTCACCCTACGTTGCATACTTGCGACACAACAACTTATGTCGCAGCATTTGCGACACAAATGCTTATGTCGCATTAAATTGCGGATGTCGCAGGAATGCGACATAAACCCTTGTGTCGCAGGAATGCGACATAAACCCTTGTGTCGCATAAAATAGAAACTTTACAAATGATTTTGCACTAAGTGTCAAACTTAACCGGGAACGTATACTTACATATGATACGGAATGCGAACTATACAAACATTTCAAACGCACTTGTTTTAATGAAATTGTGATTTCGAACTATTACCAACGAGTCGTATACATTTTCAAAACTTCAAACATAAACATCGAACAAACACTTAGACATAACTTGGTTGTACGAACACTATCATGGATGATAAACTTAGACCTCCACGTACTCATTAAATCTCATACGTTTAGGGCGTTAGGATATTTGGACTAGACTTCTTGGGCTTTAGGCTTTGCTAGCACTCGAACATTCTCAACTCAACATGTGAGTTCACAACCCCACTTTTAACTGTTTTACCGCTTTCAACTTGGGGTGAGAAACATAGTCAACTGCTTTATTGATTGCCATAACTGCTTTTGCTTACATGATTGTTTATCATACTTGTTTACTCGCACGATTTGAGTATTTTGAACTGTTGAACCCTTACAACAAAACTGGTATTTATGAAACTACATTTTCATACTATAAACGTGATAAAACTTGGTTGGTAAACCAGAGAACGACTGGTACTTTTAATGTAAACGCTGGAGAATGACCAGCAACCTATTTTAGTGCCAAAGAACGACTGGCCAAGTGGACGGGAGAACGACCCTGCATCTTTTGACCGGAGAACGACCGATACTGTGTTTCGCTGGAGAACGACCAGCAGTATTTATTGCCAGAGAACGACTGGCCGAGTTGGACGGGAGAACGACCCATGCGTATTTAGAACGGAGAACGACCGGTACTGTTTTGGAAATGCTGAAGAACGACCAACAACGTATTGCAAACTGTATTTTTGGGTAACATCCCACGTAAAAGGGATTTTGGGTAACATCCCATGCAAACTGTATTTTGGGCAACATCCCAACCGGACTATATTTGGATAACATTCTACAAAACGTTTACTTAACTATTATGGCAATAACTATTTGTGAACGTATTTGTTTTAACAACTGTGCTTACAAACTTGATTCAACTATTGCAAACATAAAAATTGTGAATTCACTCAACCTCGTTGTTGACTTTTACTATGTTTTTCAGGGAATTAGTTGCGCACGTAAGAACTGCCTGCACATACGTAACTAGGGCGACCCGCGAAGCTTTAGGATGCCAACTTTTGAAACTTTTGGATTTCTTTTGTATAATTAAAGTGATTTTAGTCATATTTACGAAATCTACTTTTGTAAACTTAAGAACTTTTTCATTTGTACGATATGACGAATCGTAAACTTTGTAACTATAACATTTGGCATCTTAATATATTATGTTATGTTGTAATCATAAGCTCTGATACGTGTGCATGTATTGTGTATTGTGGCACTCCTCATACTTAACTAAATGCTTCCGCTAAACTCAATCAACGAATTTTGAGGGTGTTACACATGGCCACTTTTAATTATACTAATCAAATTCATCTTTCATGTTCATAATCAATCTTTAACTAAACATCTCATAATTAACTTACCACTTTAATTACTTGTTCAAACATCATTTTACCATCCTACTAACATCACTAGTTACACTTTTAAGCTTATTACTTGAATTCACAAAGATTTAGCAAAACCCATTAAATCACTCAAGAACACAATTCATGATTTCCTCACTTTAACCATGTATTATGGTTACCAATGATCTCAATAACACTAACTAACATCAAATTAAGCAATTACTAATCCCAATTTCGGATTAAAACTCAATAATTTCTCAAAACCCATTTTTTAGGTTAAATGGATGGAGAACACTACTCACCTTTGTTAAAGAAAATCAAAAGAGAGTGAATTGATGTTTCAAATCTTCAATTTTGATGTTTGGTAATTCAATCTTGCTCCTGCGATTTAACTCTCTCGTTCTTGAAGTTCCTGGAAGTATTTTAATATAGATATGTATGTGTGAAACGATATGTCTATATATAGATCGATATACATGTGTTATTTAATTTTACTCCCCTTAATTATTATTATTTGGAACTGAGAAACCATTTACGTTTTCTATTATTTTATATCACTTAAATAATAATACTTCAAAATAATTTTATTTTCGCATACTAAAATAATACCTCGAAATTTGGGGTGTTACAGGTCAACAAAGAAATGAAGTTTATCAGAGATGACGACTGGAATCATCAGGTCCCGTTCTATCCAGAACACAAGTTCATTGATTATTGTAGCAATATAACGATTGATCAGTGTCAGAGACACAAGATTTTAATCGATGTTGGCAAATGATTTAAAAAGTAGATCTAAGTCTACTTTGAGCTTGAGTTCTTCGTCTCGGAAATTAGTGAAAATGCCGTCATCTTTCTGACTTGGTAGACGATAAAGAAAACTTACTTGAGCATCTATTTTAGCAATTGCCTTTCGTTGTTCGTATGAAAAGGGAAAATCGGAGGAATTTAGTTGTCTCGCGAATGCTCTATAGACGTCTAACCTTTGGTTAGGTTTAAAAGAATTGCTATGTGGCATTCTTCCAAATAAGTTGTCACACCCCCAAATTCGGTCAACAATGTTTAGCGGAAGCATTTGGTTAAGTAGGGGGTGCTGACATTTACGTTGGACAATCACGCATATCAGAGCATATGATTATTGCTGAACAGTAAATTAAGATGGCAATTAAGTAAACATTTGTTACAAAAAGCTACAACTTGTCAGAGCCGTAGGAATAGTATTTGTAAGATACAAATAGTTAATAATTACATATTTCAAAAGAGGATTTCATAAGTATGACTAATGGAAATCAGTTATACAAAGGAAATCCTTAGTGTCTCAAAACGTGGCATCCTAATTCTTCGAGGGTCGCCTAAATCCAGAATGTATGCAGTCTTACTGGTGCTGCTAGTTACCTGAAAGATATAGCAAAAAGTCAACAAAAATATTGAGTGAATTCACAGGTTTTAAGTTTATGAGTATAGTTTGTTAAACCAGCTTGTTTGTGAATTTGTTGGTTCAAAAGTCAAATGATGTTTCATTTTAGTTGGAACGTCATCCAAAAGTATCGTTTTGTTGGGATGTCACCCAAAAGTATCATTTCGTTTTAGTGATGCCAACACATCGTTTCGTTTTAGTGATGTCAACACATCCAATGGTATATGTTTGGAAAACCAATCCAGTTGTATAAATAGTAGGAACGCATTCCTATGTAGTCAATCGTAGGAAAAAAATTTATTTCCAAAAATGTTCATAATAGTAGGGAGACATAGACGGTGATCCCTCAAAGGTTAGCTAGACCTTATGAGTTATAGTAACGACCCCTAGTGCTATAACTAATCCACGATGTTTAACGTTTTTGCCACAGTAACATTTTAAATATACGCTCCTCGTTACGACTGTCGTCGTGCGATTGGTGCGACCAACAAGTTATAATAGTGGAAGGGCTGTCAACTTGATAGTACTATCCGTATATCTAGTGGCTAGAGTCACCTAGCTAATGGTTATAGGCTGTGTACACTTGGACTTTTGTGTACTAAAACTAGCTCTCATAAACCAAGGTTCATACCAAGATTCGTTGTCATGTTCCAAAAGTAGTATAAAAGTCATGTCGTAAGCAGTTCAAGAAATAGTATGAAATCTCGTTTCATAAGTAAACAGTTTGCAATAGTATGAGTAAATCGTAACGTTTCGTATGAAGCATGAAAGCATTAATAATAATCGTTGTATGTTTGTAACAAAACGGTAAAATAACAGCTATGTCCTTCACCCCTGTTAGAAAAATATTGAAAACAGTAAAAGTAGGGGCTGTGAACTCACCTGTGGGTGCTAGTGTCCTTAATGCAAATATGTTCTAAGTCGGTAATCTCCTAACGTCCTAAACATTTAAGATTATAAGTACAAGTAAGTGGATGTCGTAGTTGACCATCCATGCTAGTGTTTATTCAACTACGTATGTCCAAAGTATTCGTTTGTCGTTTAGGTTTCTAGTTTTGAAAACACGTATGGCCCGTTGGTGACAGTTTGTAATAATTTCAAAGTATTGTTTGTTTCATTTATATCCAAGTGTGAAAATATCGTACGGGGGTCCGGGGGAAGCGCCCCTGCTAGCGGGGTCCAAGGGGTGGCAACCCATGGCGGGGTCCAAGGGGTAAAGCCCCTGGCTAGGGTCGAGCTGCCAGGTTGGAAAATTTTTATTTCTATTACATTGCTTTAGTAAAAACGCATTGAAAATTTAAAATCGGGAAAATTGACCAAGGTTGGCCGCGAACTGAATTGGTGGTGCGAACTGAGTTCGCGATGCGAACTGAGATTGGGTTCGCAAGACAAGGTAGGTTGCGAACCGAGTTAGGTTCGCAGGACAAATTAGGGGTCGCAAGTCTCGACCCGCAGGTCTCGACTCGCAGTCGGTTCGCAGGTCAACTCGCAAGTTGGTTCGGTTCGCAGTTGACTTTGCGAGTCAAATTTTTCGGTTCGCTGGACACGGTTCGCCTCGCAAGACGAACTGCAACTGGGATCTCAGTTCGCAGGATGAACTGATCGCACTTTTAATTATAAAAATGCATTTTAATTTGGTTTTTTGACATAATCTTGTCAATAGAACACTAATACATGGTAGATTAAGCATTTTAAACTTGAAAATCAAAGAAAAGTGTAGTGATTTTTATCGAGTTCGAAAATGACGGATCGAGATGGTGATGAAAAAGATGATGATGATGTTCCTTTTCTTGCTTCCTCTTCTATGATGTTGATGATGATTCCGAAAATGATAATGATTTTGGTGGTTGCATGTGTAAATCAAGAGAGAAAGATGGATGAAGATGTGGGTGTGTGTGTTTGGTGGGGATGAAGTGAAAAAGAAAATGAGAGGGGATGGGGGTGGGTTGGGTCGGTTTTAGTCAAAAAGAGGGGAAATGAGTTGGTAGCTTTTTGTCCTCAATTTGTGGTATTAAACCCTGTGTTCGTTCGCCCGGTCGTTTATTCGCGTAATATTTTTAGATTATAGATTTATAAGTGTATATTCGAAATATTTTTAATCGAAGTATTTTTATAAAAATACCTTAAGTGAGTTATAAAATTATAACTTTGTTTCAACTTAGTTTGTCGGATATGTTTCGTATAGTTTCGTCGTGCAGGATGCGTTTTTAAATAAACCGAAATACTTGTTAAATATTATCAACATAATATTTAGTAAATAATAGTTTTATTAAATAATTTCATATTATTTAACAATTTTATTCACCAACGTTCGTGTACTTTTGTCGGGTTCATTTCGAATGTTTTGTACGTAATTATAACTAATTACGAATTAAGTAATACTATGCGTATTAAATTTTTGAGGGGTGTCACATAAGTCTCTTTTGAATTGACTGGTGGAACCTTATCCACCACTCGATAAATGGTGTATTTGGGTTCTGTTGGAAAGGGGTGAAAGTGTCTGTCATTCCAAGAATCTAACAGTGTCTTGCCAAACACTAAAATCTCAAGAATGAGGGTGATTAAATCAGGTAATTTTAGAGTTTGTACTTCGTAATTATTCTCATGGTGAGAATTTATGCTTTCATCATGGAGTTGATGAGCACAACATTGAGAATTATAGAAGTGGACGGGATCTAGAAAATCAGGTGATTGCAAAATTGAAAAGTGGTCATCTGGAGATGATGAAAGATCAAGGTCAGATAACTCTTCGATGCATTCATCAAAGTCCAGGTTTTGATTTAGAAGAAGAAGTGGGGTTCTAGTTAATTCTTTGTGGATTTCAGAGGATTCTTTGGTTTCAGAGGAAGAAGGTGAAGAGAAATCAAATTCTAACTCTTGTTCGAGACAATCAAAGAATTTTGTGTCATCCGTTGCCATCATTTCGTCTTTGGTGAAGTTAGAAAGAGGAGAAATGGGGCTAGAAGACTTTGAATAATAGAGGTCATGTTTCGTCATTTGAAATACTTTGTTATAATATATATATATATATATGTATATATATATATATATATATATATATTACTACTTATATTAACTTTCGAAAAAGATCTGGGAAGATTTCGTGAGAAAGGATCTCCTAAATACTACTACTTAAGGTGGCTTTGAATAGTACGTTGATACGATTTCTCGGCAGCGGCGCCAAAAACTTGACGACCTCCCAAACGGCACGTTATTTTGAGCAGAGATTGTCATTAGGGATCTCCAATCGGCAGTCCAGGCGGTCGACCTTGATTTAAATTTATATTTAGTTGGGGCTTAAATTATATGTACTACCTACTATGATTAGTAAGTGGTAAGTATAACCAAAGATCTTTCTAAAGATCGTAACGTAATGTGGATCAAAGCTGATGCTTTTGGTGGGAAAGTATTTAGGATGATGTATAAAGTAGGTAGATTTTGGGGGGTTTTATAATTAAACTAAAAGATGGATAATTAAAATGCAGATAAAAACGGGTAAAGATGTACATGTGATTGATGAGGTTTTAATAATTCATCTTTTCGGGATGGCAGAATAATTAGGGACAATACTGAATCGAATAAATACATTATCAAGTGTAAACACTAGCTAGAACCCTACCAAATTAATTTGAATACTAAAGTGGTATGTCACTAGGAACTAGGTTATCGTGATTCCGATCGGAGTAATACGAAAAACTTCCAATACTTATCTAGCTAAAAGATAAGAACCTATCTTGGTGAAACATCGAGGTACATGATTAAAGCAGCGTATCGTCTCATAGGTCCGACCGTTCTTAACACCTAAGTAATTTACTTACTGATTAGTTATGTAACTGATTAATAACATCATGCATTGAGATCGTCGATTATGTAAGACCTAGTGGTTTAAGAATCCCAAGTCACTTAGACTTTTACTTACGTCTCTAAGCCTTGTTTGTCATCATTTAAGTTCAGGCTTATTCGACTTATGAATTAAATCTCTCCTTTTCAAATAGTTGTACATCCCTGGACTATTCGCGGTTTATTAAAACGTGTTTCATGTGTAGACAATATCTTTCAGTGATTCGTAGTGTACTTTATTATATAGTATTTCCAAAGTTACTCACATCTGACATGCTTTTTGTTAAGTAATAAACTGTGAGATATACGGAAATTCGATAGTCATTACTAAGTAGTGAACAGTGCCCTCGCAGTGTCTTACTTTGTCATAGACTAGGTACAGATTACTACTTACCCGAATTAGACTTGATCAATTCCTAATTTCTAGATTTCAGTCATGTGGAAAACCAGAAAGAGTGCCCCATAAATTAAACTTAAGTTCATAAAGCCCAAATGCCATAGACGTTATTAATTCCTATTTATCTAAACGTATTATTGAACATTAAGTTACAGTGTTTTGATATTCGTGGTCGGCTTCATTGGTACCCTTTCGGTATGCGTTGATTGAATTTATTAGTTAGTTTATCAGATTGCATTGACCTTTCGGAGTTCCAATGTTAAACCAGAGCTGATTCCGTAATATGACTACCTTAGGTCTATCTCCGACTTCCATACGTTTGTACTCCGTGAATAGGGGCCATCATATTACTTTACGATTATCGTACACCGATTATATAATGTCATCCCTACTTTTAATTATTTAAATTCCAACGGTCGCAATAATAAACTACTCGCAATTCATTACAATATTTATATCACATACCAAGTAATAATGCATAATTAAATATAACATAAAACTAGTATGAAAAGGTTTAGATATCACCTGGAAATTAAAGCGTAGCAACGTATTATCACAATTGAAAAACTCTTTTCACATACAATGCTATTCCTCGATTACAATTGTTCATTCTAAATCCTAGATTAATCCGTAGATTAATCTAACTAATCCTATAGAGAGAAAGAATGCTAAATCTAGAGAGAGAATTGGAAATGTGTGTTTGGGGGTGAAAGTCTTCCAAGAATATTTGTTTTGAAATTGTGATTCCAAAGGGGTATTAGTAGACGTAAATCGGGTCACGATAGCGAAAACAGACTCTCGTTAGCGGCAAAGCAGAAAAGTACGCGCACTGGGCCGGATCCAGCTGGCAATGGACCAGATCCGGCCGGACCGGTACGAATACGGACCGTGTGTCAGAAAAATCAGCCGGTGCCGGTTGATTCTAGCCGGACCTGGCCGGCAGTCAGTACTTTCGGTTCACGTTTTGCTTCGTATCTTCCTCGTTATGCATCCGATTACGATGATTCTTTTCGTGTTGGATTCAATTTTTGAAAACGGAGAATTTGATGTAAAGAAAATCATAGATAAGTCTTCTAACTTGGGATATTTTTTCTTGAATGTTCTGAATCTTTATAACGCGCGTAGAATCTTCGTTTTTGTACGTTTTGCTCGATTTTTCTTGTGCTTCCTTATTTTAACATACTTGACGAAATAACACTGATTAATGCAATATTTGAGCTTATTTACCAAGTATTGGTCTTAAATGAAGGAGATATCGGCAGTAAAAACGTTACTTTGTATGCAATATCAAGGACCAAGCACACTGATATCATATACCACTTCATCAAAGATCGTGTCATGAAGGAAGATGTTGAACTACATTTTATCTCTATTCAAGCCTTTAGATGAAAATCGTTTTAACTATATCATCTCTAAGTTGGGTATGTTTGAGCTCTAAACATTTTATATCTTATTATTATGAAGTTGCTTTGTTGTCTGAGCTAGTTCTATTGTCTATACCTAACTGGCTTAGCATTATTTGCAAGAACAACCAGCTTTGACAAGTCCTTCACAACCAACTCAAGCAGGTGATTAAAAGTTTAAAATAAAACTAAAACATCATTTTTATCATCTCTGTTGAAATAAATAAAAATGTTTTCAAAATCTAATTAATTAACATTAATGTGTTATAAATTAATTTTGAAAACGTGGTATCATCATTGGTTACTGTTACGAATTTTGCGGCTATACAAGTTACCCACGTTATGTAACTATAGCATCCCGTCACTGTAAAAGTAAAAGTAATTGTTTTGTTCTTGTTCTTGTACCACTGTTCTTGTACCACTGTTGCTTTTACAGCGTGTGGTTTCTCTTTCTAAAAATATCCAAACACAAATTGGCACTCATATATACATATGTTTCCTTTACCCGAAATAATGTATTACCAAACACAAATCCTCTCTATAAATATCATCCCCTGTTTCACCACAATCAAACCAAAATCACAAAAACATAAAGCAATAAGTTGGTGTTCAGATTTGTAGCTATAACAAATATGAACAAAGCTCCTTGAGCACCTGAGGTCGTTGAACTAACACTAAAATACAACAACTCTGTTACCAACTTAGTGATTCCCGCAAATTACTAAGATGCAGGGTATCAGAACATTGTTGCTTTTCTCTGGCATTCACCCATCTACTATGCCTTATCCACCACATCGGAATTTACATTTGCTCCGGCACTCGCTGAATTTTGTGTTGATGCAAAATCAACATTTTGTGACAATAGTTTGTATAAATTATTTAGCTTAGATTGATTGTGAATAAATGACACTTTATGTTGTGCGAAACTCGGGTAGAGTTTCTCATATTGCAAAACTTAGCTGAAGTTTCGCAGTGACAAGTGGGTTTCGCAATAGCTTATGTGGTTAAGTATATAAACCACTTGTGTGTGTCATTCTCAGAAAAGCTTTCCATTTCCATATCTTTGAGAGAGAGAGAGAGAGAGCTTGAGAGAGAAATCAAGCTACTATATCGTAGGCATTAGTGACAAATAAATAAAAGTTCAAAACTTTTATTTACATTCGCGTTTCGATTTCGATTTCGTATTCACGTTTATCCAATTGTGTTTGGATTCCGCACTTACACAATCATATTCGAATTGCTTTGTTGATTTCCTGAGGCTTTTTCATTCTAGTACACCTGTAACATTGTCACCAACAACATAGGAGGTTCACATATAGCTGCCACAGTTGGAAATGGTACACCTGTTTTCATCTTTACACGCCACATTCGCATATTTCTTCAATTTCTAGAAGAAAGCAAAGAACATCCCTTTGTAGATCGACTTGATTCTATCACCTGCAGAAATGAGGTGTTAGAATACATCAGATATCCACCACCGTTCAAGGATAGTCTAATTAGAGCCGAAATGAGTTGGTTTTGGAGCTTCTTCTTTGGTGTGATCAAGATTACAAGGTTGAAAGTAAGAATCAGTGCAACAATTATGAGTTGCAGATAGGTCATGCTCTCATCTTTGGTAGGCACATTGATTATGCCGAGTTGTTGTATACAACTCTGAGAGAGATGATCCAGAAGCCTAAGAGGGAGAAGAACGTACCATTTCCCATATTCATCGATTTGATTTTAGAAGGTATTCTTGGAGATGGGTACAATTCATAGGGAGATGATGATGTTGGCGATGTGTTCATAGGTGATAAAATTTATCTCAAAGAAGTGATTAAAACTCATAGAGGTTTATCTAAGGCTATGCTGGCTTTGATTCCAGATGATATGGTGTTAGATCATGATCTAGATGTGGTTGAAATCAACAGACTTAGAAGCAACACACTCTGATTCTGATGATGATCAAGGACCAGATCAACCACCAAATCAATCACCAGAAGATGAAGCTAAACAACAAGCTAATTATGAGGAACTACAAACAGATACAACTACTGAACTAGCTCACACTGGCAAATATGCACTTGTACTATACACATCTGATCCTATTTCCACTTGTACTCCCAAGTTTAAAATTCTACATCCAGAGGCAGCTGCTGCACTACAAAGATCAATGTTTGCAGCTATGGATATGCTTGCTACTGCTGTTGTTTTAGTAGAACAACCCCTATTACTAACTAATACTCCTTGGGTTAGTGATGCTGGTGTGTTAGGGTTTGCTGCTACTATGGATGATGATGATATACAAGATCTTATTCCAGAAGATGAAGAGGATGAGATTTTGGTAGATACAGGTGCTGGTGATGATGTCAGTGTTGATGATGATGCATAGGTAATGAATATTGATGATGATGATGATGATGATGATGATGTCCATGATGCTTTTAAAGATGTTGAAAATGGTGATGGTGATGAAGAAAAGGATGATGATGAGCATGATGATGGAACTGAATATACCAGACTAATGTCCAGTAACAGTGAATCATTTACTCCTCACACTGATAAATCAGGGTCAACTGAGGAATCTGATTCCCAAGAACAGCAACAACAACATCAAGCTTCTACCTGACAATCCACACCTTCATTCCGGGAGGTCATTACTTAAGTGATTGCATCACTTACTCCCGTTTTGGAAGTTTAGCTCAAGCATGTTCTAAAGGTGATGGTTAGTGTTGACTCCGTGGTAACAAAGTACATTGAACCTCTACAGGGGTTCACATCCAAATTCGTTTCCATTTTGGATGATGATGATAAGGCTCACAAGAAGTTTGATAGTGCCTTAGCAGAGATGCAGTCAAGAGCTATGAACGAAGATGATAAGAAGAAGTTGTTTGACTTTGTTGGAAGAATACAGAGTGAGATTGATGCTTTAAAGGAATGAGCTATTGTATTTGAGAGGCAGCTTATTGTGAAACAAAATGAAGAAGATATGAGAAAACGGATGGACGAGTTGAGGAAAGAAAATGAAAGATTGAGAAAGGAAAATGAAACTCTTAAAGCTAGTGCCATCACCCGTGAGGAAAAGTCATAGATGTTTTCTAAACTGGCTATGCTTAAAGAAGCAAATACAAAACAGCTGTTGACTTCAAAGCATTTAAAGATTCAATTGGTATTAAGGCTTTTGTTCAAGATGCTAATGCTACTCAACTAGAGAGGCAAGGGAAAATGCGCATGAAATCTTATCACATTAAGTTACCCCATTACAAACTCAATCCCCTAATGATGACAAAAAGGGGGAGAAATCAAAGAAAAGAAAGAAAAGTCCATCTGAGGGGGAGCATGAACATGAGAAAAGAAAGAAACAAATAAGGATGATGATGATAGTGATGATAACGATGAAGATGATATGACTGTTGGTGGTACTGATAGTTCAAAATTTCAAGTGTATCAAAAACCATTGAAGCCAGCGTACAAAAGAAAAGGGAAAAGTATGAAGAAAAGAAGAGAAAGAAAGATATTGAGTTCAATAAAGAGATGGAAGCAGCAAAGAAAAGAAGATATGGGGCTTGGGAAGAAAAGATTAAGTCCCTGGATGCTGTTAGTGCCAGTCAAAGTAATTCAAGCTCCAAATCAGGCTCACAGCTGAGGGGGAGCATATGAGAAAAGAAACAGTCAATCAAGCTCAGACTGTGCAACCAGCTCAGGAAATGCCAACTATTGAAGAACCATCTCAAGAAGAAGAACTAGCATATAAACCTATTCCTACCAAACCAAGAACATCAAGACAAAAGACAATGGCTAAGAAGAATCCAAAGAAGCAAAGGTATGTTGTTGAGTCAAGTGATGATGAATTCATCATTGGCAGTGGTGGAATAAGGATACGAGAAGACTCAGAAGAAGAAGATTAAGGAAAAATGGAACTTGGTTCCAGCTCTGCTCCACAAGAAGAGCAAGTTCAACCAATCACCTCCATACCAAGTTCAGTACCTAAACCTACACTAAGTGTTCAGATGCCTTCTACTCAGCTTATAGAAAATGATCAAGAAAAATCCAAAGCTAAAGGAAAGCAAGTTGCAATAGAAGAAAAACAACCATAGAAGAAGAAGCAAACATGTTTTACTTATCCAGAAAATGTGACTGATGAGGACAAGCCATATATCAGAGAAGTATATGTGAGAGGTGTACCTGTGTCTCAACTCAGAGCTGAGCATGAAAAAAGAATAAGAGTCAATATTTCCAACATTAGAGCTAGTGTGGCACCTGAATATCAAGAAGATGCAATTGATGCATTCAAATGCAATATGACTTTGGAAGCTTATCTAGAGATGCAAAAAGAAGATCAACGTGTTGAGAATACTAATATTTGAGGAAGAGTCAAGAAGGCTTGGATTTGAGATGCCTGATGATTAAGCTGATGCTCTTGCCATTCAAAAGGATTGGGATCTAAGTGGTGAAGTAGCAGAAAAGTTTGCCAATGAAGAAAAACCGAAGGCAATAAAAGAGAAGAGCTAGAAATTTGTTTAAAAACAGATGTCTGCAGAAAAATTCCAAGAAGTGGCAATGAGCAGATTCAAAGAGTTAGCTGAAGTCAAGAAAGTGGTTGCTGAAGAAGAAGAGAAGGAAAATAAAGCTGATGAAGTTTAACCCATTCAACCAGCTCAACCATCACAATCCAAGACTACTGCTATTATTGACATATTCTATATAATCAAAGAAGAGGAAAGGTACAGGATTGTCAGAAGAGGAGAAAGTACAAGTCCAATATTGTGAAGGTGGTCAAGTGCAAGTGTAGAAATGATGTGATTAACATCACAAGAGAGGATGGCACTGCAAAGAATGTCAGAATGGTTAACCTGTATAACTTAGGTTACAATGAATGGTTGGAATTACAAGCTTACTATCAGCAGAAAAGTGGGGAGATGAGAGACTTGGTGATAGCCAGATTACAGAAAATGTTTCATAAAGATACAAGAGTTACTGGTGCACCAAGAAGAAATGTGTATCAAACTGCTCCTAAGCCCAGGCAGAAGAAGACTGCTCATCTCAGAATGTTCAAGGGCAATCAGCCACAATTCACTCCCATCAGACCAATCAGTCATCCAATAAAGAAGTTGACTGTTGATCACATCCTCTTTCCTTATGCTGATCAAGGATTTCCACCAATCACCTATCCCATTCATGGAAATTCGTCACCTCCAGAAGGCATTGAAGGTCGCCATGGATTATATGTTCAATATCTAGTAAATGGCATCTTTTAAAGGGATGGTGAGGTGTTAAGGTTTCAAAGCACTCATAAGTTAAGAATAGCCATCTTAGAACACATGAAAAATTTGAGGGCTATGTCATTACTTAATCCTGCATCTAGATCTTACTCTCTTATAATTGCTGAAGAGATAAGGAACAATGTACTTAACCCTGATGCTCCATAAATGTTAAAGCTGGTGAAACAATAATGATGGTGAAGATTGCTGATAAATGAAGACATAGATCAACATTTAAGTTTTTGAACTATCTTTGTACATGAATATGTAATCAGCTATGTAACTGTTAACATTATGCTTCATGTTAATAATAAGCTGAGGTTATCTTAAAACGAATATCCAATTACAAGTGATATAGATAACTTAAAAGATCCCAGAAAAGAAAATGAACAGGGGACATGTAATTATTTATGATCTAAATTGATTATAACACTAAATTGATTCCATGTATAGCCAGCATAAAGTATCAAAAAGATAGTTCATTCAGCACACAAGTCAGTTCTGTGTGCAGGGTCCAAAGGAATTCTGTGAGCTGATGTACACCCAGCACAGAGATTCCATTATGGACAGCTTTCATTTTCATCCAGTGAAAGTTGTTTCCTGAGCTTGGCACCTATTTATGCACTCAACTAATCAAAGATGAAGTTGAAGATGGAGATTTAAGATCCAGCGGTGGGATTGAAGTCTATTTAAGCTAGCTCAGAGAATGCAGATCATCAAGATTGTTGCAGATCCAAATTGATGATTATCTTAACACTTTGACGCATCAACAGCTATCTAAACCAAACCTGAAACACTGTATTAAGGTTTACAACTGTCAAGGGTGGACGTTTGTGGCATGGTGACCCTTTACTTAGTGCTAGCCAATACGCTGGCGCATGAAGAACACGTGAGACACATTCTACACACTGCAGATTGTGTCTGCAGTAAAATCAGAAGATTTCATGGGCACATCCGACATTCCCCAATGGATCAGAGGACACGTAAGGGTATTTGATTGGCTAAAGAGATACGGGAATATGCATTGCTCGCTTATAAACAGAGGACTTTGCAGAATTTGCAAAGAGAAAATGATTGATAGGCCTAAACTTGTAGGCCTAATTCTAAACCTAAACATGTGATTGGTAGATATGAAAAATTGATTGATATTAAGAGAGAGAGAAAATTCAACCAATAAAAATAGTAGGTCTACTTTTAAGTCTATCTAATTAGGTCTGTTTACCATTACTCTTTGCAAAGTATGAGTCAATCAAGTAAGATAGAAAGCATAGTATTCTAGCATTCCTTATAACCAGCTCATAGCCTGTTCTTGGACTATGAGCTCCGTAGAGAGTGTTAAATCTGTATTCAACGGTTAGTGTTTTCACTTAAAGCTAACTTGTAATTCTTTAAATTATAATCAATAAATAATTAAGTTGAAAATACATTGTGTTCTTACTTTCACATATTACAAACTGCTCAGAATTAATAGTTTTATTCACCCCCTGTATAACCATCCGTTGTTAGTTTGGGACCAACACAGCTAACTCATAAAATGAATATCATTACACTTGTTTGGCCGAGTTGATGAAATGGAATGTTCTATGTCATCTTTAAATAGTCGACCTCCTCGTGGGTTGTTGAGTGTAAATTTGAGCAAGTTGAGAGCAGTAAGTGTTAGAGATTTTAGCACTAACGTATAACCATCTTAAAGTGTGTGTTTTATACTCCGTTATTATCAAGTGTTATAAATATATTTTTAGCTGGTTTGTAATTCCGTTTGAGCAAATTTTTATTACATTTATTGAACTCAAGGAAGCTAGAACTCTTATAACTTATCCGTGTGTTCTCATAATCATAACTTGCACATATAATATGTTGAATATTGTATTCAGCCCCTTATTTGGTGTTGTTACAGTAATAAATATCTATAATACATTTTTATTTGTATTTATATGAATTCACTTTAATAATAAACTAGTTTAAGAATCCGCGACAATGCAAAAACATTTGACTTTATAAATTAGTTAAGTATTATTACTTTTACCATAGTTACTTTACTTACCAAATTCTTCTTATCGTTTGCGAATATAAAAGTTTAAATTAGAAGCCGTGTGCTAACAAATTTTAATTTGTAAATGTAACGATACAAAATTTTATATCAGTGAAAAGGAATAGGAGAGAGTTATCAGAATTATAAAATACTCCGTAACAATTTATTTAAAGCTCACTATAAAAAAAAACTTGTATTATTTATTTGAGAAGCGTTTGAAGGTAACTCTTTTCCAATTGTGTACAAAAGATTCGAACACCAACACACAATAAAACAAACTTAAAACTTATGAATTATATTTCCTACTTATGTATATTGGATCAAAATCGATGGGAGGTTAGGGCTTGGAACCAAGAGTTTGTTTTTGAAGACCACGGAAAAGATTTTTTGTTTTAAATAGAGAGTAAGGTTCAAATGACTACAGAAATTTTTGTGAGAATAGAGTAATCAATAGGAATGCACCACATGTCATTAAACCCTCTTTCCTCCATATTTTAAAAAAATTAAATATCTCCCAAACGGTAAGTCAAAAATTCACAAAAATTACACCATAAAAACCAACGTGTATTATTCCCTTCGATTAGAAATATGACAAGGTATACTTTCGACGAACTTTTTTTCTCATTTTTCGGCGGGTTTTGAAGTCAACACATTTGTTACCAACGTAGTAACACATGTATTACCAGCTAGTAACACATTTGATACAAGCGAGTAAAACATGTGATACCAGTGAGTAAAACATGTGATACCAATTTTGTACAATTTGTAAAACTCAAAAAAAAAGTCGTCGAAAGTATACCTTGTGAGCTGGCAAATCAAAGTAGAAAAAATGTTGATTTTTATGGTGTAACTTTTATAATTTTTCGACTTACCGTTCGTGAGATATTTGATTTTTAAATACGTGGAAAAATGAGTTTTATGACATGTGACGCATTCTTATTAGATCCTCCGTTCGCACCAAATTTTTCATTCTCATTTGAACCTCACTCTTTAATTAGATAACAACGAAATGAGATCATTAGAGTACAACATTTTCTAAGAGTATGGGAGAACCAATGAGATTGTGTCATTTGTACAAAAACTCATTTATCCTCATCTTTTAGAAAACTATTCATCTCACAAACGAAAAATCAAAAAATTATGAAAATTGCAGTATAAAACTTAACGTTTTCTCCTCTCCGATTAAACATCTCACAAGGTATACTTTTGACAAAAAAAAAATTCATTTTTATTACAAATTATTAACACATGTGTTAACGTGTTGCATTTAGGGTTTAGAGTTTTTTTTAACCCTAACCCCTAAACCCTAAATGCTTTACAAAACGCTAAACTTTATATCTTACTAAACCCTACTAAATCCTAAACCCTAACCGTAACCTTAAATTAATGTACACCAAACACTATGTCGCACCCCCAAATTATGATGCGAAAGCAGTTTGGGTCGGGACGCAACTAATTACGGTAATCACAACACAAAGGCATAATGAACGACTCTATATGCGTCGTTTACAAAATACATTGATATAACAAAAGTTTACATCAAAAGTATTGTTTACATTAGCTCAAATTCTGATATGAGAGATTTACATTACATAATTACTTTATACAAAATATAATAATGCAATTAAATCTCTAATTGTTTGCATGATGAATCGAGCTAAAAGATCATGATGGGCAGTCCAACCTACTGCTGAGTACCTATGATACATGTTAAAAATGGTCAGCTAAAAGCTGGTGAGCTCACAGGTTTGTATTTCAAAACATATTGTATGAACCGCAAGATTTTAATTGTAATTAAGTTGCACAGCAAAATAAAAGAGAATATACAGCCATGAGCACATAGTCTAAGTTTAACTTGAGGTGTCAGATCCACATTCAAGGACCTGATCGAGGTGCCTCATACAAGTGCCTAATCTACACTCGCCTGAACAAATATTAATGCGTCCGTTTACCTAGTTAGTGCGTGCTAACCCGAGGATTGTCAATCCTATATGGTACCATAAACTAATATTCACACTACAGCAGTATTACCAAACTATGTTGTGAAGTACTTTGAAATGATTAGTTGTGAAAACTCATTTAGTATAAAATTTATTTTCGTACTTGCGTTCATATTCTAAATAAAACGAGCAATGTATCACACCTCCGAGAAAACAGTAAAATAGGGGCTATGAGACTCACCTGAGTCTGAAGTGTTAAGCTTAGCGAGTAAAGTATGTGATGTCCGAAGACTTGTAACCTGTGGGCGTCCAATACGCGCGATGGTTATAAACGTGAGTAGGTATCTTAAAAAGATCACCTATGTTAGTTGTTCGTCTAACTAGAATGTCCAAATGACTCCGATTTAGTTGATTAGTTTGAGTTTTGGAAACGTGTACGACCCGTTGATGATCGTTTGTAATAATAATCTTAAATTATTATTATTATTATGATGTTGAAGGGTTATACTTATGAAGTATTTACAAACTTTGGGTGACGAGGGTCCGGGGTCAGTGGCCCTGGTTAGCGGGGTTCCAGGGGTGGCAACCCCTGACGGGGTCCAAGGGGCAGAGCCCCTAGCTGGGGTCAAGTCGTGAAAAAATTTGAATTAGTGAAGAACGCATCGTTAAGTGATAAAATTTCGAGTCGTGACGCTTAGTAAAAATCTGTGTTTTCAAGGTTCTGATTTGTGCGACACTGGGTGCGACACATGCTGTTGTGTCGCAGGTCATGACTGCGACATAGGTCTTTGTGTCGCATTTGCGACATCTGTAATTTAATGCTACATAAGGTGTTGTGTCTCTACAACGACATTGAAATCCGGTTGCGATATAGGCGTTTGTGTCGCTATATGCGACAGAGGTAATGGTTTGCGACATAGAGCTTTGTGTCGCAATAGGCCTGAGCCTTTTGCGACACAACCTGTTGTTTGGATATTCTAGTGTCGGGTTTGTGGTCAAATGACTTCGGTTTGACCCGAAACTCTTACACAATGCTTAGAATAGTTTACAGAGTTTGTAAAAATTATTGGTTTGTGTCGAGAGTCATTCGAGGTGTCATTTTCTGAAAGATAACCAAAGACATAAATATCCGACAATGTTTCAAAAACAAGTTTTAACTTGATATATGGACAAATCTAGCATGAATAAACAACTAGCATGTAAAATAATCATAATATGAGAGTTTTCGAAAATGTCAGAATCTTACAAATCGTCGTGCGAAGAAATCCGAAAAGATGGAATCGTAGCTCTCATCGTTGTGGTCGTTTTTCTCCAAATGAATCTTTCTTTTTAAGGTGATTTGATGGTAGTTTTTGAGGGTGGTGGTGGTGCCGAATGGTGGTGGTAGTAAGAGAGGGGAGAGAGTTTGAAAGTGAGAGAGAGTATAACACCCCATCTTTTACAACATTATTTAAATGTATTTTACATCGGAAGCGTAAGTCCAAACAAACATAACCATTAAGTTATAGAACATTAAGTAACTAAACCATAATATTTCAAAAACTATAGTATATCTAAAATGGGTGTTATTTAATTCCAAATAGAACTTTAAGCTATCAAAGTAATATCAGAGTAAGCCTGGTCAAACATTCCATCCCGAACAACTTCTTGACAATCTCGTTATATCGAAACCATAACCTGCAAGAAGTGGGGTGGTGGGGTTAGCTCAAAGTTAAGTGAGGGAATACATAACCAACAGCCTAACTTAGCATAACAAACTTGTTTACAGCAAATCATCGTAAACAAATAACATCACAATAGATCGATGGTTCTTGGGGAAACCTTCAGCCAAGAATACCAACAGTAAACACATAATATCAATGAGATAACATTTCAATACAATGAGGATCGGTGGTTCTTGAGATATCATGATACCCGGGGATTCCTCAAGAACACTTATCGTACATATCCGTATGGCCATAACAGACGAGACTGATAGTTTGGTACTAATTTCATACGACCTAATTTCCCATTAATGATAAGTACAAGGAAATTCCTGTCGTATTACAATAGTAACCAAACTCAACCAATAGATTGACCTCAATATTGATGCCCGAAGGCCAAATATCAAGTGATCACGTATTCACATATTCAATAAGGTCAACAGATAAGACTAACCAGTCTATCAACAGTATTATTACTATCAAACCAAATTAATCATGGCAAACCAAAAGTAGTAATAATACGATTACCCGTTGTAACCAAACCTGTTACAACTAAATTACACTGAGGATTAAGATCCACTCACCGACACCTCAGTTGTCCACTCAGTAGTCTAATGTCACTGAGTCTTCTAGTAATCTGAGAATTCAAATCAAATATAAGTTAGTAAATTGTCTCATCCATACATAACTTATATTTACAATAAACTCAAGGAATTACACATTATTTGCATAGAGATACCAAGTTCCTAATCGTCTCTCATCATTCATAACATACCTTTATTATCTCATGTTATGAGTTTATCAATGTTATAACATAAAACAAATTATTGAGAATCGTATTAAAAACAAAAACTGAGTTGCTGTTAAGGAGGAAGGACCCGCCGGCTGGGGTCTAGGTCCCGCCGGGTCTTCAGGTAATTCAACAGAACCCGCCGGCTAGAGTATGGAACCCGCTGACTTGTTCTTCATTACCTGCAATCTGCAGGTTTAAAACCCTGCTGTCCAACCCGAACCAACCCCCCAAAACTACACAACTCAAGCTAGAATTCAATGTTATACATAATTTTACATCAAACAATATCCACAATCATCATATATCATCTATTCCAATTCATTTATCATATATACTCTACCAATTCATCCTACTTTCATCATAAGCCACAAGCATCTTAATCAATTTCTCAAACCCTAGCTTAATTAATGTTACTCATCACCATTAACAAGCTCAAGTAACATCAATTCAACAATTTCAAACAATAAATTCGGGTTTTAACCCATTAATTAGCTAAAACCTCAAAACTACAATTTCTAGGTTTATAGAAATTAAGAATTGATGACTTACAATGAAGTAGATGATGAAAGGATGATTCAATCTCGTTATTGTAGCTTGAATTCAGGTTCTAGGGTTTTGATTTTGTGTTTCATCATGAATTGGGTAAGAAAATAAGGTTTCATGGCTTGGTAAGTAGGTATGTATGTATGTTCTGTACGTATGTATGTAGAGATAGTAAGAATTAAACCCACTCACTTCTGTGAGTGTAATATAATTTGTTTTAATTTCATTCCCCGTACTTACCATTGTCTGGAACTTAAAAACCTTTTGCGGGGAAACATTATTTTATTTTACCGTCAACTGAATTAAATTAAAACAGTTAATAATTTATTAGTCACAATAAAGTATTCGACTCTTCTACCCATTTATTTTCAAATAACAAATGAAACTATTTTCTGACACATTAAATAATAATTCACAGTCAGAAAATATTAAAATACTACTAGTCCCGAGGAATGGATGTTACAAATCTCTCTCCCTTAAAGAGATTTCGTCCTCGAAATCTGATCACACTTAATCAATCTACTGTGACAGAATCACCTATTTATTTTCATTTCAATTCACTATTAATATAGTTCTCATATACTCCTAACCACATAACTATTCATTACTATGAACACACAAGATGTGGTTATAATTTAATTCACTTATGCATATCATCATTATGCATATCTTTAATCATACAACACCAAATGTACTTACATATCTATTTAGATATATGTTATTTCATCAACTTACACACCACCAGTGTGTATTACAATTGAAGTTATATAAACACATGATATCTATCACAAAATGTAATATCCAGCATAAAGGATAGTATTATTAACTATTTAATCATAATATATACACATATCAAACGTTACTCCCGTGAGCAACTTATAATTATAAATTCACATTTTCAATTCTTTCCACATGCACATATCCAAATGTACATGATTCTATCTTTTCCCCCTGCACATATACTGTGCATATATCCTGTCTTTCATAATTTAACTGACTACCTACATGACCATTCATAACTAGCCATGTAAAGAATTTAAAACACGTAATCACTTGACATAATTGAAACATATAGTCACATGTACCATTTATATTTACAACCATAGCAACAGTGGTAATAAATATTACAACCTGCACCTTAACGACAAGGTTAAACTCGATTCATAATTAGCAATTTAGCTAATAATCATATATATCTTTAGCTAACACATTGCTAGAAATCTATATTTTTGCAACTAGTTCATTATTGTTTCACAACAAGTAATTATAAACATCACTAGATTATATGAAACCCTTTGTACTCGAAAGGAATATACATTCATATAATTCTAAACACTTAAGAGTAAGCAATATGTAGAGGTCAAATCTCATGGGTAAAAACCATTTTTATTTAATCAATTAGCATCCTATCACATCGAATTGAATACTAAATCAACACCAGTTGATACTATGCATTATCAGCATAATTCTTTCAACACATCAACATAAGGTGTTGTAACACCCCCAAAATCACTGTTTAGCGGAAGCAAGCTTTGGGGTGCTACTAATCAAATATCACAGCACAAAAGTAAAGCAAACGACATCTATATGCAACGTTTGTAAAATAGTTACATTTCCATACATAAAATGTTTGAAACATAGCGTTTCTGGTTACAAAATGAAGTTCCCTAGAGTCCGTGTGTAAAGCGGGAGATTCTATTACATAATCATAATAAATACAAAAGATAATGCCCAGAATCTCCGTTAAATGCAATGTAGAAATCATGCGACTCTAGCTAGTATCCTGAGGGAATCCTACTCCGTCTGTGTACCTGAGATACAAAGCTAAAAAGTGTCAACCAAAAAGGTTGGTGAATCTTACAGGTTTAGTAGTAAAGTAGTAGTTATGAACCACAAGTATGTACCGGCGTTGCTATCAAGCAAAGTAAGTAAATCAGTAAATCATCACAAGTGCCATGAGCTCACAAGTTGAAGCTTAACAGTTAATGTGAATGGTACAGTCAAGTACGGCATCATGTACCCCCGTGAGTGCTATCCGAACACTCATAAGTAACAAATACTAATATGCCTGTTTCTACGTGTAAATCAGTACGTGGTGGCGCTACCACCCCAGGCAGGGATTGTCAGTCCCAAATGGATCCATTTACTAGTAATCGCGCTTAAGTCGATAACTAACAACTCATGATAGGAGGATTTCAGTGGATAAAAGTAACTCATGCAAAGTTCGTGTAAAAGCAGTAGTAAAATCAGTACAGTACATTGCGTTCACATGTAAAATGGTAGCTAAGTATCTCACCCCGAAGTATAAAAACAGTAAAAGTGGGGCCGTAAGACTCACCTGAGTCTGGTAAGTACGTATGTGAAATCGAGTAAGTAAAGCGGATGTAATCCCGTATGTGATTCTCCGAACCTTGCAACCTTCTGGCGTCCAGAACGCACAAGGTTGTAAGTAAATAAGTAAGTAAGTTGGTGTCGTGAAAGATCACCCATGCTAGTTGTCCACTCAACTAGGAAATGTCCAAGTGTTCGTTTAGTAATCCGTTTGTATTTTGAAAACAAGTATGGCCCGTTGGTGACGGTTTGTAATTATAATCCAAAAGGGTTATTATTATATGTATTGTTGTATCAAGTTTCATTATTTGTAAGTGTTCGACACCTAGTTGCGAAAAGTATTTACAAGTTCCTGGATGACGGGGGTCCGGGGGCAGCACCCCTGGTAGCGGGGTCCAAGGGGCGGCAGCCCCTGGCGGGGTCCAAGGGGCAGAGCCCCTGGCTGAAAATGGGGTCCAAGGGGCAGAGCCCCTGGCTGGCGGGGTCCAAGTTTCTACTACATTGTTTTGTAAAAAATCGCATCTGGAATTTAAATTCGGGAAAATTGACCTAGTCCAGCTGCGGACTGAAAATGTGTTGCGAACTGAGTTCGCGGTGCAAACTGAGTTTGGATTCGCAAGACAAAGTGGGTTCTCAAGTGGTAGGCTACGAACTGAGTTCGGTTCGCAACACAAGGTTCAGTTCGCAGGTCGACTCGCAGGTCAACTCGCAGGTCAACTCGCAGGTCGACTCGCAAGTCAACTCGCAGGTCGACTCGCAGGTCAACTCACAGGTCGACTCGCAAGTCAACTCGCAGGTCCACTCGCAAGTCAACTCGCAAGTGGGTTCGGTTCGCAGTTCGATCTGCGAGCTGAGACGCATCTCAGTTCGCAGACGGGGCTGTTTGTGCAATTCAAGTTTTAAAACGCAATTTAACTTGGTTTTTGGACATAATCTTGTTGGGTAAATGTTCTAGCATGTAAATCTAAGCTTTACAAGTAATTTAAAAGAGTTTTGAAGTCCCTTACCACGAAATCGAAAATGGAGAAGATGAAGATGGAGAGCTCGAGATGGTGATCGTTTCTCCCTGGATCAACTCCGCAAGATGATGAGTTTTTGGGTGACGAGTTTGGGGTGGTTTGGGGCTGCAATTTGAGAGTGAGAAGGAGAGAAGAGAGTGTATGTATGTGTGTTTGGTGTAAATGAGAAAAAAAGGAAACAAAAGGGTTTTAAAAGGGGTGGGTCATGGGTCGGTTTGAGTTTGGGTCCGCGGGTCTGAGCCGACCCATTTGGGTCTCGGCTCGCGGGTTTGTGTTACCGAATTTTATATCACGAGTCGTTGTCGGTTAAATCCCGTAGTTGTTTAAATGTTGTTTCGCGTTATATGTTAAAGTGTATCCGAAATATTTTTAGCCGAAGTATTTTATCAAAATACTTAATAATGAGTTATAGAAATATAACTTGAATTACTTCCTGTTGTTAGGCGCGTTTCGTGTGCTCTCGTCGCGTTCGGAGTGTTTTAAACGATACTAGATACGCGTAATATATTTTCACGATATATTAAAGCAAATAATGTTTGTTCGGTTAATTCCACATTATTTAAAAGTTTTTGTCACCAACGTCCAATCTAATTTGTATCGGACCTCGTCCGTTTGGTAAGTGTACGATTTAAACGAATCGCATACGCGTGTAAGTAATTTCACAAAAGTCTCATATATTTAGATTAATACAAAACTAAATACATGAAATTACAAGTAATTTAGGCACTAATCAAAAGTCCCAAATTGGCGGGTGTTACATTCTCCCCTTGTTAAGAGAATTTCATCCCGAAATTGAGCTCAAGTCGTATGGGTAGAGTCTGTGAACAAGTGTGGGTATTTCAGTCGCATTTGGTCTTCCCGTTCCCATGTGAATTTAGGACCACGCCTCGAATTCCACCTGACCTTGACAATGGGAATACGACTCTGTTTTAAACGTTTGACCTCTCGGTCCATTATTTCCGCGGGTTTCTCGACAAAGTGGAGTTTATCATCGATTTGTATTTCGTCGAGTGGCACAATCAGTGTCTCATCAGACAGACATTTCTTCAAGTTAGAAATGTGAAAGGTAGGATGCACGCTACTAAGTTCGGTAGGTAGCTGTAGTCGATACGCCACTGGACCAATTCTCTCGAGAATTTCAAATGGTCCAATGTACCTAGGGTTCAGTTTTCCTCGTTTTCCGAATTGAATGACACCTTTCCATGGTGCCACCTTAAGAAGTACCTTGTCCCCGACCTGGAACTCAAGGTGTTTGCGTAACTTTTCTGACGATCACGTGCGGCTTTCAGCCGGTTTTGGATACCAACGATCTTTTCTGTCGTTTCGTGTATGATTTCTGGACCGGTGAGTTGTGTATCTCCCACCTCAGTCCAGCAGATAGGTGATCGGCACTTACGTCCGTAGAGTGCCTTGAAAGGTGCAGCCTTAATGCTTGTATGGTAGCTATTTTTGTATGAGAACTCACACAATGGTAAATGGTTCGCAACACAAGGTTCAGTTCGCAGGTCGACTCGCAGGTCAACTCGCAGGTCAACTCGCAGGTCGACTCGCAAGTCAACTTGCAGGTCCACTCGCAGGTCAACTCGCAAGTGGGTTCGGTTCGCAGTTCGATCTGCGAGCTGAGACGCATCTCAGTTCGCAGACGGGGCTGTTTGTGCAATTCAAGTTTTAAAACGCAATTTAACTTGGTTTTTGGACATAATCTTGTTGGGTAAATGTTCTAGCATGTAAATCTAAGCTTTACAAGTAATTTAAAAGAGTTTTGAAGTCCCTTACCACGAAATCGAAAATGGAGAAGATAAAGATGGAGAGCTCGAGATGGTGATCGTTTCTCCCTGGATCAACTCCGCAAGATGATGAGTTTTTGGGTGACGAGTTTGGGGTGGTTTGGGGCTGCAATTTGAGAGTGAGAAGGAGAGAAGAGAGTGTATGTATGTGTGTTTGGTGTAAATGAGAAAAGAAGGAAACAAAAGGGTTTTAAAAGGGGTGGGTCATGGGTCGGTTTGAGTTTGGGTCCGCGGGTCTGAGCCGACCCATTTGGGTCTCGGCTCGCGGGTTTGTGTTACCGAATTTTATATCACGAGTCGTTGTCGGTTAAATCCCGTAGTTGTTTAAATGTTGTTTCGCGTTATATGTTAAAGTGTATCCGAAATATTTTTAGCCGAAGTATTTTATCAAAATACTTAATAATGAGTTATAGAAATATAACTTGAATTACTTCCTGTTGTTAGGCGTGTTTCGTGTGCTCTAGTTGCGTTCGGAGTGTTTTAAACGATACTAGATACGTGTAATATATTTTCACGATATATTAAAGCAAATAATGTTTATTCGGTTAATTCCACATTATTTAAAAGTTTTTGTCACCAACGTCCAATCTAATTTGTATCGGACCTCGTCCGTTTGGTAAGTGTACGATTTAAACGAATCGCGTACGCGTGTAAGTAATTTCACAAAAGTCTCATATATTTAGATTAATACAAAACTAAATACATGAAATTACAAGTAATTTAGGCACTAATCAAAAGTCCTAAATTGGCGGGTGTTACAGGTGTTGTCATTAGTCACATATTCAACAATATCAATCCATTGTTATCTGCAGTTAACTGACCTCTACCTTGCTTAATTCATATAACAATCCGTTCTAGTTGCAATTTATCACATACACATTTCTTGCTCAATAACTACCACATTACAATAATAATTTAGTGGTTCGCTATTCTTTTGTTTCAGTCAATCATTGACTATTTCTCAATTACAGGTTAATATCTCTAACCTGTTATTTTAAAATCACTTAACTTTATCTGGTACTTAGTAGCCTCAACAATTCCATGTGAAATGGCATAATATAAATACGTTGGCCAGACGTCGTCATATTATGTCAGGTACACTTCATTTTTAGGCAACTTCATACCAATTACTTTTCAAAGTAATTAATCTTTACTTGCATATATATCATTAACAGTGATATCAAATTTTACACACTTATGATAAGATCAAGTATTAACTTGTTACCATTTTCAATTTATCACTTTGAATGAACAACTAATCACATAATCAAGTAGATATAACTCTTTTCACTATTTCATTATCACAAATGTAATGTCCAACACAATTACATCAATCCAACACTTTTATTACCAGATTCAATATTAATTACTAGTATGGCAATTAATACTTAGAGTACGTGATAGAACATTTAGTATTAATATCTTATCAACATCATATGTATTATTCAACACATATTCATCAATCTATACACCTTTAGTTGAATCACAATTGAGCATTTCATGTTCAATTATCACATAATTATAAGCTCATGTACTTGGTTTACAATTTCTTAAAATGCTCAATTTAACACTTTTTATTTCTCTATATGACTCAAATACTTTATCATGTTTCAATTAATCCACATATATGATCCACATAACTCTATAATCAATAGTTACTAACCCTTGTTAGCAACAATCAACAATACCATTCACTGGTATATTTCGGCAGTTAAATAAACCGCCTCCAAATGACTCACATACGATAAAATATGCGAACCTTTTAAAACAAGTTTTAATATTGTATTTAGTCATAAGAATGATCCCTGGGCTAAAAGAAACAAAGGCCAAATACAATACGTAAGCTAAAAGTCCGAAAAATAATAAAATGCCATTTTCGGGCCCCAAACGACCCCGAACTGCCCAAAACTACCAGGGCTCATGGCGAAGTGAAGAGCTTTGACTGTTGGGCCATTTTTGAGTGGACATGTAAATTTCATCTTATTCTGACACAGAAATTTTCTAACGAAAATTTCTACGTCAAACGTTACGTCGAACGTCGAAAAAATTTAAAATTTTAATTTTCACATAAATGAACCACAAGCCGCCGGCTTGTAGGGTGGACCCGCCGGGTTCTAACCCCAAACCGCCGGGTCAGACACTAAGCAACCGGGTTCCAATACCCACCAGCCGGGTGAATTAAACTTGAGCGAACAGAAACAAATTGCTGTATTTGGGAGGGAGGAGCAGCCGGGTCACCACATCTACCTGTCGGGTTCTCTTTGGACCCGTCGGGTCCCATGCCTGCACAGCAAACCCAATTTCCTGTACAATTTAAATGCAATTTTCCGAAATTCAAACGCGCATATCTCACAAACCGTAAAGAATTAGGATCTGAAATTTTGCATGCACCTTTATATAATCAAAATGCAACTTTCCATTTTTACACTTTTTCAAATTTCATGTTTATCGAGAAAACGGACGTACGACTCATTTTTGACCATTTTAGCTCATTTTGGTGACACGTCAAATTTCAAATGGCTAGTTTCTGACTTCCACCCTTTGCCAACATGTTCCTATATACATTTGTGATGTGTGAGCATATTCATCACCCTCATATACCCATTCTATCATGTTTTAACTAATCGACCCGTTTAAGGGTCCAATTGGGCATTTTTACCAATTTCAACCATATTAACTATCATAACATTTTCAATACACCTTCCCACTATATTTATGACTTAAAGTCACTTTAACATTCGTTATACTCGAATCACAACTCATTTTAACCACTTAACCAATAAATGACCCATTTGGGCACTTTAATGACCCATTTGGGTTTCAACCCATATAATCACTATTCTAACACCCATTTCACATTACTTTGACTATTTTAAGTCAAACCAAACTGTTTTCACTATTGGTGTCATATTATTCTTTAAAACACCAAATTCACATAAAATTCATTATGTTTAAACCAATTACAACAAATTTTCAACTTTGAATTCTTTTACAAACTTGTCAACAATTATAAAAGTTGGTTGACCACTTTGACTTTCTTACTACACCACTTTTAGTAGATAGATCATAATTCAACCACAATCATGATCAATATTATACACATAATCATCTAGCCACTTTTATCATTTTGTAACATAGCCATTACACAATTTGACTCTACCAATTTCAACTTTGATTTTTCCTAGTCAAAGATACGCATTCCAATCAATGGACACTTTTAGATTAAACAACAACATGACTCTAAATCACATCCATTGAGATATACCAACATCTCATTAAATTTACTATATAGAGTCATATCAAATAAATCTATCATGTATCAAATAATTCCTTAGCAAAATTTATACTCACACTTTGCACTTATCAAATCATAATCACTCATTGATTTATACTTTATATTCATATTGTAGGCACACTTAATTTCAACAATACTACTATTATACTTTAGTCAACAATGTGCCTACACAATTCATTTCTAGTTCATTTAGAACTACTCATGATGCTAAACATCTCAATTCTTATTCATAGCATCACATTAACATGTAATAATCCTAATGACTCACAACTGGGGATTCATATTAGTCTAACTCGATTTATTTCACTACTAATCATATCATAGCAAAATAAACAATTCAAGCTTATTGAAATTCACCAAGCTTATCGAAAATTACCTGAAACACTTAGGCCCACGAGTTTTGAGGAATCCTTGAGAATACCATTTGGATCCTCATATTCCTCCGTCTCTGCAACCCAAAATAACAATCTTGAAACTTGTTATAAGTTAGTACATATCCAACAAACACTTTCCCATACAATCACTAATCCCACACCCTGGAATGTTTGACTTGACACAATTCTAAGTTTGGGATTGAACATCTTACAATGTACAATTCACCCAAACTTTTGCTCTGGTACTAACTTATAACACCCCATCTTTTACAACATTATTTAAATGTATTTTACATCGGAAGCGTAAGTCCAAACAAATATTAACCATTAAGTTATAGAACATTAAGTAACTAAACCATAATATTTCAAAAACTATAGTATATCTAAAATGGGTGTTATTTAATTCCAAATACAACTTTAAGCTATCAAAGTAATATCAGAGTAAGCCTGGTCAAACATTCCGTCCCGAACAACTTCTTGACAATCCCGTTATATCAAAACCATAACCTGCAAGAAGTGGGGTGGTGGGGTTAGCTCAAAGCTAAGTGAGGGAATACATAACCAACAGCCTAACTTAGCATAACAACCTTGTTTACAGCAAATCATCGTAAACAAATAACATCACAATAGATCGATGGTTCTTGGGGAAACCTTCAGCCAAGAATACCAACAGTAAACACATAATATCAATGAGATAACATCTCAATACAATGATGATCGGTGGTTCTTGAGATATCATGATACCCGGGGATTCCTCAACAACACTTATCGTACATATCCGTATGGCCATAATGGACGAGACCGATAGTTTGGTACTAATTTCATACGACCTAATTTCCCATTAACGATAAGTACAAGGAAATTCCCGTCGTCTTACAATAGTAACCAAACTCAACCAATAGATTAACCTCAATACTGATGCCCGAAGGCCAAATATCAAGTGATCACGTATTCACATATTCAATCAGGTCAACATATCAGACTAACCAGTCTATCAACAGTATTATTACTATCAGACCAAATTAATCATGGCAAACCAAAAGCAGTAATAATACGATTACCCGTTGTAACCAAACCTGTTAAAACTAAATTACACTGAGGATTAAGATCCACTCACCGACACCTCAATTGTCCATTCAGTAGTCTAATGTCACTGAGTCTTCTCGTAATCTGAGAATTCAAATCAAATATAAGTTAGTAAATTGTCTCATCCATACATAACTTATATTTACAATAAACTCAAGGAACTACACATTATTTGCATAGAGATAACAAGTTCCTAATTGTCTCTCATCATTCATAACATACCTTTATTATCTCATGTTATGAGTTTATCAATGTTAAGGAGGAAGGACCCGCCGGGTCTTCGGGTAATTCAACAGAACCCGCCGGCTAGAGTATGGAACCCACCGGCTTGTTCTTCATTACCTGCAATCTGCAGGTTTAAAACCCTGTTGTCCAACCCGAACCAACCCCCCAAAACTACACAACTCAAGCTAGAATTCAATGTTATACATAATTTTACATCAAACAATATCCACAATCATCATATATCATCTATTCCAATTCATTTATCATATATACTCTTCCAACTCATCCTACTTTCATCATAAGCCACAAGCATCTTAATCAATTTGTCAAACCCTAGCTTAATTAATGTTACTCATCACCATTAACAAGCTCAAGTAACATCAATTCAACAATTTCAAACATTAAATTCGGGTTTTAACCCATTAATTAGCTAAAACCTCAAAATCACAATTTCTAGGTTTATAGAAATTAAGAATTGATGACTTACAATGAATTGGATGATGAAAGGATGATTCAATCTCGTTATTGCAGCTTGAATTCAGGTTCTAGGATTTCGATTTGGTGTTTCATCATGAACTGGGTAAGAAATTAAGGTTTCTTGTCTTGGTAAGTAGGTATGTATGTATGTTTTGTACGTATGTATGTAGAGATAGTAAGAATTAAACCGACTCACTTCTGTGAGTGTAATATAATTTGTTTTAATTTCATTCCCCGTACTTACCATTGTCTGAACCTTAAAAACCTTTTGCGGGGAAACATTATTTTATTTTACCGCCAACTGAATTAAATTAAAACAGTTAATAATTTATTAGTCACAATAAAGTATTCGACTCTTTTACCCATTTATTTTCAAATAACAAATGAAACTATTTTCTGACACATTAAGTAATAATTCACAGTTAGAAAATATTAAAATACTACTAGACCCGAGGAATGAATGTTACAGAGAGAGAGAGAGAGAGAGAGAGAGAGGTTTGTGTATGTGTTATGTGCTGAATGAGCAAGAGGGTGAGGGGGGGTTTTGGGTGGTGGTGGGAGCCGGCCCACATGGGCCCCACCCATGTGTGGTTGGCTCAAATTTTTAATCCCCTGTATTTGCATTCCATGCGGTGTTCATTTCCCCGGTCGTTTAAATGTTTAAATATATTTATACGCATTTAAATGTACGTTTTTAAAGTCAAATATTTATTCGATATTTTTGTTGTAGTATTTTATCAAATACTTTATAATTGAGTTATAAAATATGACTTAGATTTGTTTCTATTAATTGCGCGTTCATTTATTTTAACCGCGTAGTCGTTATTTGTATGATACAAAATATGTATGAAATATTATCAAAATAATATTTATGATATAATAGTGTTATTAAATAATGTTATATTATTCAATAAGTTTGTTCACCAACGTCCGTATAAATTGAATCGAATTTCATTCGATTTAAAATAAGTATGATTTAATCAAATCGCATAGATATATATTCAACAATATATATAAATGATACATTAATTAACCTATCATAGAACTAATTACATGTATTAGGGAGGATTAGGTACTAATTACTAGTCCTAATTTGGCGGTCACACACTAACACATATGTTAATAATTTGTAAAACTCACCAAAAAATGAAGAAGAAAAAAACTCGTCGAAAATATACCTTGAGAAATGTCTAATCGAAGATGAGAAAACGCTGAATTTTATGATGCATTTTTTATAATTTTTCGATATGCTGTTTGTGAGATATTTTATTTTTAAGATTTTAGTATAATTTGATTCATTCTCCCATACTTTCAAAAAAGTGTCGTACTCGAATGAACTTTTCTCAAGAGTTAGTGGGAGATTTTGTTGGTTATACCTATATGCCCAAGAATAATCATTAAATAATATTGCTAATAACATATGATCTTATAGGGTCACACCAATAACAAGCCGAAACTTTAAATGATATTTTAGTATATGAATATGATTCGTATTAAAATATAACTCTTGTAATTATTATGGAGATAATAATAATATAATTCATAAGTGTATGAATTATTATAAGTATGGTACTTATACATTATTTGATTAGAGAATTATTATAAGTATGATACTTATATAATTTTAATCAAATGATTTAATTTGTGTAAGTTTTGTTTATTTAATTTAAGGAGTTAAATTAAATCAATAAAACAACAATATTATATATATATAAATGTATATATATAAACTGGATGGAGGATACAAGATTTTGTCTTGTACTGATTGTTTTGTAGTGTTTGATACTACTCTTTTAACTTGTAGTGTTTGATACTACTTCTTTTGTTTCTTTCTTCTTGAAAGGTTTCCATCACCAAGAGTACAATCAAACTCCTTATCATATTTTGATCCAATGCATGGAAAGTCTTGGTCATAAGTGCTAATTAACTTTTGCATGTCCATGGCTTATTTAAATGAGAGTTAGACTCTCATTTGAAATGACTTGGTTTTGGGCTGATTTCACACAAACAAACACATACATTTTCTCTCTAAAAGTTAGAAGAAAATTTAGAAACAATGCTCTTTTGAACACCATTCTTGATCATGGTGTTTTAGGCTTAAGAGATTGTTTATACAAGAGTGAATTAGCATTCAATAGTGTCATCAAAGCTTGTTGGTGGACTATCTCTAGAGGAACTTTTGCTTGGGTTCTTGCCATCAATCAACCACCATAGAAGATCGAATCTACAAATGTTATAATTCTAACTTTCTATGGTTGATATATTCTTGTATGTTCATGTAAAGTGATCATTTGTAAGTAACTTTTGTTGTTAAAGTTTTTCAAACTAAAATCTTCCATTGCTAAACTCTCATAAAATGTTTATGAAATCCAAGTTTGAGCACCTAAGTTTCCATCAGATTTTGGGATCTTTAAATGTAGCCGTATCTTTATACTAATATACACAATAATAATAATAATAATAATAATAATAATAATAATAATAATAATAAATCAAATTAATAAGTGAATTTATATTATGGAAAAAAAGCTAGACTGGATCGCGAATGAAGAAATCTAATTAATGGTTAAAATTCTTCCATGAAGTTTTGATTTAATTTAATTTAATTATTTATTATTATAAGGTTGTATATTAACATTTTCAAAAGGGTAAAAAAGTAAACTTTAATGTCTCCATTTTAAGGTTTTTAGACTTTAGTAACTTTACTATAATTCATTGACGAAGCTAGCTAGGCTTATTCATTAAACGGTTTAACGATCTTTTTTCATATGTTGAGCCTTGATTGTACGACTTACAATTAAAACGTGGTACTTGAATAAATGTCAAAGGGGAAGATCTAATGAAAATGAAAATATAACTAATTAGACACTATATATATATATATATATATATATATATATATATATATATATATATATATATATATTTTGAACAAACAATTCTTTCATTAGTTTTTCCGTGATTATTAATCTCGAACAAGATATATATACTCTATAATTATTTGTTTCACTATTATATGCTAGCTATAGCTAGAATGTATATGCTTGGATATATATATATGTCTTTGATCATGAGGTGATTATTGTATTAATAAATTAATTAATAATCAGATTTAAATAATTAATCACAACAAAATGATTAAAGTAATATATGATTAAAAATTCAAACACTACAAAGTGATTATCACAGTTTGAAATTTGTAACACACCTTAACATTTATGTAATACGAAAGGTGATGGTGCAAAAGTGAATCGTTTGAAAGCCAAAATTAGGATGTACTGTTGACATTATTTGTAGAAGCCTAAATTTATCTGTTTTTATGTACCAACTAGCTTTCCTAGCCCTACAATTAACTCCTATATATTTTCTTCCCCATCAAAACCCTAATAAACACTTCTCATATGCAATCTCTATCTCTCTCCTTATATCTCTTTCAATATAGTTAATAATCGTGGTTTATTACTAACTGATCACGTGCTATATCGATCATCTGATCCATTGACAATTTCTTGGATTATTGCTTCAATTCTGTCTTACCATCATGAACTTTGAAGTGCAAGCTGAGAGAGTGGTGAACATGGACCCACCGGTTCAAACTCCTTCGGATCAGCATCTTTGCTATGTTCGTTGCAACTTTTGCAGTACCCTTCTCGCGGTATTTGCTTGATATTAACAACTAAATTTTGTTTCTTAGGAAAACTGATATATAATATTATGTTCAAGACATAAGAAGCTTGATTACCGACCGACACGAAAATTAAATAAAGAAAAAAAATATGATTTAAAATAGATACTAATTAATATGTGTACATATATAAAAATGTGATCAATATAAATTCATATGAATTTTTACAGGTTGGGATACCATGCAAGAGGCTTTTGGATACAGTGACCGTAAAATGTGGGCATTGCAGTAATCTGTCATTTCTCACCATTAGGGCTTCTCCTCCTGATCACCCTTTTCAACCTCCTCCTCCCCTTACTCCTTTTCAGGTTCCTACTAGTCTCCTTTAGATTTCTTCTCTAAGTTGAATGAATCCTTCTTACTAAATAAAATACTCAGACTTTCTTTTTTGGTCCATAACCATTGAAATGAATGATGGTTTACTAACTTGTATATGATTTAAAAAAAAAAAATAGTTAGTCATATGCAGAATTATGTAAACTACTTCTTTGATAAGTTGAATGAAACCTTAATTTAAGTACAGTACTTATGTCATATACAGAGGTCACATATATATGTGATTCACTAGACTCCTTAATTTACTTTGTATATTTTCTTTTATATGATAACCTTCTATAGCAACTAAAACTAGTATAGATTAAGTGGATAAACTAGTGAGTAAATTAATATCTGAAAGAAAGCAGGCTGCTTTCTCCAATGATTTTAAAAGGGGCCAATCTTCGTCATCTTCATCGTCTACTTCAAATGAACCCACGTCTCCAAAAGCTCCATTCGTCGTCAAACGTAAGTATACTACTCGATCGATCTCTTTAAATTATTACAACTTAATTTTTTAATTTATTGATTATATACTTGTTCTGGCTATATATGCAGCACCTGAGAAGAAACACAGGCTCCCATCAGCTTACAATCGATTCATGAAGTGAGTCTACAACCAAACTGCCAAATAACTAATTTCTTATACAATTAATTAATTATTGTAACGTACTTTTTGCGAAATTTTGGATACCTAGAGAGGAAATACAACGCATCAAGGCTGCAAATCCTCAAATACCTCATCGTGAAGCTTTCAGTACGGCAGCAAAAAATGTACTTCCGTTTCTCTAATTTCTAGTTAACTTTTTTTTTTTAGTATATTTCATTGATATTTTTGCTTTTGTTAACTTTTGCAACAGTGGGCTGGGCATATACCAAATGGGTCCATCTCTGGGAGCCTCAGCAGTGTAAGTAATTCTTATCATATCTTGGTTAAAAGTACTATTATTATTTTTATAATTCAACTTATAATTATACATTAATTTAACTATTTTTTTTTATAAATTTGTATTATCTAAACCTATGGCTCATATATATGCTAATAAATTATATAAAAATAGATATCAACCGTTTGATTCCACGCATAAATGATAAATATTGCATGAGATATATATATTATGATATTATATTTGGTTTCACAATATTAACTAGTAACGCTTTCTTTACCTTTATATTTCTAGTTCATATCAAAGCGCAGGAGTCAATGCTTTAATATTTCTTTGTTTCGTTTCTTGAAAAATACAATAAAATAAATAAATGCTAATTTCATGTTTTACCCAATTCTCTAAGGATCTAGCTTAATTGCCAATTTTTTTAGGAGTACGTACTAATGACATGTTTTCTTTTTTTAGGGTTTTGACCTTTCAGGATTGAAGTAATCATAAGTCTACCTCAAAGAAATTAGAGGATTATTGGTGTAGTAGTCTCGAATATTTATTTGAGCATCAAAAAACCTTAATTTGTCCTATGTAGGATCGGATTTATATAATTTAATTGGCGTATCAAGATGGAATTAAAAATCATGGTTGTTTAATTATGTAATATCTCTAATTCCAGAATGAGTACGTGAAGTAGTGTTTCTTATTATGTCGGGTTTTAATAAAAAAGATTGTGATTGTAATCTAGTTTGTATCTTCGTTCTTGTTTATACCTGAACACTACTCCAATAGCATTCTTTTTAGACTCATGCTCATTATACAAACAAACAGAAACGATTACAAATATAAAGAGTGTAATGATTAACGATGTATAACGGTATAATTATACTCGTAATTAAATGGTACAATATATCGAGTGATAGGCTTCATGTATGATACAATTAGTAATCAAAAGTCGAAACTGTTAGTAGCTCGTAACTAGTAAGTTAGAAGGTACATGTATATGAAATAAAATAGCTAGGCACATAAAGTTGACCAGATTCAATCACCAAGTTGAAAGCAAATATAAGAAGCGAGTATGCGTGATATAGTGATGCGGAGATTACTATTAGCTACCAACAATCAATTGATGGGAATAATTTGAATAACAAACAAATCTTCATTATTTTAACAAATAATTCCAATATTTGATGGGATATTTCTTCAACTAGAAAAAATAATTACATCACTAAGTTATATCTTAGTAATAATTAGTACCATAATTCTGTTTTAATGTTTTCTTTAATGTCTAACAACTCTTATTGGTCCTAGACCTTTGATATTTCAAGAGTTATTTTTATTATGGTTCTAAGTTGTAATAGGAGTTTAGTTTTGTTTTTGATGATAATAAAATTTGGTCTCAATTTTGCTTGGCAATTGAGTTGTAATTGTTCCTAACGTCGGTATTCGTTTGAATCAACGATTGTTGGAAGAGATTATTCTTGAGTATTCTTAGAATCAACAAATTTAATTTGTTATCTTATTACGGTATCTTATTTAATTTGTGTTTGTTAATTTCACCCTACATCAGTTGGTATCAGAGCCGAAATTCATATTAAAAATGGTAATCTACAATATTTATGAGGAGTTAGAGAAACCCGATGAACGTGAGATTTTGTTTATAAACAAAATTTTCGATGGCAAATTTGGGTTTTCAAGTGATGAAAAAATGGAAGACATATTCCATCCGAGGTGCAACAACAAAAATGACAATTATGATGTCATTATGGATGAAGGAAGTTGTGTGAATGTAGCATCAATTGATATGAATGTCAAATCATTCGGATTTGAGGTGGATGCTAATTCTCCTGAAGCTAATTTTGATTTTGTTTGTTTTGAGTCTGATTTGGATTACAATTCTTTTGAACCTGTAGTGGTTGCCAAATTTGTTATATGATCTACAAATGTTTGTCAAGTTCAAAAGGGTGATTTGTCTGCTAAATTGTGTGGCTGCTCGTCATTTTACAAAGATGATGTTAGTGGTGGTTGTCCTTGTCGAGTACGCATTGAAGATGGAGGTCATTGGAAGTTTAGATGCAAGATGAAAGGGGAATGAAGTCTATGTGAAAGGACTTGAGGACAAATCCCAAATTAGAAGGGGAGAATGATGCGGAGATGACTATTAGCTACCAACAATCAATTGACGAGAATGGAATAGTTTGAATAACAAACAAATCTTCATTATTTTAACAAATAATTTCAATATTTGATGGAATATTTCTTCAACTAGAAAAAATAATTACATCACTAAGTTTTAGCTTAGTAATAATTGGTACCATAATTTTGTTTTAATGTTTTCTTTAATGTCTAGCAACTCTTGATTGGTCTCAGACCTTTGATATTTCAAGAGTTATTTATTTATTATGGTTCTAAGTTGTAATAGGAGTTTAGTTTTGTTTTTGATGATAATAAAATTTGGTCTTAATTTTGCTTGGCAATTGAATTGTAATTGTTCCTAACGTCGGTATTCGTTTGAATCAATGATTGTTGGAAGAGATTATTCTTGGGTATTCTTAAAATCAACAAATTTAATTTGTTAATTTCACCTTACATCATATAGTCACACTTTCATTATTTTGTTACACCCGTACTTCATCTAATCTAAATCTAAAAATAAAACTAAACATCATTTCTTTTGGAAGTTTTATTAATATTATATTATATATATTTAAAGATTAATTAATACTCCGTAAGCGACAAAAAATCAAGTTAAAAGTCGACCTAAACCAACGGTAAGTAAGTGATCAAAACTAAGCCACTCTTCAACACGACCCAAGTAGACAGCCATTGGCCAACATTTTTAAGCATTTACAAGAACTATTTATATTGCAATAATTACAAACGTTTACGAATTGAGTTAAAAAGCTCACATATACTAATTCTTGGAAGATTAACAGGAGATTCGGTTAACCAAAATCCGGTTAACCGGAATCTCGGTTTGGCATATTCTTAACCTAAATTGAAACCGAAAAATTCGGTTAATCAATAAAGCGTTAATTAATTAAGTTATTTAAAAAGTAATTAATAACGTATAAATACACATTATATTCATTAATAAGTGTTCACTATATTAAAAATATTTTGATAACAAAAGTATCAAATGATAAGCATTTTACTCTTTATAATTGTGCATTTATGTTATACGTATGCCAATCTTTCGAATATAATTAGAACTAAGTAGTAATAATTACAATATTAGATCAAAATTAAGCTAGAAAATTACATTACAATGAGTGAAAGGTTTCTGGGACCAAATTCAAAATTTTGGTCTCTACTAATGACGAATAAATATGGTGATGCAGATTACAAAACAAAATATGAATTAAATCCTGTATACCAGGAATGTTGATTTAAAAAGAATTCCGCGATTAGGAAAATTTCAACTCAATTGCCAAGCAAAAATTGAGAGAAAAATTGATTTCATGAAGAAGAAAAAAAACAACTGATTGTTCAATTTCATCAACAAACCCTAAAAATGGATAAGGAAATTCAAAATGGGCCTAAAAATATAACGGGCTAAACAGAAAGTTCATAGCAAAAGCCCAATAATAAATAAAAACATAAAATGGCCGATAACTTATTCTATGAACCATTTTTGGGTCTCTCAAATTTACCAAGAGGTGGCCCTCATTCCAAGCTTCGAATCGACAGTTCATGGGCCTGAAACGGAGCCATTTAGCCCATGTTATGACCTTTTTCCCCCTTTATTTGCATAATTGTGGGCCTCCATAAACATAAATGTCCGTTCTTCAACACTTGATCAGTCCGCATCATATGGTCACTGAAATTTGTGATGACTTATTTGATTTTCATCACTAACCCTTGAACTTGGTCTCTGTATTAGGAATATCAGTGGCTAAGTTTTAGTGGTCAATACAACCTTCTCTGTAACTTTTAATCACCATCCTAATCAATGACCAAAGTGGTCATTATTTTTTCACACACACACAAACACACACACACACACACACATATATATATATATATATATATATATATATATATATATATATATATATATATATATATATATATAAAAGCAAGTGCCTAACTTTACTAAACAATTAAGAAACAGTTCAACAATAATCTTTTATAAACTAAACAATAAATAAATTATTTATTCATGAAATTAAACACATTATATATTTAAATTCAAAAAGTATTTTATACTCTTCGGAAAATATGCCTGATATCGCGTAAAAAGTCACGTTTTTACTACCGATATCTCCCTCATTTTAGATCAATTCTTGGCATATAAGCTCAAATAATACATAAATCAGTGAGAATTTGCCAAGAAGGTCAAAACAAGGGAACACGATAAAAATCAAGCAAAACGAACGAAAAATGAAGATTCCACACACGTTTGAAGATTCAAGAGACAAGATTTAGAGACAAATTACCCATCACCGAGATTTCTCTTATCCAAGATATTCGTTTTCAAAATACGAATCTAACAGAATAAAAATCAACAAAAACGGATGAAGAATGAAGATTCTACGTACGCCGGAAGATTCAAACGATTCGCACGAGACATCTAAATATTAGAGAAACATTTCAGAGATTTCTTTTCATCAAAGTCTTCGTTTTGAAAAAATGAATCCAACGCAAAAAGACTCAACGAAAATGGACGCATAACGAAGGAGATAGGCGCGAATTAAGAAACAAAGCGAAAGAAAGCGATTCGGGGCAGGAGCATGGCAGCCGCCGCCGGCCACCATGCAGCCGCCGCCGGCTGGCAGCCCCCCGTGCCCCGTCCGCTGTTTCGTCCTCGCTCGTACTCGCAGGGTACATGTGCTACTGGATGCCGCCCGTCTCCACCTCCTTTTTGGTACATGTGCTAGACCTTTACTCGCTTTAGGGTACATGTGCTAGCAACTTTTCCACCTTTTGCTAACATATGCACTAAGTTGCTAAAATGCACCCATTTTCTCCTATAAATAGGAGACTCCATGGTTCATTTCAAAGCACACCTTTCACACACCTTTTCTCACACACACACCATTCATAGAACAGTATACTTCTCTTAAGATATTGCTGCTACTTTCTTTCTATTTTCTTACTAAAAATTAGTTTTAGACTAGTTTAGGAGCTTGTTTAGAATAGAAGGAAAGTACGGAATGCATTGTAATCTTTGGTGTAAGCTTGGAATCGTGTCAATTAACTCAAGTCTACTTTCTTCCGCATTTAATCCTGGTGCTTTCTAATCCTTATCTATCTTAATTAATTATGTTTATATTAATTATGCTAGATTTAGTTATTGCCATGATTAGAGAGTAGTATACTTGTTGTGTTTGCTTGTGATGTAGTTAGTTAATTATGGGATGATTTATGATTAAATAATAAAGGTCGGTAGTATTGCTTTGATCGTCTTATTGCATGTTCTTGTTTTATTGTTGCCTTAGGATCATCATAGTAGTAAAATATAAACGGTCTTAATTATCATAAAGTAATATGACGGCCCCTATTCGACTGTTTCTCGATATAGTACTGGAAACACTTCAAGGTGGAGTACAAATGTATGGAGGTCGTGGAACGACCGAAGGTAGTCATATTACGAAACGGTACAATATTACGAAGTAATATGATGGCCCCTATTCAACTGTTATGCAGTATAGCGTTGGAAACACTTTAGGTGTAGTACAAACACGTGGAAGCTGTGTAACGACCAAAGGTAGTTATATTACGAACTAATATTATAAAATGAGAAACCTACTTTAATTAACCTTTCTAAATAGACTTTTAAACTTCAAATTAATCTATCGTCTTTCCACCAATAAATGTGATTACAACACCTTTTTAACGACGTCCAATTAAAAGGTAGTCAGTCATCTGTGTCAATATCATTTGTTAAAGGTATGAAACTATAGAACCGCAAGGCTACATGGGGGATTATCGTAGGACAAGACATGGCCAAGGTTTGAAGCGGCGGAACCACTTTAAGTGAGGAACGTTATGGATAATTAGGGGATTTATTGGGTAGTCTTAAGCAAATGCTAGTTTAAAGTCATAAATGAACTTTTTAAATATACGAATCTGTTAGGATGACGAGGAATCGCTATATGATTAAGTTATGTCTAGTACCTTAAGATTTTGTTCCCGTTCATATGAAAGTATTATTAAACCATAATTAAGATTTTGCTTATTATTCTAAATACTTTGTAATGTTACCATAACCTAGCTCCCGGTGTGACATACTAATGACCTTTACTTAGTAGGGAATCTAGTGTTTACATCACAAGTATCCAAGAAAAATAATTAACAAATGTCTTTCAAAACAGTTTCTCCAAACATCATCTCATAACTTAATTAACGAAGTCTCAGCAAACACTATCTTTATCTTATCTGCTTTATCTTTTATTTTAATTTCGCTTTTATTTATTTACTTGCCTATATTAGTTAATAGAAAAACCAAAACTCCCCCGCTATTTTATAAACCCTTCACTAGTTTGAAAGCCCTTATCTGCCACGCCTTAGTTTCAATTCAGTCGGTTTGAAGAACGACTCTAGGTCATACCTACCACTTGCTCACCCTTAGGATTAGCATTGTTAGGGAAAACTTAGGCCCCGCAATTACCAATTTAAAACACCCATTGATGCCCGTCACCACTAGCCGGTGCAACGACAAGGATAAAATCCTTATCGACCGCTGGTGAACTAGTAAACCTTTAGGATTCCTTAAACCAACTGTACGATCCTTAGGCGTTAAGACGAACTTACTTACTAGTGAACCTTTAGGATTCCTTAAACCCCTATTTTTTTTTCTTTTTTTTCCTTCCTTTACTACTTTTAGAAATTACCACCCATATCCATTCAACTAGTCAACCACCTGCCAATGAGACTATGACAGATGCATTTATCACTCTCGCTGAAGACTCTAAACCTTTGATTGAAGGTCGAGGAGGACCAATCGTCTATCTGGAAACCGATAGAACTTCATTTGAATTAAAGCCCCATATTGTTCAGTTAGTCCAAAATCTCTGTCAATTCCATGGCCTACCAAATGATGATCCCAACTCACAACTTGACAAATTCATTTCCTTATCCAACTCCTTTAAGTCAATTGGGGTTAATCAGGACATAGTCTATCTATACCTATTTCTCTATTCACTCACTCTCAATGCAAAAACCTGGTTTGAGGAACTAGAGATTAACTCTATAACCTCTTGGGTAGAATTAGCAACCAAATTTTTGGCCAAATATTTCCCTCCATCAAAACAAGCCACGTTTAGGACCAACATCATAAACTTCCGCCAAGTTCATGATGAATCAATCTACAATTCATGGGAACGCTTTAAGGGATTGCTTAAGAAATGTCCAAATCATCGATTTGTGCGCTCAGATCAATTGCGCATTTTCTACAATGGTCTCTTCCCACATTATCGTCCTTTACTTGATACCGCCTCTCGAGGCAGTTTCATGAATTATACGGCCGATGACGCTTAGAGCCTTATTGAGAAAATGACGATACACAACGATGACTGGAACAGTGAAAATCACCCGTCACTAGTGAATTCACCTACTACAATCGGGAATGAAGCTATCAAAACTCTCACTCAGCAAGTGGCAGGCCTAACCAAAGAGATTAAGGAATTGAAAAGTCAACAACAACAAGTATGTCAAGTTCAAACATGCCTTAATTGTGCTAATCTGAACCACTCAGCCCAAATTCCTCACTCTCATCTAACTACACCCAATACTAACCCTTCATTTAACCCACCTAGGAATAGCCCACTAACTTACCAACCCGAACTGTCTGAACCCTCTTCCTCACAAACCTCTAGTTTTGATGACACCCTGATACAAGTCATTCAAGGAATCTCAGCTAGACAAGACCAAGCTGATCTCATCTTAAGAAATCAACTAACTTTGTTAAAGGCTTTCAAATCCCAAATAAGACAATTAGCACAACGTATTAATAATGCTAAACCTCAGGATAGTCCAACTAATTGCCATAAGGAGGCTTCTCATATTCTAGACTCTCAGGTAGCACATAGCCTACCTACGATTTCTTCTCTGGTGAAGGAACCACGTATTGTCCCATCGACAATGGATTTAGAGTCTACACCAAATAGGAAAGTAAACATTCCATTTCCGGCTTGTCTTAAACAACGACCCTACAAGCTTAAGTATTTTAATCTTGATAGGAAATTCCTAGATACCGTATCTGAAGTTCCTTCCAAAAAGTACTTTAGAAGGCTTCTTACAACCAAGGATAAGGTACCTAATATCGCGTAAAAAGTCATGTTTTTACTACCGATATCTCTCTCATTCCAGAATAATTCTTGGCATTTTAACCTCAAAAACAATACAAATCAATGATATCATGCCAAGATGGTCAAAACAAGGTCGCACGATAAAAATCACGCAAAACGGATGAAAATAACGATTCCACACACGTTTGAAGATTCAATGCATCAAAACGAGATTTAAAGACAAAAGTGCCCATTATCAACATCCATCTCATCCAAGATGTTCGTTTTCAAATTACGAATCCAACAGAAGAAGAATCAACAAAAACGGATAAAGAATGAAGATTCTACGCCCGCCGGAAGATCCAAATGATTCGTACGCAGTATCTGGAGATAGGAGACATATTTTGGGATATATTTACATCAAAGTCTTCGTTTTTGAATTACGAATCTAACGCAAAAAGAATCAACACAAACGGATGCATAACGAAGAAGATACGCACGAATTAAGCAACGCAGCGAAAGACGACGGATCGGGATGGGTGGCAGCCAGCCTGTGACACCCAGTCAAAAATGACCCAAATTTCAGTCCAAATTTGAACTTTATTACAAAGTAATACATACTTAAAGTACTGAAGCATACTAGCATTATATATATGAATATATATAATAACGTCAAAACGATTATTTAATAATTATGTATATACGAATCTGACAGAACGCAGAAACTTAAAATGGAAACGGGTGCAAAATATTTTCAAATAAAGTATTATTGTCAAGAATAATAATTATTTACTCCGATAGAAATTTAAATACATTTTGAACACAGAAAACTATCCGTAAGTTCAAAGTAAAACAAAGACATAATTTTATAGCCTATTAAAAGTATTTTTATAAAATAATTCGAAAGATTGACCAACGTTCGAAAACCTAAGTGTGGGATTAACTCAACTTAGAAATAGAACATTAGGGACAATGTTCTTTTAAGTGTCGGATGACAGTAGTATTCACTACTAAAGTGTGCAACATAAATTTTGATCAATCTTTTAAGTAAAATTCATGTTTTCAGCAAAATTTCAAAATTTTCAAAATTTTCAAATCAAAAAGGGGTATTTTCGGTCAACAGAAATTCAAAAGGCTTTGAAATTAGATAATGTCGGGCAAAACCCTTTGAGGATTTTCATGCTCTGTTTCGAGGCAAGCAATCGCATGACTAGGCACTAAACCACCAAACTAAGTGAGGATTCTTGAGCCATATAAAAGCATTCATCTTTAATGCTTCACTTTTCGATTGTGAGTGAGCCGGTGTATGCTCTCTAGAATCATAACTTGTTCAAGCAATACATTTCGAGATTACAAAAATGGGCGTCATATGTGACGAAGGTGCAATTAGAAGACCTTGGCATTTCCTAGGATAAAAACCCTCTCGTAAAACCCTTGCTTTCAAACCTAACCTAACCAATGCTCACCTTCAGCATTGAAGATCAGCAGAAAACATGTTGAGCCTTAGCCTTTTCATTTCAAAAACTCACTTCAAAAACCAATCCCTTCTTTCATCTTTTGGCCATAGCCTAAGTTTCTGTTCTGTCAGAAGAATTATTATAAGAAGTACGGAGCGTTCCCCAAAGGATGAGCATCATCCGTAAAAGGAGCTCCAGGAAAAAGAAATTCAGCAAAAGCAAAGCTGTCAGAAGAAACCTAAAAGCCCAAGGATCATTTAAAGCCAACGGAAAGGTTTATCAAAAGAAAACTTGAAAGAAAAAGCTGAAAAAGAAGGCTCAAAGAGATAAAAATCCAAGAAGAAGCGCTACTAAGCACCAAAGACAAGTCATCATAGACAATTCTTAGGCTATATTATAAACCCCCAAATAAACCACTTACAAAACCCTTCGTCCATATATACTACTTTCACCCTCTTATAAATGTCTAGGGATAATTTGCACTGTCCTCATTTAAGTATTGTAGATCTGATCCTCGACCAAGCCTATGACGATGGAAGAGCTGCATGACTGACCCCTGAGTGAATTAGAAATTAGGAAACCCGATATACTTGAGTGAATTGAGTGACCACCTATGAGGATCCCAGTCATGTACATCTTTGATATCGCGTAAAAAGTCACGTTTTTACTACCGATATCTCTCTCATTCTGGAATGATTCTTGGCACTTTAACTCAAAAACATTACAAATCAATAGTATTATGCCAAGATGGTCAAAACAAGGTTGCACGATAAAAATCAAGCAAAACGGATGAAAAACGAAGATTTCACACACGTTTGAAGATTCGAGTCATCAAAACCAGATTTCAAGACAAAAGAGCCCATCACCAACATCCACCTGACCCAAGATGTTCGTTTTCAAATTACGAATCCAACAGAAGACGAATCAACAAAAACGGACGAAGAATGAAGATTCTACGCACTCCGGAAGATCCAAATGATTCGTATGACACATCTAAAGTTCAGAGACATATTTTTGGGTTTTCTTTTCATCAAAAGCTTCGTTTTTGAATTACGAATCCAACGAAAAAAGAATCAACACAAACGGACGCATAACGATGAAAACATGCACGAATCGAGAAACGAAGCAGCAGGCAGCGGGCTGGTGCATGTAGCAGCCAGCCGCCGCCGGCCAGACACTAGGCCGCTACCGGCTGCCACCTGGCCACGGCCAGCCGCCACCCTCCCGCACGGATCGTGCTTTTTTGTCCTTTCGTGTACCCGGTGCTAGACCTTTACGTGTTTTTCCGTACCGGGGCACCACCTTTTCCACCTTTTTCGTACCCGGTGCCACTACCTTTTCCACCTTTTGCTATTGTGAGCTTCCACTTGCTAAAATGCACCAAAACTCTCCTATAAATAGGAGGTATGAGGCTCATTTGCAAAAACACACCAAGGGCACTAGGATACCAACATGCATAGGCACTTTCACACTTTCTTTCTCTAGCTTCTAGCTTCTTTCTTTCTTTATTTTAAATTAGTATTAGGCTAGTTAAAATAGAAGCAAGGAACGTGCTTGTAGTCCTTGGTGAGGAACGTATTTGTAATCGTTGGTGTACGCTTGGAGCAACTCTTATTAATTCAAGCCTATTCCTTCTCGCATATTAATCTCGGTTATTTCTATCGTTATCTATCTTGATTAAATATGTATACTTTAATTATGCTAGAGATAGTTTGTGCCATGATTAGCGAGTAGATTACTATTGTATTTGTTGTGATGTAGTTAGCATATATAATTGTGGGATGACTTTAAATATGTCGTGAAATAATATAACGGCCCCTATTCGACTGTTTACTTGGTATAGTGCTGGAAATGCTTTTAAGCAAAGTACATACGTATGGAACCGATAACGACCGAAGGTAGTTGTATTATGGATCGACATTATAAAACGGAAACTTTATGAACGGACTTATCTTACGATTTTAAACCTAAAACTTACATTCGCCTTTCGATTAACAAACGTGATTGTAACCTTGTAAAGAGGAGTCGCGAACCTTACTACTTGGTCAATAGTTATCTATGTAAAACTATGGTTTCAATTGTAACGTCATGCGAGCATCATAAAATGCAATGTGATTACGTGGAATTGCCATGAGTATTGTACACTTGAAATCACAATGTACTTATCATGTAAACATCGCGAAGCAATTGAATTCACAATGGAAACATCGGTAAACGATTAAATACATTGTGGACTACCATAGCATTTTCCGACATGGTCTGGGTCTAACTTTATACAAAAAGCCGTCAGCATTTTAATTAACGTTTTAATTAGATTAGTTAGTTTAGATTAGATTAGGTAGGCTATAGGCTAAATAACCATTTACGAAAACCTAGGGATTTGTTAATTGTATTGAGAAAGGTATGTTTAAAATCCAACTTAAACCGATACTTTTCCTTAACCTATGGAATTTAAAGTAAGGTACGCAAGAAACCTCAACACTTTCCTTCGCTTACCATGCTTAAACTTCATTAATAGGAATTGATCAACTAAGTCCGAACGTATTTGCTAAGTTAATTGTCTGCTAAATTTATAGTCTTTATGGTATTAAGAACAGTTAGACTTGTTGTAGACTTGCTACTCTATTTCTTCGCCCGCCCACGAACATATGTGTTCAATAACAAGGGCCACTGACTCCCTCACAGGAGAGTGTGGAGAGTTGAGCATTGTCTGTCTGATCAGAATCATGACACCATGGTTCCTCGTGACATATTAGTTGAAAACCGACTAATAGGGAATCTATCGGTTATACCATAAACTACCAAGTCTAGTGAACATTCCAAATTTAGTAAACGTTTTTCCTACAAGTCATCGTCCCACATTATAAGCTAATGAACTCACAACAAATACTCCTTTTATTATCTGATTTACCATTATCTTTTATTTGCCTTATTTAGTTTACTTAATTAACTGAACCAAAAACCCCCAACGCACTCTTTTAAAATATTTACTAGAAAAGAAAGGTTGATTGGATCACCTCCGTTTCAATTCAGTTTTTCTTTAAGAACGACTCTAGTTCATACTTACCATCTACTAGCCTTTGGTTCAGTATTAGTAAGTCACACTTAGACCCCAGCAAATGCAAATTTAAAATAAACCGATCGCGGTCTGAGCACCATCTTCATACGACGCTTTGGCACCCATCAAGTTTTTGGCACCACTGCCGGGGAGACTAACTGTCCGATACAGAGGCCCAACCAATCCCAATTCTAGTAAACCTTTAAGATACCTTCTAAAAAAAATATATATATATTTTTTATATATATTTCCTTTATTATTAGTTTTTCTCTATTTTCTGTTTCTCTTTAGTGTATGACCTGTTCCCCTAGATCTGCACCACTGTTTAATTTCCCTGATCCTACCATTCGACGAGAAAAGAAGCAATCCGCACTTAGACAAGTAATGGCTGAACACATCACTCTCGCTGACAACAGTAAACCCTCTATCAAAGGTAGCGGAGGACCAATTCTCTACCCTGAAACCCCTGGTCAATCTTTCGAGCTTAAACACCACATCATCCAACTAATCCAAAACCACTGTCAATTCCATGGATTACCAAGTGATGATCCCAACTCTCACCTCGACAAGTTCATATCTCTTTCAAATTCCTACAAACAAAACGGAATTAGCGAAGACACAATCCGCTTGTATCTTTTCCCTTATTCGTCACTCATCATGCGCAAACATGGTTTGAAGGTTTAGAGACCGGCTCCTTCCCTTCATGGACGGTAATGGCGACAAAGTTTCTAACCAAATACTTTCCACCTTCTAAACAAACCAAACTTCGAAATGACATCATGAATTTCCGACAAGCTTTTGATGAGTCATTATACACCGCTTGGGAACGATTCAAAGGAGCCTTGAAGAAATGCCCCAATCACCGTCTCGACAAATCTGCGAAATTGTGTACCTTCTACAATGGTTTGGACCCCAACCACCGAACCACCCTCGATGCTGCTGCACAAGGAAGCTTCATGGCAAAGACCGACGAAGAAGAATGGAACCTGATAGAGAACATGACTATGCATCACCATGATTGGAACTCTGGAGATCACTCAACATCTTCAGCACCTATCGCTGCATCAAATCCAGTTCCAGTTGAAGCACTTAAAGTATTAACGGAGAAAATGAACTCACTTGTCAAACAGTTTGGAGAACTCAAGAAACAACAACACCAGGTACACTAAGTGCAAGTCTGTCAACACTGCACCAATCTGCAACCATCTGGTGAATACCAAGTGGAATACGAAGAAGCAGATGGCACAATCTACTATGCTCAGTTTCCCACTCGACCACAGAATTTTCCACCCGGTTTCAACCAAAACAATAACCAACCTAGAGGACCTTCATTCCCACAAAGAACTAACCAACCATACCAACCCCGATACCCACCTAGATAGCCACCTTACCAACAACAATCACAACCTTCTTAAAACCAACCCCTCACACTTCCTGCACCCACTTCCGATATAAACCAAACCGCTGAACAACCTGCAAAGACGAATGCCCCAACTTCAAGTTCAGTTGACGCCTTCACCCAATTCATGCAAGGTCAACACCTACTCAACCAAAAGACATCCGCTAGACAAGATCAAGCCGACCTCTTTATGAGAAACCAATTGGCCGTGCTAAAGAATTTGGAAGCCCAAATTGGACAATTGGCACAACGTCTTGATAATAGACCCAGAGGAAGTTTGCCTAGCAACACGGTTCACAACCCACATGTTGAGGAAGCAAAGCAACTCACTACCACAAAGGAAGCAGCCATTCCACATCCTGCTGCTGTACCAGTAAAGGAAGAACCAGAGATCAAGATACCAGTTGTGGAAACCACTCCGACCATGAACAAAGAGGTTAGAATCCCTTATCCCGCTAGACTTGAAGCCCATCCTAAGAAATTATCATCCTTTAAGCTAGATGGAAAATTCCTTGATACCATGTCTAGAGTTCCCGGTCGTAATAAATATATGAGGAAATTGCTATCCACTAAGGATAAACTGCCCGAAGTAAACAACATTCCCCTTAGTTCTGAAAGATCAGCCCTACTTAAGAATAGCCTTCCCGAAAAACTAGGAGACACCGGTAGATTCACACTCCCTTGTTCTATTTACAAATCCGGAGATATCAGCGCTTTAGCCGACCTAGGAGCTAGCATTAACCTTATGCCCTACTCCTTGTTTAAGAGGCTAGAACTTGAAAATTTGAAACCCACTAAGATGACTGTCCAGCTAGCTGACCAATCTGTTAGATACCCAAAAGGAATAGCTGAGAACGTCTTAGTTCAAGTTAACAAATTCTTCTTTCCGACGGATTTCGTGGTAATGGATATCCACGAGGACATAAACATCCCGATTATCCTTGGAAGACCATTTATGAACACATCCAGAGCAGTGATTGATGTGTATAACTATACGATTGTTCTACGAGCACATGGTGAAAGCATCACTTACAAGATCGACCAACCGGACTGTACACCAGAACAAGAAGAATGCCACGCTGTATCAACAGGCAGAATTTGTTCCGATGACGAATCAGACCCCGAAGAAGAATGATGCTTCACTCGACCAACAACCTTGATCTACGATACTGAAACAGACCGAGATGAGGACGAGGAGTACCAAGACGCTGAGGAAGAAGAAAAATCCGAGGAGGACGAATCAGAACCTGAGGAAGAAGAGGAAGAACCCGCTGAGGAAGATGAAAGAAAGGAAGAAATGGAAGAAGAAGAACCTGAAGAGGAGGAGGAAGAAATGGAGGAAGATGAAGATCAAATTGATTCACCGCAGATGGCTGAAGTCAAGAGAATACAAGACTGCAAAGACTACACTCCATCAGAAGAATCCTTTGATTATGGAGCCATCCACCAAGAGCTTAGATCCACTCACCTCAAAAGAATGGGAAACATTCTCGACTCTTATCTCGATCCATCGAAACCCTTTACCAGAACCCGACTCCGAGACATAGATACTTTTGAAGAAGAACTCCGAACATCACAACACCCTGACCTGTATGCTAAACTCCTACAAGGAATTTCTACATATAAGGCACGACAACCAGGAAGCTTTGCTGAAGAAAACCTTCAAAACACCATCACTGAAGATTCTGACTACCAGAGTGTCGAATTTAACAGCGATTTTATTGACGTCACTATCGATGAACAATTCCAAAAACTCCTCTTGCTCTACCAAATTCACCCGTCATCACAGCTGAAAGACTAGAAATTCCCCTCATCGACACCCGCGAAGAGATGATTGACCTAATTGATGAAAATGACAATATACGCATCATTGTGGAGTCTATCAAAGAGTCAACCAATGAATACAACACCGCTCAGAGACACCTGATAAGGCAAATTGAACGAGAATATGATTCTTATCTCGCCAATTATGGAGAACCAGTACCCCAGACTTTGCTCAGACATATCCAAGAGTTCTCCGATTCCCTTCAAGAACAAGTCACCAGAGAAGCTCAACAGCCAAAAAGACCAGATTACCCAATGGGAGAAATCGAGTTCTGCAACAACCAAAGGCAAATATACCAAAAAGTATATTGTGTCTTAGCCGGATCAGCTTTTCCCTACTCATCAAGTCAGAAGGCTATACTTGCATCAATGAGAACTAATCTTGAAAGAGCTACTGGAAATCCACAGAATTATGCTGACATTAGAATGGTGGGAGATCTTAGAACCCTTCTAGATCTCATCGAAACTGGAGAACATCTCACAACTCCAGAGAACTTCAGAATCGTCATTCACTCCACTATAGGTTGTCACGTTGAACTAATAGTTGATGAACTGAATCAAGCAGCATTCGAAGAAAATACTCGTGACATTCCAACACGTTATTGGCACATGTCAACAGTCAACTTAGCATCCTATGTAATAGATCGACTGCGTGGAATGTATGAGGAAGAAGACATAGAAATTGACGCTTACCGCGATCGGTTTGTTTTAAATTTGTATTTGCTGGGGTCTAAGTGTGACTTACTAATACTGAACCAAAGGCTAGTAGATGGTAAGTATGACCTAGATTCATTCTTAATGAGAAACTGAATTGAAATGGAGGTGATCCAATCAACCTTTCTTTTTTATTAAAGGTTTTAAAAGAGTGCGTTGGGGGTTTTTGGTTCAGTTAATTAAGTAAACTAAATAAAGCAAATAAAAGATAATGGTAAATCAGATAATAAAAGGAGTATTTGTTGTGAGTTCATTAGCTTATAATGTGGAACGATGACTTGTAGGGAAAACTTTTACTAAATTTGGAATGTTCATTAGACTTGGTAGTTTATGGTATAACCGATAGATTCCCTATTAGTCGGTTTTCAACTAATATGTCACGAGGAACCATGGTGTCATGATTCTGATCAGACAGACAATGCTCAACTCTCCACACTCTCTTGTGAGGGAGTCAGTGGCCCTTGTTATTGAACACATTTGTTCATGAGCGAAGGAATAGAGTAGCAAGTCTACAACAAGTCTAACCGTTCTTAATACCATAAAGACTATAAATTTAGCAGACAATTAACTTAGCAAATACGTTCAGACTTAGTTGATCAATTCCTATTAATGAAGTTTAAGCATGGTAAGCGAAAGAAAGTGTCAGGGTTTCTTGCGTACCTTACTTTAAATTTCATGGGTTAAGGAAAAGTATCGATTTAAGTTGGATTTTAAACTTGCCTTTCTCAATACAATTAACAAATCCCTAGGTTTTCGTAAATAGTTATTTAGCCTATAGCCTACCTAATCTAATCTAAACTAACTAATCTAATTAAAACGTTAATTAAAATGCTGACGGCTATTTGCATAAAGTTAAACCCAGACCATGTCGGAAAATGCTATGGTAGTCCACAATGTATTTAATCGTTTACCGATGTTTCCATTGTGAATTCAATTGCTTCGCGATGTTTACATGATAAGTACATTGTGATTTCAAGTGTACAATACTCATGGCAATTCCACGTAATCACATTGCATTTTATGATGCTCGCATGACGTTACAATTGAAACCATAGTTTTACACAGATAACTATTGACCAAGTAGTAAGGTTCGCGACTCCTCTTTACAAGGTTACAATCACGTTTGTTAATCGAAAGGCGAATGTAAGTTTTAGGTTTAAAATCGTAAGATAAGTCCGTTCATAAAGTTTCCGTTTTGTAATGTCGATCCATAATACAACTACCTTCGGTCGTTACCGGTTCCATACGTATGTACTTTGCTTAAAAGCGTTTCCAGCACTATACCATGTAAACAGTCGAATAGGGGCCGTCATATTATTTCACGACATATTTAAAGTCATCCCACAATTATATATGCTAACTATATCACAACAAATACAATAGTAATCTACTCGCTAATCATGGCACAAACTATCTCTAGCATAATTAAAGTATACATATTTAATCAAGATAGATAAGGATACACCAACGATTACAAATACATTCCTCACCAAGGACTACAAGCACGTTCCTTGCTTGTATTTTAACTAGCCTAATACTAATTTAAAATAAAGAAAGAAAGAAAAGCTAGAAGCTAGAGAAAGAAAGTGTGAAAGTGCCTAGGTATGTTGGTATCCTAGTTCCCTTGGTATGTTTTTGCAAATGAGCCTCATGCCTCCTATTTATCGGAGAGTTTTGGTACATTTTAGCAAGTGGAAGCTCACAAAAGCAAAAGGTGGAAAAGGTAGTGGCACCGGGTATGAAAAAGGTGGAAAAGGTGGTGCATCGGGTTCGGAAAAACACGTAAAGGTCTAGCACCGGGTACACGAAAGGACAAAAAAGTGTGATCCGTGCGGGAGGGTGGTGGTCAGCAGCGGCCAGGTGGCAGCCGGTGGCGGCCTGGTGGCTGGCCGGCGGCGGCTGGCTGCTACCTGCACCAGCCCGCTGCCTGTTGCTTCGTTTCTCGATTCGTGCGTGTTTTCGTTGTTATGTGTCTGTTTGCGTTGATTCTTTTTGCGTTGGATTCTTAATTCAAAAACGAATCTTTTGATGAAATGAAATCCCAAAAATATATCTCTGAACTTTAGATGTGTCGTACGAATCGTTTGGATCTTCCGGGGTGCGTAGAATCTTCATTCTTCGTTCGTTTTTGTTAATTCTTCTTCTGTTGGATTCGTAATTTGAAAATGAACATCTTGGGTCAGGTGGATGTTGGTGATGGGCTCTTTTGTCTTGAAATTTGGTTTTGATGACTCGAATCTTCAAACGTGTGTGAAATCTTCATTTTTCATCTGTTTTTCTTGATTTTTATCGTGCAACCTTGTTTTGACCATCTTGGCATAATACTATTGATTTGTAATGTTTTTGAGTTAAAGTGCCAAGAATCGTTCCAGAATGAGAGAGATATCGGTAGTAAAAACGTGACTTTTTACGCGATATCAAGTATCCCACACTTAGAACTTTGCTTGTCCTCAAACAAACTCGATTTTCAACATGGTTAAAGATAAAATAATTTTAGGGCGGAACTTTTTTTACTAAGGGGTTTTGGGAAAGTAAAATACTTGTTCTTGGAAAAGGAAGGATTGTAATCTTTAGGAGCATGCTTTTGATCTTTGATCTTGGATACATGACTAGGCAATCCTCCCAAGGTGGTCACTCAAATCACTCAAAGTGTTTCGGGTTTCCTATTCTAATATTATCAATCACTCAGAACGCCAGTCATGTATCATTTATCGTCATAGGCTTGATCGAGAATCAAATCGTTACCTTTTTGGTGAGTGCGAAGTCGATCTAGCCACAATCATTCAAGGAGAGGGGATGTAAGGTTTTTGGAGTGAAAGGTTGGTGGTATGAGAGGGGGTTTTGTTGGGTTTTTGATGGGTTTTCTTTTTGTTGAAGTTGGAATTTTTGAGGGATTGACGCCTTTTTGATATTTGCGGAAGGAGTCTTTTTCTCCTATTGATTTCCTTTTTCTTCGGATTTTTCTTTCTTGGATTTTTTTTTTCGACGTCATCTCCTTACGATATCTCTTCGTTCATCTTTGAAACTTTGTTTCAAAGTTTGGGGGATGCTTTTGAGAAAGTAGGGGTAACGTATCTATTTTTCTTTGGGAGTATGGGTGTACGGATGGGTTCAAGAATGATGTGATTTGATCTCTTTTTTAATCACCAGTTTGGATTCGAAATGCATAACAAGAGCAAGTTCTGATTCTAAACGTATACATCGGCACACTCAAGAATCGAAAAAGTGAAGCATTAAAAGTGAATGTTTTTCATATGGCTCAAGATACCTCACAAATCGAAAGTTGGGTTGTTGTGTGCTTAGTCATGCGATGCTCTTTATGGGATTACTAAATTAATTTTTCAAAAGAATTTGTATTTTATTTATCCTTTTTCCCAAAGTAAATCATTCTTCGTCTAAATTTTTTCATTTTCAACACATTTTGGAGAAGGATGGTCTTATAATGAGCAACGATTTTAGAATCAAGCATATACCATTATCCATTTTACAGTAGTGCAAATACTGCTATCCCACACTTAAAGAAACATCGTCCTTGATGTTATACTAATATCTGAATGGGGTAAAATCCCACACTTAGGGTTTTAAACATCTAAGTCGCATTCTTTCAGTGTGTGTTGGGTTTGAATCCCACACTTAGTGATAAGCATATTGGATATGGTATATTTAAAACGAATGAAAGAGACGGTATAGAAGTACTCCTCGGTGGCCGGTCCGTTAGGATCGATTCGTTTTGATGCCATCCCATAGCTGATGTATCGAACTGCCCTTGTGACCGATCCGTTAGGATCGATTCGAGTGCAGGTGTGAGTTTTAACAATTTCACGCTGGGGTGGTTTCTGCTTATCGAGGCAATTACGGCCATGAATTGAGTCTTCACTTCTTGAAAGTCTTCAGCTAAAGGGTCTCCTCCAAAAGATCGGGTTTCTTGGCATACTTGTCTGATGAGTTGATGTTGCTCACGGTTGAAGGGAAAATCTGAGTCAGTGAAGACGTAGATTAACTTGCTGAATATTTCGCAGTATCCATTGCGGTAAGCGTCAATTTCTATGTCTTCTTCCTCATACATTCCACGCAGTTGATCTATTACATAGGATGCTAAGTTGACTGGTGACATGTGCCAATAACGTGTTGGAATGTCACGAGTGTTTTCTTTGAATGCTGCTTGATTCAGTTCATCAACTATTAGTTCAACGTGACGACCTGTAGTGGAGTGAATGACGATTCTGAAGTTCTCTGGAGTTGTGAGATGTTCTCCAGTTTCGATGAGATCTAGAAGGGTTCTAAGATCCCCCACCATTCTTATGTCAGCATAATTCTGTGGATTTCCAGTAGCTCTTTCAAGATGAGTTCTCATTGATGCAAGTGTAGCCTTCTGACTTGATGAGTAGGGAAAACCTGATCCGGCTAAGGCACATATACTTTTTGGTATATTTGCCTTTGGTTGTTGGAGAACTCGATTTCTCCCATTGGGTAGTCTGGTCTTTCTGGCTGTTGAGCTTCTCTAGTGACTTGTTCTTGAAGGGAATCAGAGAACTCTTGGATATGTCTGAGCAAAGTCTGGGGTACTGGTTCTCCATAATTGGCGAGATATGAATCGTATTCTCGTTCAATTTGCCTTATCAGGTGTCTCTGAGCGGTATTGTATTCATTGGTTGACTCTTTAATAGCCTCCACAATGATGCGTACATCGTCATTTTCATCAATTAGGTCAATCATCTCTTCGTGGGTGTTGATGAGGGAAATTTCTAGTCTTTCAGCTGTGATGACGGGTGAATTTGGTGGAGCAAGAGGGGTTTTTGGAATAGAGCGTTCATCGATAGTGACGTCAATAAAATCGCCCTTAAATTCGACACTCTGGTAGTCGGAATCTTCATCTCACGAGTCTGGGAATTGGTGGAATTCTTCATCTGAGGGTGCATTGTTGGAAGGTTGAGTACTGTCGACTTTGATGGTTCTGACTTCCGTGATGGTGTTTTGAAGGTTTTCTTCAGCAAAGCTTCCTGGTTGTCGTGTCTTATATGTAGAAATTTTTTGTAGGAGTTTAGCATACAGGTCAGGGTGTTGTGATGTTCGGAGTTCTTCTTCAAAAGTATCTATGTCTCGGAGTCAGGTTCTGGTAAAGGGTTTCGATGGATCGAGATAAGAGTCGAGAATGTTTCCCATTCTTTTGAGGTGAGTGGATCTAAGCTCTTGGTGGATGGCTCCATAATCAAAGGATTCTTCTGATGAAGTGTAGTCTTTGCAGTCTTGTATTCTCTTGACTTCAGCCATCTGCGGTGAATCAATTTGATCTTCATCTTCCTCCATTTCTTCCTCCTCCTCTTCAGGTTCTTCTTCTTCCATTTCTTCCGTTCTTTCATCTTCCTCAGCGGGTTCTTCCTCTTCTTCCTCAGGTTCTAATTCGTCCTCCTTGGATTTTTCTTCTTCCTCAGCGTCTTGGTACTCCTCGTCCTCATCTCGGTCTGTTTCAGTATCGTAGATCAAGGTTGTTGGTCGAGTGAAGCATCATTCTTCTTCGGGGTCTGATTCGTCATCGGAACAAATTCTGCCTGTTGATATAGCGTGGCATTCTTCTTGTTCTGGTGTACAGTCCGGTTGGTCGATCTTGTAAGTGATGCTTTCACCATGTGCTCGTAGAACAATCGTATAGTTATACACATCAATCACTGCTCTGGATGTGTTCATAAATGGTCTTCCAAGGATAATCGGGATGTTTATGTCCTCGTGGATATCCATTACCACGAAATTCGTCGGAAAGAAGAATTTGTTAACTTGAACTAAGACGTTCTCAGCTATTCCTTTTGGGTATCTAACAGATTGGTCAGCTAGCTGGACAGTCATCTTAGTGGGTTTTTTCAAGTTCTAGCCTCTTAAACAAGGAGTAGGGCATAAGGTTAATGCTAGCTCCTAGGTCGGCTAAAGCGCTGATATCTCCGGATTGGTAAATAGAACAAGGGAATGTGAATCTACCGGTGTCTCCTAGTTTTTCGGGAAGGCTATTCTTAAGTAAGGGTGATCTTTCAGAACTAAGGGGAATGTTGTTTACTTCGGGCAGTTTATCCTTAGTGGATAGCAATTTCCTCATATATTTATTACGACCGGGAACTCTAGACATGGTATCAAGGAATTTTCCATCTAGCTTAAAGGATGATAATTTCTTAGGTTGGGCTTCAAGTCTAGCGGGATAAGGGATTCTAACCTCTTTGTTCATGGTCGGAGTGGTTTCCACAACTGGTATCTCAATCTCTGGTTCTTCCTTTACTAGTACAGCAGGAGGAGGTGGAATGGATGCTTCCTTTGTGGTATTGAGTTGCTTTGCTTCCTCAACATGTGGGTTGTGAACCGTGTTGCTAGGCAAACTTCCTCTGGGTCTTTTATCAAGACGTTGTGCCAATTGTCCAATTTGGGCTTCCAAATTCTTTATCACGACCAATTGGTTTCTCATAAAGAGGTCGGCTTGATCTTGTCTAGCGGACGTCTTTTGGTTGAGTAGGTGTTGACCTTGCATGAATTGGGTGAAGGCGTCATCTGAATTTGAAGTTGGGACATTCGTCTTTGCAGGTTGTTCAGCGGTTTGGTTTATATCGGAAGTGGGTGCAGGAAGTGCGAGGGGTTAGTTATAAGAAGGTTGTGATTGTTGTGCGTAAGGTGGGTATCTAGGTGGGTATCGGGGTTGGTATAGTTGGTTAGTTCTTTTTGGGAATGGAGACTCTAGGTTGGTTATTGTTTTGGTTAAAACCGGGTGGAAAATTCTGTGGTCGAGCGGGAAACTGAGCATAGTAGATTGTGCCATCTGCTTCTTTGTATTCCACTTGGTATTCACCAGATGGTTGCGGATTGGTGCAGTGTTGACAGACTTGCACTTGGTGTACTTGGTGCTGTTGTTTCTTGAGTTCTCCAAACTGTTTGACAAGTGAGTCCATTTTCTCCGTTAATACTTTAAGTGCTTCATCTGGAACTGGATTTGATGCAGCGATAGGTGCTGAAGATGTTGAGTGATCTCCAGAGTTCCAATCATGGTGATGCATAGTCATGTTCTCTATCAGGTTCCATCCTTCTTCGTCGGTCTTTGCCATGAAGCTTCCTTGTGCAGCAGCATCGAGGGAGGTTCGGTGGTTGGGGTTCAAACCATTGTAGAAGGTACACAATTGCGCGGATTTGTCGAGACGGTGATTGGGGCATTTCTTCAAGGCTCCATTGAACCGATCCCACGCGGTGTATAATGACTCATCAAAAGCTTGTCGGAAATTCATGATGTCATTTCGAAGTTTGGTTTGTTTAGAAGGCGGAAAGTATTTGGTTAGAAACTTTGTCACCATTACTGTCCATGAAGGGATAGAGCCGGTCTCTAAACCTTCAACCATCTTTGCGCATGATGAGTGAGCGAATAAGGGAAAAGATACAAGCGGATTGTATCTTGGCTAATTCCGTTTTGTTTGCAGGAATTTGAAAGAGATATGAACTTGTCGAGGTGAGAGTTGGGATCATCACTTGGTAATCTATGGAATTGACAGTGGTTTTGGATTAGTTGGATGATGGGGTGTTTAAGCTCGAAAGATTGACCAGGGGTTTCAGGGTAGAGAATTGGTCCTCCTTTTCCTTCGATAGAGGGTTTACTGTTGTCAGCGAGAGTGATGCGTTCAGCCATTACTTGTCTAAGTGCGGATTGCTTCTTTTCTCGTCGAATGGTACGTATTATAAGTTCTGGATCAGGGAAATTAAACAAGGGCGCAAATCTAGGGGAATAGGTCATACATTAAACAGAAACAGAAAATAGAGAAAAACTAATAATAAAAGAAATATATATAAAAAATATTTTTTTTTAGAAGGTTTTATCCTAAAGGTTTACTAGAATTGGGATTGGTTGGACCTCTGTATCGGACAGTTAGTCTCCCCAGCAGCGACGCCAAAAACTTGATGGGTGCCGAAGCGTCGTATGAAGATGGTGCTCGGACCCATCAAGTTTTTGGCGACGCTGCCGGGGAGACTAATTGTCCGATACAGAGGTCCAACCAATCCCAATTCTAGTAAACCTTTAGGATAAAACCTTCTAAAAAAGTAATATATTTTTTATATATATTTCCTTTATTATTAGTTTTTCTCTATTTTCTGTTTTTCTTTAGTGTATGACCTATTCCCCTAGATCCGCACCACTATTTAATTTCCCTGGTCCAGAACTTATAATACGTACCATTCGACGAGAAAAGAAGCAATCCGCACTTAGACAAGTAATGGCTGAACGCATCACTCTCGCTGACAACAGTAAACCCTCTATCGAAGGAAGAGGAGGACCAATTCTCTACCCTGAAACCCCTGATTAATCTTTCGAGCTTAAACACCACATCATCCAACTAATCCAAAACCACTGTCAATTCCATGGATTACCAAGTGATGATCCCAACTCTCACATCAACAAGTTCATATCTCTTTCAAATTCCTACAAACAAAACGGAATTAGCCAATACACAATCCGCTTGTATCTTTTCCCTTATTCGCTCACTCATCATGCGCAAACATGGTTGAAGGTTTAGAGACCGGCTCTATCCCTTCATGGACGGTAATGGCGACAAAGTTTCTAACCAAATACTTTCCGACTTCTAAACAAACCAAACTTCGAAATGACATCATGAATTTCCGACAAGCTTTTGATGAGTCATTATACACCGCTTGGGAACGATTCAAAGGAGCCTTGAAGAAATGCCCCAATCACCATCTCGACAAATCCGCGCAATTGTGTACCTTCTCAATGCTTTGGACCCCAACCACCGAACCACCCTCGATGCTGCTGCACAAGGAAGCTTCATGGCAAAGACCGACAAAGAAGGATGGAACCTGATAGAGAACATGACTATGCATCACCATGATTGGAACTCTGGAGATCACTCAACATCTTCAGCAACTATCGCTGCATCAAATCCAGTTCCAGTTGAAGCACTTAAAGTATTAATGGAGAAAATGGACTCACTTGTCAAACAGTTTGGAGAACTCAAGAAACAACAGCACCAAGTACACCAAGTGCAAGTCTGTCAACACTGCACCAATCCGCAACCATCTGGTGAATACCAAGTGGAATACGAAGAAGCAGATGGCACAATCTACTATGCTCAGTTTCCCACTCGACCACAGAATTTTCCACCCGGTTTCAACCAAAACAATAACCAACCTAGAGGACCTCCATTCCCACAAAGAACTAACCAACCATACCAACCCCGATACCCACCTAGATACCCACCTTACCCACAACAATCACAACCTTCTTATAACCAACCCCTCACACTTCCTGCACCCACTTCCGATATAAACCAAACCGCTGAACAACCTGCAAAGACGAATGCCCCAACTTCAAGTTCAGATGACGCCTTCACCCAATTCATGCAAGGTCAACACCTACTCAACCAAAAGACGTCCGCTAGACAAGATCAAGCCAACCTCTTTATGAGAAACCAATTGGACGTGATAAAGAATTTGGAAGCCCAAATTGGACAATTGGCACAACGTCTTGATAACAGACTCAGAGGAAGTTTGCCTAGCAACACGGTTCACAACCCACATGTTGAGGAAGCAAAGAAACTCACTACCACAAAGGAAATCAATAGGAGAAAAAGACTCCTTCCGCAAATATCAAAAAGGCGTCAATCCCCCGCAAAACATCAGAAGGTTAAAACCCCGCCTTAAATCTTTTCTTTACCTAGCCTGCAGAATCAAGGTTCTCCAGGATGCAAAGCTCCCTTTCTAGACTTTAAAAACAGTTTTACTGAAGATTTGCTTGAGGACAAGCAAGTTTAAGTGTGGGATACTTGATATCGCGTAAAAAGTGATGTTTTTACTACCGATATCTCTCTCATTCCAGAACAATTCTTGGCATTTTAACCTAAAAAACAATACAAATCAATGATATCATGCCAAGATGGTCAAAACAAGGTCGCACGATAAAAATCAAGCAAAACGGATGAAAAACAACGATTCCACACACGTTTGAAGATTCAAGGCACGAAAACGAGATTTCAAGACAAAAGTACCCATCATCAAAATCCATCTCATTCAAGATGTTCGTTTTCAAATTACGAATCCAACAGAAGAAGAATCAACAAAAACGGATAAAGAATGAAGATTCTACGCCCGCCGGAAGATCCAAATGATTCGTACGCAGTATCTGGAGATTATGTGACACCCGCCAAATTAGGACTAGTGATTACTGCCTAATCAATTGTTAATACATGTAATTAGTTTTGTATTAGGCTAATTAATGTATCGAATTATATATTGATGAATATATACAATTATGTGATTTGATTAAATCGTACGCGATCTAAATCGAATGTAATTCGATTCAATTTATACGGACCTTGGTGAACAATTTTATTAAATAATGTAATATTATTTAATACAACATTATATCCAAAATATTATTTTGATAATATTTCATAATTAGTTTGTATCGTACAAATAAACGTCCACGCGTTTAAAATGTTAAACACACAAACAAACGAAACCATTTAAGTTATTAAGTATTTGGTAAAATACTTCAACAAAAATATTGAATAAACATTCATTTTTTAAAACATATATTTAAACGTATAAAATAATTATTTAACGTTTAAACGATCGGGAAAACGAACACAGCACGGAGCGCAAACGCGGGGATTAAAATTTGGGAGATCCCCCCCCCCCCCCCCCTTCATCCCAAAAATCTGCCCCTACCCCCCATTTCCCCTCACTTTTTTCATTTATCATCTCTCTCTTCCACCTCCTTTCTCTCTAACCATAACCACCACACCACCACCACTTAAATCACCAAAATAACACCACCAAACAACATTAAATCATCTAGCTCGTTTGGAAGGAAACGTTCACGGAGTCACGATCTACATTTCCCTCTTTTCGGATTCCTCCAGCGTTAAGTTTGTAAGTTTCTGACAAAAGCTGAAACACTCCGATTTTACTCATTTTCACTTGTTTATGGGTTATTTAAGCTTAAAATGTCCAAATATGGGTTGGGTAAAAGAATCGGACCAAACGGTCGCCGGAAAACATGTTTTTGGCTCAAATTCCGCCCAAGAAATCGTTGTGTCGCAGAGGCTCCAGGCCACCTGCGACACAAGCCCTTATGTCGCAAAACCCCCACTTATGTCGCATATAGCGACACAAGTGACTATGTCGCAAACCCTTCGGATGTCGCAATTAGCGACACAAAACACTATGTCGCAAAACCTATTTCCGTCGCATATAGCGACACAACATTTTATGTCGCATTATATTGCGGATGTCGCATTTAGCGACACAAGCCCTTATATCGCAGACATGATCTGCGACACAATAGACTATGTCGTACCTAGCGACACAAGCCTTATGTCGCACGTAGTGTCGCATGAAACAGAACCAAGAAAACACAGATTTTACTAAGTGTCGAGACTTAAAATTTTATCACTTGATTTCACCCAAATTCAAGTCCAGGTGCATTTTTCACCAAAGCAATATAATAGAAATAAAAATTTTATTATATCGACCCCAACCAGGGGCCAGCCCCTTGGACCCCGCCAGGGGTTGCCACCCCTGGGACCCCGCTAACCAGGGGCGCTGCCCCCGGACCCCCGTCACCTAAAGTTTATAAATACTTTTAAGTATAACACCTTTTGAAAATCAAAATAATAATGTTGGATTATTATTACAAACAAATCACCAACAGGCCGTACACATTTTCAAAACTCAAGATTAATCAACCAAATTGTAGTCATTTGGACATTCTAGTTGGACGAGCAACTACAAAGGTAGTCTTTTAGGATACCTAATCAATTAATAACCATCGCGTGTCGTAGACACCCTCAGGTTACAAGTCTTCAGACATCACTACTCGGCTAATCAACTCAAGTTTATATAGATAAACACTTCAAGACTCAGGTGAGTCTCATAGCCCATATTTTACTGTTTTACTCAGGGGTGTGATATACTTCTCGTTTTATTTTAACTATATGAACGCAAGTACGAAAACAATCGATTTCTACATGAGTTATCTCACTAATCTTTCAAAGCCCTCCTCAACATAGTTTGGTAATACGTTGTAGCGTGAATATTAGTATATGGTACCATATAGGATTGACCCTCCTCGTCTGGGTTAGCATGCACTAACATGGTAAACGGATGTACTAATATTTGTTCAGATGAGTGTAAATTAGGCACTTGTGGGAGGCACCTCGATCAGGATTCCTTAAATGTGGACCTGACACCTCGAGTTAAGCTCAGACTATGTGCTCATGGCTGTAAAAGTTTTATTTTGCTTAATTGCATTTTAAATTCAACTAAATCTCGCGGTTCATACGATATATGTGTTGACATACAAACCTGTGAGCTCACCAGCATTTCGCTGACCCATTTTAGCATGTATCACAGGTACTCAGCAGTAGGTTGGACTTCCATTCAGGATATCATTAGCTCGAGTCATCATGCAAAACATTCGGAGATTTAGCTGCATTATTATATTTTGTATAGATTAATTATGTATGTAAATCTCTCAATCAAGGAACTGAGCTAATGCAAACTATATTATGATGTTAACTTTGATTTTATTAATACAAGTTGTAAAACGGCGGATATAGAGTCGTTCATTATATCTTTGAACTGTGATTATTGATTAGTCGCGCCCCAACCCGATTCGCTTCTGCAACCCGAATTTGGGGGTGCGACAGATTAGGAGACATATTTTTGGGATATCTTTACATCAAAGTCTTCACTTTTGAATTACAAATCTATCGCAAAAAGAATCAACGCAAACGGACGCATAACGAAGAAGATACGCACGAATTAAGCAACGCAGTGAAAGACGACGGACCGGGATGGGTGGCAGCCAGCCGCCGCCAGCCAGGTGGTGGGCGGCGCCGGCCTCCCTTCCCCCGTCTCTTTTCCGCTTTTCTGTCCTTGCGTGTACCCGGTGCACCACCTTTCGCTACTTTTTCGTACCCGGTGCACCACCTTTCACTCTTTTTCTAATGTGAGCCTAGGGATGCTAACGTGAGTGTCACACCCCCAATTTCATGATTTGCGGAAGCGGCGATTTTGGGTGTGACTAATCAATAATCAAACACAGAGGTTACAAGCAAACGACTCTACATGAGACGTTTATAAACATATTACAAAAGTAGTACAAAGTTTTAAGTCATAAGTTATAAGTTTACAATAACAGCGAGTTCACATTTGATTTTGAAGATTTTAATACATAACCATTAATACAAAACATAATGCAAGAAAATCTTCATGTCCAAATAGATGCATGCGACTTGTAAGTAGATAGCTTATCCTGAGGGCCATCCTACTATTACTGATCACCTGAGAATACAACACTAAAAGGTCAGCTATAAAGCTGGTGAATCTCACAGGTTTAACATAAACACTGATGTGATCAACATGATTATCCGACGATTTGATACTGATAAAGATTAAATAATACAACCGAACAATGATAAACCAATTAAGGTTTCCGAACAATGATTAAACCATTAAGGTTACCAAACTATGATTAACCAATTAAGGTTACCGATTAGATTTACCGACAATGAAATTTGTATTGCATTAAGCCATGGTTCGAGGCCTAACCCGATTTGTGCCTCCCGAACGGTGTCAACACCCATAACAATTACTAAAATGCCCGTTTGTACATGGTTGTAGCTAGCAACCCGGACGGGGACGTCACTCCCATGATAGATCTATCTTTTTGTAATCGCGCCTTATTAAGTTAATGAACCATGCAATGATGAGGACTTTCCCGTATTAAAACACTCATGCAATACCCGAACAATGAAAATCAAGACCGACAATGATAACCAACATGTTTAACAGAGTTAATAATTAAATTAACTAACCGAATAACAGTGATCACGAAAACAAGTAAGCATTGTATCTCACCCCAAGTTTAAAAACAGTAAAAGTGGGGCTGTGAGACTCACCTGAGTCTATCCGAGCAATGAATATGTCCGACGTGGGATAGACAATCCCCGAATCTCCTAGTGTCCTAAACACGCGAGATTCTAATGAGCATTTGATTATCTAATAATTCTCCGTATTAATGTTTATCCATTTTGATTATGTCCAAGTGATTATATTTGTACTTCCGATTGAAGTTTATAAAATGTACAGCCCGTTGGTGACGGATTGAAATTATATTCTAAAGATATATAACGTGTGTTTTTGCATTTATATAACTCGTTCATGGATGTATCGTATTGTTTACAATTATCCTTATATTCGTTATATTTTATTTCATAAGTTACGAAATTTGGTACGAGGTCCAAAAACTGAAATATGTCATTTTCGACCCCTAGACGACCCCGAAAGGCCTAAAACCGCCTAGGCTATGGTACATAGCCTTGATCATTGGATCATTTTTGATCATAGACTATGGTACATAGTCTTGATCATTGGGTCATTTTCGAGTGACCGTGTGACTTTTAGCCTAAACCGTTATAATAAATTTCCAGCCGTTCGGCTGAGGGACCAATTGCAGGTCTGTTCACGAAATCAGTTGAGAAAACGAGTATAGATTCGATTTTTGGACATAATCTACTCAATGGAACAACATTACATGATGATATAAGTATATTAAACTCTAATTTAAAAGAAAAGTGAAAGATTTCTTACGAGTAAAAATTGGATCCGTGAGTGATGGTGATGATGTTCACGATGATGATGATCAGGAAGAAGAAGATGATTATGATGATGATGTTACTGATTGTTTGTTGTTGATGTTGGTACCCGAGAGAGAGACCGAGAGATAGAGAAGAGATGGAGGAAATGGAAAAAGAAAATGAAGTAGAAGGAGAAGGAGTAGCCGGCCAACTCCAATTATTGGAGTTGGTTGGCTCCATTCGCAGTACAAAACGCCCGTGTTTTTGTACCCGATCGATAACTAGTATAATATTTTCAAATGATAAATTTCTAAAAATGAAATCGTATATATTTTTATTCGAAGTATTTTACAAAAATACCTTTAATGAGATATACAAATATATGTTTGCTTCAACTAATTTTGACGGATAGTTTTCAGTGAACAAAATGTGTTTAAATTTGCAACCAAGTAAATAATTATTATTTTCATCGATAATACATTATTTAAAAATGCTTTGCACCAACGTCCGTATTTGAGATTGCGTGTTCTTTCAGATTTGATGGAATGTGATTATTAAATAATCATTTTAATGTTATATATATATATTTATATATATAATATCTGAAAAATTTTGTTTAATCACGTATTGAGTACGAATGATTTAGGTTTAAATTAGGGGCTAATTTTGGCCCTTTTTGACCGGGTGTCACAGTGAGCCACTTTTCACCTATAAATAGCAGCCCTTAGATCTCATTTAAAGACATCTTGAATATCATCTTTTAGCATCTACACACCTTTACTTAAATACCTTTCTTTCTTTGTAATTTTAATTCTTTCTAGTTAATTATGCTAGCTAATTAACTAATCAAGGAAGATTTGTACGGAGGTGCTCCAGGATGCATATTTTAGCTACGAGTTATTGTACTTCTTTCCAGGTGTTAATCTATCTTCCATATTTAATATGTTTGTTCTTTCTTTAATAAATTTAAATATGCATGCTAGAATTGCCATGATCAACTAAATAACTCAATTGTCTGCTATGATAGTCATTTAGGAAAAGGTTAAATATGTGATTGTATTGTTTGTCATGAGATTGTGGATGCTTTATATTATAAATAGATGTAGGAATTGAATCTTTATCATTTATCTGCCTAACTCATGTTATGACTAAAACCTTATCCAAAAATGAACGTAGCTAACTCATAGGGTATAGGTCACTTAGTTATACTATGTTAGATTGAATCATTGAGCTCTGCATGGCCGGTGTTCTCTGGACCACACTAGGATCTAAGAGACACGGAACATGGGAATAGAGGTAGATTAAGATTTAATTCAAACAGACGACAGTTTTGAGACAACTTTCGGAATATCCTCGACTTAGATAACACCTTTGTATGCTCAAATTGAACCATTACCTTGATTGTCTTATTACATGTTCTTGTTTGATTGTTGCCTTAGGATTGTCATGATAATAAAACATATTTAGCCTTAATCATCGTGAAATAATGTGACGGCCCCTATTTGACCGTTCTTCGATATAGTACTGGAAACGCTTATGGCTGAGTACAAATGTATGGAAGTTGAGAACGACCGAAGGTAGTCATGTTATGAATCGATTAACAAACGTGTTACTTAGGTTTCTATTCTTAGTATAAATCATCCATGTTTTCTTGCATACTTGAGTAATGTTGATAATTTGTATGAATAAGTGATGACATGTTATCCAACCGTCTAGACCGGTTATTCCAACCTGTTCCGGCGAGGGTAAAACCCGTTTACAAGATTGTTTATTCAACAAACTATGCCATGATTCGGACATCTCTGATGACCGAGATTGGGGAATATGAATTGAGATTAGTTGTTGGATAATGTGGACATGCATTTGAGAGAACTTTCGGTACATGTTTTAATATATTCTGCAACCCATGTGACATTCTAATTGCCTGATTGTGGACACCTCCACGTTAGCCCAATAGAAGGACTGTAGAATAGCTCACATTAACCTACAAATTTATCCTCGTTAGAACTCCTCTTATTTAACTTCACCTAAACCATTTCATAGTAGACAATAGCTTTAAATTGCTGAACGCCCGAAGTAACCTTCACCTTTTAGTTTATCTTAAATTTAATTTTAATTTAGAAAAACCCAAAACCAAAACCATCTTTCTGAGCCTCAGCTAAGTTCATAAAAGTTCCTAAACCCTCCTAGTTTCAATTCGTCACGCTTTGAAGAACGACTTTAGGTCATACTTATCCTTTGCTAGCCCTTAGATTAGCAATAGTAGTAACCCTAGGCCCCAGCCTTACAAATTAAAAACCCACTGCTGTGCTACATCACCATTAGAAATTCCAACGACCGGTGTGCAGTGCAACAGTACCCGAAGTACCCAATGACCCACTGAACGAGGAATGTTCAGCTATCTTGAATAATACCATTCCAGAAAAACTAGGAGACACCGGACGTTTTACTCTCCCCTGTTCTATCTACAATTCAGGCATTATTAGTTCTCTTGCCGACTTAGGAGCTAGTGTCAATCTTATGCCATACTCGATTTTCAAGAGGCTTGAGTTAGAAAATCTTAGACCTACCGAAATGTCTATACAGCTTACTGACCACTCAGTCAAATACCCTAGGGGAATAGCTGAAAATGTTTAAGTTAGGATTGACAAATTTCTTTACCCAGCAGATTTTGTAGTAATGGATATGCAAGAAGACGTACACATCCCAATCATACTAGGAAGACCTTTCATGAATACGGCCAAGGCAATCCTCAACGTCTTCGCACAAACCATCAGTTTGCAGTCACAGGGAGAAACCATCACTTTCCATATCGACAACCCAAACCCTGGAGACCGTGGAGGACAAAGAAACCGCAAATCCAACTACTGAAAGGAACTCTAGCACGAAAATGGCAATCACACCGTATTTCCCGATTGATCTCCGACGAATAGCACAAGAGATGAAAAATACATCTACATCAGTGAAAAACTCAACGATGGAAGAAATAATCGGAATGAGAAACATAGAAAAAGAAAACAAAAGAAGCATACCGCTAATTAATCCATTTACCACTGAAGAAATGGCGGGAAGTAACCACAACCAACCCACAAGAGGATAAACACTGGAGGAGTATTCCAAACGCACAAGATACCAACCGCAAACCATCATAGATCACAAAGTGCTCCAAGAATTGATCCAAAGATTTGACAAAGTAGTAGGAGGAATAAGCAGCGTAGTCAACATGCTTGCTCCTGCTGAACTGCAACTCTGTCAACAACAGAAACGAAGTTACGCTAGGATCTATAATACCCTTAAAAGATCTAGTATCCCATTCACCTCAGCACAATAGGAGATGTTAGGATCCATTAGAGCGTATATGAAAGAGACTACTGGATATCCGAGCAGTCGTGCCGACATCTTGACGATGAATGACCTCACATCATTGCTTGACTTGCTAAATAGAGAAGATCACCTTAGTTCCAAAGAAAGCGTATATATGGTTATCAACTCCACTATTGAAAAACAAGTTGAGTTATTGATTGAAGAACTTAGTGATCTCGTTTGGGAGGAATCAAGGCGCGAACGACCTTTTAGGGCCACACAATCACCACTTGATATCGCTACTTTTGTTACGATCCATCTACGGGAGATTCAACAACAAAAAAATAACTCCAGAACGAAGGTCATATTCCACTCAGGATGCAAGGAGATACTTCGTCAGCTTACTCTAGTTTTCTCAGAATCTGACTTTCCATTCAACAACCATCAGCACCGGCAAATAGAGGACATGTGCACATCCATCAGAAGATTCAATGGAGATCCCAAGACCGAGAACTTTGAAAGCATAAAACTGCAATTCTTGGCATTTGTATGCTAAGAGAGGTTGTTAAGACAGACACAACCACCATGACTGACCCTAGTAGGACTGTCACTAAAGCAGTCGATTAGTAAGTTCTAAAGATGAAAAAGAGAAGATACAAGGATATGACGTCGGAAAAAAAAGGAAGAAAAATAAAGAAAAGAGTTCGAAGAAAAGAAAGCCTATTGGAAAAAAGACTCCTCCCAAAATCGTGAGAAACGGCGTCAATCCACCCAAAAATCCCAAGATTTCCTCTTCATTAAAAGAAATCCACAAAAAGTGCATAGCACCGAATAAACCTCCCCATAAACTTTCACTCCACTCAAATTCCATTCACCACCTCCCTTAGAATGTTGTGACCTGATTAATTCTATACTCACCAAATAGGTAACGATTTGATTCTCGATCAAGCCTATGACGATAAGCGATACATGACTGACGTTCTGAGCGATTGATAGAAATAGAATAGGACACACTAAACATTTTGAGTGATTTAAGTGAACACCATGAGAGGATCGCCTAGTCATGTATACAAAAGATCGAGAGGATTAAAAGCATGGTCCGAAAAGATTAATTCTTTACTTTTTCAAAGGCGTGAAAATCTTATTTACTCCTAAAATCCCTCAGTAAAAAACTTCTGCTCTAAAACTTTTCATTATCTACGCATTTTTAACCATGCTTGGAAGTCGAGTTTGCTTGAGGACAAGCAAAGTTCTAAGTGTGAGATACTTGATATCGCGTAAAAAGTCACGTTTTTACTACCGATATCTCCCTCAATTTAGATCAGTTCTTGGCATATAAGCTCAAATAATACATAAATCAGTGAGAATTTGCCAAGAAGGTCAAAACAAGGGAACACGATAAAAATCAAGCAAAACGAGCGAAAAATGAAGATTCCACACACGTTTAGAGACAAAGTACCCATCACAAAGATTTCTCTTATCCAAGATATTCTTTTTTAAAATACGAATCTAACAGAATAAGAATCAACAAAAACGGATGAAGAATGAAGATTCTACGTGCTTCGGAAGATTCAAACGATTCGCACGAGACATCTAAAGATTAGAGAAATATTTCAGAGATTTCTTTTCATCAAAGTCTTCATTTTCATCAAAGTCTGTCTTGCCCGTATACGGTTGGGTCTCTCCCGTCTCCACCCCTTTTTTGGTACATGTGCTAGACCTTTACGCGCTTTAGGGTTCTAGCAACTTTTCCACCTTTTGCTAACATATGCACTAAGTTGCTAAAATGCACCCATTTTCTCCTATAAATAGGAGACTCCATGGTTCATTTCAAAGCACACCTTTCACACACCTTTTCTCACACACACACCATTCATAGAACAATATACTTCTCTTAAGATATTGCTGCTACTTTCTTTCTATTTTCTTACTAAAAATTAGTTTTAGGCTAGTTTAGGAGCTTATTTAGAATAGAAGGAAAGTACGGAACACATTGTAATCTTCGGTGTAAGCTTGGAATTGTGTCAATTAACTCAAGTCTACTTTCTCCCGCATTTAATCCTGGTGCTTTCTAATCCTTATATATCTTAATTAATTATGTTTATATTGATTATGCTAGATTTAGTTATTGCCATGATTAGAGAGTAGTATACTTGTTGTGTTTGCTTGTGATGTAATTAGTTAGTTATGGGATGATTTATAATTAAATATTAAAGGTCGGTAGTATTGCTTTGATCGTCTTATTGCATGTTCTTGTTTGATTGTTGCCTTAGGATCATCATAGTAGTAAAATATAAACGGTCTTAATTATCATAAAGTAATATGACGGCCCCTATTCGACTGTAATCTTCGGTGTAAGCTTGGAATTGTGTCAATTAACTCAAGTCTACTTTCTCCCGCATTTAATCCTGGTGCTTTCTAATCCTTATATATCTTAATTAATTATGTTTATATTGATTATGCTAGATTTAGTTATTGCCATGATTAGAGAGTAGTATACTTGTTGTGTTTGCTTGTGATGTAATTAGTTAGTTATGGGATGATTTATAATTAAATATTAAAGGTCGGTAGTATTGCTTTGATCGTCTTATTGCATGTTCTTGTTTGATTGTTGCCTTAGGATCATCATAGTAGTAAAATATAAACGGTCTTAATTATCATAAAGTAATATGACGGCCCCTATTCGACTGTTTCTCGATATAGTACTGAAAACACTTCAAGGTGGAGTACAAATGTATGGAAGTCGAGGAACGACAGAAGGTAGTCATATTACGAAACGGTACAATTCTACGAAGTAATATGATGGCCCCTATTCGACTATTATGCAGTATAGCGTTGGAAACACTTTAGGTGTAGTACAAACACGTGGAAGCTGTGTAACGACCGAAGGTAGTTATATTACGAACTAATATTATAAAATGAGAAACCTACTTCAATTAACCTTTCTAAATAGACTTTTAAACTTCAAATTAATCTATCGCCTTTCCACCAATAAACGTGATTACAACACCTTTTTAACGACGTCCATTTAAAGGTAGTCATTCATCTGTGTCAATATCATTTGTCAAAGGTATGAAACTATAGAACCGCAAGGCTACATGGAGGATTATCGCAGGACAAGACATGGCCAAGGTTTGAAGCGGCGGAACCACTTTAAATGACGAACGTTGTGGATAATTAGGGGATATATTGGGTAGTCTTAAGCAAGGGCTAGTTTAAAGTCATAAATGAACTTTTTAAATATACGAATCTGTTAGGATGACGAGGAATCGCTATATGATTCAGTTATGTCTAGTACCTTAAGATTTTGTTCCCGTTCATATGAAAGTATTATTAAACCACAATTAAGATTTTGCTTATTATTCTAAATACTTTGTAATGTTACCATAACCTATATCCCGGTGTGACATGCTAATGGACCTTTAATTAGTAGGGAATCTAGTGTTTATATCACAAGTATCCAAGAAAAATAATTAACAAATGTCTTTCAAAATAATTTCTCCAAACATCATATCATAACTTAATTAACGAAGTCTCAGCAAACACTATCTTTATCTTTTCTGCTTTATCTTTAATTTTAATTTCGTTTTTATTTATTTACTTGCCTAAGTTAGTTAATAAAAAAACCAAAACTTCCCCGCTATTTTATAAACCCTTCACTAGTTTGATAGCCCTCATCTGTCACGCCTAAGTTTCAATTCAGTCGGTTTGAAGAACGACTCTAGGTCATACCTACCACTTGCTCACCCTTAGGATTAGCATTGTTAGGGAAAACTTAGGCCCCGCAATTACAAATTTAAAACACCCACTGATGCCCATCCCCAGTAGCCGGTGCAACGACAAGGGTAAAATCCTTAGCAACCGCTGGTGACGCATCAATGCCCTTTTAAAAAGATTAATTGATTTTAAAACATTTCATTAGACATTAAAAACATTCATTCATTCATGACTTTACATTAACTTATTAGACAATTCACATAGGCAGACTTGGAAGGAAAGAAAAAAAATACTGAAACGCTCCAATTTATTACTTTTTATAAAACATATTTTATACATATTTCATTACATTCCAATTATAATATTATAATATTTATTTCATCTTGGTGACTTTATGAGTCAAACAAATACAAATCTTTACAATTTACAAACTCCTCCTTAATTAAACAATTGACGCTAATAATATAAAACTGGGTGACTTATACAAGAGTCATCATTACAACAGTTTAAAAGAAAGAGAAGTTTGTCTAACCGAAAAGCAAGCTCCAATCCACATTCTCTTCTGGTAACCACAATCTAATCTTTAAGTCCATTGGTTCAACCGAACCAATACCTACAACATAAATGATAAAACACAAAATGTCAAGTTTTTGTGCGTTATTATCTTACCTTTTTAGCCCGATTATGGATGAAAACATTCAAAATATATAATTTATTACTAAATTTCATAATGATGGCAAAAATATAGACGATGCTTCAAGAATCAACCAAAAAGGCCTAAAAACGAATAAAATAGAGCACAAACGATCTTCAGCATTCTCGTTCACGTGTTTTAGCACTTTTTGAGTTCCGCTTGGAATTATGACTTCTAACCTATGTCATTTTCTTCCTTAGGAAATTACAAACGCGTGGATATAAAGAACGCTCAAAATGTACAACCGACGAGAAAGTTACCCCCAAACGAAGAATCCAGGCAACCGAAGAACCACAATACCGGAGAGCCAAGCCGTATACGGCCAAGCCCAGCCATATACGGCCAAGAATAGACCGTATACGGCCTGTCCCAACCGTATACGGCCTCCTCCCATCCGTATACGGTCTGTCTTGCCCGTATACGGTAGGTCTCTCCCGTATCACCCCCAATCTCTCCCGTATACGGCCAATCTCTCCCGTATTTGATGTTTTGCCCGTACAAGGTAGGATCTTGATACGGTTGGAAAATACGGATGAGATTTTGAAGGTGGAAATATGGCTGAGGGATACAGCTGAGAAACTAGTATATATATGGGATCAAATCACCTCATTCAAGACACTCTCAATTTTTCTATCATACACACACTTCACCACTCACTACTCTTTCTCTAGATTAGATTTTTATTTTTCGTAGTTAGCGGCTAGTTAGTCACGGTATTAACCGGACGAGTAGAGGGGTAATATTGTAATATTGCTTGGAGGATACTCGGAGTTCCGCTTGTATTCATTCACGTTGTATTCAGCTACACTGTTACTCTGGTTATATCTATCCTTTATCTATTTTTATTATGATGATTGTTATTACTGTTGTCATGCTAGATTTAGGATTGTTTGCCATGTTTAGAGAGTAGTATTATTGCGTGTTTACTATGACGTAATTAGTCGTATTAATTGGGATGATGTCATTATAAAAACAACGGAGGTAACGTTATACGGCTTTCATTTGTATAGCGCCGGAAACATCACGAATGTGTGGAGTACGGAACATGGAAGCTATGAAAGTCGTGGGCACAATCCGTTGTTGATTAGTGTTAATCTATAGTGTGTTGATTCACTTTCTATCTATGATTTTAAACCTCAATTAAACTTAACGCCTTTCGACCAGTAAACGTGATTATGGCCTTAATGATAGGACGTCGCGAACCCTATCCAAAGGTGCTTAGTTATCTGTGTCTAAAACATGGTCTGATTTATAAATAGTGTAAACATTGTTTTCTAAACCGAACACTAAATACATCGTCACCATGGAAATAATGCTTTCACTATTGAACGCAAAGTACAATGTGATTATGGAACAATGTTTTCTAAACTGAATGCAAAGTACATCAGAACTGTGGAAATACTGCTTTCCCATTAGAATGCAAAGTACACAATGACTGTGGAAATAATGTTTTCTCATTGAACACAAATATTACAATGTTAATAAATTAGGATTTATTGGGATTTTAAAGTAAGGGCTGGTTTATATCATAGATGGATAATTACTGTGCTTAAATACAAACTTAGTTAAACAAGTCTAGGGGGTAAAGCAAAGTAGGTACCGTAATTCGGCTAAGAACTTGGTATACCCACGGAAAGAGTCGTAGTTACCTACTGTGTAAATCATCATACCTAGACTTTACAAACCCATCGATAGAGAGTGATCAACACACACAAAACCTGATCTTGAACTTAAATGTTTTGTTTAGACTAAAGTCTTCTTGTGAGGTTAAGAAAGGTCGAATATCGAGATTGGTTTGTCGCCTTATTCATGCACCCATGATTTATTTCCATATCAGGGTCACTATACCTTCATCGGTTAGTGTTGTATGGCTGGATAAACTACTCCAATCAGAATCACGATAGCCTAGTTACTCAGTGACATACTGATCGAGGAATCTGTCACACTCCCTAATTCGGGTTGCGGAAGCGGTCAGGTCGGGGCGTGACTAATCAAACATCAAAGCATAAGATACATAGCAAATGACCTATAAATGAGACGTTTGAAAATATAGTTATTACATTGCCAATAATAATAGTTTACAATATCTGCGAGTTCGCCAAATGTGTCCCAATACATAAGTAGAAATACAGAAGTTATGCAAAGAAATCCAGTTGTTTTTTGAAAATATACGACTTGAGCTAGCATATCTTGTAGTAATCCTAATCCTGCTGGGCACCTGAGAACACATGCTAAAACAAGTAAGCTATAAAGCTGGTGAGTTCATAGGATTTTTAGTTGAAACATAAAGTATAAACTTTAAATGTTTTTGAAAAGTAGTTCAAAATTTACGATCTTGATTTGTATAGTTATAAAGTTGTAATATCGATGTGTATACGTCTAACGAGGTATCTCATACCTAAGTATTTATGGTGTGTACCTAAGTACCCAAAGAAGGAGGCATTCCATGCCTGGATACCTATCAGGTATAAATAAGTCTACAACGTGAGGCACCACGTGTCTAAGAACTATCGAGTAAGTGAATGACTACATCATATGATAATAAGTAATAACTGGTATGCCACCTGGCATAGCGTGTCACCTCCAACAACATGTACATGTAGTCCCACAGAACTATGATCGACTATTTAATCAAATACTAAGTTAACGACCTCGCGTGAAAGTTCGCTGATCCATTAATGAGCCAACGATCTCGAGTGTAAGCTCGCCGATCCGTTGCTGCATCAACGATCTCGAGTGTAAGCTCGCAGATCCGTTGATATGCGTGAATCTCAGGTGTTAGGCTGCAGATCTAGTGTTTTGTATCGCTTTACCACGATATCGTTTTGAATCACTTTACCGTGATCTCGTTTTGTGCCCACTGTAACCGTGGCATCGTACCGCATTGCTCGCCAGCAACGTATGTAATTGAGCCGACAGTACTACGACATGCCCGACTTGAGTAATAGAGAGCCGACAGTACTACAACATGTCCGACTTGAGTAATAGAGAGCCGACAGTACTACGACATGTCCGACTAAAGTAAATGAGCCAGCAGTACAACGACATGCCTGACTTTAGTGTTTGTGTTTGTATAAGTATATGTATATCAATATACATAAGTAAGTTGTGGGTGGCATCAAGTGCTCGAGATAGAGTATGAGTATGTATATATATATTCATCTATATAGAGGTATGTATTAAATCAACAAACGCATCTAGCAGAGTATCATGCCGTGCATGAAAGTAATTTAGCATATCTAAATATGTATATACAATACTTAGATATTAACTGTATCACAGTAAGCCTAGGTATGACTAATCATCACCTAGTTGTTTGGTATTAGTATAAGGAGTCTATACTAACGTACATTATTAACGTATACTCCTAGCAAGTATATTGAGATCCTTGGTTGATGTTTACTTGAGTACAATTCCAACTTAGAAGTCCTGGAGTGTATGGGCAGTCTTAGTTCCTAAAAGGAAAGCTAACCCTGTAAAAGTCTAGTTGTTGTCCAGTGTAGGTATAACTAACCAGTTCTAGTGTATTTGATAGTATTGTCCCGTGACAATATGGTCAAGGTATAATGATAACTTAGTCAAGTTATGTGATGGTGATTGTTTTTCAACAATCTAACAGTGTACAAATGTAACCTCTCTAGGTTAAGTAGTGATATTGTTCTACAACAATATAATGGGTGTAATTCCTAAGTATTACACATTTCGTATTACATAACAGTATTATAGGTAAGTGTGAATTATAAAAGTTTATCATTATAATTCGAAAGCAGTAATTGAGCATGCATCTCACCCTGAAAACAGTAAAACAGTTGAAAGAGTGGGGCTATGAACTCACATGTGAGTTGTCAGCGATCCTACGATATGTGCGTTGTCCGAATAGTAACCTCCTAGTGTCCTAAACATGTGAGGTTATATAAGTATGAGACAATCAGTTTGCCTAAGCGAGTTATGTAAGTATCCATTTGTCGTTCAGGTTTGAAAACCGTGTATGGGGGTCCGGGGGCAGCGCCCATGGTAGCGGGGTCCAAGGGGTGGCAACCCCTGGCGGGGTCCAAGGGGCAGAGCCCCTAGCTGGGGTCGAGCTCGCATAAACTGGTTGCTACATTTGGGAGAACTTCCAGTGTAGTTTACATTCCATAGTTGTTATCCTCATGACATTTTATTTCTACTACATTGCTTTGGTGAAAAACGCATTTGGGATTTGAAATTCGCAAATCTCAGCTCGCATAAAATGTCAGTTAGCAGGTTCAATATGAAGAGTCAGCTCGCAAGAAATAGTCGACTCACAAGTCTCATCTCGCAGCTCACTCAGTTCGCAGGTCGAGTCGCTTCGCAACTCGGTTCGCAGGTTGTTCGGTCCGCAAGTCTCGACTTGCAGGTCTCGACTCGTAGGTCAGTTTGGCTCATAAGCCAACTCAGTTCGCAGGTTTCGGTTCGCTTCACGAGACGAACTGGGATCTGGGATCTCAGTTCGCAGGACGAACTGATGCGAGTTTTGAAGTGGGTTTCGATTTTTAAAACGTTTTTAACCGAAATCTTGGATATATTCTTGTTGTGTAGACTCAATAACATGTTAATAAACATAAATCAAATGTTTTGAAGGTGTCAAATCGGGTGTTCTTACTAAATGTAGATTCCGAGCCGAAAAGAGACGAAATGTTGAAGATCTTGATGAAGAAGATGATGGTGAAGCTGCTGCTGTTGTTCTTGATGATGGTGGCGACGAGGTGGTGGTGATTCCGGTGATGGTGGTGGTGTAAATCGAGAGAGAGGGAGAGGTAGATAGATAGATGTGTTTGGTGTGTAAAATGAGAAAAGAAATGGGAATGGAGGTGGGTATAGGCCATTTTTTTTTTTTTGGTGGGGAGACACTGTCTCCCAAATTGAAGTACAAAATACCCGTGCTTTTGTACCCGATCGTAATCTAAATTCTATATTTTATATTTTAAATTTATAATTTTGTTCGTACTCTTTCGTAAATATTTAAAATAAAAATATTTTGCTTGAGTTACAAAAATGTAACTTGGTTTCCGAGTGCTTTCAGATTCTTTCGATTATGATATTTAAATAATCATTGAGTATTATATATATAATCATATATAAAATTTTCGAATACTTTGTTATAGTCGCATATAAGAATACAATTATTTAAAGTTTAAATTTGGCGCGAAAATTGTCTTTTTGACCAGGTATTACAGAATCTATCAGTAGGGAACTAGTGCTTACTCCACTAATACTTGGAATGAACGAAATACAAATATTTTAAGATCATTTTATAAATCATATATCATCCCAGTTAAGAAAGCTACCGAAGTCATAGCAAACACCTCCTCTAGATTATCTGCTAACTACCTATATTTTAATTCGCTTTATTTAAATTTTTTGCCTAAGTATAAAAACCAAAAACAAAACCTCCAAAAATCTGTTTAAACCATTACTAGTTAGATAAATTATCTCCAACGTCAACGTTTCACAATACAGCTGGTTTATAGAACGGCCCTAGGTCATACTTACTAGTGTATTCTTATAGTTTTAAGTATACTTAGGCCCCGCAAATACAATTTTTAAAACCTCCCTGATGCGCTGCCTGATATTGTTGGGTTAATCCTTTGACGACGAGGATGGTTTTCTCCCTTCACAAGGAGAGAACTTTACGACCTGACGCTTTGGGCGACATCAATAAACAACTGAAAAGAGTAAGCCAAAGCTTAGTGAGCATACGAGCAGTTAAATAAATAATCTATCACACATTATTATATAATTAACATTATTTCACACATATATATATATATATACATACACACACATATCAATTGGGCAATTGTAGAAATCATTTTGAACTCTGCCCCTTAGTATCCCACCTCTTGGGTGATAGCATATTAAGTTATGTACCATGCTAATTGCCCACTCCACAATTAGTCTTACAGCCTGTTCACCAATTAATGTCCGTGTATCAAATATCATTAATTGGGAACTGTCCAACTACCGCGCGGAAGTAGTGGAAAAACTCCAGACACAAGTCCATTAGTAATTACTATCTTTCTCAATCCACACAATTTACATAACCAAATACTAAGTCATTTTTTACTGTTAAGGATCCTTAACTATTAAACCATGCTAATGTATATAATTAGCAATTAACACAAGCTAATGACCGCAATCATTACTTGCAAACCATCCAGCTAACGACCGCAATAATTATTGGCATCCTCAATCACAATACAATTCAGATATCAACAGTTTTATCCATATGTATTCAGCTCACCATTATCCACATGCTATATCATAGCATATATATATAATCATACATCCATCTGCAACATAATTAATAATTCGTCCGATTATGTAAGCCTCTTGCTCTAAAGCAATCCAGATTACATAATCATTATCCATTTAACCTCCATAATACTCACCTTAGCTTTTAGGCAGATAAGTGACTTAACATAAGCTTGAGAATGTCACATCTTAAACCTTGGAGTACCTATTACATAATACATAATAATGACAACACATTTAGTTTCCAATAGTCATTACAACTAACTAATCATATTTGTCAATTAATGACCCGTTGAATGGATTTAGCTTAACATCTTAGTTAAACCATACATAATTTTACTCTAGGGTCGTTATCAATTAACAACATACTTAGATGTGGTTGAAACCGGTCATATTCATTTTGAATAATTAACTCATCAGTGCTTAATCATGTTTTAGAATCTAATAGGTAAGAACACTTAAGAAATTTATGGTTCAATTAACTATCCCATTTCTGGGTTTTAGCTTACTAATAGAGTCTACTATAGCTACTATATTACATTTTAGTACCAACAATAATTCAATTCAAATAAGGACTGAAATGAGTTCTGGGTTAAACTTAATCATTATTGTGTTATGTCATTATTTCTGTTTACATCAGGAGGTTCATAACAGAAATGAGTTAGTCGGAAATTCAAGTAAACCTGTTAAATTTGTCTTCAACAACTACAACGATTCGAGTATATAATCATTTTGGTTCTAAGATAATTCAATTGATCATTCACTCCTAATTTTCATTAAACTTATCACTTTACAACACATTTACAGTTTATAATGATCTCGCATACACTCTTACTCCATAGCATATCAGTAGCAGGAACAAGTTAGTCAAAAACTCGTACTGGGCATGGAATTAGCAGAATCGCATCGCGATTATACACAATCGCATTGTCAACCCCACAGGATCGCGTCGCGAAATCCTATGGGTCGCGTCGCGATGACTTAAATGTGATACAGACCTGCGTTTCTAGATTGTCATACCCAAAAATAAAATTTAATCACAAACTAAACTGTAACCAACTATCAGTTGACCATCAACAGGTTAAATAACATCAAGTTACCATCTTTCAAGTTCTAATTCCATAAAAATCCTATAACTAACATCAATTCTACCATAATAAATTTCTAGGTCAAATAAAAGTTAAATCATAATTACTTTGGGTGAATAATGAGATTGAGATGATGAACTTAAACTTCTAACTTCCATTGAGGATTCAATTTGGTAATTTATTCCTAGTTGTTTTGCTTTCTGATTCGCACGTAAATCACTGGGACGATTTCTTATTTTATTTCTTTTGGTTCTGGAAGAATAAGGAAAGGAATGGAATATATATATATATATATATACATACACACACACACACACATATATATATATGTGTGTGTGTGTGTGTGTGTGTACTACCTTGGTCCCCTTTTAGACCCATTGTCTGGAACTAAAAAAAATCATTTGCGATTCTTAATATTTTTTTTTCTTACAACCTTATTAACTTTAAACAATTATGACGATAAACGTCAATCCTTCCAAAAATCCCATCTTTGCTCTTCACCAAAAAAGAAACCCACGAAAAACCAACACAACCCCCTCTTATATCACCAACACTCCACTCCAAAAACCTTACATCACTCCTCCTAGAATGACTGTGGCTAGATTGACTTCTCTCTCACCTAAAAGGTAACAATTTGATTCTCGATCAAGCCTATGACGATAAATGATACATGACTGGCGTTCTGAGTGATTGATAATACTAGAACAGGAAGCCCTAAACACTTTGAGTGATTGAAGTGACCACATTGAGAGGATCACCTAGTCATGTATCCAAGATCAAAGATCAAAAGAATGCTCCCAAAGATTACAACCCTACCTTTTCAAAAGCATGAATATTTTATTTTTCCAAAACCTCCCTCAATAAAAATTTCCGCCCTAAAATATTTCATTATCTACATATCTTTAACCATGCTTGAAATTCGAGTTTGCTTGAAGACAAGCAAAGTTCTAAGTGTGGGATACTTGATATCGCGTAAAAAGTCACGTTTTTACTACCGATATCTCTCTCATTCTGGAACAATACTTGGCATTTAGACTCAAATAATACACAAATCAATGAAACTTTGCCAAGAAGGTCAAAATAGAGTCGCACGAGAAAAATCAAGCAAAACGAATGAAAAATGAAGATTATACGCACATTTGAAGATTCAAGGCATCCGAGACAAGATTTGAGATAAAGTGCCCAACACTAAGATTTATCTTATCCAAGATCTTCGTTTTCAGATTACGAATCCAACAGAAGAAGAATCAGCAAAAACGGATGAAGAATGAAGATTCTGCATACGCCGAAAGATTCAAATGATTCGTACAAGACATCTAAAGATGAGAGAAACATCTCAGGGATTTCTTTACATCAAAGTCTTCGTTTTTGAAAAATGAATATAAAACAAAAAGAGTCGACGCAAACGGACGCATAACAAAGAAGATACGCACGAAACAAGAAACGAGCAAAAATCGGTGAATCGGGGCGGGCGGCCGTCGGCTGGCAACCTGCCGCCGCTAAATGGCAGCCTGGAGCCGCCGGCTGTCTCCCGGTCTCTTTTTCGTTCTTGCTCATACTCTCCTGGTACATGTGCTACACCTTTCCGCAACTTTAGGGTACACGTGCTACCACTTTCCGCGCCTTTAAGTACATGTGCTACCACTTTCCGGGAAAGGACCACCCCCCCCCCCCCCCAAAAGCATGCTAACTTGAGCCCAAAATGGCTAACATGCACCCATCTTCAACTATAAATAGGGCATCAAGGCTCATTTGAAAAACACACCTTCCATACAATTCTTTAGACTAATAATACTCTCTAATTATTAGTTCTACTTTCTCCTTCTATTTTCTTATTCCAAATTAGTATTAGGCTAGTTTAGGGAACTTGTTTAGAATAGAATGAAAGCAAGGAATGTGTTGTAATCTTTGGTGTATGCTTGGAGTTATACTTGTTAATTCAAGTCTATTCATTCTCGCATATTAATCCGGGTTCTATCTATCCTAATCTATCTTAATTAAATATGTATGTTTTAATTATGCTAGAAATACTTTGTGTCATGCTTAGCGAGTAGATTACTATTGTGTTTGCTTGCGGTGTAGTTAGTTATTTATGAGATAATTCATAACTACATATTAAAGATCGGTAGTATTGCTTTGATCATCTTATTGCATGTTCTTGTTTGATTGTTGCCTTAGGATTATCATAGTAGTGAAATATAAACGGTCTTAAATATCGTGAAATAATATGAAGTCCCCTATTCGACTATTATGCAGTATAGCGTTGGAACCACTTTGGGTGTAGTACAAACACGTGGAAGCTGCGTAACGACCGAAGGTAGTTATATTCTGTACTAATATATAAAATGAGAAACCTAGTTTAATTAATTTTTCTAAATAGACTTTTAAACTTTAAATTAATCTATCGGCTTTCCACCAGTAAACGTGGTTGCAACACCTTTTTAATGATGTCCAACTAAAAGGTAGTTAGTCATCTGTTTCAAAAAAAATTGTCAAAGGTATAAAACCATGGAACCGCAACACTACATGGGGGATTACCGTAGGACAAGACATGGCTAAGGTTTGAAGCGGCGGAAGCACTTTAAGTGAGGAACGTTGCGGATAATTAGGGGATTTATTGGGTAGTCTTAAGCAAGGGCTGGTTTAAAGTCTTAAATGAACTTTTTATATACATGAATCTGTTAGGATGACGAGGAATCGTTATATGATTTAGTTTTGTCTAGTACCTTTAGATTTTGTCTCCGTTCATATGAAAGTAAAATTAAACTTAAAGAAAGATCTTTCTTATTATTCTAAATATTTTGTGATGTCACCATAACCTAGTTCCTGGTGTGAAATGCTAATGGAATTTTAATTAGTAGGGAATCTAGTGTTTACATCACAAGTATCCAAGAGTAACAATTAACGAACATCTTTGAAAACAGTTTCTCCAAACATCATCCCATAACTTAATTAACGAAGTCTCAGCAAACACTGTCTTTATTTATCTGCTTTAGCTTTTACTTTTATTTCGCTTTTATATATTTGCCTAAGTTAATATAAAAACCAAAACTCCCCCACTATTTTATAAACCCTTCACTAGTTTGAAAGCCCTCATCTGTCACGCCTTAGTTTCAATTCAGTCGGTTTGAAGAACGACTATAGGTCATACCTACTACTTGCTCACCCTTAGGATTAGCATTGTTAGGAAAAACTTAGGCCCTGCAATTACAAATTTAAAACACCCACTGATCACCGTCGCCAGTAGCCGGTGCAACGAAAAGGGTAAAATTCTTACCGACCGCTGGTGACGCCTCAAGTTTTTGGCACCGCTATCGGGGAGCCAACTGTAAGATCTTTAGGCGTCAAGATGAACTTACACTCTAGTGAACCTTTAGGATGGACTCTTTTTCTTAAACATTTACGTCTTTATTCATTTTTCCTTCCTTTTACTACTTTTAGAAATTACGTTACCCCTCTCCGCTCTGCTAGTCAACCACCTGCTGAAGAGACTATGACAGCCGCACGTATCACTTTGGCTAATGACTCTAAACCTCTGATTGAATGTCGAAGAGGACCAATCATCTATCCGGAAACCGATAGAACTTCATTTGAATTAAAGCCCCACATTGTTCAGTTAGTTCAAAACCTTTGTCAATTCCGTGGCCTACCATTTATGATCCCAACTCTCACCTTGACAAATTCATTTCCTTATCCAACTCCTTTAAGCCGATTGGGGTTAACTGGGACATAGTCTACCTATACCTATTTCCTTACTCACTCACTCAAAATGCACGAACCTAGTTTTAGGAACTAGAGATTAACTCTATAACCTCTTGGGTAGAATTAGCAACCAAATTTTTGGCCAAATATTTCCCCCCATCAAAACAGATCACGTTTAGGACCAACATCATAAACTTCCGTCAAGTGCATGATGAATCAATCTATGATGCATGGGAATGCCTTAAGGAATTGCTTAAGAAATGTCCAAATCATCGATTTGAGCGCTCAGATCAGTTGCACATTTTATACAATAGTCTCTTCCCACATCACCGTCCTTTACTTGATACCGCCTCTCAAGGCAGTTTTATGAACTGTACGGCCGATGACGCTTGGTGCCTTATTGAGAAAATGACAATACACAACCATGACTGGAACAGTGAAAATCACCCCTCACTAGTGAATTCACCTACTACAATCGGGAATTAAGCTATCAAAACTCTCGCTCAGCAAGTGGAAGAACTAACCAAAGAGATTAAGAAATTGAAAAGTCAACAACAAAAACAAGTCTGTCAAGTTCAAACCTGCCTTAATTGTGCTAATCTGAACCACTCAGCCCAAATTCTTCACTCTCATCTAACTCCGCCCATTACTAACCCTTCCTTTAACCCATCTAGGAATAGCCCACTAACTTACTAACCCGAATTGTCTGAACCCTCTTCCTCACAAACCTCTAGTTTTGACGACACCTTGATACAAGTCATTTAAGGAATCTCGGCTAGACAAGACCAAACTGATCTCTTCTTAAGAGACCATTTGACTTTGTTAAAAGCTTTCGAATCCCAATTAGGGAAACTAGCACAACGTATTAATGCTAAACCTCAGGATTGTCCAACTAGCTGCCATAAGGAGGCTTCCCATATTCAAGACTCTCAGGTAGCACATAGCCTACCCTCGGTTTCTTCTCCGGTGAAGGAACCACCTATTGTCCCATCGACAATAGATTTAGAGTCTACACCAAATAGGAAAGTAAACATTCCATTTCTAGCTCGTCTTAAACAACGACCCGACAAGCTTAAGTCTTTTAAGCTTGATAGGAAATTCCTAGATACCGTATCTGAAGTTCCTTCCAAAAAGTACTTCAGAAGGCTTCTTACAACCAAGGAAAAGTTACCTGAAGTACCCAATCTCCCGCTGAACGAGGAATGTTCAACTATCTTGAAAAATACCATTCCTGAAAAACTCAGAGATACCAGACGTTTTACTCTCCCCTGTTCCATCTACAATTCAAGCATTATCTGTTCTCTCGCCGATTTAGGAGCTAGTATTAATCTCATGCCATACTCTTTTTTCAAGAGGCTTGAGTTAGAAATCTTCGACCTACCGAAATGAACATACAGCTTGTGACCACTCAGTCAAATACCCTAGGGGAATAGCTGAAAATGTTTTAGTTAGGATTGACAAATTTTTTTACCCAGCAGATTTTGTATTAATGGATATGCAGGAAGACGTACACATCCCAATCATACTAGGAAGACCTTTCATGAATACGGCCAAGGAAATTATCAACGTCTTCGCACAAACCATCAGCTTGCAGTCTTAGGGAGAAACCATCACTTTCCATGTCGACAATCCAAACTCTGGAGAACAAGCCGATATGTACATGATCTCCATGAAGACCGCCGAAGACAAAGAAACTACAAGGTCAACAAGTGAAAGTAAATCTAGCAAGGAGATGGCAATCACGCCATATTTCTCGATTGACCTCCGACAAATAGGACAAGAGATGAAAAATGCATCTCCATCAGTGAAAAACTCATCGATGGAAGAAATTGGGATGATAAAGATGGAAGAAGAAAACAAAAGAAGCATACCGCCAACTAATCCGTTCACCACTAAAAAAATGGCGGGAAGTAGCGACAACCATCCCACGAGAGGAGAAACACTAAAGGAATATTCTAAACGTACTAGATACCAACTGTGACACCCGCTAATTTAGGACTTTAATTAGTGCCTAACTACTTGTAATTACATGTATTTAGTATTATATTAATTTAACTATATGTAACTTTTTGTGTAATTACATACACGTTATATGATTTGTTTAAATCATACACACTAGAACCGGACGAGGTCCAACACTAATTACTATACACGTTGGTGACAAACTGTTAAAAATAATGTGGATTTATCCAAACAAACATTATTTAGTTTAATATATTTGCTTTAATATATTACACGATTATACGTTTTATTAAAACGTAACTGTACGCAACAAAAACGCGTGGAACGCGCCTGACGGATGAAATAAAGGCAAATTATGTCTTATATCACATTGTTAAGTATTTTAATAAAATACTTCAAGTAAAAATATCGTGTTTTAAATCGTTAACAAAACGTGCTGAATAAAACGTTATACGATTAATTAAAACGCGAAACGAACGGGTAAACGAGGACCACACTTAATACAATTTGGGGAAACAATTTAAACACCATGCCTTTGTTGCTTCCAAATCAAACCAAAACCCACCCCACACCATTTCCACCCCTTACACGATCACCTACCTATCTCTCTCTCAAACCCTCCTCTCTCCCTCTTTTCCTCTTGCTGCCGACCACCAGCCACCATCACAGACCACCATCATCCACCATTGGCCACCACCTCATTCTTGAAGGAAAAACGAAGCTGAAGACACCAAAACGATCACCTACGCGTGTACATCACTCCTACCGTCTCCGTTTCTTCATACACCATTGTAATAACTTTTCTACTCTTCTAAAATACTTGTTTTAAGTTTATAATCATGTTTTAGTGACCACTCAACCATTATATGTCCAAAAGATAATTCGAAACACAAATTAAAACTCGAAAACAGGAAGTTAACCTTCCTGTCCAGATTCTGTTTCCACCTCCACGAATTTTATAAAAATCATTACAACACCAAAATGGACGTTTCCTAAGTCTAAAATGTAGTACAAGAAGTTGTCTTTCCAACAAAATTAGTCTCGTGACTTTTTGACTCCGTTTACTACTCGAAAACATTTTTCTCCGGTGACATAGGTTTACTGTTCCGGCAGACAGGAATTTTCAGTAAATTCTCGGGACTATATCTCGAGTTCTAGACCTCAAAAACGTATGAGACCACTTGTGAAATCTTGGTAATTTTGTTATGTACAAAAAGTTCTTCTTTGGCTTGTTCCAGAAATACACCCATTTCTTCAAAAAATTAGATTTGTGAGAAGTGGTCTAATCTCGGATTAAACTGAACCCTGACACTTTGTGAATTTTTATAAAATATCAAACGACCTCCAAAAGTCATAAAAAAATTACAGGAAGTACATAACATATGTAGGAACTTTGTGTAAAAACTTCAGAACGATTCGATAACGTTTACTATTTTAGATAAAAATCACAAAGAATCCGTGAATACATTGTCGGATGAACAGTACTTCGTGAATCACATTGTCGGATGAACAGTAAATTCGTGAATTTATTGACGGATGAACACTAAAAATTGACTTTCGTTGACTGTCGGACTGAGGGTTGACTCTCGGACTTTAGGGTGAGACTCGGATGCATAATTTCGGACTTGATAACACTCGAAATCAAACCAAACCCGTTCGACTTAGTAAACGAAAACATATACTTAAACGAAATCAGAAAAAGTTCAAACCTACGATAATACCATCATCATTGTCGCATAAAAACTAACACTTGTACTTGAAAGAATCCCGACAATCCTTATTGTCGCATAAACAAGAATCCGACAATCCATATTGTCGCATGAACAAGAATCCGACAATCCTTATTGTCGCATAAAACAGAAACTTGAAAAATACTCTTATACTAAATATTGAATACATACAACAACTATACTTTATGCGACACTACACTTACATGATACACATATACTTTTGGAAGTATACGCTACAACTTGAACACATACGAGATTACACCCGAAACTACATATGAGATTACACTCACACTTAGAACGGGATTACACCCACATTACTACGAGCTTACACTCGCACGGACTTACATCCGAACGACGGTTACACGTCACATTACAAATAACCAACTATTGTATATGCTTTACCAGATATACAAGCACAATGAATAACATAATAATAATATTTGAATTATTATTACACCTCCGTCACCAACGGGCCACACTTATTTACAAAATAATTACAAAAGTACAAACAAATACTTGGACATTTCCAAGTTGAGTGGACAACTAGCATGGGTGATCCTTCGCGACACCAACTTACTTACTTGCTTACAACCTTGTGCGTTTTGGACGCCAGAAGGTTGCAGGGTTCGGAGAACCAACTTACGGAATTACATCCGACACTATGGACTTACATCCGGGATACTTATTCGCTTACACGAAAGTATCATACTTGCTAGACTCAGGTGAGTCTTACAGCCCCACTTTTACTGTTTTACTGTTTTTACTTTGGGGTGGGATACATTGCTCACTTTTCATAAAAACAAATGCTGATAAACTTTTTACACGGATTGCATGAGTAAAACTTTTTCTTAAGCGCGAATACTAGTAAATGAATCCATTTGGGTCCCCGTCCGGGGTAGTCGCGATACCACGGATTACACCGTAGAAACGGATGACTAATATTAGTAAATGGATCCATTTGGGACTGAAAATCCCTGCCTGGGGTAGTAGCGCTACCACGGATTACACCGTAGAAACATGCATATTAGTACTTGTTACATATGAGTGTCCGGATAGCACTCACGGGGGTATGTGATGCTGTACTTGACTGTACCATTCACACTACACTGTTAAGCTTCAGCTTGTGAGCTCATGATAATTGTGTTGACCTACTGATTTACTGAGTTACTGATTTACTTATTATGCTCGAGGGCATTACTGGTACATTACTTGTAGTTCATAAAGGATTACTATACTAAACCTGTGAGATTCACCAACCTTTTTGGTTGACACTTTTTAGCATTTATCTCAGGTACATTACAGCAGTAGGACTGCACCACACTCAGGACTGATAGCTCGAGTCGCATGCATACAAACTTGTGGAGATTCTTTTGCATTACTTTTTGTATATCAGTTATGTATTAGAATCTCTAGGAAATCATTTTCGAACTTGAAACTTGTTATTATGATTCAACAATGTAATACTTTTGTACTATTGTACGATGTTGCATATAGACGTCGTTTGCTTTACTTTGGTGCTTGATTATTGATTAGTAACACCCAAAGCTTGCTTCCGCGCCACAGTAAATTTGGGGGTGTTACACCAACCACAAACCATCACAGATCCCAAAGTACTTAATGAATTCGCCCAAGGACTCGACAAAGTGGTAGGAGGAATAAGAAGCGTAGTCAACTTGTTTATGCTTTCCCCTGCTGAAGTGCAATTCTGTCAAGAACAGAAACGGACATACACTAGGATCTATAATGCCCTTAAAAGATCTAGTATCCCATTCCCCTCAACACAATGGGAGATGTTAGGATCCATTAGAGCGCATATGAAAGAGACTACTGGACATCCGAGCAGTCGTGCTGACATTTCAATGATGAATGACCTCACATCATTGCTTGACTTGCTAAGTAGAGAAGATCACCTCAGTCCCAAGGAAAGTGGATCTATGGTTATCAACTCCACTAAGGAAAAACAAGTTGAGTTAATGATTGAAGAACTTAGTAATCTCGTTTGGGAGGAATCAAGGTGCGAACAACCCTTTAGGGTTACGCATGAATCACCACTTGATATCGCTACTTTTGTTACGATCCATCTACGGGAAATTCAAAAACGGAAAAGTAACTCTAGAACGAAGTTCATATTCTACTCAAGATGCAAGGAGATACTTCGTCAGCTTACTCTAGTTTTCTCAGAATCCAACTTTCCATTCAACAACCATCAGCACCGGCAAATAGAGGACCTGTGCACGTCCATCAGAAGATTCAATGAAGACCCCAAGACCGAGAATTATGAAGACATAAAACTGCAATTCTTGGCATTTGTATGCTCTCTCTGGCAAAACCCACCGCCAAGAGAGGTTGTTAAGATAGACACAACCACCATGACCGACCCTAGTGGGACTGTCACTAAAGCAGTCGATTACATCACTTTCGGACTTCACGAACTTGCAAGGACTACTTCAGAGCATCTTCTGAACTACAAGGAAACATCGAGAGATAGTCCATTTGATTTGATTATGACAATAGTCAATTATTTCATGAGAATCTATCCACCTCGATATACTTTCCCGCAACCTAGGGCCCACAACATCAACACAGTGAATCCCATAGATGCATCCATCTCCATCTAGCAAGGAGAATAGAAGTCGAGCTCTCAACTTTAAAAGAGCGCTTCTCGGGAGACAACCCGTGTTTTACATTTCTGCAATTTTACATTCAAAGAAGTGATGAAGTCTCCGACTATCTTTCACACTTGGATATACAAAGAAGTTTTGAGAACTTTCCGACGCATCAAGTTTTCGACGTCAGAAATAAAGAAAGTATATCCAACGTGTTCACACCTACGAGACCAATCACAAGTAGACTTGATCAAGAGTGAACCCAGCAAGACGAAGTTCGGAAAACGCATACCAAGGAACACTGCAACTACTGGGGAGTACTTCTATACCAATCTCCTTCTTTCGTTATAGATATACCATATCCACTATGCTTATCATTAAGTGTGGGATTCAAACCCAACACACACTGCTAAACGAATACGTCTTAGATGTTTCAAATCCTAAGTGTGGGATCTTTACCCCAGTCAGAACTTAGAATAACATATAGGATGATGTTCCTTTAAGTGTGGGATAGCAGTGGTATACATTACTGTAAAATGGATAATGGTATACGCTTGATTTTAAACTCCCTACTCTTTAGACCATCCTTCTCCAAAAAGTAACTCGAAAATTTTACACAAAATTTTTCAAAATTGAGTTAAAAATATGTTGAAAATGAAAAAAAATTTTAAAAAAGAATTATTTACTTTAGGGAAGAAGGATAAATAAAATATGAATTCCTTTGGAAAACTAGATTAATAATCCTATAAAGAGCATCGCATGACTAGGCACACAACAAATCAATTTTCGATTCGTGAGGTATCTTGAGCCATACAAAGCATTCATTTTTAATGTTTCACTTCTTCGATTCTTGAGTGTGCTGATGTATGCGTTTAGAATCAGAACTTGCTCCTGTTATGCATTTCGAATCCGAACTGGTGAGTAAAAAGGAGATCGAATCACATCATTCTTAAACCCATCCGTAACCCAAAAAGAAATACGTTATCCCTACCCTCTCAAAATCATCCCTCAAACTTCATAGTAAGTTCCAAAGATGAAAGAAGAGAAGCTACAAGGATATGACATCGAAAAGAATTCAAAGAAAAGAAAGTCAATTGGAGAAAAAGACTCCTCCCAAAAATCATAAGAAAAAGGGCGTCAATCCTTTCAAAAATCCCAGCTTTCCTCTTCACCAAAATAGAAACCCATGAAAAACCAACACAACCCCCTATCATATCACCAACACTCCACTCCAAAAACCTTACATCACTCCTCCTAGAATGACTATGGCTAGATTGACTTCTCTCTCACCTAAAAGGTAACAATTTGATTCTCGATCAAACCTATGATGATAAACGATACATGACTGACGTTCCAAGTGATTGATAATACTAGATTAATCAAGGAAAACGAACAAAAAATGAAGATTCTACGCACATTTGAAGATTCAACGCATCCGAGACAGGATTTGAGATAAAGTGCCCAACACTAAGATTTTTCTTATCCAAGATCTTCTTTTTCAAATTTCAAATTACATCAAAGTCTTCATTTTGAAAAACGAATACAACGCAAAAAGAATCGATGCAAACGGACGCATAACGAAGAAGATACGCACGAAACAAGAAAAGAGCAAAAGACGGCGAACCGGGGCGGGTGGCGGCCGCCTGGCTGCAGGCTGTCCCCCGGTCTCTTTTTCGTCCTTGCTCGTAGTCTCCTAGTACATGTGCTACACCTTTTCGCAACTTTAGGGTACACGTGCTACCACTTTTCGCGCCTTTAAGTACATGTGCTACCACTTTTCGGGAAAGGACCACCCCCCAAATGCATGCTAACTTGAGCCCAAAATGGCTAACATGCACCAATCTTCAACTATAAATAGGGCATCAAGGCTCATTTGAAAAACACACCTTCCATACAATTCTTTAGACTAATAATACACTCTATATATTAGTTCTACTTTCTCCTTCTATTTTCTTATTCCAAATTAGTATTAGGCTAGTTTAGGGAACTTGTTTAGAATAGAGCGAAAGTAAAGAATGTGCTGTAATATTGGGTGTACGCTTGGAGTTACACTTATTAATTCAAGTCTAATCCTTCTCGCATATTAATCCAGGTTCTTTCTATCCTAATCTATCTTATTTAAATATGTATGTTTTAATTATGCTAAAAATAGTTTGTGTCATGCTTAGCGAGTAGATTACTATTGTGTTTGCTTGCGATGTAGTTAATTATGAGATGATTTATAACTAAATATTAAAGATCAGTAGTATTGCTTTGATCGTCTTATTGCATGTTCTTGTTTGATTGTTGCCTTAGGATCATCATAATAGTGAAATATAAACGGTCTTAAGTATCGTGAAATAATATGACGGCCCCTATTCGACTGTTACACAGTATAGCGTTGAAACTACTTTGGGTGTAGTACAAACACGTGGAAGCTGCGTAACGACCGAAGGTAGTTATATTATGTACTAATATATAAAATCAGAAACCTAGTTTAATTAATTTTTCTAAATAGACTTTTAAACTTTAAATAAATATATCGCCTTTTCACCAGTAAACGTGGTTACAACACCTTTTTAATGACATCCAACTAAAAGGTAGTTAGTCATCTGTGTCAACATAATTTGTCAAAGGTATGAAACCATGGAACTGCAAGACTACATGGGGGATAACCGTAGGACAAGACATGGCCAAGGTTTGAAGCGGCGGAACCACTTTAAGTGAGGAACTTTGTGGATAATTAGGGGATTTATTGGGTAGTCTTAAGCAAGGGCTGGTTTAATGTCTTAAATGGACTTTTTAAATACATGAATCTATTAGGATGACGAGGAATCGTTATATGATTCAGTTTTGTCTAGTACCTTTAGATTTTGTCTCCGTTCATATGAAAGTAAAATTAAACTTAAATAAAGATCTTTCTTATTATTCTAAATACTTTGGGATGTCACCGTAACCTAGTTCATGGTGTGACATGCTAGTGGATTTTTAATTAGTAGGGAATTTAGTGTTTACATCACAAGTATCTAAGAGTAACAATTAACGAACATCTTTTAAAACAGTTTCTATAAACATTATCCCATAACTTAATTAACGAAGTCTCAGCGAACACTGTCTTTATTTATCTGCTTTAGCTTTTACTTTTATTTCGCTTTTATTTATTTGTCTAAGTTAATATAAAAACCAAAACTCCCCCACTATTTTATAAACCTTTAACTAGTTTGAAAGCCCTCATCTGCCACGCCTTAGTTTCAATTCAGTCGGTTTGAAGAACGACTCTAGGTCATACCTACCACTTGCTCACCCTTAGGATTAGCATTGTTAGGGAAAACTTAGGCCCCGCAATTACAAATTTAAAACACCCACTGATCGCCGTCGTCAGTAGTCGGTGCAACGACAGAGTAAAATCCTTACCGACCGCTGGTGACGCATCAATACTGAATCATATTGTTTCTCCCTCTTCTCCATCTAATTTCATTCTCCATTGAATATAATCCTATATATATATATATATATATATATATATATTGATACTCTCTCCGTCAAAATAAGTGTGTACCTTTCTATTTTAGTTTGTCACAAAATAAATGTTCACTTTCAAATATAGTAATTAACTTTACCATTTTATCTTTAATATATCATTTCTCAAAACTAATATACTGGAATTTGTGCAAAAAGAAATGGTAAAAGTGTCATATTAACTAACAGACAATGTAATTTCTTAAAGTCCGTAAAAACTGACACTAGACACTTATTTTGAAACAAATGAAATATATAACTCCATCCACTTTTTTAGTAGATAAAGTCTAACTGAGAATTATATGAATTATATATCCACGTTAACTAATAATTTATAATGGATTAAAAAATTATTGATTTAATTATAACTTTTTTGTGTTTATTTAATTTAATCCTTTTTAGTTGCTTGAATTAATATCAAATTTATACTCATTTTATAAATAGGGTTCAAATGTGTTAAGTGCGTATGTTTATTTGATGAATGGAGCTACGTCTCATATATTGGATTTAAAATACATTGGATGAATGTCAATTTTACTTAAAATTCGAAACAAGTTTAACTGTAAAGAAATAAATGATTAAGAGTAACAAATGCGAGTAAATTAGATAGTTTAATAATGGTTTATAATGGTTATTTTTTGCGAATAAACATTATTTTTGGAAAGAAAAAAAAAGTGTGATAGACAATGAAAGTAGGATGGATCGTGGTTGACAAAATTGAAACTTTACTAAAGGTTTGTATTTATTTTTGCTCAAATTTACTACTCCCTTCGTCCCAAAATGATTGTCACCAGACAAGAAACACACAGTTTAAGAAAAGTGCATTTATTACTGTTGAATACCAATAGAATTTTAACTTTACAATTTTCAAGCATTTTGATTGGTTGATAATCGTGTACCATTCTTAATGGGCCCGGCAAATGGAACAGGCAAACCCAGTTGACAGGGAACCCAAATAACACTAGTACAAATTTGCAATTTGGTCACACCAGAAAAGTGTGACGAAAACCATATGGTCACACTTGTTTTTTCAGCTTGTGTGTGACTAAAGGTCCCATGACCAAAGGGGTCCATACGGTCACATTATATGGTTAGTGGTCGTATCCATTTAAAAAGAGTAACCAAAATCATAAAATGTGTGACCATATGCTTTTTAAAATCAAGTGAAAGTTTATTTTGTGTGACTATTGTCCATTCAATGGCCACTTGAATTGTATGTTTGTGTGGCTATTTGTAACATTTAGTCACACAATGAGTGTTTTATTTTGGGATTTGGTTACATAAATTTAAGCCAAAAGTGACCAAAAGTGTTAATAAGTGTAACCATATGCTCTTTAAGGTCAGGTAAACTTGTATTTTGTGTGACCATATGCTATGTAATGTCAAGTAAATTTGTATTTTATGTGACTATTGTCCATCCAATGGCCACTTTATTTTTATATTTGTGTGGCGTTTTGTATCATTTAGTCACAGAATGAGTGATTTATTCTGGGATTTGGTCACATAAAATTAAACCAAAAGTGACCGTAGGTGATAATAAGTTTGACCATATGCTCTGTAATGTCAAGTAAACTTGTATTTTGTGTGACTATTGTCCATCCAAATGCCACTTTATTTTTATGTTTGTGTGACGTTTTGTATCATACGAGTGATTTATTCTGGGATTTGGTCACATAAAATTAAGCCAAAAGTGGCCGTAGGTGATAATAAGTGTGACCATATGCTCTGTAATGTCAAGTAAACTTGTTTTTTGTGTGACTATTGTCCATCCAATGACCACTTTATTTTTATGTTTGTATGGTGTTTTGTAACATATAGTCACACAACGAGTGTTTTCTTTTGAGATTTGATCACATAAAATTAAGCCAAAAGTGGCCATATGTGTTAATTTGTGTGACCATATCCTTTGTAATGTCAAGTAAACTTGTATTTTGTGTGACTATTGTCCATCCAATGGCCACTTTATTTTTATGTTTGTGTGGCGTTTTGTAACATTTAGTCACACAATGAGTGTTTTCTTTTGGGATTTGGTCACATAAAATTAAGCCAAAAGTGGCCATATGTGTTAATTTGTGTGACCATATCCTCTGTAATGTCAAATAAACTTGTATTTTGTGTGACTATTATCCATCCAATGGTCACTTTATTTTTATGTTTGTGTGGCGTTTTATAACATTTAGTCACACAACGAGTGTTTTATTTTGGGTTTTGGTCACGTAAAATTAAGCCAAAAGTGGTCGTAGATGTTAATAAGTGTGACCATATGCTCTGTAATGTCAAGTAAACTTGTATTTTGGGTGACTATTGTCCATCTAATGGCCACTTGAATTTTATGTTTGTGTGGCTATTTGTAACATTTAGTCACACAACGAATGCTTTATTTTAAGATTTGGTCACATAAAATTAAGCCAAAAGTGGCCATAGATGATAATAAGTGTGACCATTGTTCACCCAATCGCCACTTGAATTATATGTTTGTGTGGCGTTTTGCAGTATTTAGTCACACAAATAATTAATCAAACGGTGGCCACAATGTTTGACCATATTATATGACTACATTTTTTAGTCACATATAACAAATCAATAATTTATGTAACAGTTTGAATTATATAACACCACAAATAAAAATTGAAATGTACATAATTAATTGCATGTACCCAAACTATAATTTAATAATATCCGAAAGTAATTGCTTAAATATCAAAATAGACTAATTAAACATCATAGTTTTAAGGACTTTTGACTCTTGAAATTTGCTCTTCGCTTGCTTTTGCACGGCATCGCTAGACACAACAACCGGTGTTTTGCGCTTTTTGTTTGATACTTCTGGTACAGTTTTGTTCTCATCACCTGCCTTTTGTCTAGAAGTTGGTGGTGTTACCTGTACAAGAAACAAGGCGCATATATATCAAACACTAAATTAAATACGAAGAACTATGTATATGTAGGCAGATAAAAATGTGTACTATGTACCTCCTCATAAAACCATTTACAATGTTTCACAAAGAAGTTCAAATTATTATTGTAATAATAATTTAGTTTTGTAATCAGGTTCTAGCACAACTAATTATCTCTAAGATAGCAACAATTGCAATTAAGGCTTCGCTATGGAGGAAAGGAGCCTAAGTTATATCTAGTATAGTTTGCATCCAAGCAAGTCTCAGTATCACATTTGCTACCTACATGTTAGCTTACCTTAAATTAAGATCTGATAGTTTCAAATAGGATATATGTGGTATTATATCTAAAAAAGATCTCTGCTTACCATTGCTATGAAGTAGATAGATCTGTTAGGCAAAATGAGTTTATCTCTTAACCATGGATTCTCAGAATTCTTAAATAGCAGACCCCAATCCTTAACTATATCCCAATAAGTACAATAAATCTTTGCAAATGCAGAGGTAGATGTAGCAATGATTCTCATGGTCATTTATCTTCTTTGACTATAAATTGTCCTTGTAACTACAGCAACAATGGTAGAGAAGTATTTGAGTCCATTCAGAGCTTGCGTTGAACCATGCCCTTCACACAAGCGTCTTATGCACTACAACAATTTTTAGGTTATCTGTCTTAGAATTGTAAGCAATAGGGGATCATACTATAAGGCTATGAAGATTGAAATATATACCTGCAGGACTCGAATCCAATATGGGACAACATCAATTAATATAAAAATAATATCATAAACATCACTTTTGTTGCAAGTTTCAGCATTCCTTCTCTTAAAATCTCCCCAACCATACTAACATACATAGAACTGCAAGCTCCTCAATAACTGAACCTGAAACTATAACATTACAGTTAAATGATAAATTTAATATTTGGAAAATGCTATAAGTTATGCCTACCTTCTTGAAGATGACATTTTCCTAAGAGATCCACGAAACAATGCATAAATACTGGATATAAAACATGAATCACTTCATGCTGCATTACCTTGACATAAAACATAAATATACAAATATACAAAACATAAAAACTGAAAGAAAACAAAGCTACGTAAGAAATGTACCTTAATTTTAGATCAAATATAATAATATTTATTGAATAATCATAAATTGTAGTCTTATGCCTCCGTGTTGAACAATATTTACATATTGAAATGACCATTAGTCATGAAATGATTTAGCAAGAAACAAAAAACTTCATAAAATGACATGGTTAGATACATAACACGGAGGTGCACCCACCAATAGATTAAGCCTCACTCTCAATGTTGCATGATTGAAGAGAAACGAAGTTAGATTAACCGTGTGATTAATACAATTCGAAATCAAAGTACAATATGCATGAGTTAGAGATGTAACTTCCAATATATCATTTCGTCGAACAGGTTGCGTGCGTCAAAGAAAATTTCACATATTGATAATATGTTTATCAAGTGACATCATGTGACACCCGTCAAATTAGGACTAGTTATTAGTTCCTAATCATTTAGAAATACACGTAATTAGTACTATGTATTAGGCTAATTGTATGTATCAATATATATATATATTGTTGAATATATATCAGTACGCGATTAAATTTAATCGTGCATTTTCAAATCGGTCAAATTCCGATTCATTTACACGGGCGTTGGTGAAAACAAATATTAAGTAATATGAAACTATTATTTAATATACTCAGTATTTATTATATATTAATTCGATAATATATAAAGTATTTGTATCGTACAAAGTAAAAACATTCGCGACAAAACTTATAAATAATGTATTATTATTGGAAATAATTATTATTATACATTAGACAAAAATAAAACATATTCGATTTATTCAATGTTACTCAAACGCGATGAAACCATTCGAACCATATCCGTCATTCAAACTTAAAATAAAGATATATTTTTATATCTCACTAAAAGTATTATTATAAAATACTTCGAATAAAAGTATATACGATTTCATTTTTAGAAATTTATCAATTAAAAACATTATACTACTTTTACGATCGGGTATAAAAACAAGGGTATTTTGTACTACGAAGGGGAGCCAACCAACTCCAATAATTGGAGCCAGTCGACTACACCCAAACACACCCTCACCCTCTGCTTCTCCATTTCTTCATCATTCTCCATCTCTTCATCTCTATCTCTCGGTTCTCTCTCGATCTCTTTCAAAATCAAAAACAACAACAATAATATTAACAATAATAAGATCAGCAGCAGCAATAAGCATCATCATCATCACCATCTTCATCATCTTCTTCACCTTCATCATCATCATTCGGCCTCCATTTTTAATACGTAAGGAATCACTCACTTTTTATTCAAATTTCATGTTTAAATATACATATATCATCATATATTAGTGTTCTATCAATTAGATTATGTCCAAAAATCGAACATGTACTCGTTTTCCCAACTGATTTCGTGAACAGACCTGAAATTGGTCCCTGAGCCGAAGGGCTGGATTTCATCAGCCGAACGGCTAGGTCTCCTTAGCCGAATGGCTAGGTCCTCCATAGCCGAACGGCTAGACCTTTATAGCCGAACGACTAGATTACTCAAACAGAACAATTTTTGTAAAAATGCCGAAGAAAAATTTTCAGGGTAGCTTCTGAATGAAAAATTTATTATAACGGATTAGGCTAAAAGTTACACAGTCACTCGAACACGGCCCAATGATCAAGGCTATGTACCATAGCCTAGGCGGTTTTTGGCCTTTCGGGGTCGTTTAGGGGTCGAAAATGGCATATTTCAGTTTTCGGACCCGTACCAAATTTCGTAACTTATGAAATAAAATGTAATGGATATAACGAACTTGAGTAACAACTAAACTTATACGATACGACTTACACACAAAACATATATACTTTTATAATGTAACACCTGGTCAAAAAGTCAATTTTCGCGCCAAATTTAAACTTCAAATAATTATATTTTTATATGTGATTATAACAAAGTGTTCAAAAACGTAAGTCGTTTTAATTTAAAACGCATTCTAATTATCTGAGACCACTCGAAAACAAGTATAAATTTTAATTCCAAAATAGTATTTTTATAAAATACTTTCACTCAAAAACATTTCAAAAGAATATAAATAAATTTGTAGAATTTAAAATATTACATTTTTATACGATTGGGTACGCAAACACGGGAATTTAACGTAACCATTGGGGACAACCAAACCCACCAAAAATGATGGGTCGGCCATCCCTTTTCCCCCTCCCCATTTTTGTGTTTCACAAAACCAAAAACACACACACACACCCCTATATCCATCTCTCTCTTTTCTTTCATCTTCAACAACAACAACAAAAATCAACAACAACAACCTCATCATCATCATTTTCGGAATCATCATCATCATCTCAAGGAAAAGGAAGCAAGCTTCACCATCATCTTCATCTTCTTCCTCACCAAGTTCATCCCCACCATTTTTGAACTCCAACTCAAATCGTAAGGATTTACTCTCTTTTTCTTGATATTTTGAGTTATAAACACTTAATATATCATGTTTTAACATTATATCAACAAGATTTGGCCTGAAATCCAACTCAAATCGTAAGGATTTACTCTCAAATCGTAAGGATTTACTCTCTTTTTCTTGATCTAGTCATGGTTGACCTACATTGGAAACACTATTTAGTCATTATCACGACTACACACTACACACTGAAACTACAACATCTCAACTTACTCATTCTAAGCATAAGTGAGCTATTCACGTCATGACAACTTAAAAGTCCGAGGACTTTCAAAAGCATAACTTGATTAACTTTCTGGGTCACATCACTACAAATCACTGATTTTCACGTCACGCTAAATCATCATCTTTGAATAAGATCTCACTCCTTGTCGTTTCATTCTTGTTCAAGAATCATGCCTCCTAGACGACAAACCTTCACCCAAGCTGAACGTGACCAGTTCGCGGATCAAAGAGTAGTTGAGGCTCTAGCTACTCGGAACCAAGCAAAGCCCTGCACCTTTAGGGACTTCCTGAGGTGCGAGCCACCAAACTTCATTGGAACTGAAGGAGCTGTCGGATTAATCCGATGGATCAAGAAAATGGAATCTATATTCCACATTTGCAACTGCCCCAACGACTGCAAAGTCATGTACGCCACATACACCCTCCAGAATGTAACATCCTCGTTTTGGGCCTAGTAGAAATACGGTATTTTTCACTACTTTCCTGTATTTAAATTGTGTTTAGAAATAATTGGTATTATTTGGATAATTTAAATTAATAGGTCAAATGATCAAATGATTTATTGTGCTAGATGAATTATTAATTGTTTAAATTAATTTAGTTGACGGTATAATAAAATGTATTTCTCGCAATTAGTTTTTAGGTTCCAGACAATAGATTTGGAATGGGTAAATGATTACACTGCATGTTAATTGGATTTGATGGAAATGTCGACCATTTTCCATTTCTTCAGTTCTTTCATTCTCTCACACTTTCTCTCAAAAAAACACATGCACCAGAAAACAATTCTTCATCTGATTTTCATCTTGTTGAAGCTGTGATTGTGTGTTGCAACTGATTCACCATCTTCTTCTTCTTCACCTTGTTCATCTAGTTCCTTCCTTTCCATTGTAAGTAATTGTTTTGTGTTCTTGAGCTCAATTGATGAGATTGAGTAGAAAGATTGATGCATGTATAATCCAATATGCTTAAATGAATTGTAGTTACTGAAATCATCATCTTATTCTTGTCTTGAATGCGAATTTCTAGGTTTGAATGTGTGAAATGGGTTTTGGTTAAATTAGGTTGAATGAGTAATGCATGTGTTGATTTAGGACTTGGATGATTATTGTTTGTTGTTATAACATGTTTGTGGTTGATACTTGTGGTTAATTTTCTGTCAAAATCGTGTTTTACATTGGTATGTGGCGGAATTGGGTTTTTGTGTTCGTGCTGAGCTTTAACAGGTCTGAACCATTGCTGGAAAGCTTGGGAACGCGATCCAGCTCAATTGCCCGGATCGCGTTGCTATGTGTAAAATGGCCACAGCACGTTTTACTCTTGCGAACGCGATCCTGACACGACCCAACCCGGATCGCGTTGGTCAGTTGATTTTGAATCCGGATTGAGTTTACTCTTGGGAACGCGATCCTAGCCACTTGCCTGGATCGCGTTGCCAAGGGAAAATTGGTAACAGAATGTTTTGTACTGTGGAACGCGATCCAGCCACTCCCAACCCAGATCGCATTTGCTAGTTATAATCTGACGAATTTGATAATGTGTGACTTGAGTACTTGTGTTATTTAAATAGTATTGAATGTATCTTATGAGTATTTAAATAACCTTATATGTTTGAATAGTATACTATGAATCATAACATGAGGATCTAACTTGGGTTTTGATTATGTTCTCAGATAAACCGAAGACTCAATAAGATAAGACCTTTGAGTGGAGACGGTGATCGTCAAGGGTGAGTGGATCTTGGACTCTCAGTCTAAGTTAGTTGTAACATATGGTTGCAACTGGTAAATTGGTTTATCGCATTGATTGCTTTAATATTATACTGCCTTGATGGTATTCCTTGAATGATTATCGGTGTCCTATATACTATGATGAGTGTGAACTATTTGATTTGGTGGAGGTCAACTAATGTGTTGGGTTTGTGTACTATTACTTTGGACAGCGCAATGAAATTGTACATGTGTTGGGCACTGAACTTGCGTTGTATGTAGTATTAGTACCAAACTATCGGTTAAACCACTGTTTGGCCTTCAGTTGGTTATAAGCGTTACTTGGGGAACCACCGCGGCATGAAGGTGCCTCAAGGACCACCGATCCTTCTATGTTACATGTTGTAGACATTTGCTAAGCTAATTTAGATTGTTAGTTTTGGATCTATTCACTTAGCTTCGTGCTAATCCCACCTCACTACTTCTTGCAGGGATAGCTTTTGATTGTGGGTAGCCTGAAGTATGGGACGAATGGGATGTTTGACAAACCTACTCTGATTTGGTTATGTTTGGATTAAACATTTTGTATCAGATTTTAATATAACACCTAAGTATGTATTTAGCAAATTATGATAATTTGGTATTAAGGTTGTATGTATTTTGGGATGCACTATGGAAACGTATTACACGCATCCTATGATGTGTATTTTGAATATTCTCTTCCGTGATAATAATAATAATAAAAAAAAAATGTCTTGAGAATTTGAAGGGTGTTACACAGAATGATGTCTCTACCTGGTGGAGTTCCTATACCCGAACTGTAGGAATCGACACCGCACACGAACTTCCTTGGGAGGAGCTGAAACGAATTATGAGGGACAAGTATTGTCCCAGTGAGGAACTCTACAAACTTGAGGATGAACTCTGGCACCTCACCGTAAAGGACAACAACATCATAACCTACACCAATCGTTTTCAGCAACTAGCACACCTTTGCCCGAACATAGTAAACCCTGAAAGCCAACGAATCGAAAGGTACATCGGTGGACTTCCAATGCAAATTGAGGGAATGGTCACCGCCTCTAAACCCGAAACTATTAACGACGCTGTTCGCATGGCCCACAAACTCATGGCACAGGTGGTCCGACGCGGGACACCTGCAACCGAAAACAACCAAGGAAGATGGAATGGAGATTCCAGCACTAATCATAACCCAACAAATCAACCCGAACCCTTGAGGTCCTACGCCAACGAACCCAGGGAAAAACGAGGCTATGCGGGTAATAAACCCTTTTGTCACGGCTGTAAACGTCATCATAATGGTTCATGTGGGTTGCCCTGTGAAAGATGCCAACGATTCGGACACAAAATCTGGGATTGCAGAGTTCCTGCGAATCCCGACTTAAAAAGGATATGCTTCAAATGTAAAGAACCCGGTCATTACAAGAAGGATTGCCCGAAAAGGAAACGCAAAATCCACCTGATCTCCGATAACGATATAGGTACATCCTTCCTCGAAAACGTAACCTTTCAATTATAATTTACACCAAGAGTGTACTTTCGCTCCTCGATATTACATTTCACCGACTAAATGCCGAGTGCATTATAAGGCTAGTTAACCTAGGCCCACATAAAAACTCAAAGTTTGCTTTCAGCAGACTGATCGACTGAACGTTCACCAACCACTTAGTCCTGATAGGACTACTCACTAAATGGTCACCGTGTGACAACTATTTAGTCCCGAATGGGCTACAATGTAAACGGTTGCCTACCAACCACGACTTCATCATGCCCTGAACAAACAACATAGTCAGAATCTGACTACAATGATAAATAGCGACACAGTCATGGAATGACTGCTTTTCAACTCCGTCGTAGACATGGTGTGTCTACAATCTATTGGACAAAACCATCATACGTACATGTCTCCCCATATCCCACGCGATACAACCTCACACGAAATTTCGGGATGAAATTTTCTTAACAGTGGGAGAATGTAACACCTGGTCAAAAAGTTAATTTTTGCGCTAAATTTAAACTTCAAATAATTATATTTTTATATGCGATTATAACAAAGTGTTCAAAAATGTAAGTCGTTTTAATTTAAAATGCATTCTAATTATCTGAGACCACTCGAAAACAAGTATAAAATTTAATTCCAAAATAGTATTTTTATAAAATACTTTCACTCGAAAACATTTCGAAAGAATATAAATAAATTTGTAGAATTTGAATATATTACATTTTTATACGATCGGGTACGCAAACACGGGCATTTAACGCAACAATTGGGGACAACCAAACCCACCAAAAATGATGGGTCGGTCATCCCTTTTCCCCCTCCCCATTTTTGTGTTTCACAAAACCAAAAACACACACACACACCCCTATATCCATCTCTCTCTTTTCTTTCATCTTCAACAACAACAAAAATCAACAACAACAACCTCTTCATCATCATTTTCGGAATCATCATCATCATCATCTCAAGGAAAAGGAAGCAAGCTTCACCATCATCTTCATCTTCTTCCTCACCAAGTTCATCCCCGCCATTTTTGAACTCCAATTCAAATCGTAAGGATTTACTCTCTTTTTCTTGATATTTCGAGTTATAAACACTTAATATATCATGTTTTAACATTATATCAACAAGATTTGGCCTGAAAATAGGTTAGATCTTGATTTTTGGGGAAAAATCATCGAACAGTTCGTTATGTCGCAGGGACCAAAAACAGTGCTGCGACATAGCCAATGTCGCAGGTTATGTCGCAATAATTAATTATGTCGCATTGTGCGACGCAAGCCTTTATGTCGCAGAAAATCCGAACGTCGCATATAGCGACACAACACACTATGTCGCATTAAATTGCGGATGTCGCACATAGCGGCATAACCCTTATGTCGTAGAACCATTTAGCGACATAACCCTTATGTCGCAAAACACAGGAGCTTAAAAACCTATGATTTTCACTAAGTGTCGAAACCCAATTTTTACCGCCTAATATTACTCCGAAATGAAATTTCGGAGCGTTTTCACTAAAGCAATATAGTAGAAATAAAAATATAGCTCGACCCCAGCCAGGGGCTCTGTCCCTTGGACCCCGCCAGGGGTTGCCACCCCTTGGACCCTGCTACCAGGGGCGCTGCCCCCGGACCCCCGTACACGGTTTCCAAACCTGAACGACAAATGAATACTTACACAACTCGCTTAGACAAACTGATTGTCTCATACTCATATAACCTCACGTGTTTAGGACACTAGGAGGTTACCCATCAGACGACGCGCGTATCGTAAGATTGCTAACTCCTCAGGTGAGTTTCATAGCCCCACTCTTTCAACTATTTTACTGTTTTCGGGGTGAGACGCATGCTCAATTTCTGTTTTCGGGTTATAATGCTAAACTTTTATAATTCACACGTTTCTATATCACTGTTTGGAAATACGAATGTGTAATACTTAGGAATTACACCCAATATATTGTTATGGAACAATATCATTGTTTAACCTAGTTAGGTTACCATTGTATACCATTAGATTGTTGTCTAACAATAACCATCACCTGACTTGGTTAATTCACTATTATACATTGACCATATTGCCACGGGACAACCTTATTAACTACATTAGAACTGGTTAGTTCTACCTACACAAGACAACAACTAGACTTTTACAGGATTAGTCTTCCTCTTAGGAAACTAAAACTGCCCATATATATATATTCCAGGACTTTCAAATTGGAATTGAACTCGAGTAAACAACAACTAAGGAACTCAATATACTTTCTAGGCTGAGGCTAGGAGTGTACACTAGAAATACACGTTAGTATGGATTTCTTATACCAATACCAAAACAACTAGGTGATGATTTGACATACCTAGGCTTATTGCGACACAATAAATGGTTACGTACTGTATATACATACTTAGCTACAATAAATCAATTTCATGTGCTACATACTACTCTATCTGAGGTATTTGTTGATTTAACTTATATATATACATATATATATATATACATACATGCTTGTACTTCAACTCGAGCACTTGGTGCCACCTATTATTTAGTTATGTATATAGGTATACATACACGCATACAAACACAATCGAACTAGTCGAACATGTCATTGTACTGTCGGCTCAATTACTCAAGTCGGGCATGTCGTAGAACTGCCGGCTCAATTACAAACTTTGCTTGCGAGCAATTCGGTCGATGCCAGATAGGCACAAAACGATGCCACGGTCTTGCAGTGGGCACAAAACGATGCCACGGTCTTGCAGTGGGCACAAGTACGATATCGCGGTAAAGCGATACACTCGATGGATGGGCGAGCTTATGCTCGTGATCCACACACACCTGCAGATGGGCGAGCTTATGCTCGTGATCCGTACAATTAACGGATCGGCGAACTTTCGTACGAGGCCGTCAACTCAGTATTTGTTTAAATACTCAAACATAGTTCTGCGGGACTACAATCAACTGTTGCTGGATGCAACACAATAAATACTCAATCATAGTTCTGCGGGACTACAATCAACTGTTGCTGGATGCAACACACTATGCCAAGTGGCACACCAATTATTACACAACATCATATGACGTAGTCATACAATTACTCGATAGTCCTTAGGCACGTTTGGCCTCACATTGATAGATTACTTAATATCCGAGAGCTATCCAGGCATGAATGCCTCAATGTTATGCACTTAGGCACGCATCACTGCCCCTTAGGTATGAGATACCTTGTAGGACGTATACACATTGGTGTTACAACTTTATAACAATACATATCAGAATCGCAGATTCTGAACTACTTTTCAAAACATCAAAGGTTTTATACTTTATGTTTTAACTAACAAACCTATGAACTCACCAGCTTTATAGCTCACTCATTTTAGCATGTGTTCTCAGGTGCCCAACAGGATTAGGATTGCTACAAGATAAGCTAGCTCGAGTCACATATTTTCATGTGCTACATACCACTCTGCATTTACTTTTGTATTTTTAAATTATGTAATTGAAACTTCTATTAAACTCGCAATGTTGTAAACGTTCTACTTTGGAAAATGTATAACTATTTTCAAACGTCTCATTTAGAGTCGTTCATTATGTATCTTATGCTGTGATATTTGATTTGGTAACACCCGACCCGACCGCTTCCGCAACCCGAAATTTGAGGGTGTTACATATAAGTACAACAAATCATGTATAATAATAATAGTTTGAAATTATTATTACAAACCGTCACCAACGAGCCGTATACCTTTTCACAAACTCAAATATAAACATTTACCAAATCAATTTGGAGATAACTAGTTAATAGAACAACTAGCATAGATGGTCTGTTGAGACCTCTAATCATTTAAAACTTTGCGCGTTTAACACGCCCAGCAGGTTTCCACATCTAATCATTAAAACCTTGCGTGTTTAGGACACCCAGCAGGTTTCAGTCATTGGAGACGACATCATTTCTCTTGTAAACCATCATTTGTGCTTGATAGCATCTCATTAGACTCATGTGAGTCTCATAGCCCCTATTTTACCGTTTTTACTCTAGGGGTGAGAATACATGCTGTTTTGTTTTACATGTGAACGCAAGTATCAAATATCGCTATATTCTGCATGAGTTTATTCATCTAATCATTTAAGTCCTCCAAGCATAGTTTGGTAATACAATGTAGCGTGAATGTTAGTGTATGGTATCATATGGGACTGACAATCCCCGTCTGGGTTAGCAAGCACTAACTGATCAAATGGACGCATTATCATTTGTTCATACGTGTGTTGCTTAGGCACACGCATAGAGGCACCTTCGCTCAGGCACTTAATTGTGATCCTGACACCTCAGTTAAGCTCAGACTATGTGCTCATGGCAATATATACATCATTTATCAATTACTTATTTGTTTAATTACAAATATTCATACTTAAATCTTGCGGTTCATACATTACACCTTATCATTAAACCTGTGAGCTCACCAGCTTTTAGCTGACCATTTTAGCGTGTATTCTCAGGTTTGCAGCAACAGTAGGTCTGTTCACTCAGGATGCCCATTAGCTCGAGTCGCATTCAGACATCAAGAGATTGTCATGCATTACTATATTTTGTATAATTTAGTTATGCCATAGAATCTCTACCATTTGGCTCAAGAGCTTTTGTAAACTATATTATAACATTGTAAAACTTTTATAATATCAATGTATTTGTAAAACGACGCATATAGAGTCGTTCATTGTATACCTTGTGTGCTTGATATTTGATTAGTCGCGCCTCGAACCGACCCGCTTCCGCATCATAATTTGGGGGTGCGACACATCATCAGATGGTCGTATATACAAATTAAAGAAGGTAAAGTAGACCCAACTTGTTGTCTAGCAACTAAATCCAAATTCTCATTTCTTGATCAAAACATACTTGTTTTATCAAATAGAACCAAGAGTAACAACACTCAATTGACCCTGCACCCAAAACCAACAAAAAATGTTCAAACCTAAATCTTACTCCGTAGGTGATAAAACCGGAGTATTATAAAAGCAATTTAACCAAAAATATAATAATCTTGTGGCAAAACTACCTACAATAAATACATCGACATACACTTCTAATTTTGAACCAATAGCTCAACATTCATCAAGTATGATATAAAGGATCTAAGTAACAAATTTAACCATAATAAAAAAAATTAGCAAAGTCAAAATCGAAGTAAAAATCTTACAGTTTCATTTTTTACCTACATAATAACCGAGCACGGTAGAGGGCTAAGAGTGAGATTAGAGAATGAGTTGAGGAACAGCTTCACGGGCAAAGGTGCAGGGGTACGAGCAGGTACATAGGTAGTGACCACGATGAAGGAATTCGAGATGAAAATCTGAATATTGACCATTGGTCATCGCCAAGACCAAATGAGAGAGGAGAGAGATATGGTGTGGATGGCTGGATGCTAGGGTTTTGATTTTGGGGAAGGTTAGAAGCGGGAGATTAAAAAATGGGTGAAAATTTTGGAGGGAATGAATGAAAATTTTAATAATATATATATATATATATATATATATATATATAAAATAAGTATTTAAATTATAAATTATTATACTTATAAGCAAAAAAACAAAAGCTAGTTTAAACAAAATTATATACTTTTAAAGTGTTCTTAACTTTAAAATATATGATGTATAACATACTTCAATAAACTTTCGTTAAAACTGCTCGTTTGTGTTTTTTTTAAAAAGGCTTTACATAGCATAATTAAATTGATGAAAATGATGAATTAATTTTATCCTAAGTTTAATAGTAGCATATGTGATATTGGTAATATCATATATCATATATTTCATTATTAAACAATGTCATATATTTCAAAATGATGAATTAATTTTATCCTAAGTTTAATAGTGGCATATGTGATATTGATAATCTCATATATCATATATTTCATTACTAAACTTAGGATTATGTCATATATTTCAAAATTATGAAATAATTTTATCCTAAGTATAATAGTGGCATATGTGATATTGGTAATCTCATATATCATATATTACGTTATTAAACTTAGGATAATGTCATATATTTCAAAAGGGTCATGATAAATCCAACAATGATTTTAAATTTTTATAAATCCACCATAAGTGTGTAATACTGGTTTGTACAATACAAGTGTTTATTGCATAAGGATGGTGGATTTATTAAAATGTTGGGTGGAAATATCACTAGCCATTTCAAAATAATGAATTAATTTTATCCTAAATTTAATAGTAGCATATGTGATATTGATAATGTTATATATCATATATTCCATTATTAAACTTAGGATAATGTCATATATGCCCAAATTATGAATTAATTTTATCCTAAGTTTAATAGTGGTATATGTGATATTGGTAATGTCATATATCATATATTCCATTATTAAACTTAGGAATATCATATATGCCCAAATTATGAATTAATTTTATCCTAAATTTAATAGTGGCATTTGGTCACAGTGTTCAAGTGTGTGACAATATAGTTACCATATGTACATGTTTTTGGTTACATTGAAATTATGTGTGACAAACTCGACTTCATGATTTAGTCATATAAACAATTACTTTATGTGACCATATAGTGGCATTTGGTCACACTGTTCAAGTGTGTGACCATATAGTGACCATATGTACCTGTTTTTGGCTACATTGAAATTATGTGTGACAAACTCAACTTCATTATTTAGTCACATAAAAAATTACTTCATGTGACCATATAGTGGTATTTGGTCACACTGTTCAAGTGTGTGGCGTAGTTTTGTCACATTTTATGTGTGTCACGTGACTAATGCTTTGAACTTACTCTTCATTTGTCACGCGTTTCAAATTCATATGTGACTAAATAATCAGCAAAAAAATAGCAGTTCCCTTTAGCCACATAAATGTTCGAAGGTGTGGCAAATACATTTCAGAATGGTTACACGATTGGAGTGCATGTGTGACCAACTAATGACGTGAATTTTATTTTGGTATCTTCAGTCACATAAATATTCTAATGTGTGACGATTTGATTTTGAGCATGTGTGACCAAAGCGCAATTTTGTACTAGTGTAACAGGAAAACCCAGTTGACAGGGAACCCAAATAATAGGCAAACCTAGTGGACAGGACGCCCAAATAACAGGAAGGCTCAGTTAACAGAATTGCCCAGTCGGCAGGAAACCCAAGCAACATAAAGGCCCATAAACAGGAGCCCAATAAACAAGCCCAAGAAGATGGCGAAAGCCCATCGAATTAGGATTCATGTCCCCTGTCAGGAGACAGCCTTATAACGGATTCCACCTACGTTAGTAGTGGTCTCCCCAGGGGCCGACAAGGGTTTTTATCTTGCCATATCATTGGTCCACGTCATCGCAGGGGATCCACGCGCAGGATGTGTTGATCACAACCGTACGATCTAAAAATACTAAGATCGTGACTTAACCGTACGATGAACAGTACCACCAGATGGTGACTCAACCGTACGATTAAAACCATGAGATGGTGACTCAACCGTACGATGAACAGTACCACCAGATGGTGACTCAACCGTACAATTAAAATCACAAGATGGTGGCAAAGCTTGCCCACCAAGGTGAGTGAGGGTCACTATTATTACAAGGGTATGATCACTATTCATGCCCTAACACCTTCAACACCCACATTCCAATCATCATCATCACGAGGAGATTACTGTTCATCTCCTCACCACCGATTCTTGCCACCCTTAGTTTTGTTCAATACACTCTAACGGGTCCTTACGCAAGTCGCGGAGAGTAACAAATCGGCCTAATCCAACCCGCACTCAAGTATAAAAATTATGCTTGATCAGTTGATTTTGGAAGTGGACAATAATTTTGGGACAAACATAAAGAGTAAGGTGGACAAACAATTTGGGACGAAGAGAGTATTATGAATGCTTATTTTACTAATATAAGGTATTTAACGTTTACGTATTATCCCTCCATTCCAAAGTAATTCTCGAGTTTTTGACCAAATAATTATGTATAGCAAACATAATTACCATATCATTATCTCAGTCATAATAAATCCCTCGGTATTTTTGTTACCGCCTACTGTAACATCCTCCTTATGGGTCTAGGAGAATTATGGTAATTTTCTAATTTTATTTGATTATTAAATTGTGTGTAGAAATAATTGATATTATTTGGATAATTGAAATAAATAGGTCAATTGGTTAAATGACTTATTGTGGTTAGTTAAATATTGCTTCTTTTAAATTACTGTAGTTGTCGATAAAATAAAATACTTAGTCTCGCATAATGATTTTAGGTTCTAGACAATAGATTTAGAAGGGAATAAAAATTACACTAACTAATAATTGGGGTCGGATCAAAACTCAGACCTCATTGTTTACTCCTTCCCATTTCATTTCTTTCTCATTAAGAACTCACAAAAAGTTAGAAATCATAATAAACTTTAAATCTAGCTAATGCATGTGAATTTCATTAGATATATCAATTTCTTCATCATCATCTTGTTCATCTTTTCAACTCGTAAGTGATTTCTTGTTTATACCTATCTTTGAAATTGAACTTGATTGTGAATAAATTAGGTTGAATACATGATGCATGTGTAGAAATTGTTGTTAGATTATGTTGTTTGTTGTTATACTATGTTTATGGATGATATTTGAGGTTATTTGTTAGATAAAATCGTGTAATGTAACTGAGTTTTGTGAAATAGGGGTTTTGAGTTCGTGCAGAAAGTTTGGTGTAGGGATGAAGTATCTGAGTTTTGAACCTTACCCGATCAGGTAGGTTCTATACCCGGACGGGTTAAAGGGTTACCCAAACGGGTAAAATGACCCAATCGCGTGAAATAGAACAAAATGGTTACAGCACGGGACCTAAATCAAAAATCTGGAAATTTGCTAGGTTACCCGACCGGGTATGGGGGTTACCCGAACATGGTCAGTGACCCGACCGGGTATGGCCAGTGACCCGATCGGGTATGCTTGTTATTTGGTGTGTGTCTGTGATTAAAGTTAATTAATATTAATGTGAATACAAGAGTATATGATAATTGTTAAAGATTTAAAATGTGATGTTTTAGGAGGGAAAACATGTATTATTTGTTGAATGACATTTTGTATTTAAATTAATAATATAAAGTGAGTTATTAACTTATTGTTGTTATATTCTCAGATTCACCGAAGATTCAGTAACATTAGAACTCTGAGTGGAGAACGAGATCGACAGGTGAGTAGATCAAAGACTCTCAGTCTAAGTTAGTGGTAACAACTTGGTTAGAACGGGAAAACATGGTGTTACTGTTATATATATTGTGTGATTAGCATATTGCCACGATGATTAAGGTTTATGTGAATTCTTTCAGAGGTCAACATGGATTGGGTTTGGGTACTATTACTTGGACAACATTAGTACTTTGTACATGCGTTGTTTATTGAAATGATGTTGTAAGTAGTAATAGTACCAAACTATCGGTTAGACCACTGATTTGGCTTTCAGTTGGTCGTAAGTGTTACTTGGGGGCTACCGCGGCAGTAGGGTACCTCAAGGACCACCGATCCTCTTTGAAGCTAGTTGTTTATGATGCTTAGCTATAAACAATTGTTAAATCTGAGTTAGGTTGATAGTTAAAGGTCTATTCACTAAGCTTTGTGCTAATCCCCCCTCATCACTTCTTGCAGGTTTAGCTTTTGATTGTGGGTTGTAAGAAAATGGGTTTGAAGGAATGTTTGACGGCTCCCATCTGACTTTTAAAAATCATGTTAATGGTTTAAACAATTTGTTTTGGATTGATATAACACCTAAGTTTAGTGTTTGTAATTATTATGGTAACTTAACTTCTAATTATCATGTATAAGTGGATTGCAACTTTTGGGTTTGTAATGTATGCAATCTAAGATGTAATTATTTAAATACGCGCTTCCGGTTTATAAAAAAAGTAAAAAAAAATTGGTCTTGTAAATAGCGGGGTGTTATACCTACTAATCCATTCCCTTCTTTATTGTGAGATAATTTTTTACCTTTGAATTCAATTTAGTTCCTTATATGTCAATCGCATTTTAAAATTTAATCTTGCTGCCTCGTCAATTTTTGGGTTCTTTAATTTTCTTGTGTAATTTTAAATCTGTTGTCACTTTAATTTGTTAGTGGTCACAGTAGCTTCTTAATTGGCAAATTAATATGGTCACTTATTTAGGTGACTTTGATGGTTTATAGTTTTATATCTTTCTTGCTTAGTGGATGTATATATATATGTGAGAATCACCGAAATGATAATATTTTGATAGGAAATGTTGATCGTGATAAACAAGTTTTTCTGGATGAAACTTTTGCGGGAGCCATTTTCCAAGCGACGCTGGAAAAACTTAGAGTTTATTGAAACTTAAATTTGTATGAAATACTTTAATCTATTCGGACCACTTGGTTATTGTTTGTATTTGTAGTCTAATATACTTAATATGATTAAGTTGATGTTTGATTGTTGTTATTGATTTTTTGGTGATATAAACAATCACTTCCAGCTTTATTCGTATGTTTCATTCTGGATTATTACTTGGTACGCATGATGTGTATTTAAAAATGTAACACCCGCCAATTTAGGATTTTGGATTAGTGCCTAAACTACTTGTAATTTCATGTATTTAATTTTGTATTAATCTAAATATACGAGACTTTTGTGAAATTACCTACACGCGTACGTGATTCGTTTAAATCGTACACTTACCAAACGGACGAGATCCTATACAATTTAGATTGGACGTTGGTGACAAAAACTTTTAAATAATTTGGAATTAACCAAACAAACATTATTTACTTTAATATATTGTGAAAATATATTACACGTACCTAGTATCGTTTAAAAACACTCCGAACGCGACGAGAGCACACGAAACGCGCCTAACAACGGGAAGTAATTCAAGTTATATTTTTATAACTCATTATTAAGTATTATGATAAAATACTTCGGCTAAAAATATTTCGGATATACTTTAACATATAACGCGAAATAACATTTAAACAACTACGGGATTTAACCGACAACGACCCGTGATATAAAATTCGGAAACACAAACCCGCGAGCCGAGACCCAAATGGGTCGGCTCAGACCCGCGGACCCAAACCAAACCGACCCATGACCCACCCCTTTTAAAACCCTTTGTTTCCTTCTTTTCTCATTTACACCAAACACACATACATACACTCTCTTCTCTCCTTCTCACTCTCAAATTGCAGCCCCAAACCACCCCAAAAACGTCACCAAAAAACTCATCATCTTGCGGAGTTGATTCAGGGAGAAACGATCACCATCTCGAGCTCTCCATCTTCATCTTCTCCATTTTCGATTTCGTGATAAGGTACTTCAAAACTCTTTTAAATTACTTAGGAAGCTTTTATTTACATGCTAGAACGTTTACTCAACAAAGATTTGCTCAAAAATCGACTTGAAAATGCGTTTTCATAGATTGGTGTTCGAACAGCTCGTTCTGCGAACCGAGATCTGTTCGTCCTGCGAGGCGAACCCAATTGCGAACCGAAAATTGAACTCGCGAACCGAACCCACCTGCGGGTAGGCTTGCGAGTCGACCTGCGAGTTGACCTGCGAGCCGACCTGCGAGTTGACTTGCGAGTCGACCTGCGAGTGGACTTGCGAGTTGACCTGCGAGTTGACCTGCGGGTCGACTTGCGAACCGAACCTGGTGTTGCGAATCGAATTCAGTTCGCAGCCTACTGCTTTGCGAGCCGAACTCGGCTCGCACCGCAAACTCAATTCGCACCACTATTTCAGTCCATAACCCGACTTGACCAATTTTCCGAATTTAAATCCTAGATACGATTTTTAATAAAACGATATACATAATAATAACACTCTCGGATTATTTTTACAAACCGTCACCAACGGGCCATACTGTTTTCCAAATACAAACGATTTACTAAACAAACACTTGGACACGTCCTAGTTGAGTGGACAACTAGCATGGGTGATCTTTTAAGACACCAACTCGTTTACTTGTTTACTTACAACCTTGTGCGTTACGGACGCCAGAAGGTTGCAGGATTCTGAGAATCGATACACAGACTTACAACCGCTTTACCTGGTTGATTACAGATACGTATTTACTGGACTCAGGTGATTCTCATAGCCCCACTTTTACTGTTTTACTGTTTTTACTTACGGGGTGAGATACATTGCTTATTTTTATGAACACGAGTACTGAATTACATGTTTACCAAACGGAATTGCATGAGTTTTCTCACCATTTATTTGGGGAAGTCTCCTCATCATATATCGTTAGTTATGTACTTAAGCGCGAACACTAGTTAATGGATCCATTAGGGAAATGACCCTTCCCGCCCGGGGTAGTAGCGCTACCACGAACCGTTCTGTATAAACGGGCGACTATTATTCGTTACTGATGCTTGCTCAATTTCGAGCATGTCACGGGAGCAAATTATTATTTACGGGTTAAGCTTCGATTATGAGCCTCATGGCAATGGTATAACTTACTTACTTTACATTGCAAGATTGCAAATAAATGATTTACGCATGCGGGCACTATTGATGAAATCTTGTGTTCAAACACTTACATTATTTACAAACCTGTGAGATTCACCAACATTCGTGTTGACCTTTTTAGCTTTGTATCTCAGGTACACAGACGGAGTAGGATCCCCTCAGGATACTAGCTAGAGTCACATGATTTCTACTTTGCATTTAACGGAGATTCTTAGCATTATCTTTTGTATTTATTATGATTATGTAATAGAATCTCCCGCTTTATACGCGGACTCTAGGGAACTTCATTTTGTAACCAGAAACGTTATGTTTCAAACATTTTATGTATGGAAATGTAACTATTTACAAACGTTGCATATAGATATCGTTTGCTTTACTTTTGTGCTGTGATATTTGATTAGTAGCACCCCAAAGCTTGCTTCCGCTAAATTGTGATTTTGGGGGTGTTACAAAAAAGGATGAGAAAAGTATAAGGAAATACAAGAATTTTTGAAAGTACGGAGGAACCAATGAAAATGCTCCACATGTACAAAGAGAATGTTTCACATCTACAAAACCAATTTACCCCCAATATCAATTATCTCACAAATGGCAATTCAAAAAATTATAAAAATTGCACACTAAAATTCAGCGTTTTCTCCTCTTCGATTTGCCGTCCCTCAAGGCATACTTTCGACGATTTTTTTTCTTTCGTTCTTTTGGTGGGTTTTATAAATTATTAACACATGTGTTATTGCTTGGTTGTATATTTAATTTAGGGTTAGGGTTTAGGGTTTAGAAGGGTTTAGGGTTTAGAAGGGTTTAGGGTTTAGAGTTTTGTAAAGCGTTTAGAGTTTTGGGTTTGAGGTGTAGGGTTTTGGAAAAAAACCCTAAACCCTAAACCCTAAGCCCTAAAACCCAAAACGCAACACTTTAACACATGTGTTAGTAAAATGTGAAACTCGCCAAAAAAGAAGAAAAAAAATCGTCAAAAGTATGCGTTGAAGAACGGCAAATCAAAGAGTAGAAAACGCCGAATTTTATAGTGCAATTTCCATAATTTTTCGATTTGTCGTGTGTAAGATAATTAATGTTGAAGATAAATGGGTTTTGTATATGTGAAGTATTCTTTTTGTACACATGGCACAAAATCATTGATACTCTCATTCTTTAGAAAATTATTGTACTCTAATGATCTCATCTCTAAAAAGGATATACGATGGACCGATGGGGTTAAAGGAAATAAAGTAGTTAAAATCAAAAAGGAGAAGAGATATAAATGAATTTGATTAGGGATATGTTTAAACCGAGATAATGGTCTAGTAATTATGTTTTCTATAAATGATTATTTGGTAAAACCTCGTCACTTAGTAATTCTCACCCGATAAAAAACACGTTGTCAATAAAAACAGTTTTACCATTAATTAAATAATTACTATTTTCTTCAAAGTTTGTAATAATAATTTTAAGTAACGGTAATATTATAATCTCGGTCAAATTTCTCTATCTATTTTTAGTAGTGGACAATTAACTTGGGATATCTTGAAAAAGAAAAATGAAGTATTATATATATTTGGACCTAGGGAGTAATACATATATATATATATATATATATAATTACTTGATTATCTTTTCTTACAACAACCTGTATATAAAAAAACTAATATACAATTATAATTATTATTATAATTTATTATAATATAATACAATATAACGTAAATAAATTTATTTAAGAAATCAAAATTATTCATTTCATCAAATTTCATTCATGTGTCAACTAAATAGGTGATAAAATTTCATTGTTTTATATTATTACCAACCAAATACAAATAAACTACAATCTTATTACAAATTATTACTACTATTATTCATCATATTTCATTTTTTATTTATTTTTATTTATCGTTATTGTTGTCCACTCAAATAACCTTTGACCCTCCACCTAAGTATAGAAAGAAGTTTCCTGCAGCGCGATAGCTTGAAGAACGCCGAGCCGATTGGGGCTATTCAAAACCTGTTGTAGCCCTAGATATGACATTGAACCTTGCATTCGTTGTTGTTTCTGTTGTTTTACTAATTTGTACGGGCCAGAGAAACTCAATGTCCTCATTAGGGTTTGAATCTACGGTTATCGTTAGTGTGGTTCATGTGGTTCTTGTTTGGTTGGAGTCCACCAGAAGAAATCGAAGATAGGTACGTAATTATGATACTGAAATCACATCAGAAAATCAGAATAATGATAGTGACGACGATGATGAACATGATGAAGAAAGGATTGGGGCTTTTTTGACTTCTAATAGAATCAGGTTTGTTTGTGTGTTGTAAACTTGTAGTGCAACTTATTATTAAATTTATTTACTTATATAGTATATGCATATACACTTGCAGCTCTCCCTAACTGCCTTATGTGCGGGTCAAGTTCCTCCCACCGGTCATGATGTTCCGCCACGACTAGCTCTACCCTTGCTAATCTCTTCTCAAAGTTGACCATAGGATCCCTAATGACAGACTTATCCTTACGAGGTCTGTCGAGAGTGGCCCTTTCAAGTTCTCTTACATCATGATCACCTCCTTCAAGTACTACAACCGTAATCTCTTCTGATTGGTTAGCCATGTAACCGGAAGTGTGACTCAACCTTGGCTCTGATACAAAATATCACGGGCTACTTGTTTTATTAGCAAACCGTGTGGCATTAGCTTTCCCTTTTTGCTAGCTCAACATAACTCTCACCCTTTGACCCTTACTTGAAAGATACTAGGATATTGTTGAAGAGAACACTTGAAGACTTCCCAAAATGAATACTCTACTTTGTATTGTTTAGAGAACTTGTTTACAACTTGACGATCCCAAATGGGTCATGTCTTAGCCTATTTATAGTGGAACCATGGGATCTTGAAGGTTCCATCTCATACATATGCTAGATCTTCCTAAATCTTCTACCACCTTCTAAGACTCCTCCCAACGTTGGTAGCGGGCTGTCGGATGCCATCGTTAGTTATCAACGTCGGATAAGTGACGAAGAGGAGTGGGCGTCGGTGAAGGAGAGGGTGGGGTCCAGCATTAAAAGGTTTCCTTTTCCTTTTTTGTAAACAAATGAAATAGAATAAAGAAGAAAAAAACTGGGTTTGGATGAAGAGAATGTCAGGCGATGGTGGGTTGGACAAAAAGATGACAAGTTTTAATTTAAGTCTCAATTTACATTTATAGTACCTTATATCTTTTTATTTTTTAAATTTTACTCTTTATGGTTTTATGTAAGGACTTATGGTCCCTCATGTTAAAATTCACCCTTAATGTATACTTCTTTACAAATGTAATATTTTTTAAACAAAGTTTTTTTTTTAAATAAATTATTGTAATGTTTGTAATTTTAATTAATTAGTTATGGGTCCCAAAAAAGTAATGTGACGGAGCACTGATGAAAGTGGTCAGTCAATTTTCTGAAAAAGCTGATGTGACGCTGGCATGGCTCAATAGGTTTCAGTCAGTTTTTGTCACTGATGGGAGTAGTCTAAGTTTCATAATTTTCTAGAGATTCATCCAAGTTATTCATAATTTCCATTAGGTCCTCCATATTTGTGGAAACTTCTAGAATATGACATAAACCTATAGTTTTATGTAATGAATGGGGCTATTTGTAGAAACTTTTAGTGTGTATGTCAGTAAGTATAACACACTCCAAATTCACAAGGCTATATTTTTTTTAAACAAAATATAACGAAAGCGTTAATTTAATATTCACAACTTAGATTGCATAAATATATAAACCAAAAGTGCAACCTAAGATTATGATCCAAACATCTGGTTTATTACAAACTTTGCAATCATTAGGCCTTAAGTGTATTTAAAATTAAATCCTGCTAATAGACCATTAACACGTTTGTCCAAAACAGAGTAAGTATCGTCAAACATTCCACAAATAAACTTCTTGCCCACCCACAAACAAAGGATAACCTGCAAGAAGTTAGAAGGAGGGATGTAACATCCATTCCTCGGGTCTAGTAGTATTTTAATATTTTCTGACTGTGAATTTTTATTTAATGTATCAGAAAATAGATTCATTTGTTATTTGAAAATAAATGGGTAAAAGAGTCAAATAATTTATTGTGGTTAATAAATTATTAACTGTTTTAATTTAATTCAGTTGACGGTAAAATAAAATAATATTTCCCGTAAATGATTTTTAAGTTCCAGACAATGATAAGTACGGGGAATAAAATTAAATCATTTATATTACACACTCACAGAAGTGAGTCGGTTTACTTCATCATATCACTACATACATACGCATATTACATACATATGTATTATATGAAACCCTAAATCAAACCATCAAAACATGAAGAAATCATCAAATTGGAGCTTCATAATTCGAATTCAAGCTTCAAACCTATGGATTATGATCTTCTAATCATTCTAATCATGTTGTAAGTCTCAATTTCTTGATTTCTTTAAACCCTAGAAAATGGGTTTTTGGTTAATTCTATGAATTAGGACGAATTTCATGGAATTAAAGCTTGTATTAGTGATATAGTTGCTAGATATTGTTTAATCCATAACTATAGGTTAAGCCATAACCTAGAATTGAAGATTTGGTGTATGATTATGTAGGATGCATATGAACATAATTGATAAAGTAAGAATTGAGCCTTGTAATGATCATATTAGAGATGATATATGATAATTGTGAATATTGTTTGATGTAAAATTATGTATAACATCGATTTCTAGCTTGAGTTATGTGGTTTTTGGGGGTTGGTTCGGGTTGGACGGCAGGGTTTTAAACCTGCAGATCACAAGTAATGAAGAACAAGCCGGCGGGTTTTATAACCTAGCCGGCGGGTTATGCTGATTTACCTGAAGACCTGGCGGGTCCTAGACCCCAGTCGGCGGGTCATTCCTCCTGAACAGCAACTCAGTCCTTGTTTTAATATGATTCTCAATAATTTGTTTTGTGTTATAACATTGATAAACTCATAACATGATATAATAAGAGGTATGTTATGAATGATGAGAGACAATTAGGAACTTGGTAATCTTTAGGCAAATAATGCGTAGTTCCTTGAGTCTATTAAATATAAGTTATGTATTGATGAGACAAGTTACTAACTTATATTTGATTTGAATTCTCAGATTACGAGAAGACTCAGTGACATTAGACAACTGAGCAGAGGCTGAGGTGTCGGTGAGTGGATCTTAATCCTCAGTTTTACTTAGTTGTAACAAGTTTGGTTACGACGGGTAAACGTATTATTACTGTTTTTGGTTTGCTATGATGATTTTGGTTTAATAGTAATAATACTGTTGATAATCTGTTTAGTTTGATATGTTTATCTGGTTGAATTTGTGAATATGTGATCACTTGATATTTGGGCTTCGGGCATCAGTGTATTGAGGTCAACATGTTGGTTAGATTTGGTTACTATTGTAAATGTGACACCCGACAAATTAGGGCTAGTTATTAGTTCCTAATCACCTGCTAATACATGTAATTAGTGCTAGAATAGGCTAATTGTAATGTATCAATATATATATATATTGGAATATATATATATACACGTACGCGATTTTGATAAATCGTGCATTTTTATATCGGGCGGATCCCGATACATTAATACGGACGTTGGTGGACCCAATTTATTAAATAATATGAAATTATTTGATAAACATATTTATTTCCAAATATTATTTCGATAATATCATATAAGCATTTCGTATCGTGTAAAATGCTCAGAAACGACCAAAAACGCGTAAAACGCGCCCAACAATCAAATAAACGTCAAAATATATTTTATAAATTAAAATATATCATTTTGTACGGTAAGTATTTACTTGAAGTATCGTATTTCAAAACCGATAACAAAAACGTTTGATTTAAACGTCACGTGATTTTACTAATCGTAACACGACTCCGCGAGCCACTACGGACACATCACAATAACATTTTATAAATGTTTCAAAGTAATAATAAGTATTACTCCCAAGTTAAAAATATCGAACTTTAATCGTTATTTAAAATACGTACGTATAAAATTAAACATCTATTTATACGTCGAAACGAATGGGTAAACGATCACCGCACGGAGTACAACTTTGAGGAAACAATTTAGGCACCCACATGGAGTGGGGCCCCACGAAATCCTGCAGAAAAATAAGGCCATGCCCCATACCCTCCTTTTCCCCTTGCTTGTGAAGATCACCATACACCTCCATACTTCCCTTTTTCAACTTACACTCTACCACTCTTTTCATTCCCACTCAATCCTTTCCTCCTACTCCCTCATCCACGAAATCCAGCAACCACCACCATAATCCACCATCATCCACCACCTCTCGGAGAAAGAAAAGCTAAGGAAATGAAGCAAGAAGCCTAACCGAGCATACTCTCTCGTTTTCATCTCTAGATCATCATTTTCTTAAGTAAGAACATACTTTTCTATATATATTTTCGTGCTTCACATTTGTGTACATGTTATGTTGATGATCTAGCAAGTATATGTCCAAATATCACCTTAAAAATCGTTTTTACTAAGCTTATATACAAGTATATAATCTGTCTCAGAAAATCGTCTCACCAAAACAACCATATCTTGAGTTCTAGGAAGAATTAGACAACGAAACACATACCAAAACTTTGGTATGGAAGAGATCTATAAAAAGTTCTTCCATGACCATTCCCAAAAATCTACGAATTTTTGTGTAGAGCTAAATCTTTGGACTGTAGCTATTCTTGGACCAAAACCGACACCCTTCATAATTATTTTTGTTAAAAATAGGAAATGAATATATAAAAACACAATAAAGTGCAGTTTTATACTAGATATATAGGAGAACATGTATGATTTTTAGTTAGGCTTAATTCGGTATAGAAGTTGATTAAATAGAGAGGCTTGTCGAGTCAATATCTAGAAAAACCAAACTGTTAGAACTATTTTTGTCAAGAAATCCGTGAATACCATTGTCGTAGGACATAATCCGTGAATACCATTAACGCATAAACAAAAACCCGTGAATTATCATTAACGCATTATTTAGTCCGTCAATCCTCATTATTATCGCATGAAATCTTAAGTCCGTGAATATCATTCACGCATAAACAAATCCGTGAATAATCATTCACGCATAAACTAAACCCGTGAATAGTCATTCACGCATAAACTAAATTCGCGAATATCACTAACACTTAAACAAGTCCGTGAATACCTCATTCTCGCATGAACAGTGCCCCGAAGAACCCTATTGTCACGTAAATGTGATTAACAGTGGTAACAAGATGAGTTAAACTAACAGTGGTAACGAGTAACATAACAAACAGTGGTAATGAGTTATTACACTAACAGTGGTAACAAGGTAATAAACAAACAGTGGTAATGAATTATTACACTAACAGTGGTAACAAGGTAATAAACTAACAGTGGTAACGAGTTAATACACTAACAGTGGTAACAAGTAATAAACTAACAGTGGTAACAAGTTTATAACAAACAGTGGTAATAGGTAAACAAATGTTTAAAGTGGATATTTTTAAGATTTCTATTACCAACCATTACCAATGGGCCGTACACGTTTTCAAAACTCAAACTAATCAATCAAACAACCAAATTATTCGGACATTACTAGTTGGATGAACAACTAGCATGGACGGTCTTTCGAGACGTCTACATATACTTATAACCTTGTACGTTTTGAACGCCCGGCAGGTTACCGTCTTCGGACAACATCACCTTGTGCAACATCATACTTGCTTGATAGCAACACATCAGACTCAGGTGAGTCTCATAGCCCCTCTTTACTGTTTTTACCCAGGGGTGGGATTACATGCTCGATTTTGTTTTACATATGAACACAAGTACAAAACCTCGATATATTGATTGCATGAGTTGTTTTATCTAATCATGAAGTCCCTCACAACATAGTTTGTTTATATTGCGATAGCGTGAATGTTAGTGTATGGTACCATATGGGATTGACAATCCCCGTTCGGGGTAGTCGCGCTACTACGACTGCGATCGAACGGACGCATTTTCATTTGATCATACATGTGTAGATTAGACACATGCCGGGGGCAAACTCGACCAGGTCCTTGAATGTGGATCCTGGCACACTCAGTTAAGCTCAAACTATGTGCTCATGACAATAATATACACTCATATTTTGTTTGCATGTTTGCAAATCACTAAACTAAATCTTGTGGTTCATACTTGGATTTCATCAATTTACACCTGTGAGCTCACCAGCTTTTTAACTAAATCTTGTCGTTCGCTTGATCTTATGTGTTTTGTTATTGATTAGTAACACCCAAATCTTGCTTCCGCTAAACAATAAATTTGGGGGTGTTACAGATTGGTATCAGAGCCTAAGGTTATAGCGAACTAGGTTGCATTTAGTGGACCTAGACTATGACCGTTAGGCAGTATCTCCCTATTAGTTACGACTGGTTCATGAATTACATCATACGACTCTAATTTAACATAGCCTGATCAACTATGTACAATTAAAGAAAGATGATGTGAGGTCTGAAATGGTTATGATGAACATGGATACACTAGTTGACTCTGACCACGAGAGAAACCGGGACTCAAACCTGTCTATGGTAGACACTTTAGGCTATTATGTGATATATATACATGTATACATAGACAGGCCTCACTCTCGCTCAATATCTTAGACTATCTTATATATGTATTATATGAATATAGGCCTCATTCTTCTTGACGTTTTGTCTCAGAATGGCAAACACACCACCCAATTTGTCACGCTCTCATCCGTATGGATCACAAAACCCACGGATTTCCAGGAGGACCACAATGTCACCTCGAACTAACCCCTATTCCGTACCAGCTCTAGCCGCCAGGCTAAACCACCATGAGCGACGACTTCGCGAGATGGACATGGAGCTGCAGGAGACTCGTGAGAACTGGAGACTCACAGCTCTTGAACGTATCAACCAAGTCTCCGAAGATCACGAGAACACTGTGGATAACATGGACACACTTCACGACCAACTGGGGGAAACTATCGAAACCATGGGAACTATTCACAATCAAGTGATCAGTAACCAAAATGAAATCTCTGTTCTGCAAACAAGGCTGCAAGAATACGAGACGCGTCTACGGGAAACCGAGGATGTGAAAATGTATGATCGTTTAAGCTCTAGACTTTTTAGGTCTAATCTAGGATCATTAATAACAAAGATAATAATATGCAGCGGAATAAGAACAAATCAATGTTATCACAACAAGCCCCAATTTTATTTGATCAGAATAAAACGGTTATACAAATATAACAGGATCAAGAAACCTTGATCTTGAGGCTAAACAAACCCTTAGACGTCTACATTATGTGTGCACACTAAAACCCTATGCCTATATCCCTTTATATAATAGAGATATTAGGGTTACAAAGAAATCATAATTGTACAAGGAAACTAATTAAAACAATCATTACTTTTAGTCCCTCATCTTTAATTATTTTGTATCATCAAATCAATAATTCCCTACAATCTTCCCCTATTTGATGATGACAAAATATCTATCTTCTTGCACAAACTTCCCCTTAATTCTTGATTTCTTTTAAACCATGCCATGCATAATAACCAGCTGCAAATCTTGATCTTCAATTCTTCTTCCCCTTTTTGTCATAATCCAATAGGGGTCTTGTGAAGATAAGCAACTTCAATCTTTACAACTACATGCTATATAGTACACCACTAATTCAATCCTCTAATGTCTCAAATTGCCCTCCATGACGCATAATAAGAATAATGAATTTGACCATTAGAAAATTACACTAGTAGTAGTAATATACAACTAGCAGTAGTAATAAAACCTTTTTCCTCAAACAATGCATGAACATCTTCTGATGGTTAAACATTTTTTTTTTTAACAAGCTTCCCCTCAAATCAATATGTTAACCATCTCTTGAATCTCAAACTTTGTAGGCTCTTTGTAATGATCACCGATGAAGAAAATAAAGTATAACAAACTTAATAAAGAAATTAAATCTTCCAAACTTGTACCTTATATCTTGTACTATCCACGACGTCGAACTTATAATCCTATGTATAAGTAGACCGCAATCTCTTTGACAAAAATCCTTATTTTCCATAATAAGTCACCGAGCACACCAAACTCTTCCAAGTGATAACAAATGTGAGCATTGAGCATCATAAGTTTGTAAATCTCACACTTTTGCTAGATTTTGTCAAGTCTTCGTCGTCACCATACAAACCAAACAAGTTATCTTCAAAGTTCTTCATCCTCCACTTTGAGATATGATAAGATACAAATCTGTCAAACTCAACTACAATATCAAATAAGCTATAATCAATCTTCTTCGTAATCACATCTTCAAGAACAAGCCATTAAATCAATACAATTTCATTTGAGATCCAAACTATCAGTTGAACCAACAGTTGTAACCAAGTAATACGAACAGTGGAAACTATTTTGTACTAACAGTGGTAATCTCCTTTCCACTAACAGTGCCAATCTTCAAAATTCATCAACAGTGGCAATCTTTAAATATCCACTAACAGTGGCAAGCTTTCAAAAATCATCAACAGTGGCAATCTTTAAATATCCACTAACAGTGGCAATCTTCAAAAATCCACTAACAGTGGTAAGCTTTCAAAATCCACTAACAGTGGTAAGCTTTCAAGCAGTGGTAAGATTAAACTAACAGTGGCTACTTCATACCAACAGCGGTAAGGATGTGCTAACAGTGGTACGCTTGTTCTAACAGTGGTAAGATTATACTAGCAGCGGAAAGTTTGTACTGACAGAGGGAAGAACCTTCTAGCAGTGGCAACGTTTGTACAAACAGTGGCTGAGCAGTGGCTAGCACATCTAACGAGCAGTGGCAGATTTGTAACTATGTATCTCCTTGATGCCGTATCCAATGAAGCTCAAATTTTAACACGAAGTCCATCAATGTTTCATTAACCACATATCCAAAAATCAATTCGATCCAACGGTTAACGAATCTACAGAAATCATTTGACTTCAGCTGCACAAAAGAAACCATAAACTTACTGCTGTAACATCAAAAATATGTATCTCTATGTAGACACATCCGATCACGATAAAATTTTTACATGACTTAGAAACCTGTGTCTTGAATAACATATCCAAAAATCATGAATATTCGTTGAATAACGAAGACACGGTGATCGATTTACTTCTGCCATTCTGGAAAACCCTAAACTTTCAGTAACCAATTTCGACAATGAATATCTCTCAATCAAAAGCTCAGATCAAAAATTCCTCCGGTCAGTATGTGCGTCTATGTGTTATGAACCTACAGTTCAAATTTCACGACGATTGAACGGTTAACGAATGAGATCCGGATTTTTTACTATCGCTGTGCAGAAAGTGACGAATTACGAATTTTTCTTGCAATCTTCTAGGGTTTCTTCGATATGGCTTCTCTTGCTTGTAAAACTTGTAGATCCTAGATAACGAGCCACCTCGCTCTGATACCAATTGTGAAAACGTATGATCGTTTAAGCTCTAGATTTTTTAGGTCTAATCTAGGATCATTAATAACAAAGATAATAATATGCAGCGGAATAAGAACAAATCAATGTTATCACAACAAGCCCCAATTTTATTTGATCAGAATAAAACAGTTATACAAATATAACAGGATTAAGAAACCTTGATCTTGAGGCTAAACAAACCCTTAGACGTCTACATTATGTGTGCACACTAAAACCCTATGCCTATATCCCTTTATATAATAGAGATATTAGGGTTACAAAGAAATCATAATTGTACAAGGAAACTAATTAAAACAATCATTACTTTTAGTCCCTCATCTTTAATTATTTTGTATCATCAAATCAATAATTCCCTACAGAGGATGCTCTTAGAATGGTTAACAGGCTTGCAGAATCTGTTAACCATCTCACTTCTCTGTTGTCACAACTCGACCTACATCAAGATTAGTGCAGTGGTTATCATGTAACCTATTAGCTAGCTATGAAAACTCTTGTAACCCGACCGGATGTAATATTCCCGACATCTTTTGTGAACTTAGAATTCTGAAATCTTTTGAACTCGCACCTTGAGTGGTTGCAAATATATCTATTTTATATTATTGATTGTCCTATAGTGATGTTGTATATTACCCCTTTTGTATATGCATCCGTGATAATCATACTCCTTGTACAAAATCTCACATACCTCCTAACTTTTTATTAAAGGAACATGCCGTCAAGGAAACAGACTTTCACCGCTGCTGAACTTGCCCAGTTCGTTGCGCAAGGAGTAGCCAATGCCCTGGCTGCTCAAGAGGCACAGCGAAACAGTGGTTCAAATCCGAACCAGGGCAGCGAAAATACCTCCAACACAGTACCAACTGCCAAACCTTGCACATACAAGGATTTTCTGAACTGCAAACCATTAAACTTTAAGGGAACTGAAGGAGCCATTGGCTTACTGAGATGGATTGAGAAACTGGAATCTGTTTTTCGAATATGCAACTGCACCGAGGATTGCAAGGTTAAGTACTCTACCTGCACCTTTATGGATGGTGCCCTTACCTGGTGGAACACCTACGCCCAAACTGTGGGGATTGATGTCGCTTATCAACTCCCCTGGGAAGATCTAAAGAAGATGCTGACAGATGAGTACTGTCCGAGAGAAGAGTTGCAACAACTAGAGGTCGAGTTTTGGAATCTCAAAGTTCATGGCAATGATATTGCCAGTTACACGACCCGTTTTCATCAACTTGCACTGTTGTGCCCATCAATGGTCGATCCTGAGTACAAGAGGATCGAACGTTACATCTGGGGACTTCCCCCACGCATTCAGGGAATGGTCACTGCTTCCAACTCTTCTACCATTCAAGGTGCCGTCCGTATGGCACACAATCTTATGGCTCAGGTGGTTCGCCAAGAAACACCTACTTCCACAAACACCGGTAATAACCCTGGGGATCACAAGAGAAAGTGGTCCGGAAACTCCAACCAAAACCAACAGTCATCAAAGAAGCCTGAAACTGTCAAGGCTTACACATCTGGTTCTAAACCTAGGAAAGGCTACACTAGAAACAAGCCTTTCTGCTCTAAGTGCCGCCGCCATCATGATGGTCCCTGCGGTACTCCGTGTAACAAGTGTCAAAGGTATGGGCATCTAACCAAAGACTGTAGGTCTACTAGTACCAATACCAACAATAACTCCAACACCAGCTCCAGCCAACCAAAAGCCTATTTTGAGTGTGGCAACACTGGGCACTTCAGAAATGACTGCCCAAAACTGAAGAACAAGGGAAACAACAACAACCCGAGAGGTAGAGCCTTTGTCCTTAACTCAGGGGAAGCCCGTCAAGACCCGAATGTGGTCTCGGGTACGTTCCTCATCAACAATTTACATGCTTCTATTCTGTTTGATACTGGTGCTGATAGGAGCTTCATATCTGATGAATTTAGTTCCTTACTTGACATTACCCCTTTTGCCTTGGAAGCTAAGTATATGGTAGAACTAGCTAATGGCAAACTAATCGAAACGAATAGTGTGATACCCAATTGCACTTTAAAACTAGCCGACGAACTCTTCAACATTGATCTCATACCGGTCGAGATCGGTAGTTTCGACATCATCGTCGGTATGGATTGGTTATCCAAACACCGAGCAGAGATTGTCTGTTTTGATAAAATTGTTCGTATTCCTCTCGTCACCGGTGGTACTTTAATCATACAAGGGGAGACCGGTGGGACGAGACTGAATATCATATCGTGTATGAAAACCCGAAAATATTTGAGAAAAGGATATCAGGCAATCCTCGCTCATGTTATGGAGAAAAAGTCGGAAGAGAAGCAACTTGAGGATGTGCCCATCGTTCGAGACTTCCCAAAAGTCTTTCCTGAAGACTTGCCTGACCTTCCACCGCCAAGACAAGTCGAGTTTTCCATAGACCTCGTGCCGGGTGCTGCACCCGTGGCACGGGCACCGTACCGTTTAGCCCCATCCGAACTTCAGGAGTTGTCTACTCAGTTACAGGAACTCCTGGACAAAGGATTCATTCGACCAAGTTCTTCACCTTGGGGAGCTCCGGTCCTATTTGTCAAAAAGAAAGACGGTTCTTTCCGAATGTGCATCGATTATCGTGAACTCAACAAACTCACTGTTAAGAATCGTTATCCACTTCCTCGAATCGATGACCTCTTTGACCAACTGCAAGGGTCGAGCTTTTATTCAAAGATCGATCTACGGTCAGGTTATCATCAACTCCAAGTTCGAGACACTGACATCCCAAAGACAGCTTTCCGAACTCGCTATGGACACTATGAGTTTCAAGTAATGCCATTTGGTTTAACAAACGCACCGGCTGTATTCACGGACCTTATGAACCGAGTGTGCAAACCATATCTCGATAAGTTTGTCATTGTATTTATTGATGACATCTTAATCTACTCGCGCAACGAGCAAGAACACACGCAACATATGAAAACCATTCTAGAGCTACTCAAGCACGAGGAGCTATATGCTAAATTCTCCAAGTGTGAGTTCTGGATGCAAACTGTCCAATTCCTTGGGCATGTGATTGACAGTCAAGGGATTCATGTTGATCCATCAAAAATCGAGGCTATCAAAAATTGGCAATCGCCAACAACTCCAACCGAAGTACGGCAGTTTTTGGGACTGGCCGGGTACTATCGGCGATTTATCGAAAACTTCTCGAAAATAGCCCAACCACTCACGACACTGACTCAGAAGGAGAAAAAGTTCGACTGGACTAATAAACAAGAGTCAGCGTTCCAATTGTTAAAACAAAAGCTTTGCAGTGCACCTATCTTATCACTACCCGAAGACAACGATGACTTCGTGGTATACTGCGATGCTTCACACCAAGGTCTTGGTTGCGTGTTAATGCAACGAGACAAGGTCATTGCCTACGCGTCCCGACAACTCAAGGTTCACGAAAAGAATTACACCACTCATGATCTCGAATTGGGAGCCGTAGTATTTGCACTCAAAATTTGGAGACACTATCTATACGGCACTAAATGTACGATCTTTACCGATCATAAAAGTCTTCAGCACATCTTTGACCAAAAGTATCTCAACATGAGGCAACGTCGATGGGTCGAGTTGCTTACCGATTATGATTGCGAGATCCGTTATCATCCAGGCAAGGCAAATGTTGTTGCCGATGCCCTGAGTCGAAAAGAACGTGTAAAACCTCTTCGAGTCCGAGCCCTCAGCATGACAATCCATAATGATCTTATCATTCAAATCATTACCGCTCAACTCGAAGCACTCAAATCTGAGAACATTAAAAACGAGTCCTTGCGTGGCATGGACCAAAAATTTGAAACCAAATCCAACGGAGCCAAATACTTCTCAAACCGAATCTGGTTACCTAACTTTGGGAACCTACAAGACTTGGTGATGGATGAAGCTCACAAGTCCAAATACTCCATACATCCTGAATGTGACAAGATGTATCATGGCATCAAAGAGTTGTATTGGTGGCCAAACATGAAAGCTGACATCGCCACATATGTCGGCAAGTGCCTCACATGCTCTAAAGTCAAAGTCGAGTACCAGAAACCCTCCGGATTACTCCAACAACCGGAAATCCCTCAATGGAAATGGGAGCGGATCTCCATGGACTTTATCACGAAACTTTCGAAGACATCGAGCGGTTGCGATACCATTTGGGTGATCGTCGATCGTCTCACCAAATCTGCCCATTTCCTAGCCATCAAAGAAACCGACAAAATGGAACGCCTCACGCGAATTTACCTTAAGCAAATCGTATCCAGACACGGTGTTCCCATTTCGATTATCTCCGACAGGGATAGTCGTTTCACATCTCACTTTTGGCAGTCACTTCAGAAATCATTGGGTACTCGTCTAGATATGAGTACTACATATCATCCTCAAACCGACGGCCAGAGTGAACAAACCATTCAAACACTGGAAGATATGCTATGAGCTTGCGTAGTTGACTTCGGTACAAATTGGGAACATCATTTACCCTTATGCGAGTTTTCGTATAACAACAGCTACCATACCAGTATTGGAGCTACACCTTTCGAGGCACTGTACGGTCGTAAGTGCCGATCACCTGTCTGTTGGACCGAAGTGGGAGACAGCCAACTCACTGGCCCCGAAATCATTCACGAAACCACAGAGAAAATAATCGGAATCCAAAACAGACTCAAAGCCGCACGTGATCATCAGAAAAGTTATGCTGACGTGAGACGCAAACATCTCGAGTTCCAAGTTGGGGATCGAGTACTCTTGAAAATATCACCTTGGAAAGGTGTCATTCACTTCGGCAAACGCGGGAAGTTGAATCCCAGGTACATTGGACCATTCGAAATCCTTGAGAGGATTGGTCCAGTAGCATATCGATTGCAGCTGCCACCCGAACTCAGCAGCGTGCATCCCACATTTCACATTTCTAATCTTAAGAAATGCTTGTCTGATGAGACACTAATTATCCCTCTCGATGAAATCCACATCGATGATAAACTCCATTTTATCGAGACACCAGCAGAAATCATGGACCGCGAGGTCAAACAGTTGAAACAAAGTCGTATTCCCATCGTCAAAGTCCGGTGGAATTCTCGGAGTGGTCCGGAATTCACTTGGGAACGGGAAGACCAAATGCGACTCAAGTACCCACAGTTATTCACATAACTCACACCATCTACGACTTCGAGCTAAATTTCGGGACGAAATTCTCTTAACAAGGGGAGAATGTGACACCCGACAAATTAGGGCTAGTTATTAGTTCCTAATCACCTGCTAATACATGTAATTAGTGCTAGAATAGGCTAATTGTAATGTATCAATATATATATATATATTGGAATATATATATACACGTACGCGATTTTGATAAATCGTGCATTTTTATAACGGGCGGATCCCGATACATTAATACGGACGTTGGTGGACCCAATTTATTAAATAATATGAAATTATTTGATAAACATATTTATTTCCAAATATTATTTCGATAATATCATATAAGCATTTCGTATCGTGTAAAATGCTCAGAAACGACCAAAAATGCGTAAGACGCGCCCAACAATCAAATAAACGTCAAAATATATTTTATAAATTAAAATATATCATTTTGTACGGTAAGTATTTACTTGAAGTATCGTATTTCAAAACCGATAACAAAAACGTTTGATTTAAACGTCACGTGATTTTACTAATCGTAACACGACTCCGCGAGCCACTACGGACACATCACAATAACATTTTATAAATGTTTCAAAGTAATAATAAGTATTACTCCCAAGTTAAAAATATCGAACTTTAATCATTATTTAAAATACGTACGTATAACATTAAACATCTATTTATACGTCGAAACGAACGGGTAAACGATCACCGCACGGAGTACAACTTTGAGAAAACAATTTAGGCACCCACATGGAGTGGGGACCCACGAAATCCTGCAGAAAAATAAGGCCATGCCCCATACCCTCCTTTTCCCCTTGCTTGTGAAGATCACCATACACCTCCATACTTCCCTTTTTCAACTTACACTCTACCACTCTTTTCATTCCCACTCAATCCTTTCCTCCTACTCCCTCATCCACGAAATCCAGCAACCACCACCATAATCCACCATCATCCACCACCTTTCGGAGAAAGAAAAGCTAAGGAAACGAAGCAAGAAGCCTAACCGAGCATACTCTCTCGTTTTCATCTCTAGATCATCATTTTCTTAAGTAAGAACATACTTTTCTATATATATTTTCGTGCTTCACATTTGTGTACATGTTATGTTGATGATCTAGCAAGTATATGTCCAAATATCACCTTAAAAATCGGTTTTACTAAGCTTATATACAAGTATATAATCTGTCTCAGAAAATCGTCTCACCAAAACAAGCATATCTTGAGTTCTAGGAAGAATTAGACAACGAAACACATACCAAAACTTTGGTATGGAAGAGATCTATAAAAAGTTCTTCTATGACCATTACCAAAAATCTACGAATTTTTGTGTAGAGCTAAATCTTTGGACTGTAGCTATTCTTGGACCAAAACCGACACCCTTCATAATTATTTTTGTTAAAAATAGGAAATGAATATATAAAAACACCATAAAGTGCAGTTTTACACTAGATATATAGGAGAACATGTATGATTTTTAGTTAGGCTTAATTCGGTATAGAAGTTGATTAAATAGAGAGGCTTGTCGAGTCAATATCTAGAAAAACCAAACTGTTAGAACTATTTTTGTCAAGAAATCCGTGAATACCATTGTCGTAGGACATAATCCGTGAATACCATTCACGCATAAACAAAAACCCGTGAATTATCATTAACGCATTATTTAGTCCGTCAATCCTCATTATTATCGCATGAAATCTTAAGTCCGTGAATATCATTCACGCATAAACAAATCCGTGAATAATCATTCACGCATAAACTAAACCCGTGAATAGTCATTCACGCATAAACTAAATTCGCGAATATCACTTACACTTAAACAAGTCCGTGAATACCTCATTCTCGCATGAACAGTGCCCCGAAGAACCCTATTGTCGCATAAATGTGATTAACAGTGGTAACAAGATGAGTTAAACTAACAGTGGTAACGAGTAACATAACAAACAGTGGTAATGAGTTATTACACTAACAGTGGTAACAAGGTAATAAACAAACAGTGGTAACGAATTATTACACTAACAGTGGTAACAAGGTAATAAACTAACAGTGGTAACGAGTTAATACACTAACAGTGGTAACAAGTAATAAACTAACAGTGGTAACAAGTTTATAACAAACAGTGGTAATAAGTAAACAAATGTATAAAGTGGATATTTTTAAGATTTCTATTACCAACCATTACCAACGGGCCGTACACGTTTTCAAAACTCAGACTAATCAATCAAACAACCAAATTATTTGGACATTACTAGTTGGATGAACAACTAGCATGGACGGCCTTTCGAGACGTCTACATATACTTATAACCTTGCGCATTTTGAACGCCCGGCAGGTTACCGTCTTCGGACAACATCACCTTGTGCAACATCATACTTGCTTGATAGCAACACATCAGACTCAGGTGAGTCTCATAGCCCCTCTTTACTGTTTTTACCCAGGGGTGGGATTACATGCTCGATTTTGTTTTACATATGAACACAAGTACAAAACCTCGATATATTGATTGCATGAGTTGTTTTATCTAATCATGAAGTCCCTCACAACATAGTTTGTTTATATTGCGATAGCGTGAATGTTAGTGTATGGTACCATATGGGATTGACAATCCCCGTTCGGGGTAGTCGCGCTACCACGACTGCGGTCGAACGGACGCATTTTCATTTGTTCATACATGTGTAGATTAGACACATGTCGGGGGCAAACTCGACCAGGTCCTTGAATGTGGATCCTGGCACACTTAGTTAAGCTCAAACTATGTGCTCATGGCAATAATATACACTCATATTTTGTTTGCATGTTTGCAAATCACTAAACTAAATCTTATGGTTCATACTTGGATTTCATCAATTTACACCTGTGAGCTCACCAGCTTTTTAGCTGACCTTTTAGCATGTATTCTCAGGTACCCAGCAGTAGTAGATCTGCTCAGGATATATTAGCTCGAGTTGCATCCAGATTACAGAAGATTCACATGCATTTCTACATTTTGTAAAATTAGATATGCCTTAGAATCTTTTACATTTAGCTATAAGCTTGTGTAACAAGAACTACAATGTAAAACTTTTATATTATCTATGTAATGGTTTTAAACGACGCATTTAGAGTCGTTCGCTTGATCTTATGTGTTTTGTTATTGATTAGTAACACCCAAGTCTTGCTTCCGCTAAACAATAAATTTGGGGGTGTTACAGTAAAACAACAGGAATTTCCTTGTACTTATCGTTAATATGAAATTAGGTCGTATGAGATTAGTACCAAACTATCGGTCTATTCTGTATTGGCCTTACAGATTGTGGTAAGTGCTCTTGGTGAATCCCTGGGTATTATGATATATCAAGAGCCACCGATCCTCATTGATATATTGTGTTATTGAGATGTTATCTCATTGATATTATGTATTTACTGTTGGTATTCTTGGCTGAAGGTTTCCCCAAGAACCATCGATCTATTGTCATGTTTTTGTTTACAATTATTTATTGTAAACAAAGTTGTTATGCTAAGTTGGGCTGTTGATTATTATTCACTCACTTAGCGTTGAGCTAATCCCCCACATGAATACTTCTTGCAGGTTAAGGATTTCATATCGGGTGGGCAAGAAGTTGGACTGAATGGAATGTTTGACCACTTAACGTCAACTCTGATATACATTGTTAAAAAGGAAACGATGAAATTATATAACACCTCGTGTGGTATTATTGTTGTTGTAATATTGGGTATCAAGTTTTGAAAAGATATTTATGTACATTTTATATGATATCTGTTTTAATATACGCTTTCGAGTCAAAAAATCATTATAATAATGGTTAGTAAATTAAGGGGTGTTATAAGGGATTAACACAAAGCTAAGTGAATAGATCGATAACTATCAACCTAACTCAGATTAACAATTGTTTAAAGCTAAGCATCATAAACATCTAGCGTCAAAGAGGATTGGTGGTCCTTAAGGTACCCTACTGCCGCGGTGGCCCCCAAGCAACACTTGCAACTACTGAAGGCCAATTCAGTGATCTAACCGATAGTTAGGTACTATTACTACTTACAACATTATTTCAATAAACAACACATGTACAAAGCACTAATGTTGTCCAAGTAATAGTACCCTAACCCAATCGCAATGGACCTATGAAAGAAATCACATAATCCATAATCATCATGGCAATATATTAAACTAAACAATGCACAAAGTGAAACCAAGTTTACCCGTTGTAACCAGATTGTTACAACCAATTTAGACTGAAGGTCAATGATCCACTCACCTTTGTCGATCACAATCCCCACTCAAAGATCTTATTTTATTGAGTCTTCGGTTTATCTGAGAACAAGAATCGAAACTCAATTAGTGTCCCAATTCACGAATCATTACAATCTACACAAGCATGTAATGTCAAAAGTGCAATTAATATACAAGTCACAAATTATCAAAGTCAGCAAGTTATAACGTGCAAACGCGATCTGGGTAAAATGAGCTGGATCGCGTTTCTCAGTTCAAAACCTTCTGTAATATATTTACACTGTGAAACACAATCCGAGAAGAAGGCTAGGATCGCGTTCCCAAGAACAAATCCGTTAGAACTCAAAATTCTACTGACCAACACGATCCGGACAAAAGTTTCAGGATCACGTTTCAAAGAACAAAACGCGCTGTAACAAAATAACACATAACAACATGATCCGGGCGATGGAGCTGGATCGCGTTCCCATGCTTTAAAACAGAGCATCAGACCTGCAACACATTTCAGCTCGAACCAAAAACCCTAATTCACCAAACTCAGATGCTATACACGAATTTAATCAGTAATTAACCACAAACTTCAACTACAAACATGTTATAACAACAAACAATGATCATTTAAGTCCTAAATCCTCACATGCATCAATCATTCAAGCTATATATAACCTAAACCCAATTCATGCACTCTATAACTTGAAGAACACAAACAATTAATCAAATAAACATGAAATCAGTCTAGCAAGATCATATAAACACACTCAACATAAATTTCACCACATTCATTATTAACCCCAATTATTGTTGGAATAGTGTCCAATATCATAACGAATTGGTAAGTACATCATTAAAAGTGGAGTCCTTTTTGGGTCGCCCTCAATGAACAGTAAGAGAAATAAACATAGAGATAATATTAATTGGAATTAATATTATGATTAGTTTATTAATTGAATATTAATTAGAAACTAAAAGAAAAAGAAGATTATGGAAGCAAGGATCCAACCGCCGGTTGGAAGCTTCAACCGGCGGCTGGAGTCCAAGGGGTTAAACCGGTTGAACATGTGGGTCCAACCGCCGGTTGGAAGGTCCAACCGCCAGTTGGGATTCTGTCCCACATCGGCCAGGGGATGAAACCCTGAGCCTCCTCCTCCCCTATAAATAGGGACCTCCCCTATGCTTTTAGGTATCCCCGGAATTGAATAGAGTTCAATTCTTTCTCTCTTTCTCATTCCTACTCCTTGTAAGAGTTTACACGACTTAGAGTCGGGACACTAGGAGTTTGGGAATTTCTCTTAGTTCTTGGGTGTGAGCCATTAGAGGTGTTCTGGTTTGGGCACTCGCCTCCAAGTAAGGAAGCTCTACGAGATCGTCTACGCGTGAGAAATTGGTTTTCTCGAAGGTTAGTATTTTCCTATTTATCTTGGTTATTTTATTGCTTTTATTTATTCAAGTTAAGATCCCTTAGGGTTTAGTTTCCTAATTGCCTTAGATTAATTTTTGTTATAATTCCGCTGTACATATTAATCTAGTTAGGGAATAGAAAACCCAACAATTATATCAAACTAATTCATGAAACTTATGAAATCACTTACAAATGGATGAACACAATGATGATGATGATGATGATGATGAAAATCAGTTGATAAATCAAGATCACAGCTTCAAGATGATTATAATGTTTTTAAATCGTTGATTTTCTTTTTTTTTTATTTCTAAGTGTAGGTGAAGGTTTTCTTGAGAGATAATTAAGTGTAGACCAAAAGTAGTGAAGTGAGGAAATAAGGTCGACATTTCCATCTGGTCAAAGTAAAATGCAGTGTAATTTTTAGTCCCCTTATAATCTATTGTCTGGAACCTAAAAACCATTTGCGAGAAAATAAGTTTTATTATATCGTCAACTAAATTAATTTAAAACAAGTATTAATTTATTTATCACAATAAGTCATTTGACCATTTGACCTATTAATTTAAATTATTCAAATAATTTCAATCATTTCTAAATAATTGAAATAACGAATAAAATAAGAAAATTACCGTATTTCTCCTAGACCCAAAATGAGGATGTTACAAATCTTCCCTCCTTACGGAGATTTCGTCTCCGAAATCTTGTCATGTCCAAAAAGACTAGGATAACGCGTCCTCATACTAGACTCGGTCTCCCACGTAAGGTTCAGCCCCAAACTATGATTCCACTTAACCAACACCATTGGGATATCCTTCTTTCGAAGTTTAGTCACCTTACGGTCTAAAAGTTCTAAGGGTTCTTCTATAAGTCTGACTTTGGTCAACACGCAATTCTTGCAATGGAAGAACTTGGGATTGGTCCTCTACATTGCATTTTCTTAAGTAGCACACATTAAAAGTATCATGAATACCCGCTAATTCAGGAGGAAGGTCTAGTGACACTATCTGATCGTTAACTACTTCTCAAATTTTAAATGGCCCAATATACCTAGGAGCAAGTTTACCACGCTTACCAAACCGAATGACATCCTTCCAAGGTGAAACTTTCAAGTAAACTAATTCACCCTCTACAAACGAAACGGGTCGACGACGTGGATCAGCATATTGTTTCTGCCTATCACGGGCCACTTTCAACTTATCTCAAGCTATAACTACCTTATCAGCTGTAATTTGTACTATGTCTGGACCAGCAAATTGCTTCTCACCCGCCTCTGACCAACAAGTGGGTGTTCTACATCGACGACCATACAACATCTCATAGGGTGGCATGCCTATACTAGAGTGAAAAGAATTATTATAGGCGAATTCAACCAACGGCAAGTGAGAATCCCAAGACCCACCAAATTTCAAAACACAAGCCCGCAACATGTCCTCAAGAGTTTGAATAGTTCGCTCAGACTGACCATCAGTCTGAGGATGATAAGCAGTGCTCAAATTTACTCTAGTACCTAATTCCCTTTGTAAACTTTGCCAAAAACCTGATACAAATCGAGAATCTCTGTTGGAAACAATGGATAACGGAATTCCATGTCTAGAAACAACCTCATTAATGTACAACTGTGCCAACTTACTCAATGATGCCGTCTCACTTGTAGCAAGAAAATGAGCACTTTTGGTCAATCTATCAAAAATTACCCAAATCATATCGTTACCCTTAACCGTTTGAGGTAATTTGGTCACAAAATCCATGGTTATATGCTCCCATTTCCACTCAGGAATCTCAAGTTGTTTCAAAGATCCATAAGGTTTCTGGTGGTCGGCTTTAACTTCAAAACATATGTGACAAGATTCTACAAATCGAGCAACATCCAGCTTCAAAGTAGGCCACCAATACAATGGTTTCAAGTCATTGTACACTTTTGTGCTACCAAGATGAATCGATAATCTAGATTTATGAGCCTCCATCAAAATCACTTCATGAAGATCACAAAGCAAAGGAACCCAAATGCGTGATTGAAAAGTCTTTAATCCACGAGAATGGTCACATAACAAATCCTTTCTTTTAAGCATAACCTCGGATTTCAAGTTATCATCCATCAATGCCTCCATTTGTGCCGATTTTAACTGATCGATCAAATCTGATGAAACCTCCATTCACATGAAACACACCTTTTCTGATTTTCCTTTCCGACTTAACGCATCCGCCACAATATTTGCCTTACCCGGGTGGTAACGAATCTCGCTATCATAATCCTTTATCAATTCCAACCATCGCCTTTGACGCATATTGAGCTCTTTCTGGGAGAACATATATTGAAGACTTTTGTGATCCATACAAATAACACATTTGATGCCATAAAGAGAGTGCCTCCAAATTTTCAAGGCGAAAACCACCGCCGCAAGTTCTAAGTCATGGGTAGGATAATTTATCTCATGAGCTTTCAACTGACGCGAAGCATAGGAAATAACACGGTCTCGTTGCATCAAAACACAACCCAAACCCGCGGATGAAGCATCACAATAAACAATGAAATCCTCAGACCTGTCAGGTAATGCTAAAACCGGAGCCTGACACAATAACTGTTTCAAAATCTGGAAAGCTGACTCTTGTTGATCAGTCCACTGACATTTCACATCCTTTCGGGTTAACTTAGTCAAAGGACCCGCGATCTTAGAGAAATCCTTTACAAATTTACGATAGTAACCAGCTAATCCCAGAAAACTCTTAATCTCAGACGGAGATTTGGGAGCTTGCCAATTCATAACGGCCTCAATTTTAGATGGATCCACTTTAACCCCATCCTAACAAATGATATGCCCCAAAAACTGAACCTCACGCAACCAGAACTCGCATTTAGAAAATTTAGCATACAAGTGCTCCTTCCTCAAAGTGCCAAGAACCATACGTAAGTGCATCTCATGATCGGATTCAGACTTAGAATAAACCAAGATATTATCAATGAATACAATAACAAACTTATCAAGGAAAGGTCGACAAACTCTGTTCATTAAATCCATGAAAATCGCCGGAGCATTAGTCAATCGAAATGGCATAACCAAGAACTCATAATGTAACACCCCCAAATTCGTTGATTTTATTTAGCGGAAGCATTCAGTTAAGTATGGGGAATGCCACAATTCACGGTGCATGCATACGTATCAGAGCTTATGATTACAACAGAACATAATATATATTAAGATGCCAAAAGTAATAGTTACAAAGTTAACGATTCATCGAATCGTATAAGTTAAAAAGTATTTAAGTTACAAAAGTAGATTTCGTAAATATGACTAAACAACTTAGTTATATAAAAGAAATCCAGTTGTCAAAAGTTGGCATCCTATTCCTTCGGGGTCGCCTATGTTCCATGTGTGTAGGATGTCTTACATGCAGCTTATTCTATGATAAACATAGTAAAAGTCAACAAGGAGGTTGAGTGAATTCACAGGTTTTATGTTTGCAATAGTTGAATCAAGTTTGTAAGCACAGTTGTTAAAACCAATACGTTCACAAATAGTTATTGCCATAATAGTTAAGTAAACGTTTTGTGGAATTATCCAAGTATAGATCGGTTGGGATGTCATCCAAAATACAGTTTGCGTGGGATGTTACCCAAATTCCGTTTGCGTGGGATGTTACCCAAAATACAGGTTGCAATACGTTGCTGGTCGTTCTCCAGCGTTTCCAAATCAGTATCGATCATTCTCCGGTCAAAATTCGCACGGGTCGTTCTCCCGGCCAAACTCGGCCAGTCGTTCTCTGGCAATAAATATTGTTGGTCGTTCTCCAGCGAAACACAGTACCGGTCGTTCTCCGGTCAAAAGACGCATGAGTCGTTCTCCCGTCCATTTGGCCAGTCGTTCTCTGGCACTAAAATACATTGCTGGTCGTTCTCCAGCGTTTACATAAAAGTACCGGTCGTTCTCCGGTTTACCAAACATAGTTTAATAAGTTTATAGTATGAAAATGTTGTTTCATAAATACCAGTTTTGATTAAGAGTTCAACAGTTCATAGTACTCTAATCGTTCGAGTAAATCAAGTATACAATCATGTAAGTAAAAGTAGTTATGGCAATCAATAAAGCAGTTGACTATGTTTCTCACCCCAAGTTGAAAGTAGTAAAACAGTTAAAAGTGAGGCTGTGAACTGTGACACCCGGTCAAAAATGACCCAAAATTCGGTCAAAATTTAAAACTTTATTTCAAGTATTATATACTCAAATTACTGAAGTGTACAAGTATTATATATATAAATATATATAATAACGTTAAACGATTATTTAATAATCGTGTATATGCGAATCTGACAGTACGCAAAGATTTAAAACGAACGTTGGTGAATTTTTTTTTTTTAATAATGTATTATTGTTAAGAATAATAAGTATTTACTCGGTTAATAATTTCTACACTGTTTGTATACTGAAAACTATCCGTCAAACCAAATTGAAACAAAGATATAAATTTATATCTCACTAAAAGTACTTTGATTAAATACTTAGATTGAAAACTTATTCGATTATATTTTTAGAAATTTACCATTTAAAAATATTTTACTACTTTATGATCGGGTAAACAAACACGGGTATAAAATACGAACTAACTCCAATGATTGGAGGCCGGTTATGTACAACCGACCTCAATTATTTGATACATACACACGCACACAACTCAGTCTCTTTCTCTGCACTCTCTCGGTCTCTCTCGTTTCTCTTCCAAGAACAACAACAACAACATCAACAATCCACAACAACATCAGTGCAAATATCATCATCATCATCATCATATTCATCTTCTTCTTCCTGATCATCATCATCGAGTTCATCGTCTCCACCCTCACGGCTCCAACTTTTAGTTCGTAAGGAAACTCAAACTTTACTTTAATTTCGCGTTTATAATACTTATTGTAGGTTCCGTATATTCGGACCAAATCGAGTAGTTTGCTTGTATGTAAACGTGGAAATTAAACACAACAAGATATGCAAGATTCAAGCTAGTAAATGACCACAACACAAAGATGTATGTATATATAATATCAACTAATAACAATACATACACTTTGACAAAGCACACAAAGAACAAAATAACACTACAAAGAAGTTTTTCTATCTGAACAGTAGTGTTATGTGTGTGTAGTCTCTCTCACTAAAATACAGGCTGATGAGCACTATATATAGTCTGATCCAGACATTCTGCGACACAAGCCTTGTGTCGCATAGAATGCTTCTGCGACACAATGTTTGTGTCGCATACAGTGACTCTGCGACACAATTCTTGTGTCGCATGTAAAGACACTGCGACACAATGCTTGTGTCGCAAGACCACAAAATTGTAATTAACCGAAATCCAAACACTGTTTAATACATAATTACAATATCGACATTAATACAGACTGAGACCAACTGACAGACACACTTAGATGTACCAACAAACTCCCCCTGTCTTTAGCTTGGTCTTCAAAAATTTCTTCAATTTGCTTCAGTCTTCAAACCCATCCGGGTGGAAAGTTTCCTCCAGCGTGTACACCAAAAGTGAAGCATATATCGACAATTTTCTGAAATCGCTTCGCCAAAATCGTGTTGAACTCGTTGTCAGGGTTGTAGCGAATGCGACTATCGAACAGCTTCTTCATATCATCCTTTGACAAATTTATCAGGCTCATTGGGTCAAATATTCTGAATTCTGCTTTCGGTAAACCCCACAATGAAGTAGATCCAGTTTGAGGCACTGAATCCGGCACATAGACAAGAACGGCTTCGCCGGTGTGAGCATCCAGTTCCCAGTAGTGAAAACGTTTCAGAAGGTTGAAGGGAACATATTCCAGCGAGATTTCATGAAGACAATTAGCAGGAGGATAGTGATTTCTGATGATTGGCTGATTTGTCTTTGGATCAAGCTTTTTCTTGAATGTAAACCTTGTGCCCAGTACCGGTTTGACATAATGATATTTCTTCGATCGAATTTCTGCACGCATGATCTTTTGAATTGCATTTGCAATTCCATCTTTGTGAGGATTGATCAACTGAAGTTGAGAAAGACGAACAATGTCATGCTTAGGCAGCGTGCTCAGTTTCTTCAACGATCGACGAAAGTACTGAATACCATCACGTCTTTTGATCATGAATCTTCCTTTGCTCACCTTCCAACTTTTTATGAGACCGGTATAATCATCGCCAACCTTGTATTTCTTGCAGGTAACAGGAACAGGTTCAGGATTTGTTCCTTTGGGAAACCAGTTATCCCTGATGGACATTTCCCTGTCAAAAGGAACATGTTCGAATGTATCCTGTGGGAAAATGTCATTGTAGTTTGTCCTTGTTGATTCACGAACAGGGACTGGTATATCTTGAGAAGGTCCAGCAGGCTCAGACGATTCTGGAGCAGGAGCAGCCTGAGAAGAGGATCCTGAAGCAGATCCTGGTGCGTAGTTGAGCACAGGCCCTGACTCATCGTCTGAAGAATCAGAAGCAACAAAACCTTCCTGTGGATGAGCTGGCTGATCGACAAATTCTTCATCTGGATCTAGCTCTTCTTGCTCAACATCAATGTCATCATCATTGGTAGCAGCCTCGAAGTCAAAAGGCTCTTCAGGCACAACACCGTCTTCATTAACCGCAGCTTGAAAGTATGTCAAATTACAATAAGTGTAATCTACAGCTAACGGTTTCGGTTGCCCTGGTAGCTCAAGAATATAATCCAAAACCAAAGGAGTTTCATTAATCGTGGAATCAGTTACATTATCAGGATTTACATTTTCTTCGCCCTCGGCGGAAACCCTAGGTGTTGTTTCTAAAGCTGGTTGGCTCGTCTCCCCCGAAGCAATAGCTTGGGTTTCCAGTAGCAGAATCTTTGACTTCAGCTCTTCGTTCTCTTTCTCCAGGCGAGAGATTCTGGCATCCTGAGCTTCAAACACTGTCGATTGAGCTTCCATATCATGCTGCATCTTATCAAGTCGCTGCAGGAGCTCTTGAATGACAGCCGGATGAGGAGTGATCGGTGTGTCGGTTCTGGGGAGCTCAGAAGATGTAGATGTAGAGGTGCGAGAGCGTCTGGCCAGAGAATCTAGAATACCAGTATCAGAAGAATCTCGAGGCCTTTTACCTCGGCCAGAGGATTCAGGAGGTGGAGAAGGTGGCTGATAGGCATCGATTTCATGATCGAGATCCACAAACTCCTGATCCACAGGATCTGGTTGAACCGGCGGTTGCTGAACCGGTGGTGGTTGAACTGGAGGTGATTGAACAGGAGGCTGAACCGGAGGAGGTTGAACTGGAAGTTGAGGAGCTGGAGCATTGAACTGCTAACCAGGAGGACCAACATATGCAGGGTCCATAATATGTCCGAACAAGGCAACCTCCCTTTCCGGTGCCTGACCCTGCCTGGCAAAAGTGGTACAAGTGGTGTAGATCCTGGTGTTCATCGGGGTCTGCTTGAAGGTAAAAGATGGAATCACTGGAAGATCAGGATGCAAGTGATTTAGCAGCAATTGAGTAAACCGAGGATACACAGCCCATTTATCCTTGGTATCCAAAGCATTGTCGACGAAACCCCTGAAGATATAACTCGAAAAGTTATAGGGTTTGTTGTAGATCAGTGCGAGAATAGCAGAGGCATTCGAGTAGCTCATCCCTTCCAGACCTGCCCTGCGACTGGATAAACAAACAATGACAATGTGAGCCAGATACCGCCAGACCTTTGTCATGTAGGTCTTCTTGTACTAGTCAACTGGAATATCCTGATATCCAATCGATCGCATCCCTTGAGCAATAGCAGCAGCAGCAAACTGAATAACCATATCCGAGTTGTCCCCGAACTCAAAGAAATCCCGAATAAGTTGCTCAGAAAAGATAACCTGATGCCCACAGACAGTAGAAATAAGACGAGTATCAGGTTCGTCTTTGTTGACGACAGCATTGTCCCAAAACTTGGTAATATGATTCCTCAAAATCCGAGTGTCAGCAGTGATAGCTTTGTGGATTCTGGAGCGGCGAAGAAAAGCTATCATCGGACGATACGGTCGTGAAGTCTCAACCGTAGTGTTCATAAATGCCACGATATTGTGTCGCGGTTCCCAGAAATATTTGGTGACATCAACCTCTGCGGGTTGAACAGCCTGAGCAGGTTGCTGGTCAGCCATATCTACAAGAAATAATAAAAATACAACAAAACTCGAAATGCGTTAGCGTTAGAATAAAAGAAATAAATCATGTTTTTTTTTTTTTTTTTTTTTTTTTACAAAAAGTCTGCGACACAACAGTTGTGTCGCACAGGAGCACTACGACACAAGGATTATGTCGTAGAGAGGCACTACGACACAAGGCTTGTGTCGCATGACACGTGTCACACGGACAGAGTTTCCCTTGCATTTTACATTATTTGAGAAATTAATCTCAGATGCGACATAGAGCTTGTCTCGTATGTTGTGTCGTATAGAGAGATGCGATATAAGTAATGTGTCGTATGTTGTGTCGTATACAAATACGACATAAGCAAATGAGATCAGTACGACATAAAACTCTTGATCTATGCGACACAACGACTGTGTCGCATATTATGTCGCATTGACGAACACCAAACCAACCCAGATTAGATTTTGATAAAAATAAAAAAAAATTGGGGTTTTCGAAAACTAATCATACCCTAGGGTTCGTAAACAGTAGGGGAGCAACAATATACACCTATCTAACCCTAGAAACCCCTAAACCCTAATTAATTTTGATTTTAAACACGAACCCTAAAAACCGAACGGATACGATCAAATCTACGACAAATTAGACGGTGAAAAAGCGAGATAATCATACCTAAAGATGCGCAAAGAGATGAGGAACACGAATTGAGCAATGAATCGCAGTGAAAATTCCTCGAAAAAACGAATCCGAACGAAAATCGATTGTGTCGCAAAATCGCCTTTGTGTCGTATTGTTTGTGTCGTGAATAGTTTTGGAAACGTAAATGATTATGTCGCATGTCGTGAATAGTTAACCCCGACATGCATACGACATAATATACGACACAACTGTTGTGTCGTATAGAAGGGATACGACACAATGTACGACACAATTCTTGTGTCGTATAAATGGAATACGACACAACGTTTGTGTCGCACAGAAAACAAAGCAGATTTTAACGACATAAAATTTGATTTCGAACCCGATTTTGATTTCGATTTAAGGATTTTCGCAATGAAGATGATTTGTGACTTAAATAAAAAGAAAATAAAAAGAAATAGACACAAGGTCAACTGAAAGCGTAAAACCAATAAAAATTTTGGTGACGGAGTTGAGAATTCTGATTAGGGATCATATCGACATAACATGCAATTATTAGGAATAGTAAGAGTTATTTGTCCTCTTTAAATTTACTTGTCATGTTAGAAACAGTTTCTATAAAAATTATTTCAAAAACGATTATTAGTATGATTGTCCACTTTAAACATGTTATACGCACATCTAGGAACTAATTTTTTTATTATTCGCATGAATATTTCGCTGTGGTCACCACCATAGATATACATCTTAACTTAAGACATAGACCATGTTTCCATTTCACAGAGAGAATATTAGAGAATCAAATTTAAGAATCAAGTCAGCGGTGACAGGTCTGTACTTGCGTACAACAGAGCGACATAGCTTGATTCAGGTTTAAGCAAAACCAGACTTGGTCAAACCATTTTGGCGACCTTGTAAGGTATCTCAATTAAAGACTTTGCAAGTACTTTGACTTATGTTTGCTTAATTTTTAAGTATATATAAACAGAAAACCAGGTCTATACTTACGTATAACAGAGGAGTCTGTCAATATATACCCCCAAATGATATCAATTAAACTTCTTTCAACGAACACATGTCTAGTATAAGTAAGAAATTAAGACACTTGTCATACATCTAATGATGTTGTACCATTTGAAATAGACAATTAATTGTTAGGCTTCTTAAGCAGTTTCAAGAAGTTTAGTATAACAGGCCTACTAATATATCGTATGATGAAGACAATGTTTATAGAAACTGTTTTCAGCACGTCAGATAAATCTACTGACACATCCAAGATAAATCTTAAAATTCCACTTAATGCATGTTACCCGATGTACTATCATATCCCTAGTTGTTTACAGACACAACTTCAACGTCTATTTTAAAATGTAGCAACGTTGCATTTCTTTAATACTAAAAAGTATAAAGAGTGGTTGTTGCGATTTTTTTTTTTTTTTTAACAGAAAGCAAATAAACTGTACAAAAATCAAGTCACAAATCATTTCTTGATATCAAGGGAAATCATCCCTATCATTGCTACTAATTCATCAAAACGAGCACGCGAAAATGCTTTCGTGAATAAGTCGGACTTTTGCTTAAGGGTGTCTACATGAATGAGGTCAATTAAGTGTTTCTCATAGCAATCTCGTATGAAGTGAAACCTAATCTCTATATGTTTGGTCTTAGAGTGTTGAACGGGATTGCGAATAATAGATATAGCAGCAGTATTATCAATATGAATAGGAGTCAAGGTAAGAAGTAACCCATAATCACGCAATTGATGTTGAATCCACAGAATCTGGGAACAACAGCTTGCAGCAGCAATGTATTCAGCTTCCGCTGTTGAGGTGGAGACTGTGGTTTGCTTTTTACACTGCCAAGAAACCAATCGAGAACCGAGATATTGGCACCCTCCTGTAGACTTCTTATCCGAATTGCAGCCACCATAATCAGAATCAGAAAAGGCAGTGAGAGCGAAGTTTTTCTCATTTGAGTACCATAGACCAAGTGATGGTCTATACTTGAGGTAACCAAAAATTCGCTTCACGGCCCTCATGTGAGAAACCTTGGGCTTTGCTTGATATCTGGAACAGATAGACACAGCAAACACAATGTCTGGTCTGGATGCAGTAAGATACATCAGTGATCCTATCATAGAACGATAATCTCGCTCCTTGCAGTCTTCTTCGTGTTCAGCTGGCCCGAGTTTGTGATCTGTTTCGATAGGAGTACCATATGGTTTACAGTCATGGAGCTCATACCGAGTCAACATGTCATTGACATATTTGGACTGATGAATGTAGAGACCTTTATCAGACTGCTCAACCTGTACACCGAGAAAGAATTTAAGTTCTCCCATGGCACTCATTTCAAACTCGGACTTCATGATCTTCTCGAAATCTCTGCACAAAGAATCATTTGTTGAACCAAAAATGATGTCATCCACGTAAACCTGTACCAGTAACAAATCCTTTCCAGCCTTTTTTATGAAGAGAGTGCTATCAATTTGGCCTCGAGAAAAGCCATTTTTCGTTAGATGATTTGCCAACCTCGCGTACCAAGCTCTAGGAGCTTGATGAAGACCATATAAAGCTTTGCCTAACTTGCAAACATAATCAGGATGATTTGGATCTTCAAAACCAGGAGGTTGCATGACATACACATCCTTCAGAACCTCTCCATATAGAAATGCGCTCTTGACATCGAGTTGATAAACCCAAAAACCTTTAAATGTTGCGTAAGCCAGAAAGATGCGAATGGATTCCAATCTTGCAACTGGAGCAAACACATCGTCATAGTCCAAACCCTCGATCTGAGTAAAACCTTGAACCACCAGCCGAGCCTTATTCTGAATAACTACGCCTCTGTCATCCTTTTTCACACGACATACCCAGCGAGTTCCAATTGGATCGACATCTTTGGGTAAAGGAACTAAACTCCAGACATCAAGCTTTTTGAATTGATTCAATTCTTCCTGCATAGCCTCAAACCAGTATGGATCTTTCAAAGCTTCGTTTATCTTCTTCGGTTCATGCTGAGATAGGAAGCATTCCTCCAGATCTTCTTCAACAAAGGCAAAAGAGGCAGATGAAGATTCTTCACGGACCTCATTAGCAGCTAGTTGCTTCCTGGTTACAACTCCCTGTTGAATCTCACCGATGATATTTTCAGTGGGGTGAGAAGAATGAATTCTAAGCTGAGGGATCTGATCAGGCAAAATGATCGGGTCCAAGTTTGATAGAACACCTTCTGAATTTTCAATTGCAACTGAGCTATCAGTGACAATGTTCTCGGTTTCAAGTGGAAAGATAATGTCGGTTTCAGTTTGAGGATTAGATTCAGAAGCTACATGATCACCATCGGAGGAATTATCATCATTGACAATATTCTCATGAGGTACTACTCTAGACTTGGAGACTAAGTCGGAAGTAAGATCCAAGCCATGAAGTAAAGATACCACCTGATCTTCTTCACTAAATTTGGGAAGATTGAATGAGTCCACCAACGTATCATACTCAAACAAGGACTCAGGTCCCTTGCCTTTTGGAGAATCAGTATATTTCATAAACCTTACTTCAAAATGTTCCTCTATTCTCCCAGTGGACTTGTTGAAGACTCGTTTATTTGGCGAGTTCACTGAATATCCTAAAAATAGGCCATCGACAGCTTTTTCATCAAATTTGCCTACCGAGTCCTTAGTAATTAATATTGTGCAAGGACACCCAAAAGGCTCAAGAAACTTCAAATTTGGTTTGCGATTATTCAGCAATTCATAACATGTTTTGTTTCGTTTCTTAACCATCGAAACTCGATTCAACACGTAGCACGTAGTATTAACAGCTTCTGCCCAAAACGTGGTAGGCAGATGCGCATCAGACAACATGGTTCTTGCTGTTTCAATGATTGTCCTATTCTTTCTTTCAGCGACACCATTTTGCTGAGGTGTACGAGCAGCACTAAACTGATGAAAGATTCCTTTTCGAAGACAATACATTTCCAAGGTTCTGTTCTTGAATTCTGTTCCATTATCGCTACGCAGTTTCTTGATTTTCAGATTACACAGGTTTTCCAGTCTGTCGAACAAGTAGGTTAAAGTGTCAGCCGTTTCATCCTTTCCAGCCAAGAAATATACCCAAGAAAACCTTGAGTAATCATCAGTAACAACCAGACAGTATGACTTTCCTCCAATACTTTTCTTATTCACAGGACCGAACAGATCCATGTGAAGCAACTCCAATGGAGATTCAATAGAGTTCACCTGCTTAGACTTATGGAACTTCTTGTGTTGTTTCCCTTTGAGACAGGAAATGCATTCATCATCTATTTCGAATGACTTTTTGGGCACACCTAACACAAGATCATTATTAATAAGATAATTCATTCTGCGAAAATGAATATGTCCCATTCATCTGTGCCAAAGCAGTGAATCTTTAGAAGATGCTTTTGATAGCAAACAAGTATGCTCCTTGGTAACCACAATTTGCATATCCAAAATGTACGAGTTGCGTACACGGGGTGCTCTCAGCAACACCCATTCCTCGGGAATGACAAATCCCGGCTTCAAAATTAAGCATTCAACATCTGTAAATGCGGTAGTGAACTTCTTGTCGCAGACTTGAGAAACACTGATCAAATTGTGTTGCAGTTCCTCGACATAATTCACTTTATCAAAAGTCACTTGCCCGTTAGAAAGAGTACCCTGACCAGTTATGTTACCACCTGTATCTCCCGCAAAAGCAACATGTCCTCCGCGATATGGTTTAACATTTGACAGAAGAGACATGTCACCAGTCATGTGCCGTGAGCAGCCACTATCCACGTACCATTTGCTTCTTTGTACATGTCCTGACTGCTACAGCACAATATAGGGAAAAGGTTAGGTAGAAATGGAGACCCAGGCCTTTACAGACTTGGGTACTCCAGAGAACTCATCAATAATAACTACATCAGCTAAAACTTTGTTTTTCAAGAGATCCGATGTATTTTCTGATGCAGTATTACTTGATGATGAGACATTTGATGACTCTTTAGGTCTCCAAACTTTCACAGGAACAGTATTGGGTTGCTTGTTAACAATGTTAGGCTGTTTAACCGGTGGTTTACTGGGCCTAGCAGCATTAACTTTCGGGATAGAAGTTTGAGCAAGTGAACCCTTCTTTGAAAATGATTTAACAGTTGAATTTCTGTAAATAGAAATTTTGGGAACACCTTTTGCAAACTTCTTTCTTAAAAGCAATGGGCATTGATTAATCAGGTGACCTTGTTTCTTGCAGTAGAAACATGATCGTCTTTCCTTAAAGGTTCGGTCGTTACAGCCTAGAAATTGAGGTGAAATAGACAACTTATGTGAGCATGTGGAAGTGGATGTCTCAGAATGTGAAACAGAAGATTTAACAGAATTCTCGATTGATTTGTCATTAGTATTCTTTAAACCTTTTCCTTTAAGTTCAGCCTGAGTCTTAGCATTTCTTTGAAAAGTTTCATCAGTTAACTCAGAAATAATAATGTGATGTTCGGGCTTAATATTTTTCTTTTCACATTGAGACACACACTTACAAGGAATATCCTCAATCTCAACCTCTTCTTCAATAGTTTGTAAGGGAGCAGGCTGAAAACTACCAAAGGGGGTAAACTTGACAGTTCCTGAGGGTGCAAACTTAACAGGTTCAAAAGGCTTCACTGGTTTAGCCTTGATTATCTTAGTTTTCTTTCTATCATGTCTGACCTCTATGTTAGCTTGATAAAATTCAGGCAGCTTAACAACAGGTAAACTAACAGATTCAACTACAGGCATCTCTACTTGCTTAATAATAGGTTCATTAACTGCCAGTTCAACAGGCTTTATATCTACTAAAGTAGTAGGCACAAAATCTTTAATTTCATCCTTAGACGGTCTACACAAATTTACATCTGAAGACGGAGGCGGTTGATTATGATAACCCAAACCGGACTTATCTTTAGCATTAGACCTACCCGTCTGCAGAATCTCAGTAAAGACCATGGATGAAGTGTTGATATTCTTGAGTTTTCGTTTGTAATCAACAACTTCGGCTTGGGAGGTAGCCAATTCCCTTTTTAAATGAGCAATCATCTTTAAGTAACTGTCAATTTCATCTTGATTACTGAAAATTAGAGCTTTTAGCTCCTTTTTATCTTCTATAAATTGATTAATGTTACTTTCAAAATGTTTCTCATTATTTTTCAAAACTTTGTTTGCCTCCATCAAGTTCAAGATATCAGACTTCAAGTTGTTATTATGTTCAATAAGCCCATTTACTTTACCAGTTAAACTAATACAAGAATCACAAGAAAATGATGCAAATTGTACCTCATTGTTGATGGCCATGAAGCATTGCTCTTGAGCTTCATGTGCAGAGAAATCATAAGCATCACCATCTTCAATCAATAATGCAGCCTTAGCAGTAGTATTCTCAATCTGTTTTGGAGTAACAGATGGCTTTGTGAAACCAGTGGCAGGCTGTCGACCTTTCTCACATTCTCGGGCAAAGTGTCCAAGATTCTGACACTTATAGCATTTGATTTTGCTTTTGTCGAATCCCATTGGTGTTCGGTCAGCAGCATCTTCAAGAGATCTCTTTCCAGTTCTTCTTAGATAGTTCTTGGCTCTGCGAGTGAGCATAGCCATATTCCATCTAATGTCTATTCTTTCTAACTCATCTGGATCAACCTGATTGAAATCTTCATCAGTCAGTTCTAAGGTACTGACTCTCTTAGAGAGAAAGTCTTCATAAGATGACAGAAAAGCAGTGAACATTGCAGCATGCTCATCTGTGGTAGCTGAAGAGGGAACAGACGATGATGAACAAGGTTTACTTGAAGAAGCAGTATAAGTTGGGAGGGCTGAAAATGTTCCTACAGCAGGATTACTGTAAGAAGAAGATCTCTGAGAATTAGCCTCAGATGAGATGAAAGCGATTCCACTATTACTTGATTCTGATGTACGAGCAGTGGATCTTGTTTCCTTCTTTTGAATATCCAAAGCACCAGCTTCAAGCTTTCCAACAAGATCATCCAAAGACAATTGCATTGTCTTAGGATCATTTTCCAACAGCAGAACTCGCGTTTCCCAACTTGGAGGAAGAGCAGCTAAAGCCTTTTTGTTAATCTCAGAATTTTTTAGATTATATCCTCCAGCTTGTAGTTCATTTACAGTACGAGTAAATCTGCAAAGCATGTCTCTGACAGTCTCATTCTTCTGGATATAGAAATTATCAAACTGAGTTTTGACTAATTCCAGTTTGCTCTCGATGAACTCTGAATTGCCACTAAATCTCTTCTCAATTGCAATCCAAAGATCATAAGCGATTGTTTGTGGAAACATATCCAGAACGTCAGTTGGGAGTGACATAGTAATAGCAGAATGAGTTTTGCGTTCAATTTCCCATGCTTTTCGTTCTTCGGGAGTGTATGAACGAATGGGTTTGGGTGGAGGAACGCCCATGTGTTCTCCAAGAGCAACAGGTGCAACATATCTTTCAAGAAAAGCCAATTCCATGACAGGATCAGTGAATAAAATAAAAGATATAAAACGTTGTTTCCAAGCTCGATATTCCATCCCTGGTGCAAAATAAGGAGGTTTATTTGCACTACCGATTGTAGCATTATGTTGTAGAACTGCATCAACACTTTGAAGAGACATGTTGAAAATCTGCAAGAAAAGTTAGTAGGTATCCAACAAACAAGCTGAATTTTTTTGTCTAAGTCTGGAAAAATGCGACACAATGGTTGTGTCGCAGAAGATCAATACGACACAGACGTTGTGTCGCAGAACTTAATCCGACAGAAGACAAAAATGCGACACAACCGTAATGTCGTAGGTTATGTCGCAACTTGTGTCGCAGACCAGTTAAGGTCAAAAGAGATTATGTCGTAAGCTTATGTCGCACGTTATGTCGCACTATATGTCGCAGACAAGTTAATGTCGTATGGTTGTGTCGTATGAACAGTGGATACGACACAGTACTTGTGTCGCAAAATCACGCGTGCAGATAGCCTAGAGCCCACAAAAATTTCAATTTTCAACACAAATTATAAACTAATAAACCCTGTTTCCTATCACCCCCTAATCAGTCACAAAACCCCAATATTTTAAGGAAACAAAGACTAACTTTTGACTAACTAAAATTCAAAGTTTGACTAACACAAAACTTTGAAGATTAATAACCAAACTATGCAAAATGGGAGCCTTTTTGACCAAGAACACCAAGAACACCAAGAATCACGAAAATAAAAAAAATGACTAGTTACACTAAAATCTTGCATAAACTAACTCGAAACCACAACTCAAGAGTATGTGGCTCTGATACCAATTGTAGGTTCCGTATATTCGGACCAAATCGAGTAGTTTGCTTGTATGTAAACGCGGAAATTAAACACAACAAGATATGCAAGATTCAAGCTAGTAAATGACCACAACACAAAGATGTATGTATATATAATATCAACTAATAACAATACATACACTTTGACAAAGCACACAAAGAACAAAATAACACTACAAAGAAGTTTTTCTATCTGAACAGTAGTGTTATGTGTGTGTAGTCTCTCTCACTAAAATACAGGCTGATGAGCACTATATATAGTCTGATCCAGACATTCTGCGACACAAGCCTTGTGTCGCATAGAATGCTTCTGCGACACAATGTTTGTGTCGCATACAGTGACTCTGCGACACAATTCTTGTGTCGCATGTAAAGACACTGCGACACAATGCTTGTGTCGCAAGACCACAAAATTGTAATTAACCGAAATCTAAAAACTGTTTAATACATAATTACAATATCGACATTAATACAGACTGAGACCAACTGACAGACACACTTAGATGTACCAACACTTATATTATCATATACTAGTGTTTTATATATGAGAATTTAGTTAAAAATGAAGTTAAAAACTGGTTTGGGGATGAACTGCACGAACAGACCTAAAATTGGTACCTGAGCCGAACGGCTGGAAATCATCAGTCGAACGGTTGGATTTCATCAGCCGAACGGCTAGGTTTCCTTAGCTGAACGACTAGGCTACCTTAGTCAAACGGATAGACTTCCATAGCCGGAGGCTAGGTCCTCCATAGCCGAACGGCTGGACCTTTATAGCCGAACGACTGGAATACTCAAACAGAACAATTTTTGTAAAAATTCCGAAGAATTTCACAAGTGTTTTCAGGGTAGCTTCTCGATGAAAAATTTATTATAATGGTTTGGGCTAAAAGTCACACGGTCACTCGAAAACGGCCCAATGATCAAGGCGGTTTTAGGCCTTCCGGGGTCGTCTAGGGGTCGAAAATGGCATATTTCAGTTTTCGGACCCGTACCAAATTTCTTAACTTATGAAATAAAATATATCGAATATAATGATAATTGTAAACGATATGATACATCCATGAACGAGTTATATAAATGCAAAAACACACGTTATATATCTTTAGAATATAATTTCAATCCATCACCAACGGGCCGTAGATTTTATAAACTATAATCGGAAGTACAAATATAATCACTTTGACATAATCAAAATGGATAGACATTAATACGGAGAAATATTAGATAATCAAATGCTCATTAGAATCTCGCGTGTTTAGGAGACTAGGAGATTCGGGGATTGTCTATTCCACGTCGGACATACTCATTGCTCGGATAGACTCAGGTGAGTCTCACGGCCCCTTTTTACTATCTTTACTTTGGGGGAGATGCATTGCTTGTTTTACGTGTATACATATATGTATGTATGGTGATTACCAACTTATGTTTACTATCTTACTGGCCTGTTAACTCACTACTTTACCGACATTACCAACTTACAAACTTACCGACGTATTGACAGGCTTTACTGCTTACAAACTTACTGACTACTACTTTACTACTTTACAAGTTATCGACTTATAAACTTACTGTTTTACAGACTTGCTACTTTACGAACTGATTACTTTACAGACTTACTACTTTACAAACTTGCGAATCTACAAACATAATACTTACAGACTTAACTACTTACAGACCTTGCTGACTTACAGACCTACAGACTTACAGACTTGCATGAGTTATGTCTTAATCCAATGAAGTCCTCTGAATCATAGTTGTTAGTTATAGGATAAGCGCGAGTTTTAGTATAAGGATCCATATGGGACTGACAATCCCCGCTTGGGGTGGTAGCGCCACCACGAACCGTACTCGTATAAACAGGTGTTTTCTACTCGTTTTGTATGAGTGTTTTTGGATTAGCACTCACGGGGGCAAATTACAGACTTGTTAAGCTTCGACTATGATGGCTCATGGCAGACCTTACTAACCTAATTACCTTGGCGTAATTTATACTTACTTACTAAATTACCGTTATGTAATTGATACTTACTTACTGAATTACCGTTGTGTAATTGATATTACTTACTTAATTACCGTGGTGTAATTGCTACTGCTTACATAATTACAATTGGTGTAATTGTTTCTACTTATTGAACTGTGCTGGATTTTCTATTACTATATACTACAAACCTGTGAGATTCACCAACCTTTTGGTTGACGCATTTTAGTGATGCATTCTCAGGTACTCAACCACAGTAGGATGGCCCAGCAGGATCTACTTATATGCTAAGCTAGTACGAGTCGCATGCATACACCCTTTTTTTTGGGTAAAGGGTTTTCACCCGGTGAATATATTACTCCAAAAAATAAATGTTTAAGTACAAAGGGTGTAAGTGAGTCTCACACCACTGCCCGTTACATAGGCTAAAGAACACTACATAACTAGGCTCAACCACTACCAACACACAAAGACAGCCTACTAACAAAGCTACCTATATGAGTATGACATGCCATACACATAAAACAAACAAAGCTCATAAAATAAACATAAAGAATAACCAAAATAAAAGAGCAACTAATTAATAAATCTTCTCGATCATCCATTAATCACACATGAATTCGGCAAGTTCCAAGCATCCATCATCTTCAACACCTGAGATGTCTTCTTAAATCTGAATGAGAGCAATTTCAGACGAACAGTAGATACAACAATGTCCCGCACTTGGCCCACAACTCTATTAGTCTTGTGAAAGAGACAATTATTCCTCTCTTGCCAAATATAATAAGAAGCAGCTGCAAAGAGAACCCGAGTGACAATACTTCTAGCATTCCTTGATTGAGAAATAGGCTGAATATAATTGATAATATAATCCAAACGATCTAGGATTATTTGCATATTCACCGAATGTTTAATCAAAGACCAAACCTGTAAAGAGAAATTACATTCAAAAAGGAGATGGTTATGAGAATCCAGCACCAGATTACACAAGGGACATCTAAGCAGGTTTAAGTCAGTCGAAGGACCAACATCCCATTGCTTTAACATGTCTTGTGTCTTCAACTTCCTTCGCATAACGAGCCACATGTGAAAAGCATGTCTCGGAATACAATGAGAAAACCAAACAATATTAGCCCATGGAACCTCAACATGACAATCACGAAGTGAATCCCAAACAAGAGTAACAGAAAACTCTCGCTGATTTCCATTTCTATCAATCCAAAGAAACTTATCATTCCGATTTGAAAAATCAGGGACAATAAGCTGATTTAAAACAGGGAACATAATATTCCACTCATTTGGCCATTTCCATCCCCCTTCATGCACTAAATCAGCAATCTTGTCTTTGATCGAAAATCCTGCATTGGTAATTCTTCTAGCAGAGATGAAATTACCTAAAGGGCTACAATAACTCCACCTATCAAACCAAACATTCGTCAACAAACCATTCCCAATTTGAGACCAAACAAATGGCCGAACTAGGTCTTTGATTTGAAGGAGTTTCCTCCAACTCATATTCCCCTTGGTTTTATATCCCAGAAACTTCTTCCTTTTAACTTGTATGAGTGTATCCATTTAACCCAAAGAGATTCCCTATGGGTAATGATACTCCAAATATGCGATGACATAAGGGCAGTATTAAAAGTATCTAGTCTCCGTATACCAAGACCACCTTCAAGTTTAGGGATACACACCATATCCCATGCCACTTTAGCTTTCCCTTTCTTCATTTCTCCTTGACACCATAGAAATCCTCGCAAAATCTGCTCTATCTCTTGAATAATACGGCCAGGAAGAATAAATACTGAGGCCCAATACACATGTAATGTAGATAAAACAGAGACAACAAGTTGAAGCCTTCCCGCAAAGGAAAGACACTTATTCCTCCAATCACAAATTCAATTTTTGACTTTCTCAACTAACACCTTGCAATCCTTATAAGTTAGCCTTGTTGAAATAAGAGGAACTCCAAGGTATTTAACAGGCAATTTACCTTCCTCAAACTGCATAGAATCCATAATAGAACATTTAACAGAAGAAATTACATTGCAAAAGAATGCTGTACTTTTCGGGATACTAGGAAGCCTTGACATATTCTTAAAATCATTCAGGCCTTCCATCAAAACACGAGCTGAATTGCAATCCCCCCGAGCAAACAAGAACAGATCATCTGCAAAACTGAGATTAATAATCTTCTGTGCCTCGCAATATCTATGGAAACCAAAACTCTCCTCCTCCCGAACTTTACACTGCAAAATCAGAGTTAAGACTTCCATAACCAAAGTAAACAAGTAAGGAGACATTGGATCCCCTTGTCGAAGACCTCGTTTACCTTTAAAATAACCATGAAGAACTCCATTGATACTAATAGAGAACGAGACACTAGATACACAAGCCATTATCCAAGACACCATAGTTGAATGAAAACCAAACCCTTCCAGAATAATACTAAGAAATCTCCAATCCACAGTATCATAAGCCTTCTGAATATCAACTTTGAAAGCACATCTAGGAGGGCCACGATCTAGATGATAATTACGCATAAGCTCTTGCGTAAGCAAAATATTATCAGAAATCTCCCTACCAGGAACAAAAGCAGATTGATTTATACTAACTATATCCCCCAATCCTTCTTGAATACGGTTAGCAATGAGCTTGCTAATACACTTATAGATAACATTACAACAGGATATAGGTTGATAATCATTAATTCCAGAAGGGGTTGTAACCTTTGGCACAAGAGCAATAGTTGTATGATTGATTTCTTTGAGAAGTTTACCATTGCTGAAAAAATCTCTAACCGCCAAACATACATCATTGCCCACTACATCCCATGCATTTTTAAAGAAAGCTGAGGAGAAACCATCAGGACCCGGAGCTTGATTATCACCTATAGAAAACATAGCATATTTTATTTCATCATTAGTGATAGAACGTACCATATGATCAGCTTTCCTCTCATCTAGACGTTTATAAAACAGCCCCATATCCGGGAGAATGGTAGAACCGCCATTAACCCCCTAAAAATTCTCGTAATGGTTAACAAAGGCCTTTGGGACATCATCATTAACAACAACAGCCCCAGAATTATCCATAAGCATTTCAATACGTGATCTATGATGTCTCCCTTTAACCACTTTATGAAAGTAGGCTGAATTAGCATCACCAAGCTTCAGCCAATCTACTTTGGCTTTTTGTTTCAGGAACCGCTCCTCATCAAGAACCGCATTTTGATACACAGTTAAGTAAATAGTAGCCTCTTGTTGTAAAATCAGATTTATAGGGTCCTTATCAAGGGCAATTTGAGCTTCATCAAGCTCCTTACGAAGCTTAACCACACGGGAATGCAGATTGCCTTGCTCAAACAACAACTTTCTCAAAGGTTAAGTAATTTCAGCTTTTTCACTAACTTAAACATATTATGGCCAACAATCGAGTGAGACCATACCCTTGCAACCACCTCCTTAAACCCCTCTTTATGAACCAGAAAATTTGAAAACTTGAAAGGCTTTCGCTTCTTCACAATGTCCATTGGAATATTCAAATCACAAGGAGAATGATCCGGAATACGGTATGGATGAAACCTTGCAAATGTGCCCGGTAACTCATCAACAAATTTCAGATTACCCATTACTCGATCTATCTTCTTCATAATACCACCATACCCTTTAGGCTTTTGGTTCCAAGTAAAGTGTAAACCAATACTGTTAACATCCATAACTTCAATGTCCTCTACACATTCCTTAAATTCACGCATAGCTATACAATATTGAGCACCATGAAGGTGATCCTCAAGATTCAGAGCTGTGTTAAAATCTCCTAGAAGAACCCAAGGTTTATCTTTCACAAACAGCTTATGTTTACCAAGGTTATGCCACAATTCTCTTCGACGGGTATATAAATTATCCGCATATACAAAAGAGCAAAAGAAATCCTTATTAATAGTTTTCATATGAGCTTGGACATGCATAACCTGATTAGACATGTCAATAACCATTAAATCCATGATATCCGGATTCCAACCCAGAATTATACGAGAACCTTTACAACAAAAATTACCATTCGAAGTCCAGTTCCAATTACGAAACACAGATTGACATATTCCCTGCAAACTAGATACATCAACATGGGATTCCAAAATCGCACACATATTCAGGTGATTTTCAGACATCACCTGTCGAACCTCTTCCTGTTTTGGGGCACGGTTCAAGCCCCTTATATTCCAGGATGCGAAACTAAACATTGGAAACATTACCACCGGGAGTGCTTGCCCCCTCAGAAATATGGATAGAAGATGTTCTAGGTGGAATAGAATATTTTGGAAGATCCATAAATAAAGCCGTTTCATCGTAAACATCTTCCACTTCCTCATCATCCTTTTCAAAAATCTGCCCTTTCCCATTCGGTTTCTGGCCTCCCATTTGTGCACCCTTAACCTCCTTAATAACAACATCATCTTCTATTTCTAATACCGAGAATGCATTAGAGGTTGAGACCTTTTCTACAGTTGCATTTGTCTTCTCATTATTCCTACTAATCGGTTTATACTCAAATCTTGGTTTAGGCTTATTCAATGTGAATCCTTTAGAATTTCCAGCAACTTTTTGCGATTTCCTTGGCACTTTGAACCCATCATTCACATCATTTTGTTGTACAGTTGCTACTTCTTTAACCACCCTAGGGCAACTTACACAGGTATGCCCGAATATTTTACAATTTTCACACCTTGGAGGTTTCCATTCATACTCAATGTGAATTGTTTCCCGTAAATAACCTGACCCATAAAGATTAGGAACACCAATCGTTATATCCTCCTTCAGCTCCTTATCAGCATCTAATTCTATCATGGCTCGCGCATAACTACTTCGTCCCCATGAATCCATACACATATTGCTCGTATAAGTATCTAACATCATGGGTTTACCCACTTTTGTAGCAATCAAGCTCAGCCCATCAGCAGTAAAAGCCGTTATAGGAACATTATGCATTTTAACCCAAACAAGAACTTTAGACAAATCCTCCTTCTTTAGACTTACCGAAGGGTTCCATTTATTCAAGATTACAGGAATCCCTCGGATCATCCAAAGGCCATTCTCCAAGACATCATCAACACCTTTCATAGTCGAGAATTTAAAGAAGAAAAAACCAGTGGCATTCATCATGATCTTCTGGATGCCAAACTTACGCCATGCATTCCAAACATAATTCTCAACCACCGGATATGCTAGCCTCTTCCCAATAAAATAGCCATAAAGTGAATTAGTAAGACGATTATTTACTTCTTCAACAGACGACAATGGAATACCAACCTCAAAATCAGCATTATCCGGAACAGTAGTTTCAATGGTCCTAAAGTTCACCTTATTAGTTACAGGTTCCTTAGAAACCACATTAGCAAATGATATTCCAGATTTTGTTACTTGTGGGAACTTAGTTGGTTGCTGAAGTAGGTCTTGCACTTCATGTGTAACAGCCTTCAACCTATCGATCCCCTTAACCAATGGGTCACAGTATAACTCGGGGATTTTAAAGTGATCAGCACCACCAACCTGAGCTATATCACTAACCTTAGGATCTGCTCGACCTTCCTGGCCATCCAAAAACGTCTCAACATCAGTATCAATCCCAACCTGATCTTCAGCACCAATCGATGAGTGTACATCAGGGATTTTATGAGCACTTAAAGCACCAACCTGATTATCAACACTCGGCATAGGGTATTGCACCCCAGCCTGATCAGACATAAAAAGATTACAACCATCCACATGATCAGCATAAGTTGAGTACTTATGAGGGCTATGAACCTTATCATCCAAACCAGCTTGTGATGACTCAGTTTTATCCAAAGCATCCTCTTTCGAACCCATCTTGTCCTTAAGAATCGATTTTAGAACAGGTTTACCACCCACAAGTAGGCTAGCTTTAACCTCAACAGTTTGGTGCTTCTGAGCATTCTTATTATCCGAAGCTCCCTTACCCCGTTTCATGATACACCTACTCACCTACAACTCCACTTTTAACAATATTTGAACCAGCAAATCAAGCAATCAGAAACAAACCACGAATTCAGAAAATTAAAACCCTAAAACCAGAAACCAGAATTCGGAAACCACCAATACACAATTCAGAATTTATAAACTAAAATTCGTGAAAGACTCAGCAATCAAATCCAGCCACAATCTTATGAGTAATCACCAAGAAATCCAGCCACAATCTTATGAGTAATCACCAAGAAATCGAATTAAAAGGAACTAAAGATACAAAATCAAACAAACCGTAGTCCGCAAGTAACAAGAAGATAAAACCCTAAACGATTTTAAGAAAGACAAACCCTAACAATATGACATCCTAAATCAGATTCTGACATCTTGGCCTGTTATTGAAGTTCGTATCAATCATTAGAGGGACACAGAAGTGTTTCAATGATTATAACAGATTCGACAACAAGTTAGATGATCAAAACCTGTTAGAAAAATTGATTGAAAGATTCAGAAGAGAGTCACCAAAATCGTCCAGGGAGAGAGCATCCAGGGGGCACACGAAGTTATAAAACTTGATGCTGTGTATATAGAATTCGTTTCTGATGTGAAAGTTCAGACAAAACCATTCGTATTTAGAAAGCGATTTCGGGGAGCATTTACGATTCCTTTTTAACGATCAATCAGAACCAAATAACATAATGGCAGAAGATCTCGCTAATATGACTCTAGAGTAGTACTCTAGCAGAATGCGCACAGATCTGGGGCCAGGAGTTGTGAGACCCGCCATTGCGCGAGAAGTGGAATTCGAAATCAAGGGACAGTTCCTCAAGGAACTTAAAGAGAACCCTTTTCTCGGCGAAGAAAGAGAGGATGCCAATGAACACGTCGAGAAGATCTTGGAAATCGCTGACATGTTCAACGTTCCCAACGTTACGCACGATCAGGTCATGCTCCGAGTGTTCCCAATGACACAAAAGGGAGCCGCTAAGAGATGGATTTCAACCGAACTAGCTGGATCCATTACCACATGGGAAGATCTGCGCACGAAATTCCTGAAGATGTACTGCCCACCATCCAAAACATCGAAGATGATCGATGAAATTAGGAATTTCAAACAGGAAGTCGATGAATCACTTCACCAAGCGTGGGAAAGATACAAGAATTTAATGCATAAGTGCCCACATCACGACTTGAATGATCAACAGATAGTGATGGTGTTCTACAAAGGAGTGGATCGTGCAACAAGACAGCAGATAGATGCTCAAGGACCTCTACCAAAGAAGATTCCAAGAGACGCGTTAGACGCAATTTGTGACCAAGCAAAACATTCTCAGCTTTGGGACGACGGAACCAGTCAGAGAAGAAGATCAGTTAGCAATGAGTATGGACTCGCCGCCATCACTGCTAAGCTTGACAGCATGGGAAGAGATCTAAAGAAGGTAACCGAGACAGTTCATGCAATCTAAGTCGGTTGTGATAATTGCGGGGGGGTCGCATCTAGTCAAGGATTGTCCCGAGGTTGAATCCGGAGAAGCAAAGGAAGAGTTCAAGTTTGGTGAAGGTTAGGGAAACTACCGCCAAGGCGGAGGGACCTTCTTCCGACGACCTTATCAGGAAGGGAATCGCCCGTTTCGCCAAACACAGCCAGGACTTTACACCAAGGAGCAACCTGCAGCACCTTTTCCCAAGAAGAAGACCAACCTTGAAGAAATGATGGGAAGGTTCTTGACCACTAATGAGCAATTTATTGCTAGTTCTGGACAGCGTATGGACACGACTGAAGCATTAGTGAGAAATCAAGGTGCTGCTATTAAGCAGATCGAAGGAAGTATCTCGAACATTTCTAAGGTTCTCCAAGAGAGATTTCCTGGAACTCTTCCAGGATTTACCGAAACCAATCCACATGATCAGGCTAAAGCAGTAATTACCCGAAGTGGAAGGGTTCATGAAGATCCACTTAGAACAAAGAAGCCTGTATCTCAAACTCTACCTGAGAAGGAGAAGGAGGTAGAAGTTGTCGGAAACCCGAAGGAAAGTACCAAGGATGATCAAGGTGCGAGGGATAAGCAGTATGCTAAGGATCATGCATCGGCACCCCCTTATCCAGCAGCTTTGAGAAGAGGGAAGGATGAAGCACATTATCACCAGTTTCTCTAGAACATGAAACAACTCCACATCAACATTCCATTTATGGAGGCCATTGCTCAAATGCCAAAGTATGCAAAATACTTGAAGGAGTTGTTAACCAACAAGAGCAAGTTGATGGAGGCAACCACGGTGACAATGAATGAGAGATGCTCAGCAGTGATGAAAAATAAACTTCCACCAAAAATGGAAGACCCTGAAAGTATTACCCTTCCTTGTCTTATTGGAAGTTTAGACATCACTAATGCACTGGCTGATTTGGGAGCAAGCATATCGATAATGCCTTATACTATGTATGCTAGACTCAAGTTAGGAGAACCTAAACCAATCAGAATGTGCATTGAGTTAGCAGATCGTTCGATCCAATATCCTAAAGGAATGGTCGAGAATGTGTTGGTTAAGGTTGATAAGTTTGTTTTCCCTTGTGATTTTGTGATTTTAGACATGGTAGAAGATTCAAGGGTACCTATCATTTTAGGAAGACCTTTTCTAGCCACTGCTAGAGCGCTGATTGATGTTTTCGATAGAAAGATTACTCTGAGGGTAGGAGATGATGAAGTAGTGTTTGATGTTAACAAGTCGATGCAATACCCTGCTGCAGTGGATGACACTTGTTACTTCGTGAGTGCTAGAGAGGTATCTGATGATGATGAGTTCCTTAAAAGTCTCATGGAAGATGAAGAGTTAGATCCTATGATTCTTGAAGGCTGGACGGGAAGTCTAGAAGGAATCTGTGATATTGAGGAATTCGATAAATTGCTTGAGGAGTTAGAAATCACGAGTGATGAAGAGTTAGAGAATGAGGAAAATAAGTTGATGGAGAGCGAAGAGTCATTTTCAACAGATGGTATTTCAATTAAGAAGGAGACTCGCATCACCATGCATGGGATTCCTTGCACGAGAGAAGAGGTGTTGGCAGTAAAATCATCGTTTGAAGAACCACCAAAGTTAGAGTTAAAGGATCTACCGACCCACTTGGAATATGCATATTTGCAAGGAGAGTCGGATCTGCTGGTGATCATTGTCTCTAAGTTGTCAACTACCGAGAAGGATAGTTTGCTAAATGTTCTAAAGGAGCATAAAGATGCCATAGCATGGACGATCAGTGACATCAAGGGAATAAGCCCCTCTTACTGCACTCATAAGATTCTTATGGAATCTGATTTTAAACCCGTTGTGCAACCATTGAGACGGCTGAACCCCAAGGTTACGGATGTGGTAAGGAAGGAGATAATTAAGTTGTTAGATTCTGGATTGATATACCCAATCTCCGATAGTCCATGGGTTAGCCCCATCCATGTTGTGCCCAAAAAAGGAGGCATGACAGTGGTTGCTAACGAGAGGAATGAGTTAATACCCACTCGGATAGTCACTGGATGGAGAGTCTGTATCGATTACAGAAAGTTGAATGACGCTACTCGCAAGGATCACTTTCCTCTGCCGTTCATCGATCAAATGCTCGAACGCTTAGCTTGAAAAGAATACTACTGTTTCTTAGACGGTTTTTCAGGGTACTTCCAAATTCCGATAGATGCAATGGACCAAGATAAGACCACGTTTACATGCCCGTTCGGAACTTTCGCTTATCGAAGGATGCCTTTTGGTTTGTGTAATGCACCCGCAATGTTTCAAAGGTGCATGATGGCAATTTTTGATGACATGGTGGAGGATAGCATGGAGATATTCATGGATGATTTCTCAGTTTTTGGTGATTCTTTTGATAAGTGCTTGGCAAATCTAAAGAAGATGTTGCAAAGGTGTGAGAGCTCGAACCTTGTTTTAAATTGGGAAAAGTGCCATTTCATGGTACGAGAAGGAATTGTGTTGGGACATAAGATTTCAAGCGTTGGTATTGAAGTAGACCAAGCAAAAATCGAGGCAATAGCAAAACTGCCACCCCCAACATATGTCAAGGGCATACGAAGTTTCTTAGGACATGTTGGGTTCTATAGACGATTTATTAAGGATTTTTCCAAGATAGCTCGTTCGATGAACAAACTGTTGGAAAAAGAGGCAAAGTTTGAATTTTCCAGGGAATGTCTTGATGCATTCAATCTTCTGAGAGGGAAGTTAGTATCTGCACCCATCATGATTAGTCCAAATTGGGATCTTCCCTTTGAATTAATGTGCGATGCTAGTGATTATGCTGTAGGGGCAGTGTTAGGTCAGAGGGTTGACAAGAAGTTTCAACCAATTTATTACGCGAGCAAGACTTTAACAAATGCACAAGAAAATTACACTACAACTGAGAAGGAATTACTCGCAATTGTTTTCGCATTCGATAAATTTCGTTCTTACTTGATCTTGTCAAAGACGGTAGTGTTTACCGATCATTCAGCGTTGAGATATTAGTTTAGTAAGCAAGATTTCGAAACCAAGGTTGTTGAGATGGATTTTGTTACTGCAAGAGTTCGATATAGAGATTCGAGACAAGAAAGGAGCCAAAAATTTGGTGGCTGACCATTTGTCACGATTAGAGAATCTGGAGCTGGATAAGTTAGATGAAACGGAAATTCAGGATAAATTTCCTGATGAAAGTTTGTTGAAGGCAATCTTGAACGATTTTCCATGGTTCGCCGATATTGCAAACTTCCTAGTTATAAACACTCTTCCGTCTGGATTGGACTTCAACCAAAGAAAGAGGTTTTTCTCATCTTTACGATACTACTTCTGGGAAGACCCGTACTTGTTCAGATAGTGTGCGGATGGAATAGTCCAAAGGTGCGTAGCTGGAGAGGAATGCGACATAATTTGAGAGCACTGTCATGATGGTCCAGCTGGAGGACATCATGGTCCTAATTATACTGCAAGAAAGGTATTTGAGGCAGGTTTTTACTGGCCAACAGTCTATAAGGACGCATTCAAGCATGTGAAGGAGTGCGATGCCTGTCAACGCACTGGGAGAATCTCTAAGAGGGATGAAATGTTGCAAAATCCAATAATGATAAGTGAGATTTTTGATGTCTGGGGGATAGATTTTATGGGGCCATTTCCTCCTAGCAATGGAAATAAATACATCATTGTGGCTGTGGATTATGTTTCTAAATGGGCTGAAGCGAAGGCACTACCAACAAATGATGCTAGGGTAGTGGTGAACTTCGTGAAACAACTATTTTCGCGTTTTGGAGCACCGAAAGCTTTAATTAGTGATCGGGGGACACATTTTACAAATGTGCAATTGGAGAAAGTGCTGCGGAAGTATGGAGTCAACCACAAGTTTTCGACTGCTTATCATCCATAAACTAGTGGTCAAGTGGAAGTGACCAATAGGGGATTGAAATGTATTTTAGAGCGTTCAATTGAAGGAAATCCTAAGAGTTGGTCGTTTAAGTTGGATGATGCATTATGGGCAGCACGAACAGCTTTTAAATCATCGATTGGAACAACACCTTATCGCATGGTTTATGGGAAGGCTTGTCACTTGCCATTTGAGTTGGAGCATAAGGCTTACTGGGCTTTAAAGCAATGCAATTTTGATGACAAAACCGCTGGAAGAGAGAGAATGGCGCAGCTAAATGAGCTCGATGAGTTGAGGATGAATGCTTATGATAATTCACGACTGTTCAAGGAGAGAACAAAGAAGTGGCATGATGCTCGACTTAAGTCAAATCACACTTTTGAGAAAGGTGATAAGGTTTTATTGTATAGTTCTAGGATGCATTTATTTCCAGGTAAGTTGAAGACACGCTGAACAGGTCCTTTTGTGGTTGAGAAAGTTTATCCTTTCGGTGATGTCGATCTACTAGGTCTGTTAGAACATGTTGTTCTAACATTTTGTGACAATAGTTTGTATATTGTTTTAGCATAGATTAATTGAATAAATGACCTATTGTATTGCGACTATAGCCATACGACAATAGTATTGCGACAAAGCTATTGTCGGATGGTTAGTCAAAGCTATTGACTAAGTTTGACTTCATTAAGTCTTATGGTTGCATGTATGTTTGGAGGTCTATAAATAGACTTCCTTAGGTCATTTTGAAAAAGGTTTTTTGAGTGAGTTTTGGAGAGCTCTTGGATTGTAACACTTTCACTTCCATATCTAGAGAGAGTTTGAGAGAGAGCTTAGAGAGAGAATTCAAGCTGATTTTGTATACTTTTTGATATGAAATAAAAGTTCTCAACTTTTATTTACATCTTTACATTCCGAATACGATTTATACTTTGATTCACGTTTTACACTTGTGATTGATTTCCGCTCAATTGCAAGAATTCGATCAGCTGTAGATCCTACGGCGTTTTCAATTGGTATCAGAGCGTGAACAGCTCTTCGAATAGGTGAAAAACGTGTTCTGTAAGAATGACTTGAACTCAGCAGTTAATGTTTCATTGATTTTGAGTTGTTTGATTGAGTTGCAGAGAATACGTGAACTTTTTGGTATGTCTTTTGATCAATTCTTCATCATAGAGATACTATGAATGAATTCAGAAGAGATTCTATATCAGAAAGCACTTGTTAACACCTTTAGATTGATTTTGACGCTGTCTCAAAAGATTGTAATACTACACATCACGTAACTTCTTCAAATCTTCATCTTCACACTTTTAAATCACAAGAATGTTCTAATTTCTTATCCTTTGGCTCTGATACCACTTGTGAGAGTCCACGGATCAGGATACGCAAACTAGAACTTGTGTGTATTTGTGCGGAATTCAAATATACACAATCACAATTGTAATAAAGAAGAATGAGATGAAAGAATCAACAAGAAAATATTGATTATATTTTCATATACAAGAAGTCAGAAGTACAAGTAAATGTTTCTCAAAATTACATCAAAAAGCTCTCTCAAAATGACTTCAACTACATCTATTTATAGACAAATTCTACGACAATTCTAAGTGTAATCTGTGAATAGCTTATTCACGGAATTACACCGTCCGTGAATACAAGTCATTCACGGAAGGCTTACTGTCGAAACCAATACAATCACGGACCTTATTATTCACGGATACATCTATTGTCGAACCATTCTCATTCACGGATGCAAAGACTTAGACTAATCCTTATCTTTCACGGACACAACTATTGTTGAATAGGCATTGTCGAATAAGCATTGTCGGATAGACATTCACACAAGGCATTCACGGATAGAAAAATATTCACGGATTAAACACTTAGACAAAATTAAGTATTAATCAACTTTTGTCTCTACAAGGTCATTCTGGTAAAACTTTCAAGGTTAATGGCAGTCGTTTAAAGAGATACTTCGGTGATGCAAGGGACTCCAAGCGTGATTTGGAGATGAATTTAAGTTAAGTTATGAAGTAAGAAGTCGAGCTTACCGACGTGATAAACAAAAGCGCTTTCGGGAGATAACCCGTTATTTTTGTTATTTTGTTTTAATGTTTGCTTGCAGGATGGAACTTTGTGGGTGTGTTCCCTGGAAACCCTCACGAGACTACAACTCGTCCTATCAGGATGCTGAGAGGTTTAAAGGCTTGTTGCATACGCTAAATGCAACCGTGATGCCCACGGAAGTGTGCTGTTGTATTATTTCAGAAGCCGCTCATCAAGCAATTTTCTTCTATATCAGGGCAGTTTTCCTGTTTCACTTCTTTTCTATTCCCAAGTATTATGTTGTTTAGTTTGCAATGAGGACATTGCTTGTTTTTAAGTGGGGGATGGGGAAAAAAAGTTTGCTTGTCCTCAAAATATGAATGGTAAATATTGAGTTGAAGGGCCTTCTATGTTAGTCATTTTTCAGCCAAATTTTTCATTTTAAAATTTTATTCGTAAAGCTTAGCGAATCTTGTAACATATTTTGGGAATTCAATGAATGAAATGAATCTAATTTTAAATTATTAGATAGTTCATTATATGATGTATCGATAGGCAATCTATTTAAAGATTATTGAGCTAGTACGAAATTTAATACTTAAAGTAGGAATTTATCTTAAGAAGATCTTTAGCAAGGTATGACTTTAGTCCTAATTCTTGTATGATAGCGTGTTATAATCCATAATTTTGGAATCCTAATTATCTTCATTTGGAAATATACTAGGTGTTGACTCCTCTGTTGTACGTAAGTACAGACCTGGTTTCCGTCAGTATACTTGAATAAAAAAATAAGAAAGAAGAGAGTACAAAGGACTCATAAACTGAAAAACCAAATCCAAGTTATGTCGCTCTGTTGTACTGAGGTACAGACCTGTCACCAATGTCTTGGGTTGAAAAATGATTGATTTATTTGGATGTTCATTATTTGGAAAATTGTGACACGTTATTTATATGAGAGTATTTTTCTATTGAGAATCAAGGGTAAAGTCTGCTAGGGGTAATAAAAGTGGAGCTCAATTTCTGAAATTTAGATTGTTTAAGTGGTCAACAATATCGATAATCGAAGTGAATTGTCTTTTATGTCTAATAATAATGTATTAGAAGTTGTTTATCTTAGAGAGTTTCTTGATTTCTAAGTTTTAAGGTAGAATCGATTTTAAATAGGAATTTGGTTTGTCGAGTGATGTGTAGTTTGTATGTCCTTTTGAGTTTTTGTTTGCCATTCATATTTTAAGTTTTCAGTTTTAGAATCGATAATCTACTTGAGGACAAGTAGGATTCAAGTGGGGGATGTTTGATGAACGCCAAAATGTGCTATTTTATAGTGCTAATTACCCCTTTATTCAATAGATTTCTTATGCATTTCATTTGAATTTGATACTCATTTCGTTCATATTTGCATTTAGGAGTTGATTGGAGCTTGAATTGGAAAAGAAGCAGAAAATGGGCTAATATTGAAGAATAAAAGCTAAAAAGATTAAAGTTTGAAGATTGGAAGTCGAGTGGCTGTAAACTTAAAATTTGCAATCCATACGGCGTATGGAAATTCCACACGGCGTATGGATTGGTTGAGCCGGGCCGCCAGTTTACGCGGGCAAGATCCATGGGCTTTTCAATCCATACGGCGTATGAAAATTCCATACGGCGTATGGATTGAGTCGACAGAAACCCTAAATATTCATTTTATTTTCATTTGGAGGGTTATCACTCTAATTTCTTGGGCAGCCGATTTTCACCATTCCCAAACCTTCATTTGGAGCATTTTGATGATAAGAAGCAAGAGAAATTAATCCTTTTCCATTGCCACTTCGTGTTCTTCAATTTGTTCGGTTCGAATACATTACTTCTTTTCATTTGATTATGATTATGACTTTGATTTCGATTCTGATTTTCTGTTATAATATGAGTGGCTAAGTTTTTAATACAATTGTTTAGATGATAATACTCAGATGATGATTTGATTATTGAATTGCGGATTTATATTGGATTTTATGAATGTTTACATGCTTACTTGATGATCCATGTTTAATTATTGATTATTGATGATAACCTAGCGTGATGATTTATTGATTTATGATTGAGTTCTTTATTGATTGATCATTATTGATAATTGTTAGTTTTAATTGATGATTATCACTAAATAGATTGAGTTTGATAGGCTAGGGTTAATTATGATTAATAATTGGTAATGAACCTGATAGCTATTGATTAGTTATAAACTTTGTTGATTCAAGTTGTAAAAGTAAATCATATAAACGGTGTAGTTTTAATTCATAATACAATTTGGTGGATAACGTTAAATTGAACTGTTAACGGGTTGAAAACAACTTTATATCTTTCTTGATTGTGTTTAATCAATTAATCTTGTAAGGGTAATTGATACATTTGTTATGTCACAATAAAATTCGTATATTAGCAATTCAATAAAATGACAATCAGATTCTGAGGAGAGTAATCTAAACAATTGTGTTTCTTTTATCATTTGAATTAAATATTTTATTTAATTATTTATTTTACCATTTCTTTATTTTCTAATTAAGTTTTATTTAATAAAACAATTTTCATAATTGTTTGCCAATTGTTCGAACGGAACTAAAACGTTCCCCTCTTTTAATTGTTTTTATTATTTTATACAATTTTCCATTTTATTTGAATTAACGTCCGTTCCCTATATTCGACTCGGACTTATCAAGCTATACTATATTACGACCAGGTATTCTTGCCTGAGTTGTGTATAGTAAGAAGGTATTTCCATTTATAATTTTGACTCTGTTTACACAGCATCAAGTTTTATAATTTGAAGTTTATAACTTCGTGTGAAGTTATAAAACCAATACGATAAATAGAATTCGTTTCTGATGTGGAAGTTCAGACAAAACTGCAACCACAGAGCATACTATGAAATTCTAAAACCGAGACCTCCGCCAAAACCTTGGCTCTGATACCACTTGTTGGGAAAAACGGTCTCAAAGATTCCCCAACAACACAGCCAATGAAAACAGTAAAGAAATATGAACACAAGAATATACGTGGAAAACTCCAAAACCGGAGAAAAAACCACGGGCCTCCAAAGAGAAAAGATTCCACTATATAAAAAATTATTACAATCACATAGACTAATCTCTTAAGCCACCGCCCAACCAACACTCACAACCTTCAAAGATTTGACTAACACCTTAGACACTCTAAACCAAGTGACTAAAACAAAAGGAGAAAGAAATAATCAAATACTTAAGATGTATGTTGATTTGGTCCATTTTAAAACTAAGGCTTAGGCCTCCTTTTATAACCAAGGAGTCACCCCCTCCTTTGTTCCATCCACCAATGTGGGACAAATACCCAATTTTTATTTTAGCCAAAACCAACAATCTCCACCATGGATAAAATAAAAATAACTTTGTTCCAACATCATAACCATTGTCTTGACCGACAATCATAATTCGAAGAGAATTATCATACTCCACCATAAAAGAGTATCTCCACTCAGATTAACTTATTCAAAGCAATTCACCTCGGCACATGTCGAAAAAACTTGCTGAAATTGTTTATGGTGCAACTTCCCTTGTTTGGACCACCTGGAAGTTCCTCAGCCATCGACATCAATTTCCACCACACACCTTTCATTTTAAGCCAAACCAATGCCCATGTGTAAATACCTGTGGAACCGCTGACAACCATCCCTTTCCCATGGTGGCGCGGACACACCATGAGGATGTCATATCTTAATAGAACTCATTATTCTCCGTGAGAACGGAGACATTGTCAGCAGATTTGGAGCCCTTTGCCGAATCCGCTCCACTTGGACAATCCATCTTGACATGCCCAGACTTCCCACACTTCCAGCATATTAGACTTTTCTTGGAGTTCTTCTTCTTCCTATCTTCACTTAACAAAATCGTACCTTCCGATGAAGTCTCGCCCTTACCTTCCAGTCTTTTCTCCTCAGATAGGAGTTTGCTAGTAACGTCTTCAAACTTCAGGGTCGCTTTCCCATACATCAGAATAGGTTTCATGTGCTCATAGGAGGATGGTAAAGATAATATAAGTCTTAATGATTTATCTTCATCATCAACCTCAAATCCAATATCCTCCAGTTCTGAAACAATATTATTAAGAACACTCAGATGATCTGAAATTTTTGTACCTATTTTCATACGTAGAGTATGGAACTGTTCCTTGAGACACAACCGGTTTGAGATGCCTTTTCCTTGGTACAACTGTTCAAGCTTCTCCCAAAGCTCCTTTGCCATTGATAACCCATGCACGTTTGCAAGAACATTCTTTGAAAGACACAAACGAATAGCACTTGCCGCTCTCAAATCCATATCATCCCATTCTTCATCATCGATCTTACTGGCCTTGCTAGAATCACCGCTGGAAACAGGGGCTGATTTCCCCCTCAATGCCTTATGTAACCCGGACTGAATCAACACATCCTTAACTTGAACTTTCCACAAGCCAAAATTGATCCTTCCATCAAATTTCTCTACATCGAACCTCATTGGACTGAACTTTGACATCGTACCTGTATCTTAAAAAAAAGTACCAGTATTGTATACTAGAAAATTATATTTCCAGCCAATTAGTAATACACCCAGGAGAAAAAGGATCCCGGGAAAGAGAGGTGGGTCACAATGGACACGCTTAAATACCAAGTCTTTCCTTAGCCAGAACTTTTTCTACACGTGTAAATACTCCACCAGGCTCACATATAATTCTATCGTATACAAGACAACCAATAGAACCAAGATACACTAATACGATAAATAGAATTCATTTCTGATGTGGAAGTTCAGACAAAACTGCAACCACAGAGCATACTATGAATTTCTAAAACCGAGACCTCCGCCAAAACCTTGGCTCAGATACCACTTGTTGGGAAAAACGGTCTCAAAGATTCCCCAACAACACAGCCAATGAAAACAGTAAAGAAATATGAACACAAGAATATACGTGGAAAACTCCAAAACCGGAGAAAAAACCACGGGCCTCCAAAGAGAAAAGATTCACTTACACCCTTTGTACTCACTGTAACACCTCATATATGAGTATACTATGAAATTCTAAAACCAAATCAGAAATGAATTCTCTATACACAACATCAAGTTTTATAACTTCGTGTGCCCCCTGGAAGCTATACTATATTACGACCAGGTATTCTTGCCTGAGTTGTGTATAGTAAGAAGGTATTTCCATTTATAATTTTGACTCTGTTTACACAGCATCAAGTTTTATAATTCCCTGTTTTTTGCGCCCCTTATTTTGAGGACACTGCGTGCATACACCCTTATGAAGATTTTACTCGCATTATCTTTTGTACTGTGATTATGTATTTAAAATCTTCAGATTCATTTTGCGAACTCACTAATGATTTATACTTATGACTTAAAACCTTCTACTACTTTTGTAATGTAATGTATTTTCAAAAATGTCTCATTTAGAGTCGTTTGCTTAATCTTTGTGCTTGATATTTGATTAGTCACGCCCAAAAATAATCGCTTCCGCAAAGCATGAAATTGGGGGTGTGACATGAACTCACCTATTGAGTTGAGTATGTTCGAGTGCTAGCAAAGCCTAAAGCCCAAGAAGTCTAGTCGAAATCTCCTAACGCCCTAAACGTATGAGATTTTAATAAGTACGTGGATGTCTAAGTTGACCATCCATGCTAGTGTTCGTACAACTAATTTATGTCCAAAGTATTTGTTTAACGTTTACGTTTGTATTTCGTAGTTGTGAAAATGTGTACGACTCGTTGGTAATTGTTTGTAATAGTAATCTCTGAAAACATTTTTACATTTGTTTCATTGTGGTTCATAAAGTATGAAATTGTGTACGGGAGTCCGGGGGCAGCGCCCCTGGTAGCGGGGTCCAAGGGGTGGCAACCCCTAGCCAGGTCCAAGGGGCAGAGCCCCTGGCTGGGGTCGAGCTGCCAGGTCAGCTTGGAAAATTTTTATTTCTACTATGTTTCTGTAGTGAAAACGCATTCGAAATTTCATTTCGGAGTAAAATCAGGTGGTAAAATCTCATCCTAAACACTTAGTGAAAAAGTTGTAAACTTTCTGTTTTTAGCGTCACTTGAGGCGTCACTTGCCTTAGGGTAGCGACACTTAGGAAGTGTCGCATAAAATGGTAAGTTCTGAATTATTAGCGTCACTCGAGGAAGTGACGCATATGGGGCATCACTTAAATAAGTGACGGGTACAAGTGTCGGGTCAAAATCAGTATTCGAGTATAAGTGTCACTTAAGCTAGTGACGTATGGTAGTGACGGGTTGAAGTGTCGGTGTAAGTGTCGGAAAAAGAGGGTTTGTAGCGTCACTTGGCGAAGTGACGCAAAAAGAGGGCTTTATGCGACACTTAGTGCATCACTTAAGTGACGCGGTACTGTTTTTGGGCCTGATGCGTCACTTAGACTGTTCGTAGATCAGTTTAAAAACAACGAATTTAAGCTTCGATTTGGACATAATCAGTTGATAAAAACATTAAAACATGGTATATTAAGTATTATAAACATGAGATATTAAAGAAAATAGCAAGATTTAAGAATTTGAGGGATTATCGGGATCTTACAAAGTTGTCGTCGTGAAAATCCGAGAAGATGGAAGTGTAGATCTCGTTGTCGTGGTCATTTTTCTCTAAATGGTCCAAGTGATTTACGGTGGTTTGGTGGCGGTTTTTGGGTGGTTTAAGGTGGTGGTGGTGTGTTTTTAGAGAGAGATGAGAGAAAAAGAAGAAATAAGAGAGAGAAAGAGATGAGAGAAAATGAGAGAAAATGGGAGGTGGGAGGGAGTTTTGTCTCCTTTTTCTGCCTCCGTGGTTGCGCTCCGTGTGGCGTTCGTTTCCCCAATTGTTTAAACGTTAAGATATTTTTAATCAAATAATTTCGTAAAGTTAATTTAATTTAGTTTTAAAATTTTATTTTAAATTTTGTCCACCAACAGTCGCATATTTTTGTCGCGTTTGTTTCAATTGTTCTGTACATAATTACAACTAATTATGAATAAGTAATACTACACGTATTAGCTAGTTAGGCTTTGCTAGACTTACCTCTAAAAGTAGTTGTGGATTCACTCAAAGATAGGTAATTATCCTAAAATGCAAATGTTTAGTGTACGTAATCGCGTTTAAATTTGTGGGGTGTTACACATAATGACCGTATCTAGTGCGGAAAGTTGTCTTAGGAATATCCTCCTCACAAACCCGCACTTGGTGATAACCCGATCTCAAATCAATTTTAGAGAAATAAGAAGACCCTTGCAATTGATCAAACAACTCGTCTATTCAGGGTAAAGGGTACTTATTCTTTATGGATCTCTTATTTAACTCCCTATAATCTATACACATACGAAAGGTGCCATCCTTCTTTTTAACAAACAATACAGGTGCACCCCAAGGAGAAGAACTGGGTCTAACAAAACCTTTATCTAACAACTCTTGAATCTGCCCCATCATATCTCGAATTTCGGAGGGAGCTAATCTATAAGGAGCCTTAGCTACTGCGTAGAACCAGGAATCAAGTCAATTTTATATTCTACTTCTCTAAAGGGAGGCAAGCCAGGCACCTCATCAGGAAAAACTTCAGAGTATTCAGAAACCACTCGGACATCGGAAACAGTTTTCATTTCTAACTTAGCATCAATAACATAGGCCAAATGCGATTCACACCCTTTAGCTAAAGATTTTCTAGCTTTCAACAATGAAATCAAAGGAATACTACCATTTTCCTGTTCCCCTCGAGCCACGATATATGACTCATCCGAAATTAGGATTTTCATTATCTTCTTATGGCAATCTATGGTGGCTCTATTCTGACTTAACCAGTCCATGCCTAAAACCACATCAAAACCAGGAATAGGCATTAAGAGAAAAGAAACAGGGAAACTATGCCCATCAATCAAAATACTAGCTCCAGTCACCGATGTGGTAACCGGAACCATTTTGCCACTAGCTACCTCAACCTCAATAGGATTTGCAATAACAGTGGGAGTCAATTTCAGTCTATCACAGAAACACATAGATACAAAAGAACAATTGGCTCCTGAATCGAATAAAACACATGCCAGTACAGAATTGATAAGAAAAGTACTGGTTATGACATCCTCTGTTCTGACAGCTTCATCAGTTGTCATCTGAAATGCTCTGCCAGATGCTGATGGTGGATTCTTCCTTTTCTGGCCAGACGATGAAGACCCTCCGACCGTACCCGTTCTCTGTCTACCAGCCTCAGTACATTGCCCCGCTCAGTGACCCTCTTTATGACAGTTCCAACATACATTATTGGGAAAAGTACAATCTTTAAAATCATGTCCAAACTGTCCACACTTGACACATGTAACACCTGGCATTTTAGGCTATCATTATTGTGCCTAATTGTGTGATTATTGAGTGTATTTAGTTATATTAGGCTAAATATACATAGGATTTAGTGTAATTTCATACACATATGCACGATTCGTTCAAAACGTGCGAACAATGTGCCGGGTTTAACCCGACACATCTAAATTAGGACATTGGTGACAAAGTTTATAAATAATGTGGCATTATCCGAACAAACACTATTCACACTAATACACTAGAAGAATATATATTACACGTATTACATAATGTATAAAAACATTTCACAAGTTAACCACACGTATAATCCGTAACCGACACTGATTATATTTTTGTAATCTAAAAATATGTTATTATTGGGTAAAACATTTATTAAAGATAATATGTTCTGAGTTGTTTTCGAAACGTATTATGAAGAAAAAAACATATAACGCGAAATGACATTTAATCGACCGCGGAACATAATGCAAATTCGAGGGAAGAGATCATGAGACCGAGACCCAACTGGGTCAGCCCGTGGGCTGCGAACCCAGCCCCAACCGACCCAACCGACCCATGACCCGATTTCCCTCTTTATTCCCTTTCTTCTTCATTTCACCAAACACATACACTCCCTCCTCTCTCTTTTTCTCTCAAATTGCAGCCTCCAAACCCCTCAAAAACGCCACTAAAAATGCACCATCTCACGGAGAGGATCCAAGGGAAAACGACCTCCACATCAAGAGCTTCATCTTCATCTTCTTCATTTTCGATTTCGTGGTAAGAAGCTTCAAAACTCTTTTAAATTACTTGTAAAGCTTTTATTTACATACTAGAACGTTTACTCAACAAGTTTATGTCCAAAATTCCACGGAAAATGCTTTAAAAATCGAAACCCATACAAAAATTTACGAACAGCTCGTCCTGCGAGTTGAGATCCTAGATCCCAGTTCGTCCTACAAGGTGAACCGAGATCTCGACTCGTGAAACCAAACAACGAACCGAAACTGCGAACCGAACCCACTCGCGAGTTGACTTGCGAGTTGATCTGCGAGTTGACTTGCGAGCCGAACCTTGTGCTGCCAACCCAACTCGGTTCGCAGCCTACTGCCTTGTGAGCCGAACTCAGCTCGCACCGCGAACTCAGTTTGCAACACCGTTTCAGTCCGCAGCCAGACTAGGTCAAATTTCTCGATTTTAAATTCCAGATGCGATTTTTAATAAAGCAATATAGTAGAAATACTAATTTTCCAAGCTGACCTGGCAGCTCGACCCCCGCCAGGGGCTGCCGCCCCTTGGACCCCGCTACTAGGGGTGCTGCCCCCGGACCCCCGTCATCCAGGAACTTGTAAATACTTTTCACAATAAGTGTTGAACACTCACTACAGACATATGAGATTACACTCACACTTATACGAGCTTACACTCGCACGAGTTTACACTCGCTCGAACTTACATTCGAACAACACTTTCACGTCGCGATACGAATGACAGACTTACAAATACACTTTACAAGTATACGACATAACGAGATACAAAATAATAATAATACTTGAATTATTATTACACCCCGTCACCAATGGGCCGTACACATGATTACAGACTACAAAAACACATGACTACATACTATAAATACAGACGATTTACAGACATACAAATAAACATTAGGCATTAACTAGTTGAGTGGACGACTAGCATGGATAATCTTCAAGATATCCATTCATTTACTTACTTAACCTTATGCGTTTAGGACGCTAGAGGTTACCGGTTTAGAGAACCGCATTGCTTGATTCTGCTTGGTACTACTAGACTCAGGTGAGTCTCACAGCCCCATTTTTACTGTGTTTACTCTGGGGTGAGATGCATTACTTGTTTTACTTGGACACATGTACAAATTTACTGTTTTACAGACTTACAGACTTACTGATATATTGTTTGCATGGGTTACGTTTAATCCAATGAAGTCCTCTGAATCATAGTTGTTAATTATAGGATAAGCACGAGTTTTAGTATATAGATCCATATGGGATTGACAATCCCCGCCCGAGGTAGCACGCACTACCACAAACCGTACTGTATAAATGGGCGTTTCTTACTCGTTACACATGAGTGTTTTTGGATTAGCACTCACGGGGGCAAATTACTGGTACTTGATTGTACTTTACTGACGTGTTAAGCTTCGACTATGATGCTCATGGCAATGTATATCAACCCGATTGCATTCGTGTAATCATTACTTACTACTTGGTTAAAACTGTACAAACACTTTTATTACTTGATGTGTTCAAACTGACTATTTACTACAAACCTGTGAGATTCACCAACCTTTTGGTTGACCTTTTTAGTGATGCATTCTCAGGTACACATCAACAGTAGGGTCGTCCAGCAGGATTTGCTTACTAGCTCGAGTCGCATGCATTTACACGCTTGGAGATTTTTATGCATTACTTTTGTAATAGTTGTTATGTATTAGAATCTCTAGGATTATACTCGAACTCCGAGCTGATGTATATTTTTGAATACTTATGTAGTGAAATAATTTTCGTATGTCTCATATAGAGTCATTCACTCTACCTTTGTGCTTGATTACTTGATTAGTAGCACCCCAAAGCATGCTTCCGCAAATTCGTAAATTTGGGGGTGTTACAACACATATGTGAGTCTGAGGAGTACAAGGCCTTGTGTGCTTGGATTTACAACTTTTACACCAATTAGCTTTATCCATAATACCACCACCACTAGAATTTTTTTTCTTACCTTGAGGAGATCCTTGCCATTTTTTCTTTCCTTGATTCACCGAGGAATCACCTTTAGATTTAAATGAGAATTTTTCCTTAACTTCCAAATCTCGTGACCGAATATCACTATCCCCAGAACGGGCCAATTCAAAAGCTTGGGTAATAGAACCCGCTAGTCTCACCGTTGTCCGATAATCATGAGGTAACATCCCTACAAAGTGATCAATCTTGGTCCTTTCATCCGGAACCCATTGTTGCACAAATCTTAACTTTTCGGAAAACTGAGAAATGAGATCGTCTATCGTCATACTATCCGTTAAATGCATATCCAAAAAATCCCGTCGGATGCGAGTCATGTCAAATCCAGAACAATATTTCTTGCAAACTTCATTGTAGAAATTGGGCCATCTAATTGACGCCCTCTGTTGTGGGGTCAAGTGTGATGTAATAGAGTCCCACCAACCCATAGTCGGACCCTTGAGGAGTTGCACCGCATAAGGAACTTTAACCTCATCTTCGTATCGACAAACCTCAAATTTTCTCTCAACATCCCTCAACCAATCCAACGTAACGGAGGGATTTGTACTACCAGAATAATCGGATGGTCCACTAGATTTGAAAATCTTAAATGAACACAACTTTTGTTGATACTGAGGCGGAAATACCAGTATCTGATAACCTGAAGGCCCAGAAGAAGAGAATGGAACCGATGTTTGATAATTACCATCATGCTGCTGTTGATGATAATGAGGCAGAGATGTAGGAATCTGTGATGTCACCAAAGTAGGTGGTACAGTGCTAATGACAGGTGGTAACGTCTGCCGAATTTGCTGAGATGATCGGGCTTGTTGATCTAGTAAAAACTGTTGTTCAACAGCCTTAAGCCTAACCACTTCTCCTTCTAAATGCAACATATAATCCTCTTGACTTAAATCCCCTGCTGAAAAAGAATTACTAGTCTGACCCTGACTAACATTCTGATTTTCGGGCGGAGTGATATCCGTTCCTGAGGCGTTGTTGGGAGTATCGGTAGGGCTTTCATTATCTACCATATCCTGCACTACAACACATCTAACAACTCGTTAATTGTTGGTACCTACATACTAACCAATTATCCTATCATAGCTAAATCCCATACACTGGAATATTTGACTAACACAAATAGATTTGGGATTGAACACTTAACCCATGTTCAATTCACCCAAACCTATGCTCTGATACCAATTTATAACACACTCCAAATTCACAAGGCTATATGTTTTTTTTAAAACATAATGGAAGCGTTAATTTAATATTCACAACTTAGATTGCATAAATATATAAACCAAAAGTGCAACCTAAGATTATGATCCAAACATCTAGTTTATTACAAACTTTACAATTATAAGGCCTTAAGTGTATTTAAAATTTAATCCTGCTAATAGACCATTAACACGTTTGTCCAAAACAGAGTAAGCATTGCCAAATATTCCACAAACAAACTTCTTGCCCACCCACAAACAAAGGATAACCTGCAAGAAGTTAGGAGGAGGGATTAGCACAAAGCTAAGTGAATAGATCGATAACTATCAACCTAACTCAGATTAACAATTGTTTATAGCTAAGCATCATAAACATCTAGCTTCAAAGAGGATCGGTGGTCCTTGAGGTACACTACTGCCGCGGTGGCCCCCAAGCAACACTTGCAACCACTGAAGGCCAATTCAGTGATCTAACCGATAGTTGGGTACTATTACTACTTACAACATTATTTCAATAAACAACACATGTACAAAGCATTAATGTTGTCTAAGTAATAGTACCCAACCCAATCGCAATTGACCTCTGAAAGAAATCACATAATCCATAATCATCATGGCAATATGTTAAACTAAACAATGCACAAAGTGAAACCAAGTTTCGTTGTAACCAGATTGTTACGACCAATCTAGACTGAAGGTCAATGATCCACTCACCCTTGTCGATCACAATCTCCACTCAAGGATCTTATTTTATTGAGTCTTCGGTTTATCTGAGAACAAGAATCAAAACTCAATTAGTGTCCCAATTCACAAATCATTACAATCTACACAAGCATGTAATGTCAAAAGTGCAATTAATATACATTCAATACTATTTAAATACCACAAGGGTACAAGTCACAAATTATCAAAGTCACCAAGTTATAATGTGCAAATGCAATCCGGGTAAAATGAGCTAGATCACGTTTCTCAGTTCAAAACCTTCTGTAACAGATTTACACTGTGAAACGTGATCCGGGAAGAGGGCTAGGATCGCGTTCCGAAGAACAAATCCGTTAGAACTCAAAATTCTACTGACCAACGCGATCCGGACAAAGGTTTCAGGATCGCGTTTCAAAGAACAAAACGGGCTGTAAAAATAACACATAGCAACGCGATCCGGGCCATGGAGCTGGATCGCGTTCCCATGCTTTAAAACAGAGCATCAGACCTGCAACACATTTCAGCTCGAACCAAAAACCCTAATTCACCAAACTCAGATGCTATACACGATTTTAATCAGTAATTAACCACAAACTTCAACTACAAACATGTTATAACAACAAACAATGATCATTTAAGTCCTAAATCCTCACATGCATCAATCATTCAAGCTCTATATAACCTAAACTCAATTCATGCACTCTATAACTTGAAGAACACAAACAATTCATCAAATAAACATAAAATCATACTAGCAAGATCATATAAACACACTCAACATAAATTTCACCAAATTCATTATTAACCCCAATTATATCAAACTTGTAACACCCTCTCTACGGGTCTATTAAATCCCTTATTTAAATTGATTATTTAATTGTTTTACAAATTATTTGATATTAATTGTTTAATTGTTAAACTTAGATAAATAAGTCACAGGGCTTATTGTGAATAGTGAAATACTATTTGTTTTAAATTTCTCTAGTTGACTGTAAAATAAAATAATTATTATCGCAAATGATTTTTAGACAATAGATTAGGACGGGTATAAAATTATACCACTTAAATCGTGGAGTCAGTTGTGAACCGACTTTCAAAACTATATGTTCCAGGTTCTCTTCTTCATATCATAAGCATCAAACTATTCCAAATTCATAAACATATTTCAAGTAACAAATTCCTGTGATTCTGATTTCAAAAAACGCCAATATCACCATCTCCATTTTAATAGAGTTGATTTTGAACAACAAGTGAGTTGATTTTGAGTTTATAAATAGGTTTTATGAGATATTGAGCGATTTGATGAAATTGAGAGTAGTTTGTTGTTATTTGATCTTGTAAAACGATTTTAGAGGTTATATGAAGTGTTAGAAACCATAGAACTGAGTTTCTTGGAGTTTTGGTGAGTTTTGGTTCGAAAATCAGCTTACAACAACGAAGTTCGCAGAACCCAGTTCATCTTGCGAACTGAGTTCTTGTTGCGAACCGAGTGTTGCGGTGCGAGTTGAGTTTTTGCTGTGCGAAGCGAGCTTCTACGAAGCGAGTTGACTCGCGATGCGAACCGAGATGTGCGAATTGAGTTATGTCATTGCGAGTTGAGTTTCTGCGAACCGAGATCCTTGTGAGTTGAGATTTTAAAACTTTTTGTTTCGAAAAATTTGAAAATGCGTAAGTCTTTTCGGGGTCCCGGATAAGTGACGATTTCATTAACTCGGATTGGGTTGAAATTCGCATTGTCACTCGGAAACGGCCTAATGATCCAGGCTCTATTTTAAAAGCCTAGGCAGTTTTTGGCCATTCGGGGTCATTTAGGGGCCGAAAATGGCATTTTTCAGTTTTAAAACCTCGTTTTGGCATTTTTTTTATTTCATTTCGGATTGAACTTTTGTTTGCTTAGACTTCAGATTGAATAAATATGGTAGAATGATGATTATGAGACAAGTTACTGACTTGTGTTATTCTATTGTATTTCAGATTAGAAGAAGGCTCAGTGACATTAGACAACTGAGTGGACGATTGAGGTATTGGTGAGTGGATCGATAACCCTTAGTTTGATTTAGTTGTAACAGGTTTGTTACAACGAGTAATTGTATTATTACTATCGTTTTAGTTGCCATGATTATTATGGGTTATTAGTAATAATACTGTGGATAGACTATTAGTCTGATATGATGACATGATGAGTATATAAATATGTGATCACTTATTATATTGCCGTTGTGCATTGATGTATTGCCTTTGGGCATTGATGATTCAGAGGCCAGCATGGGGCTGGGCTTGGTTTGCTATTGTTTGGATAACACAAGGTCTTAGTACAAGCATTATTGTCGTAGCCTGTGTTGTTTGGGTTAATAGCACCAAGTAGTCGGTTAAACCTCTATATGGGCCTGCAGTTGGTTTTAAAGTGTTCTTTGAGAATGTGTTACCTCAAGAATCACCGGTCCTCTTTGACGCCAGTTGTTTGGGATGTGACCAGTTGATGTGGTGTGATAAGTTATAAACAGATGAGTTGCGTACATATGATTATTTGTTGTGCACAAGTTTGTTAAGCTAAGTCAGTCTGTTGTTTATTGATTTACTCACTTAGCAGTTGTGCTAATCCCACCACATTAATACTTCCTGCAGGTTGAGTTATTTGAGAAATTGTGGGTTGACAGGAAGCTTAGGAATAGGATGGAATGTTTGAAGAGCAAGCGTATACTCTGATATCTGATTTGATTAAATCAGTAGTGTTTGTATTTATTTAACACATTGTTTGTAGCATTTTGATTTTAAGAAACTTTAAACTGTGGTGTATCAGGTTTGAAAAAGTTTATATACCTTTTGATGTAATATATAATAACATATTTTAAATCTACGCTTCCGAGTACAAAATCAATATTATAATGGTTATTAAAGTAGGGGTGTTATAAAACTAATTCATGAAACTTATGAATTCACTTACAAATGGATCAACACAATGATGATGATGTGATGATGATGATGATGATGAAAATCAGTTGATGAATCAAGATCACAACTTCAAGATGATTATAATGTTTTAAATCTTTGATTTCCCTTTTTTTATTTGATTTCTAAGTGTAGGTGAAGGTGTTCTTGAGAGATAATTAAGTGTAGACCAAAATTAGTGAAGTGAGGAAATAAGGTCGACATTTCCATCTAGTCAAAGTAAAATGCAGTGTAATTTTTAGTCCTCTTATAATCTATTGTCTGGAACCTAAAAACCATTTGCGAGAAAATAAGTTTTATTATACCGTCAACTAAATTAATTTAAAACAAGTATTAATTTATATATCACAATAAGTCATTTGACCATTTGACCTATTAATTTCAATTATTCAAATAATTCCAATTATATCTAAATAATTGAAATAACGAATAAAATAAGGAAATTACCGTATTTCTCCTAGGTCCAAAATGAGGATGTTACAGTAAGTTAGTCAGAGTCTGTAAGGTGTTGAATTGTAAAAGTTAGAGTTTGTAAATGAAAAGTGAGTTTAGTGAAAGTTAGAAAAACTGTAAGTGTAGACGTGCGACACTTAACCATTGTCGCAATTGCGACACTAGCCTAGTGTCGTAAGGGTCAAGTTGAAGTGTATAAATAGGCGTTTAGGGTTTCAGTTTAAGGGTGACGAAACTCTAAGTGTGTGAGGCGACTGAGAGAGAGAATTCTGTAATTATTATACGTTCTAATCATCAATATACAGAAAAACTTTATAGATATTTGATTTTGTGTTTCGATTAATGTTCAAACAGTTGATTACTTGGATTCCGCACTCGTAATCAGTTATCGATTCGATAGATCCTGACTTACAGGACCTACAATCTCTTTGATTGGTTAAAATATGAAAGTAAGTACTTATTTGAAACCCAAAATAATAACGTTGACATTTATAATGAAATAGAAGGAAGTTATTTACTATTCTTCGTAATCATATTTCATTGCAAGCATATTACGTTTTTTTTTCTTTCCATATCAAACAACTTTTGGACACTGCACCTAAGTTTAGAAAGTTCATATAGAAGTTTCAAGATGTCAAGGGAAACCATCACCACCACTGCACCGTTACTCCGGCCACGTCAACCCAACGGCGATTCTCAAACAAGACCGCACACACTCGCTCTTCTTTTAGGTCGTGCATCAGGACGTCATGGTGCGTCTTCTATGCTTGTTCGCGAGACAGCAGCGCGACAGCTTGAAGAACGGCGAGCCGATTGGGGTTATTCAAAACCTGTGGTAGCCCTAGATGTGACATGGAACCTTGCATTCGTTGCTGTTTCTATTGTTTTACTAATTTGTACGGTCCATGAGAAACCCAACGTCCCCGTTAGGGTTTGGATATGCGGTTATGCGTTCCAGTGTGCGGTTCATGCGGTTCTTGTGTGGTTGGAGTACACCAGAAGAAATGGAAGACAGGTACGAAATGATGATAGTGAAATCACGTCAGCAAATCAGAATAATGATAGTGACGACGATGATGATGAACATGATGATGAAAGGATTGGGGCTTTTTTGACTTCTAATAGAATCAGGTTAGTTTAATCTATACATTTTTCTATAAATATAAATGGTGTGGCATATGTGTATTGAATATATTATAGTGTTGGCGAAATGATGGAATGTTAGGGTTTGAACTTTGAATTAAGCGATTAATTTAATTGACTTGGTGTTTGTAAATTCGGTTTAATTTGTAGAAAGCATTGGTTATTAATGTTACTTGGAAGAAGCTATACCCAGTTCCACCGATCTTACAAATTTGGATCAGTTCGAAGCGTAGTATAAGCAGCACTAGCTCTAGTTAGCATGGCAGCTGTATTTAAGATATCTAGTGTGATGAAACTGTGAGGGTGCGTTTAGTTGCAGAAAAGTGAAGGAGCAAAAAACAATAAAACGTGTTCAAATATGACTTTTGACAGACTTTTTATTGAAATAAAAAAACTACTCATCTATTTTGTAGCTACACTGCTAAAAATGCAACTAAGCGCACCATTACTGTTTCATTCATAAGATGGTTAGCCCTTGTTTATTATTCGAAGGTGGATTAAGTTTGTAAACCCTCTGTTTTGATGTTTGTGTGTATTGAGAGAGTACAGGGAGTGGTTGTCGGAGTTAACTTAGCTGTAGCCAAACAACCTACTACTTCTTTCTACTTTCTAGTAACAATTGAGTCTCTTGACCTAAAGTTAATGTTAAGAATTTAATCATTTATTCAGCATTTTGACTCGTGTATTAGATTTGAAATCCATTTCTTTGGCAAACATTAAATTCACTAAAATTTGAAGGGATGTGTAGTTAAAGTTATGTAACGTGGCATGTAGTTCTGGAACATATCTTCAAACTAAACACACATATCTTATAAAAATCTATCCTCAAAAGTTTCATGATGTGGCATGTAGTTATGGAGCATGAACTGCATCATTAATTCTCGTATAAAAAAGAATTGATAGTTATTTTGTTGCCTGTTATTACATCATTACAATTTTATCTAAATGTCAAATAATTGGTTACTCTTATAGTTACGTTTTTAATATTACAATCTTACAGTTAAAGGAATCATAATCAAACCAGAAAGCTATTTATAATCACAACTGTAATCTAAGATGGCAGTCTCAATCAGATGAAATAACACAAATTCATCATAATGACGGGCAGTCGGCGCATTCTCATCTGGAAATACATCCACATATAAAATCACTGAATCACATAAGTATGAGATTCAATGTTTGATGCACTGATTACTGATATACCATTTTATAGTTTATAGTTTATTTGTGTTGCATTTGTTTTAAGGCATATCTAACTGTTTACAAGGTTCATTGCACTTCTCTAAATATTACTACTTTGCGGTATGAAAATCTTCACACTAAAATATCAAATAGTTTTCTGTATGCATGCTGTGAAGTGTGAACAATACATACTTTTTCTGTCTGATGCGTGGTATTTTGGGATTTTCAGCTGCACTAAAAGATGTGAAAATCTTAATACAATGGTATCTTTTGTCTGGTGGCTAGTTGGCTTCTACTGGATGGTCTCTGGTGGTGAGATTCTTATGCACAGTGCTCCACGTCTGTACTGGTATGTATGCGACTATTATGATATTATACTCTTAAAAGAATGGAAGCTTTGGGTATCACAAGTCTTTATGTTCGTCTTATGATTGCAGGTTGACTGTCGTCTTTTTGGCATTTGATGTGTTCTTTGCCATCTTCTGTGTTGTTTTGGCATGTTTAATTGGGATTGCTCTTTGTTGTTGCTTGCCCTGCATCATTGCAATTCTGTATGCAGTTGCTGGCCAGGTGAAATTAATTAGCCTTTCTACTTAATATTTTTATTATTCACTCACTAATAAGAGGTGGCATGATGCATGGGTTAGGGTTTATAAAGTCAACTTTTTTGCTCTGATCAGAACAGGTATGGTTGGGCGAACCGTTTTTGTTCTCTTATTGTAGTTATGTAAATATCTTAGGTAGACTGGGCTAGTATACTATATACTGTATATTTAAAAAATAGAGATTTAGGATACGAACATTTGAATACTTTTTAGACCACTTTCGTCCTGTCTAACTCATATTACATGTTTCATTTTTTGGGTATCTGCATAATTTACCTGTTTGACCCGTTATCATATACTGATAACGTAGAATCCGAATTGACATGTTCTATTAATTGGTTCAAATCTCTTCCTCTATTAATGATCGTGTTTCATGAATGTGTTTAACATAATATTTTCAATATGCAGGAAGGTGCATCAGAGGCAGACCTCAGTGTCCTTCCCAAATACAGATTTCAGGTGTCGAGTGAAAATGAGGACAAGCCTGATGTAGGAGCAGGTAGAATGGTTCCTGTTGAATCCAATGTTGGATGCTTGGCTGTTGAACGAGTTCTTCTACCTGAGGATGCTGTAAGTCTTATATTCAATTAAACATTATCAAGAGTTTAATTAATAAAAGAGGTATTAGAAGTGTATATTTAATATATTTGACAATACTTAAATCTTATTAAATGTTGCATTTTTCTTTTCTTTTCAGGACTGCTGCATATGTCTAAGCACCTACGAAGATGGGACAGAGCTTCATTCTCTTCCTTGCAACCATCATTTCCATGCTACATGCATTGTGAAATGGCTGAAGATGAACGCAACTTGCCCCCTTTGCAAATACAACATACTCAAGGGAAATGAACAAGTTTAAACATTTGAATCGACTCTACATGAGTGTGCTACTATATATTTATCAACGTACAGGAGGAAATGTAGCTTTGCTGAACAAAGAGGAAACCAAAATAAATCCCTGACATTTAATAGATTGACATCGGCCATTACTTATATTGTTTTTGGTAGGAGTTTGGTCCTGTCTGCACAAATTAACTCAATAATCCATACATATTTAGCATTAATTTCAGTACTTCAGTAGTATATTTGTGTATATATGTTTGGTTGAGACTAGTTGTAATAGGGAAGTGATGTTAAATTTAAGTGGTATATTTAGTTTATAAGCTTTTTTGGTTGACTGGCATATTTAAAGCTAGCGAGAACAAGGTGAGCATAATGATACGTTCAGTGTGCAACTTACTGAAGTTAATGCAATTTACCGATGCGAAAGCAGGCTATCTCGGGATGTAAGATCCCCCGTTGGCTAGTTTGGAGGAAGATACTAAAAAATGAATAAGCTCTAAAATATTACATAAAATTGCCTTTAAAACAGTGAGTTAAACAGTAAGGTGATTTTAAAATAAACGTACAATAACACTGATTTTTAATATGTAATTTTTGTAATTTATTGAAATACCTTTTAGGAGTTATTATACTTTGAAGATACAAAAACTCTTATCTGCTAATCATATTAAAAGATAAAGTTCAAATAGAAGTGAATTTTGTATGAAATTGAGCAATTCTATTCATTCTCTACGTAATTTGGATAAGAGACGGTTAATTGGTTAACTGCATAATTGTATCGAAAATGTTAGTTACTCGATTATCTGTTAACCGATTTTTCAGTTTCAATTTAGGTTCAAGAAATTGATGAATCTAATTTTTGGTTGGGGTATTCAAAAGTATCCAAATCCGAAACCCGAATATCCTATAGATCCAAATCCTATATTCGGTTTTTATTTTTTTCTTTAAACAGTATACTTTACCGCCGCAATAGATATATGGGACTATAATCCGTAATGTTGAATTGCACGATTCGAAAGGTAATGTTAATGTTGATGGAGGGGTCATTTATGTAAATGTAAAAAAAATGAAGGATAAAATAAAATATTTATTTTGTGATTCAACGTCACAATTGAATTGTAACATCATAAATCGATGAATTTTGGATTGTTTTGATTTATTGTATGTAGTTAGCAATCGTTTATGTTACGAATCTCGATTTTTAAACTTCAAAGTTACTAATTTTGAATATTTGGATATTCGAGTTCGGATTTGAATATGTGAAATTTTGAATTGATAGTGAACTAAGATATCTAATATTTCGAATATATATACAATTTTAGATATTCGACTTTTAACCCCGCCCTAGACTATAAGTTAGGAGTAAAAAAAGGGTAATATATTGGCCTAATTTGGGCTTAGGTTTTAAGTCATAATCTTAACCATTAATTTAATTAACCATTTTAATTTAGTCCATTGATCAAATTAGCTTGTTTAATTTATTTATCTTACAATTTTTTTGCACCTTATTGACATTTTTACCCTTCAACATTAAACATACCTCACCCTGTTCTCTTCTTCTTCAATCGTACGCACGAAAAACATAATGGTGCTCATCTTGAAATATTCAAAATCCAAACAAAAAATACATGCGATTCACATATGTTTTTCCTTGATTGGATCGATTGATTTCTACGCAAAGATTGTTGTTTTCCAAGATCACATGAATCCAAATCGTATGATTATCATCTACACGAATTTTCAACATCAATGATATAGTAGGTATTGTTAATATTCCTAAAAATATAGTTTCAATCATGTTTTGATTTATGAATTTTCATATTTATATTCGTTTGATGATGAAGATAGTTATGGTATATCTCCTTTATTCCAAATTTTTTAGTTTTATATGCATGCCATGTGTTTGATGAAATGCTCCAATGAGTGTTTGATACAAATTGTTTAGTTCTTTTATGTTCTGTGATGAATCATATTATTTGCATTAGTAAAGCTTTAGTAGCCAACTGTGGGGGTAGAAGAAGATCAAGAAGTGCTGCAGCTATGACAAACTTATTTAATCTTAAAAGGCATTTTGGGGAAGAGAAACCGATTGGAAGCAAAAGGTTGATATAATACAAATTCAGTCAACCATATCAAAATATAATTTCACTTTTTCGTTAAAACTAATGTTACCATGTTGAACATGTTGTATGATCTCCCTTAGAAGTAGAATCACTTCGATCAGAACTTTCTGATCTAGAGGAACGAGATGCTCATTTGAAAGCTCGGTACACGTTAGTGGAGTGTTACTTTAACTACAAAAAGGTCATAGTTTTCGTCACTTAATGTCACATCTTACTTCATGTACTTTGGAACATATTGATGAAAATATGCATTCTGCACGTCTCTCAGGCTATCTACAGATGTGAACTGTACCGTCAACTCATTGCATATGTTTTCTGTATCGATTTGACATTTTTCATCGAGCTAACAATTTATAATTCCTTTGAATCTCATATTACAGAGATGGACAATGCTACCTGGTGTGCCTCTCGATGATACAAAAGTAGATGGCTGGCTTCCACAATTTGTTGTCCTTCAAGAACCGTGCATTTGTACGTTGTGACCACGTGTAATATGAAGTGTGCCTATTGTTTATATTAATGTTGTCACTTCAAAAAGTTAAAGATAGTATTTTTGTACTTATTTTTGTGCATTACAATTGATGCCCTCTAATAGTATACACATGTATTTTTCAATGTTAGTGATGGTGTCTTTCATTTTTTTTTTCAATAACACTGATCTTTTTAACGAGGTATATTTGAGGTGGCATTATAAGGGTTGGACAGTTTAACATAACATGTCAATGGAGTTTCATGAATGATGGCCAAGACAACTTACTTAAACAATGGGTGAAATGGGTCATGGGATGCATTGACCCGTGATACGCACCCAGCGGTCGGTTCAGGATTCGCTTCCTGTCATTACAAACCTTTCCACTAGGCATGGAACTAGTAGTAGTTTTAAATTTATATTTTGTTGAGGATCCTAAACCTCCGTACAACCTACTGTTATTAGGTACGAATACCTGATACTAGTACGTTGTAAGGATGATCCAGGATTGTTCCTCGCGACGACAGAATTGGAACAAAGCTAATTCTAATAACTTAGTAATCAAGCAAGGGTTTTGGTTAAGTGGATATGTGATTTTTTTTTTTGGGTTTTTATCTAATTAAAACTACATAAACTAATAAAACATAAAAGTAAAGGGAAGCTAGCATACATGTAACACTTAAGGATAATAAAGACGTGGTTCACCATGATTTATGATAGAGTATAGTTGGGATGATGTTTATTGGGGACACATTCAGTTAATAGACAGATAAACTATAGGTGTAAACACTAGGACCCTACTTATTTAGTTTCAGTTCTAAATACGTATTTCACTAAGTACCTAGGCTAACATGATTATGATTAGATCAGGCTATTTTTAAACCCCCCACATTTGTCTTGATAAAGACTAAGTGACCCTCTAATGAAAGTTGTTACAAAAGCTACGACTCATCAAGTCGTAGTAGTAGTGGTGTTATAAAAATAGCAATATCGTTGCGAGTACAGTAAAAAGCTGGGATTTCGTAAATATGACTAAATAGTTATAGTTATACAAAAGAAATCCCATTGTTACAAAAGTGGAATCCTAATTCGTCATGGGTGGTCGTTGTTCCAATATGCATGCAAATCTTATGTGGCTGCAAATTCCCTGAAAAACATAGTAAAACGTCAACAAACATTGTTGAGTGAATTCACTGGTTTAGTATACAGTGGTTAAACAAAGTTGTGAGTATATCGTTGTCTTACAAGTCAATAGTGATCAAATCATGATAAAAATAAGTTTCGTATAAGTAAGGTGGAAAACTTCCAACCTTAAGTTTGTATAATAGTGAATAAATCGTTGGACCTCATCTAATATAAATTGTTGAAATACCTTCCAATAAGTAGTTTGTTGGAAAACTTTGCCAGTAATCTAATATATTGTTTGTAGATGACCCGCCGATGATCTAAAGAAATCGTTTGTAGATGACCTGTAGGTGATCTAATATAATCGTTCGTTGTAAACACATCAATTCGCATACGTTTGAAAAATCATTCATGTGTATAAATCATAGGAAATCATTCTAGTATAGTTATTCATTGGAAAAACATTCCAATGTATGATTCGTAGGAAAACATAGGCGGTGAGCCCCCGAAGGTTAGCTAGACCTTGTGATAACACGCAAAAAGTCAAGTTTTTGTGCGTTATTATCTCACCTTTTTAGCCCGATTATGGATGAAAACATTCGAAATATATATTTTGTTACTAAATTTCATAATGATGGCTAAAATATAGACGATGCTTCAAGAATCAACCAAAAAGGCCTAAAAACGAATAAAATAGAGCACAAACGATCTTAAGCATTCTCGTTCACGTGTTTTAGCACTTTTTGAGTTCCGCTTAGAATTATGACCTCTAACCTATGTCATTTTCTTCCTTAGGAAATTACGAACGCGTGGATATAAATAACGCTCAAAACGGACAACCGACGAGAAAGTTACGCCCAAACGAAGAATCAAGGCATCCGAAGACCGAGATACGGGAGAGACAAGCCGTATACGGCCAAGCCCAGCCGTATACGGCCAAGACCAAGCCGTATACAGCCTGTCCTAACCATATATGGCCAAGGTCCATCCGTATACGGCCAATCTCTCCCGTATATGGCCTGGTCCCTCCCGAATATGACCAATCTCTCCCGTATACGGCCAATCTCTCCCGTATTCTATGATTTGCCCGTACAAGGTTGGATTTTGATACGGTTGGGAAACACGGCTGAGATTTTGAAGGTGGAAATACGGCTGAGGAATACGGCTGAGCAACTAGTATATATATGGGATCAAATCACCTCATTCAACACTCTCAATTTTTCTATCATACACACACTTCACCACTCACTACTCTTTCTCTAAATTAGATTTTTATTTTTCGTAGTTAGCGGCTAGTTAGTCATGGTATTTGTAACACCCCGCAATTTCGACATAACTATAAACGTTAATTGCATGCATTTTTAGGCTAATTCCCTAACTTAGAGTGAATTCACAATACATTTTAGAGATAAGTCTAGCAAAGCCTAACTAATTAATACGTGTAGTATTACATATTTAGAGAATTGTATAAATACGTACAAAACAATTGGAACAAACGCGACAAAAATATACGACCGTCGGTGAATAAAATTATTTAATAAAATGAAATTATTAAATAACATTAACATTTATTAAATATTATGTTGATAATATTTACAAAGTATTTTGTAACGTGAAACATTTATTTCGTAAACTGGAACAAAATAAGGTCAAAATATTATAACTCAATTAAATTATTTCTATAAAATATCTCAAGTAAAAATATATTCGAATACGTATTTAAAACTACCAATTAAAAATATTTTAACATTTAACGACCGGGTAAACGAACACGGGCTAAATACTACAAATTTGGGACAAAAATCTTCCCTCCCTTTTGATCCCAAAACCGGCCCACTACCCCCACCTCCACCTCATTCCCTTTTCATTTTCCCTTTCACCAAAAACCCACTCATCCTCTCATCTCTCTCAAACTTTCTATCTCTCTAAAAACTCTCCACAAAACCCACAAAAACTACCAATAAAACACCATAAATCATCCAGCTTCTTTAGAGAAAAACGACCACGACGACGAGAGCTATGCAACCATCTTCCTGGATTTCCCTTGCGACAACTTCGTATGTCTTAGACAATTCTCGAAAACTCTTAGATTTCACTTGTTTTTCATAAACGTTGTTTATCTAAGATTAAAATGTCCCAATAAGGGTTGGGTAAAAGTTTCGGACCAAAACAAAGTCGTCCGGCCATGTTTCCGACCACCAAAATCGGATCAGACCCCGATGTCGCTTTTGGCCCAGGCCAATTGCGACATCAGCCTCTATGTCGCAAAACATACCACGAAGTCGCATTGTGCGACGTCGGCCACAAAGTCGTATTAAATTGCTAACGTCGCATATAGCGATACTGACCTCTGCGTCGCAAGAACGAACAACTTCGCATATAGCGACACAACACCCTATGTCGCATTAAATTGCGGATGTCGCACATAGCGACGCAAACACCTACGTCGCACCTAATGTCGCATAAAACAGAACCCTGAAAACACATGTTTTCACTAAGTGTCAAGACTCAAAATTTATCACTTAATAATACCCAAGTTCAAATTTTAGATGCGTTTTTCACTAAAGCAATATAATAGAAATAAATTTTTTCCAAGCTGACCTGTCAGCTCGACCCCAGCCAGGGGCTCTGCCCCTTGGACCCTGCCAGGGGTTGCCACCCCTTGGACCCCGCTGCCAGGGGCGCTACCCCCGGACCCCCGTATACAAATTCACACTTTATGAAACACAAAGAAACGAATATGATAATGTTTTCAGAGATCATAACTACGAACCGATACCAACGAGTCGTATACATTTCTAAAACTACGAACTTAAACGACAAACAAACACTTGGGATATAATCTAGCTGTGTGAACACTAGCATGGATGGTCAAACTAAGACATCCACGTAATTATACTTATAATCTCACATGTTTAGGGCGTTAGGAGATTACGATCTTTGAGAACATTTGGGCTTAGGCTTTTGCTAGCGCTTGCAACTTTACTTAGCTCAACAGGTGAGTTCACAGCCCCACTTTTAACTGTTTTACCGCTTTCAACTTGGGGTGAGAAACATAGTCAACTGCTTTATTTATTGCCATAACTGCTTTTGCTTACATGATTGTTTATTATACTTGTTTACTCTCACGATTTGAGTACTTTGAACTGTTGAATCCTTACAACAAAAATGGTATTTATGAAACAACATTTTCATACTATAAACGTGACAAAACTTGTTTGGTAAACCGTAGAACGACCGGTACTTTTTATGTAAGCGCTGGAGAACGACCAACAACGTATTTTAGTGCTAGAGAACGACTGGCCAAGTGGAAGGAAGAACGACCCGTGCGTCTTTTGACCGGAGAACGACCGGTACTATGTTTCGCTGGAGAACAACCAGCAGTATTTATTGCCAGAGAACGACTGGCCGAGTTGGACGGGAGAACGACCCGTGTGTATTTAGACTGGAGAACGACCGGTATTGTTTTGGAAACGCTGGAGAACGACCAACAACGTATTGCAAACTGTATTTTGGGTAACATCCCACGTAAACGATATTTTGGATAACATCCCATGCAAACTGTATTCTGGGCAACATCCCAACCGAACTATATTTGGATAACATTCCACAAAACATTTACTTAACTATTATGGCAATAACTATTTATGAACATATTTTTTTTAACAACCGTGCTTACAAACTTGACTCAACTATTGCAGACATAAAACCTGTGAATTCACTCAACCTCGTTGTTGACTTTTACTATGTTTTTCAGGGAATTAGCTGCACGTAAGAACCTCCTGCATACATGGAACTTAGGCGACCCACGAAGGAATAGGATGCCAACTTTTGACAACTGGATTTCTTTTATATAACTAATATGTTTAGTCATATTTACGAAATCTACTTTTGTAACTTAATTACTTTTCAATTTATACGATTCGATGAATCGTAAACTTTGTAACAATTACTTTTGGCATCTTAATATATAGATGTTCTGTTGTAATCATATGCTCTAATACGTATGCATGTACATTGTTATTGTGACACCCCCAACTTATGCCAATGCTTCCGCTAACCAAAATCAACGAATTTGGGGGTGTTACAATATTAACCGGACGAGTAGAGGGGTAATATTGTAATATTGCTTGGAGGATACCCGGAGTTCTGCTTGTATTCATTCACGTTGTATTCAGCTACGCTGTTACTCTGGTTATATCTATCCTTTATCTATTTTTATTATGATGATTATTATTACTGTTGTCATGCTAGATTTAGGATCGTTTACCATGTTTAGCGAGTAGTATTATTGCGTGTTTGCTATGACGTAATTAGTCGTATTAATTGGGATGATGTCATTATGAAAACAATGGAGGTAATGTTATACGACTTTCATTTGTATAGCGCCGGAAACATCACGAATGTGTGGAGTACGGAACGTGGAAGCTATGAAAGTCGTGGGCACAATCCGTTGTTGACTAATGTTAATCTATAGTATGTTGATTCTCTTTCTATCTATGATTTTAAACCTCAATTAAACTTAACGCCTTTCGACCAGTAAACGTGATTATGGCCTTAATGATAGGACGTCGCGAACCCTATTCAAAGGTGCTTAGTTATCTGTGTCTAAAACATGGTATGATTTATAAATAGTGTAAACATTGTTTTCTAAACCGAACACTTAGTACATCGTCACCATGGAAATAATGCTTTCACTATTGAACGCAAAGTACAATGTGATTATGGAACAATGTTTTTTAAACTGAATGCAAAGTACACTGGAACTGTGGAAATACTGCTTTCCCATTAGAATGCAAAGTACACAGTGACTGTGGAAATAATGTTTTCTCATTGAACGCAAATATTACGATGTTAATAAATTAGGGATTTATTGGGACTTTAAAGTAAGGGCTGGTTTATATCATAGATGGATAATTACTGTGCTTAAATACAAACTTAGTTAAATAAGTCTAGGGGGTAAAGCAAAGTAGGTACCGTAATTCGGCTAAGAACTTGGTATACCCACGGAAAGAGTCGTAGTTACCTACTGTGTAAATCATCATACCTAGACTTTACAAACCCATCGATAGAGAGTGATCAACACACACAAAACCTGATCTTGAACTTATATGTTTTGTTTAGACTAAAGTATTCTTGTGGGGTTAAGAAAGGTCGGACATCGAGATTGGTTTGTCGCCTTATTCATGCACCCAGGATTCATTTCCATATAAGGGTCAATATACCTTCATCGGTTAGTGTTGTATGGCTGGATAAACTACTCTGATCAGAATCACGATAGCCTAGTTACTCAGTGACATACTGATCGAGGAATCTATCAGTAGGGAACTAGTGCTTACTCCACTAATACTTGGAATGAACGAAATACAAATATTTTAAGATCATTTATAAATCATACGTCATCCCAGTTAAGAAAGCTACCGAAGTCATAGTAAACACCTCCTCTAGATTACTGCTAACTACCCATATTTTAATTCACTTTACTTAAATTTTCTGCCTAAGTATAAAAACCAAAAACAAAACCTTCAAAAATATGTTTAAACCATTACTAGTTAGATAAGTTGTCTCCAACGTCAACGTTTCACAATACAACTGGTTAATAGAATGACCCTTGGTCATACTTACTACTGTACTCTTATATAGTTTTAAGTATACCTAGGCTCCGCAAATACAAATTTTAAAACCTCCCTGATGCGCAGCCCGATACTGTTGAGTTAGTCCTTTGACGATGAGGACGGTTCTCTCCCTTCACAAGGAGAGAACTTTACGACCTGAAGCTTTAGGCGGCATCAAGTTTTTGGCACCGCTGCCGGGGAATCAGCTGTAAGATCCGAAGACGTTATAGATGAATTTTTCTTTCTAGTAAATATCCGTAGTTTAGTTTTACTGTTCTTTCCTTATTCCAGATGAAAATTCCTTCCCACAACCCACAACGATATTCGACCAGATCATCCGGATCTTAACCTCTCATTTTCGTACATGATCCTGAGTCGATTATCCGAACCGCTCGTAAAGAAAAACGAACTCGACAACCGATGGCTGCTCGTGTCACGCTCGCCGACAGCACCAAACCGTCAATCGAAGGACGAGGTGGACCCATCAACTATCCAGTAATCAACGGCGCATCTTTTGAAGTTAAACACCATATCGTTCAGCTAATCAAGGAATTCTGCCAATTCCATGGATTACCCAACGAAGACCCCAACGCCCACATAAACCGATTCATTAAAACCACCAACTCTTATAAGCAAAATGGGGTTGATCAGGACATAGTCCGCCTATACATGTTCCCCTATTCTCTTACTCACCATGCCTTAACTTGGTTTGAGGGATTAGAGACCGGCTCTATCTCCTCTTGGGCGGAGATGGGTTCTAAGTTTTTAACTTAGTACTTCCCTCCGACCAAACAAACCAAATGTAAGAATGACATCATGAACTTCCACCAAACTTATGATGAATCTATCTATACGGCATGGGAGAGATTCAAGAGTCTCCTAAACAAATGTCCTAACCACCTAATTGAGAAAACCAGCCAGCTGTGCACGTTTTACAACGGTCTTGTTCCAAACCATCGCATCAATCTTGACGTTTCTGCTCAAGGCAACTTGATGTAGTTAACTCACGAAGAGGCGTGGAACCTGATCGAAAATATGATGATGCACCATCACGATTGGAACTTTGGTGAGCATTCCTCATCATCGGCACCGCTTGCCGCATCCAACCCAATCCAGGCTGAAGCTATCAAGTCCTTGACTGAGAAGATCGAGACCTTGACGAAACAGATCATCGAATTAAAGAAACCATCCCAGCACGTGCACCAAGCTCAAGCATGCCAGAATTGTGCCAACCTACCTACAGAAGCTTATCAGGTTAAGTACGAGGATCCTGCTGACGGCACGGTTACTACGCTCAATTTCCAGCTCAAAATCCGTCTGGTTTCGCTCGAACCTCTCCCCCTAGGACTAGAGGCACTCAATACCCACCTAGGAACCAACCACCATTTCAACCTAACTACCAACCTAGGTACCCACAACAACCCCAACTCACCTACAACCAACCACTCTCATTGACTGCACCCGACACAGCTCAACCCACTGAACCTAACAAAACCCTTGTGCCTATTACTAGTACAGATGACACCCTCAATAAGTTAATCCAAGGCCAACACCAGATTAACCAAAAGACTAGCGCTAGGCAAGACTAAACTGACCTATACCTTAGGAACCAACTGGCGTTCTCAAAAATCTTGAGGCCCAGATTGGACAACTAGCCCAACATCTTGACTCTAGGCCTCAGCTTAATCTTCCTAGTAACACGGTACAAAACCCCCACGTAGAAGAGGCTAAACAGATGAGTACTACAGACAAGAAGGAGGCACCGGGCCAACCTTCCACTACTTCTCCTGTCCCACCGACAGTCGAGACCACGTCTGTCCCTACACCACCAAGGGAAGTACGAATTCCGTTTCCTAGCCATCTAGGGAAAGCCTACAAGGCTAACACATTCCGACTCGATGGAAAGTTCATGGACACCGTGTCCAGAACCCCTTCCAGTTCAAAATACATCCTTAAACTCCTATCTACCAAGGACAAGGTACCCGAAGTACCCAATGTCTAACTGAACGCGGAATGTTCAGCAATCATTAAGAATTCCTTACCTGAGAAATTAGGAGATACATGACGATTCACTCTTCCATGTTCAATCTATCACTCGGGCATGATACACTCTCTAGCTGACCTAGGAGCCAGTATCAACCTTATGCCTTATTCACTTTACACGAGACTGGAATTAGGACCCCTTAAGCCTACCAAGATGAGCGTCCAGCTAGCTGACCAATCCATTAGATACCCTAAGGGAATAGCTGAGAATATCATGGTTAAGGTAGATAAGTTCATATATCCTACAGACTTTGTAGTAATGGACATTCAGGAGGATGTGTATATCCCTATCATCTTAGGAAGACCACTCTTGAACACCGCGCGTACTATCATCGATGTTTACTCACAAACTATCAGTCTTAGATCTCACGGAGAGACTATCACTTTCAAGATCGATCAGACTGACTAGGCTTTGACCGAGCATGTGGATATATGTATGATTTCTACCGGTAGAGTTACTTCGGATGGTGATTCTCAACCAGACACACAGATGTCTGACGAGGCCACTACTTCCGACACTGAGGAAGAAGAAATGGAAGAAGAGGAAGAAGAGGAAATAGAAGAAGAAGAGGAGGACGAGACAGAAGAAGATCACACCACACCAACTTACCTTCCTGAGTCATACCTTCCGACAATAGAAATAATGCAGATAGACTACACTCAGAGTTTTATTCCGCTGCCAGCTAGTGATTCAGAGGAAGAAGAACCAATGGAAGATCATTCTTATGATGTTGAGCGCTCGCTCACTATGAGGAAACTCATCGCATTAGACATCGATCCTCTCACCTTTCCTAGACTTCAAACTCGACTCAAGCTAGGATGTACTTCTGGTTCTAGTCATGATTTTGATTCTCAGGATGAAAAGGAAATTGAGATGATCTCTTCTCAGCCGATATCTCAGATCTCCGATGAGTCTCAGTCACAATCAACCGTTATGGAGTTCCCTGATTCACTAAAGGTTGATCCCCCAGCGACAGAGAGTGACGAGGATGACATCGTATTCATTGATGTTCCGATAGATATCCGCTCTATTCATCTACCTTCCACCATTCCAGACTCTCCTCTCGGAACTATCCAAGTACCGATCGTCTCTACTCACGAAGAGATGATCAGTGCTATTGAGCAATACGAGGATGACTTTCGTACCTTGATGGCGATTATCAGAGATTCTACTATTGAGTACACAACAAATCAGAGAGACTTGATCGAAGAAATTGAAGCAGAATATGATGTTTATCGTGCCACCAACTCTCGAAGTCCTCAACATCTACAAAACCGCATCCATGCCTTCGCTGAAGATATCGCTACTCAGCTTCTACAAGAACCTCAGAACAATGATGAGCCATCTGCAGACGATCTTGAGTTATTTGAAAACCAGAAAATCATATATGGCAAGGTATATGAAGCACTAATCAGGTCCGCATTTCCATATTTACACAGGCAGGTGGAGTTTCTACACTTTTACAGATACAATATGGACTATGCTACTGGGAACCTCGATGATGATGTAGATAAACAGATGATGAACGATCTTTGGGGATTGATGAACTCTATGGCTAATAACGATCATATCGATGATTCTTCACCACACAGGTTTTACATCGTCTGCACTTTAGACTTTCATGCTCATAAGATTATCGAAAGGCTGAAGCGTGTGAGCCATGATGAGAGGACACATGACATCCCTTCATCCATTCCTGATAGTTCGTTGGTTAACAGCGCGAACTTCATCACAGAACAACTTAGAGATATCTTCGGTACTGTCTTCACAGGGGAGCCCAGACAGTTGTTTCATGATGGTCTGCGTAAGGTTTACAATAGAATGCTTAACATCTTTCGTAAACCCGACCTCACATATTCTGATCATCAAGAGCAGCTCATTCAAGGCATCCTCGAGTCCATCGAAGAATTAGGAAGAAGCACCAGCGTCAGCACTCATGAAGACATCCATTTGCGCTTCTTCGAATTCATGGATTCGTTTAGGCAGGAACGACCGGAGCGTGAGAGACTTGAGTACAACGGGACCTACTTCATAGATTCCGATGGACCCATCTCCAAAGCAGTCTATGATATCTCCTGGGACCTCTTATACTTACAGAGGGTGGCTGAGGAACACTTCGATAGTTTCCCTCTCTTCGTCTCAAGAATCCCGAACATCACCCAAGTCATCACTCGCTATTTCCTCAGGTTCTATCCACAAAACTCCAGGGCACCACCGAGCATCTCTAGCCCTGGAGGTTCCTCTTCTGGCTGATCCAGGAGGAACAAGAGTCAAGCCCTCGACTTTAAATAGAAGCGCTTCTCGGGAGGCAACCCGTGAAATAAATATCCTTTAGTATTAGTGGTATTCTATTTTTGAATTCCAAGAAGTGAAATATCTCCGACTATCTTTCACACTTGGATATACAAATGCTTTCAAAACACCACTTCATTTTTAAACTAACAACTTTTACCACATCACTAATTCCAGAATATAGGAAACATTTTCAAAATGATAATTCATGTGTTTCGAGCATTTGAGGTACTTGCATGCTACTTTCATGCATTATGCTCGAACTCATTTAAAAACACATGTGTTACAAATGATTTGTAATAGAAAACATCTTTTCGCATTCTGGGATAGTGACACTCCTTCGGTAAAAAGCTATAAAATGAGAAGTTGGTCAAAAAGTATATCCAACGTGTTCACACTTACGAGATATCTTCACAAGAGAGAAAATAGTAGAGAAAATGAAGAATTGGGCCATCTTGTACCAAGTGCTCTTCCTAAAAGGCCGAATGAACTTCATGGAACTGCCACAAGAAGGATATCTGGCAAGTACTCTTCTTCAAAGGCGGCATATCTTTAGACTCTCATCCTGCTTCAACCACCTTGATAGGGGAGTTCTCTCGTTCTTATCCTTTTTTTGATATTAATTATTTTGCTTTATTTTTCAAGTAGTCTAAGCCATATCCTAAATTTATCACTAAGTGTGGGATTCCAGCCCAAAATAAACACTTGAGAATCATTTTCCGATATGTTCAAACTCTAAGTGTGGGATTTTACTTGCAATAAAATCTCAACTCAAGAGAACATTAGGGACATTGTTCCTCTAAGTGTGGGATAGCGGTATAGAATACCTTAGGTCATATTCTTTCTTCCAAAAGCAAACTCAGAAAATGTCCCTCAATTTTAAAAACCTCACTTTTGCTTAAAAATTTTCAAAAATTTTGAATTAAAAATGTCTTAAGGGGAATCATTTTCATATATGAGTAGTGTATTTTGAAAAATAAAATTAAATAAGTTAGGAATTTCTTGAGCTGAAATAATAATCTAAAAAGGGCATCTCATGGCTCGGCCCATATAACCCATACTTGTAGTGAGGTATCTTGAGCCCATGAAAAGCATTCAATTTTAATGCTTCACTATTCATTTTATGAGAGTGTGTTGATGCTTGCATCCGGAATTAGAACTTGCTCTTATTATACATGTCGAGACCACATTGGTAGAGTACCATACGCGGTATAGGTGCAATCAGAGGACCTTGACATTCCTTAGGATTTAACCCTTTTTACATATCTCTTCAAGCCCAAAACCCTTCCAATATTCATTTTAAGTGTTGATGATCCGCCTAGAAAACCCTGTTGAGCCTTAGCCTTTTCGTTTCTTTAAAAACCCGAACATTAAACCCATTTACTTCCACACCCACCAAAACCTTATCTTAGAAATTTTTAAATTTTTGAAAAACGCTATTTAGATATTCTTTTTACTTTCACTCAAAATCCACAAATTCGTGTTTACTCATAACTTCTCGCGTGCGTTTCATGATCAATACTCAAAAATCGAGAATCTTGTGGTGCGAAAAATTGGCACCAAGTAAATTCGAAGATGTTAAAAGATTGAAAAAAATGAAAGTAAGAAAGGATCTCAAAAGGGCAATAAAATAAAATAAAAAAATGCCTTAGAAATTCCTTGGCAAAGAAGTTCTAAGCCAAAAATATAGAAAAAATAAAGAAATGAAAAATACGTAATAAAGCTAAGCGCTTCGATTCTTCCGAAAAACTCTGTTCTCTAAAGATATTAAAAATCTTTCGTGTATTTTCAAAGAGATAGAAGTCTAAATAGCTATCTCCTCCCCTTATCGTTATCCGTTTCCGTTTTCATTAAAAAAAGTTTATCTAAATAAAATTTTTCATCAGTTTAAGGAGGCCTAAGATAAGCAAAACCCTTTTTATTTGAAAAACCAAATTTCTCACTTATCCATTCCCTTTAACCCTCACCAAAATTACAACCCATCTGAATGTCCTGGGATGATTAGCACCATCCTCACCTAAGTGGTGGAGATGTGATTCTCGGGCAAGCCTATGACGATAGATGCTGCATGACTGGCTTATGAGCGATTTCATTTGATTAGATGATAGGTAACCCGAAACACTTCTGAGTGAATTGAGTGAACACCTTGTGAGATCTCCTAGTCATGAATATTCCAAAAGCATGCCCAAGAGAATTATTTCATACTTTTGAAACGAATACCTTATTTTCTCTTACTTTACAGGATATGTTGCTTATGTATGGGATTGTTTGCACTGAACATTTTGATTCACCCAAAATGCATTGACACTTTCAAATATTTTCATTGGGAAAGCAAAGTGAGAAATTTGAGTTTTGCTTGAGGACAAGCAAAGTCTAAGTGTGGGATATTTGATAATGTAACACCCCCAAATTTAATGTTTTGCGGAAGTATAATTTGGGTGTTACTAATCAATAATCAAGCACACAGATATATAGCAAACGACTCTATATGCGTCGTTTTATCAAAATATATTAATATTAAAAGGTTTACAACAGTTTGAACTCGTACATAGCTCATGTTCATAATATGAGAGATTTAAGTACATAATTAGTTATACAAAATCTAATAATGCAATGAAATCTCTGAAGTTTGCATGAAGACTCGAGCTAATATGCATCCTGCTGGGCAGTCCAGATCTACTGCTGAGTACCTGTGATACATGCTAAAATGGGTCAGCTAACGCTGCTGAGCTCACAGGTTTAGATATCAAATAATAGTGTGTGAACCGCAAGATTTAAATGTTGATTTGCATCTAGCAAATGATACTGATAGTGTATACAACCATGAGCGCATAGTCTGAGCTTAACTCGAGAGTCGGGTCCTATATAGAGAATTCCGAGCGAGGTGCCTCCACGAGTGCCTAATCTACACTCGTTTTCCCAAATATTAGTACGTCCGTTGCAGAGGTTAGCGCGACTAACCCGGACGAGGTGGGTCAATCCTATATGGTACCATATACTAATATTCACGCTACTTTCGTATTACCAGACTATACTGACGGAGGACTTTGATTCGATTAGTTGAAAACAACTCATGTAGTATATTGAAATATGTACTCACGTTCACGTGTTAAAAACAGAGCAATGTATCACACCCCTAGTAAAACAGTAAAAAGAGGGGCCATGAGACTCACCTGAGCCTGAAGAGTTTATCTTAATAAAATGAGATTGATTAGCAAAGAATCGAAGTCCAACGACTTGTAACCTGAGGGTGTTCACGACACGCGATGGTTATAACATGATTGGGTATCTCAAAGATCACCCTTGTAGTTGTTTGTCCAACTAGAATATCCAAATTACCACGATTTGGTTGTTTGTTTAAGTGTTTGAAAATGTGTACGACCCGTTGGTGATTGTTGGTAATAATAATCTTATCATTATTCTTGAAAAACGCATTCCAAAGTGTTTTAGAAGTCATGTCACATTCGTGTTTGATGTTATACAAGTTTAACACTTTGTGTGAAAGTTTAGATGTAACACTGTTACTCGCGACCCTAGGGTAAGGGTGAAGCCCGTTAATGACGGGGGTCCGGGGGCAGCGCCGGGCAGAGCCCCTGGCTGGGGTCGAGCTGGACTTGCTTTGGTGAAAAACGCATATGGACTTGAATTTGGGTGAAATCGAGTGATAAGATTTTAGGTCTCGACACTTAGTAAAATTTGTGTTTTCTTGGTTCTGTTTCATGCGACGTAGCGTGCGACATACGGCTTTGTGTCGCTAAGTGCGACATAGTCTATTGTGTCACAGATCATATCTGCGACATAAGGGCTTGTGTCGCTAAGGGTGACATCCGCAATTTAATGCGACGTAGGGTGTTGTGTCGCTATATGCGACGTCCGTAATTTCTGCGACATAACTATTTGTGTCGCTATATGCGACATCCGTGATTAATGCGACATAGTGGCTTATGTCGCTATATGCGACATAAGGTCTGATTTAGCGACATAAAGGCTTATGTCGCATGTGGCCTGGAGCCTCTGCGACATAACGCGCTGTTGGCCGGAAAATGAGCCGAAAAGGTGTTTCCCGGCCTCCGTTCGACCTGAGACTTTTACCCAACCCATTTTTGGACATTTTAAGTTTAAACAAACTATAAACATGTATTTCGAGAGTTCGCCGGAAACTTACGAAGTGAAGAATCGAAATTCCGGAAAGATAGGAGTGTAGATCGTGACGCGGTGGTTCTTTTCTTCCAAATGAGTAAGTCGATTGGAGCAAGTTTGGTGGTGATTTTCTTAGATTTAAGGTGATGGTGGTTTTGGTTTTGTTTGAGAGAAAGGGAATGAAAGAAATGGAGAGAGAGGAGGGAAGTGAGGAGAATGGGGAGGGGGAAGGGAATTTGGGCAGATTTTTGGGGAAAGGGGGAAGGGTTTTCTCCCAACTTTTAGTCCCCGCGTTAGCGCTCCGTGCGGTGTTCGTTTTCCCCGGTCTATTGGAGCAAGTTTGGTGGTGATTTTCTTAGATTTAAGGTGATGGTGGTTTTGGTTTTGTTTGAGAGAAAGGGAATGTAAGAAATGGAGAGAGAGGAGGGAAGTGAGGAGAATGGGGAGGGGGAAGGGAATTTGGGCAGATTTTTGGGGAAAGGGGGAAGGGTTTTCTCCCAACTTTTAGTCCCCGCGTTAGTGCTCCGTGCGGTGTTCGTTTTCCCCGATCGTTTAAACGTTAAATAATTATTTTACACATTTAAATATATGTTTTAAAATACAAATGTTTATTTAATATTTTTGTTGAAGTATTTTACCAAATACTTAATAACTTAAATGATTTCGTTTGTTTGTGTGTTAAGTGTATATGTCGCGTAGACGTTTATTATACAATACGAAATGTAATTGAAATATTATCAAAATAATATTTTGGATATAGTAGTGTTATTAAATAATGTTGCACTTATTTAATAAAAATATACCCCAACGTCCGTATTTACTTGAACCGAATTACATTCGATTTGAAACTTGTACGATTTAATCGAATCGCATATTCGTATATATATTCAACTATATATATATTTAACTATATATATATTTTGATACATTAATTAGCCTAAAACCAACTAATTACATGTATTAACAACTGGTTAGGTACTAATCACTAGTCCTAATTTGGCGGGTGTTACATTCTCCCCCTGTTAGGAGAATTTCGTCCTGAAATTTTGCTCGATGTAGCGTTTGATGTAGAGTCAGTGAATAACTTAGGATACTTGAGTCGCATTTGGTCTTCCCGTTCCCAGGTGAATTTCGCACCACGCCGCGAATTCCACCTGACTTTAACGATGGGAATACGAATTTGTTTGAGTTGTTTGACCTCACGGTCCATGACTTCCGTAGGTTCTTCAACAAAATGAAGTTTGTCATCGACGCTAATCTCGTCGAGTGGGAGGATGAGTGTCTCATCAGACAGACATTTCTTTAGGTTAGAAATGTGAAAAGTAGGGTGCACGCTGCTGAGCTCAGCTGGCAGCTGCAGTCGATATGCCACAGGGCCAATCCTTTCGAGGATCTCAAAAGGCCCAATGTATCTGGGATTTAACTTCCCGCGTTTGCCGAATCGGATCACGCCTTTCCAAGGCGTTACTTTAAGGAGTACTCGATCCCCAACCTGGAACTCGAGTGGTTTGCGTCTCACGTCAGCATAACTTTTCTGACGATCACGTGCGGCTTTGAGTTTGTTTTGGATTTCGAAAATTTTCTCGGTGGTTTCGTGTATGAGTTCAGGACCAGTGAGTTGACTGTCTCCCACTTCGGTCCAACAGATCGGTGATCGGCACTTACGACTGTACAGTGCCTCGAATGGTGCAGCCTTAATGTTGGCATGATAACTGTTATTGTAGGAAAACTCGCACAATGGCAGGTGTCTTTCCCAGTTTGCACCGAAGTCAACTACGCAAGCTCGCAGCATGTCTTCTAGTGTCTGAATAGCTCATTCACTTTGGCCATCGGTTTGAGGATGGTATGCGGTACTCATATCAAGTCGGGTACCTAAAGATTTTTGGAGTGATTGGCAAAAGTGAGATGTGAAACGAGCGTCCCTATCAGAGATAATCGAGGTTGGGACACCATGTCGGGAAACAATTTCTTTGACGTAGATTTGTGAGAGTCGTTCCATTTTATCGGTTTCCTTGATTGCCAGGAAATGAGCAGATTTAGTGAGACGATCGATGATCACCCAAATGGTGTCGCAACCGCTCGATGACTTGGGTAGTTTGGTTATGAAATCCTTGGCAATTTGTTCCCATTTCCATTCAGGAATGTTGGGCTGCTGAAGTAACCCAGAAGGTTTTTGATGTTCGGTTTTGACTTTCGAGCAAGTAAGGCACTTGCTGACATATGTGGCGATTTCGGCTTTCATGTTCAGCCACCAATAGAATTCCTTGATGCCGTGATACATTTTGTCGGATCCTGGATGGATAGAATATTTAGACTTGTGAGCTTCATCCATCACCAAGTCTCGCAGGTTCCCAAAACTAGGCAACCAGATTCGATTTGAGAAGTACCTAACGCCGTTAGGTTTGATTTCGAATTGTTTATCGATGCCTCGTAAGGCTTCGTTTTTGATGTTATCGGGTTTCAGAGCTTCGAGTTGAGTAGTGTGAATCTAAATGGTGAGGTCATTGTGAATGGTCATACTGAGGGCTCGAACTCGAAGTGGTTTCGGTCATTCCTTTCGACTGAGGCATCGGCGACCACATTTGCCTTGCCTGGGTGGTATTTGATTTCGTAGTCATAATCGGTGAGCAACTCGACCCAACGATGTTGTCGCATATTAAGGTCTTTTTGGTCGAAGATGTGTTGAAGACTTTTTTGATCGGTGAACATGGTACTTCGGGTACCATAGAGGTAGTGTCTCCAGATTTTGAGAGCGAACACCACGACCCCTAGCTCGAGGTCGTGAGTCGTGTAGTTCTTCTCATGAACTTTGAGTTGTCAGGAAGCGTAAGCAACGACCTTGTCTCGTTGCATCATCACGCAACCTAGACCTTGGTGGGAAGCATCGCAGTATACCACGAAGTCGTCGGTGCCTTCGGGTAAAGATAGAATAGGAGCACTGCAAAGCTTAAGTTTTAATAGCTGGAATGCTGACTCTTGTTTGTCAGTCCAATTGAATTTCTTTTCCTTTTGAGTCAGTGTCGTGAGTGGTTGAGCTATTTTGGAGAAATTTTCGATGAACCGACGATAATAACCGGCCAATCCTCGAAATTGGCGTACCTCGGTTGGAGTAGTTGGCGCTTGCCTGTCTTTGATAGCCTCGATTTTCGATGGGTCGACGTGAATTCCTTGACTATTAACAATATGTCCAAGGAATTGAACAGATTGTATCCGAACTCACACTTGGAGAATTTGGCATATAACTCCTCGTGTTTGAGTAGTTCTAGAATGGTTTTGAGGTGTTGCGCATGTTCTCATTCGTTGCGAGAATAGATGAGAATGTCACCGATAAAGACAATGACAAACTTGTCGAGGTAAGGTTTGCACACCCGATTCATAAGATCCATGAATACAGCCGGTGCGTTTGTTAAACCGAAGGGCATCACCTTTAATTCATAATGCCCGTAACGAGTTTGGAAAGCAGTTTTCGGGATGTCGGTGTCGCGAACTCGAAGTTGATGATAACCTGACCGAAGATCGATCTTTGAATAAATACTCAACCCTTGTAGTTGGTCAAACAGGTCATCGATGCGAGGAAGTGGATACCGGTTCTTGACGGTTAGCTTGTTCAAATCTCGGTAGTCGATACACATTCGGAAAGAACCGTCTTTCTTTTTAACAAATAAGACCGGAGCTCCCCATGGTGAAGAACTCGGTCTAATAAATCCTCTGTCCAGGAGTTCCTGTAACTGGGTGGACATCTCCTGAAGTTCGGATGGAGCTAGGCGGTAGGGTGCTCGGGCTACCGGTGCGGCGCCCGACACAAGATCGATTGAGAACTCAACCAGTCTATGTGGAGGTAAACCAGGTAGTTCTTCCGGAAAGACTTCGGGAAAGTTTTTAACGATTGGCACATCCTCAAGTCGTATCTCCTCCGACTTTTTCTCCGTGATGTGCGCGAGGATTGCAGGATAACCCTTTCTGAGAAATTTTCGGGTTTTCAGACAGGATATGATATTTAGTCTCGTCCCACCGGTCTCCCCCTGTATGATCAAGGTTCTACCGACGACGAGAGGGATGCGGACGATTTTGTCATAACAGACGATTTCGGCTAGGTGTTTGGACAACCAGTCCATACCAATGATGACGTCGAAACTTCCAATTTCAACAGGCATAAGATCTATCGAAAAGGTTTCGTTGGCTAAGTTTAAAGTGCAATTAGGTAACACACTATCCGTTTCTACGAGTTTACCGTTCGCTAGTTCTACGGTGTACTTAACATCTAGAGCAACAGGGGTGATGTCAAGTAGGGGGTAAAACTCATCAGAAATAAAGCTCCTATCGGCACCAATATCAAATAGAATAGAGGCAGTTAAGTTGTTGAGGAGGAACATACCCGTGACCACATTCGGGTCCTGGCGGGCGTCCCCAGAATTGAGTACGAAGGCTCTACCCTTAGCATTGTTGTTGTTGTTGGCCTTGTTCTTCAGTTTTGGGCAATTATTTCTAAAATGTCCAGGGTTTCCGCATTCATAGCAGGCTTGGTGTGGTTTGGTGTTGTTGGCGTTGTTGTTGTTAGATCTGCAGTCCTTGGTGAGGTGACCATGCCTCTTGCAGTTATTGCAATAGGGACCGCAGGGACCTTCATGGTGGCGGTTGCACTTGGGACAGTAAGGCTTGTTCCCTGTGTAACCCCGTCTGGTGTCGGTGGTTGAGTTGTAGGCTTTGATAGTGTCGGGTTTCTTGTTTTGGGGGTTGTTGTGGTTGTCGGACCACTTTCTTTTGAGATGGTTGGAGGAAGAAGTGGGTGGTTCTGGGTCCTCGTTCATGGCCATGAGTTCATGGGCCAATCGAATAACACCATCAATGGTGGTCTGGTTTGAGGAGGCGACGTTCCCCCGGACAGGTTCCGGAAGACCGCGGATGTACCTTCGGATTTTATCAGATTCGGTGCTCACCATTGCTGGGTGAAGGATGGCAAGCTGTTGGAATCTGACAGTATATCCGTCAATGTCAGTTCCCTGCACCTTTAGGTGCCAGAACTCTTCCTCCAGCTTTTGGAGTTGTTCGATGGGGCAATACTTAGCAGTAAGCATTGTCTTCAGTTCCTCCCAAGGGAGTAGGTAGGCGGTATCAATACCCACGGACTGGGCATATGAATTCCACCATGAGAGGGCACCATCTTCGAGGGTGCAGGTGGAGTATTTGACTCTATCCTCTTCCGCACACTTGCTGATGTGGAAGACGGATTCCATTTTCTCGAACCATCTGATCAGTCCGATGGCTCCTTCAGTTCCCTTGAAACTCAAGGGTTTGCAGCTTAGGAAGTCCTTGTATGAACAAGGTTTGGATTGAGGCCCGTTGGCAGCTGTATCTTCGCTGCCCGAACTGGGTTGTCGGGTAGCCATAGCTTGGGCTACGCTTTGGACTATGAGTTGGGCAATTTCAGTTTCGCTGAAGGTGAATTGCTTCGGTGGCATTTTGCTGAGTAAGATCAAGAAAAGACAATGAGATTCTTGGGTGACATTGTAAATGCTGGAATATACAATACAAAGTGATAATTATATTTCATTGAAAATAGCCAAGTTTGGTACATGACACGGGTTTTCAAAAGATTACATAATATGGGGAGTACAAAAGGTACCGAGAATTGTTACATCCGGTTCGAATATTAAGAGTCCTACATAGATAGATATAGATTACAAGATGACAGGCACACTAGTTCTAATGCAAGTTGATCCTTTCCATTAGTGTGACAAGTCGATCCACGGTGATTGCGAGTATGTTCATGTTGCTAACGATGTTTTCGTGATCCTCGGAGATTTGGTTGATGCGCTCAAGCGCTGTGAGTCTCCAGTTTTCGTTGGTTTCTTGCAATGCGACATCCATGGTGCGAATTCGTTGCTCGTGATGGTCCAGCCTAGCGGCCAAGGCCGACAGAGTGAAGTGGGTGGGATACGGGCCAGCTCGAGGCAACCTGGCGTTCCTCCTAGCTACCCTCGGGTTCTGCGACCCGGATTGAGAGTGTGACGAATTGGGTGGTGTGTTTGCCATTCTGAGACAAAGCGTTAGAAAGAGTGAGGCCTATCTATGTATATATACATATATCACATAATAGCCTAGGGTGTCTAACACAGACAAGTTTGGGTCCCGATTTCTCTCGTGGTCAGAGTCAACTAGTGTATCCTGTTCAGTCATGATTCCATTCAGATTCCACATCATATTCTTTTAATTGTACATAGTTAATCAGGCTATGTTAAATTAAACCAATACCATGTAGTCACTGAACCTAATCATACTTAATAAGGAATACTGCCTAACGGTCATAGTCTAGGTCCACTAAATGCAACCTAGTTCACTATAACCTTAGGTTCTGATACCAATCTGTAACACCCCCAAATTTAATGTTTTGCGGAAGTATAATTTGGGTGTTACTAATCAATAATCAAGCACACATATATATAGCAAATGACTCTATATGCGCCGTTTTAACAAAATATATTAATATTAAAAGGTTTACAACAGTTTGAACTCGTACATAGCTCGTGTTCATAATATGAGAGATTTAAGTACATAATTAGTTATACAAAATCTAATAATGCAATGAAATCTCTGAAGTTTGCATGAAGACTCGAGCTAATATGCATCCTGATGGGCAGTCCAGATCTACTGCTGAGTACCTGTGATACATGCTAAAATGGGTCAGCTAACGCTGCTGAGCTCACAGGTTTAGATATCAAATAATAGTGTGTGAACCGCAAGATTTAAATGTTGATTTGCATCTAGCAAATGATACTGATAGTGTATACAACCATGAGCGCATAGTCTGAGCTTAAGTCGAGAGTCGGGTCCCATATAGAGAATTCCGAGCGAGGTGCCTCCACGAGTGCCTAATCTACACTCGTTTTCCCAAATATTAGTACGTCCGTTGCAGAGGTTAGCGCGACTAACCTGGACGAGGTGGGTCAATCCTATATGGTACCATATACTAATATTCACGCTACTTTTGTATTACCAGACTATACTGACGGAGGACTTTGATTCGATTAGTTGAAAACAACTCATGTAGTATATTGAAATATGTACTCACGTTCACGTGTTAAAAACAGAGCAATGTATCACACCCCTAGTAAAACAGTAAAAAGAGGGGCCATGAGACTCACCTGAGCCTGAAGAGTTTATCTTAATAAAATGAGATTGATTAGCAAAGAATCGAAGTCCAACGACTTGTAACCTGAGGGTGTTCACGACACGCGATGGTTATAACATGATTGGGTATCTCAAAGATCACCCTTGTAGTTGTTTGTCCAACTAGAATGTCCAAATTACCACGATTTGGTTGTTTGTTTAAGTGTTTGAAAATGTGTACGACCCGTTGGTGATTGTTGGTAATAATAATCTTATCATTATTCTTGAAAAACGCATTCCAAAGTGTTTTAGAAGTCATGTCGCATTCGTGTTTGATGTTATACAAGTTTAACACTTTGTGTGAAAGTTTAGATGTAACACTGTTACTCGCGACCCTAGGGTAAGGGCGAAGCCCGTTAATGACGGGGGTCCGGGGGCAGCGCCCCTGGTAGCGGGGTCCAAGGGGCGGCAGCCCCTGGCGGAGTCCAAGGGGCAGAGCCCCTGGTTGATGTCGAGCTAGACTTGCTTTGGTGAAAAACGCATCTGGACTTGAATTTGGGTGAAATCGAGACACTTAGTAAAATTTGTGTTTTCTTGGTTCTGTTTCATGCAACATAGCGTGCGACATAGCGTGCGACATACGGCTTTGTGTCGCTAAGTGTGACATAATCTGTTGTGTCGCAGATCATATCTGCGACATAAGGGCTTGTGTCGCTAAGGGCGACATCCGCAATTTAATGCGACGTAGGGCGTTGTGTTGCTATATGCGACGTCCGTAATTTCTGCGACATAACTATTTGTGTCGCTATATGCGACATCCGTGATTAATGCGACATAGTGGCTTATGTCGCTATATGCGACATAAGGTCTGATTTAGCGACATAAAGGCTTATGTCGCATGTGGCCTGGAGCCTCTGCGACATAACGCGCTGTTGGCCGGAAAATGAGCCGAAAAGGTGTTTCCCGGCCTCCGTTCGACCTGAGACTTTTACCCAACCCATTTTTGGACATTTTAAGCTTAAACAAACTATAAACATGTATTTCGAGAGTTCGCCGGAAACTTACGAAGTGAAGAATCGAAATTCCGGAAAGATAGGAGTGTAGATCGTGACGCGGTGGTTCTTTTCTTCCAAATGAGTAAGTCGATTGGAGCAAGTTTGGTGGTGATTTTCTTAGATTTAAGGTGATGGTGGTTTTGGTTTTGTTTGAGAGAAAGGGAATGAAAGAAATGGAGAGAGAGGAGGGAAGTGAGGAGAATGGGGAGGGGGAAGGGAATTTGGGCAGATTTTTGGGGAAAGGGGGAAGGGTTTTCTCCCAACTTTTAGTCCCCGCGTTAGCGCTCCGTGCGGTGTTCGTTTTCCCCGATCGTTTAAACGTTAAATAATTATTTTATACATTTAAATATATGTTTAAAATACAAATATTTATTTAATATTTTTGTTGAAGTATTTTACCAAATACTTAATAACTTAAATGGTTTCGTTTGTTTGTGTGTTAAGTGTATATGTCGCGTAGATGTTTATTATACAATACGAAATGTAATTGAAATATTATCAAAATAATATTTTGGATATAGTAGTGTTATTAAATAATGTTGCACTTATTTAATAAAAATGTTCCCCAACGTCCGTATTTACTTGAACCGAATTACATTCGATTTGAAACTTGTACGATTTAATCGAATCACATATTCGTATATATATTCAACTATATATATATATATATATATTTCGATACATTAATTAGCCTAAAACCAACTAATTACATGTATTAACTACCGGTTAGGTACTAATCACTAGTCCTAATTTGGCGGGTGTTACAAATAACATGCAAAAAGTCAAGTTTTTGTGCGTTATTATCTCACCTTTTTAGCCCAATTATGGATGAAAACATTCGAAATATATATTTTGTTACTAAATTTTATAATGATGGCTAAAATATAGACGATGCTTCAAGAATCAACCAAAAAGGCCTAAAAATGAATAAAATAGAGTACAAATGATCCTAAGCATTCTCCTTCACGTGTTTTAGCACTTTTTGAGTTCTGCTTGGATCTATGATCTCTAACCTATGTCATTTTCTTCCTTAGGAAATTCCGAACGCGTTGATATAAAGAACGCTCAAAACGGACAACCGACGAGAAAGTTATGCCCAAACGAAGAATCAAGGCAACCGAAGATCGAGATACGGGAGAGCCAAGCCATATACGGCCAAGCCCATCCGTATACGGCCAAGACCAAGCCATATACGGCCTGTCCCAACCGTATACGGCCAAGGTCCAGCCGTATACGGCCAATCTATCCCGTATACGGTCTGGTCCCTCCCTAATATGGCCAATCTCTCTCGTATACGGCCAACCTATCCTGTATTCTATGATTTGCCCGTACAAGGTTAGATTTTGATACGGTTGGGAAATACGGCTGAGATTTTGAAGGTGGAAATACAGTTGAGGAATACGCCTGAGCAACTAGTATATATATATGGGATCAAATCACCACATTCAACACACTCTCAATTTTTCTATCATACACACACTTCACCACTCACTACTCTTTCTCTAGATTAGATTTTTATTTTTCGTAGTTAGCGGCTAGTTAGTCACGGTATTAACCGGACGAGTAGAGGGGTAATATTGTAATATTGCTTGGAGGATACTCGGAGTTCCGCTTGTATTCATTCACGTTGTATTCAGCTACACTGTTACTCTGGTTATATCTATCCTTTATCTATTTTTATTATGATGATTGTTATTACTGTTGTCATGCTAGATTTAGGATCGTTTGCCATGTTTAGCGAGTAGTATTATTGCGTGTTTGCTATGACGTAATTAGTCGTATTAATTGGGATGATGTCATTATGAAAACAACGGAGGTAACGTTATACGGCTTTCATTTGTATGGCGCCGGAAACATCACGCATGTGTGGAGTACGGAACGTGGAAGCTATGAAAGTTGTGGGCACAATCCATTGTTGATTAATGTTAATCTATAGTGTGTTGATTCACTTTCTATCTATGATTTTAAACCTCAATTAAACTTAACGCCTTTCGACCAGTAAACGTGATTATGGCCTTAATGATAGGACATCGCGAACCCTATCCAAAGGTGCTTAGTTATCTGTGTCTAAAACATGGTCTGATTTATAAATAGTGTAAACATTGTTTTCTAAACCGAACACTAAATACATCGTCACCATGGAAATAATGCTTTCACTATTGAACGCAAAGTATAATGTGATTATGGAACAATGTTTTCTAAACTGAATGCAAAGTACACCGGAACTGTGGAAATACTGCTTTCCCATTAGAATGCAAAGTACACAGTGACTGTGGAAATAATGATTTCTCATTGAACGCAAATATTACAATGTTAATAAATTAGGGATTTATTGGGATTTTAAAGTAAGGGCTGGTTTATATCATAAACGGATAATTACTGTGCTTAAATACAAACTTAGTTAAACAAGTCTAGGGGGTAAAGCAAAGTAGGTACCGTAATTTGGCTAAGAACTTGGTATACCCACGGAAAGAGTCGTAGTTACCTACTGTGTAAATCATCATACCTAGAATTTACAAACCCATCGATAGAGAGTGATCAACACACACAAAACCTGATCTTGAACTTAAATGTTTTGTTTGGACTAAAGTATTCTTGTGGGGTTAAGAAAGGTCGGACATCGAGATTGGTTTGTCGCCTTATTCATGCACCCAGGATTCATTTCCATATAAGGATCACTATACCTTCATCAGTTAGTGTTGTATGGCTGGATAAACACTCCGAGAATGCAAAGTACACAGTGAGTGACTTTAGAAATTGTGACACCCGCCAAATTAGGACTAGTACTTAGTTCCTGATCGTTGTATTAATATATGTAATTAGGGCTAATTATGTGTATCATTTTGTATATTGTTATATATATACACGCACGCGATTTATTTAAATTGTGCATTTCATTATCGGATGGATTCCGGTACCTTTAAAATACGGACGTTGGTGAACAATTTATTAAATAATGTGAAATTATTTAATTAACTCATGTTTATTATATATTATTTGGATAAAATATACAAATGTATTCCGTATCATCTAAAACTAACTGTACGCGACAGAAATACGCAAAATGCGCCCGACAAATGAAATAAACCCAAATTATATTTTATAATTCATTATTAAGTATTTTGATAAAGTACTTCGAGTAAAATTATTAGGATTTCACACGTATGAATAAAACGTTTGAAAACGTTACACGAGTTAAACAAACGTACAAACATGCAACGAACGCGTAAACCGAGACCCGACAACATTTTAATAACTTAAAATAAAGAATTTAGGAGAATACTTTTAATAAAAATATCGAGATTTAAATCGTTAGTCTAACACGCGTATTAAACATTTAACGTCTAAATAAACGTCGAAACGAACGGGAAAACGAACACCGCACGGAGCGCAAACACAGAGGATTAAAATCGGAGCCAACCACACATGGATGTCGCACATAGCGACACAATGACTTATGTCGTGGTCATGACCTGCAACATGACAATCTATGTTGCACTACATCTACAATGTCGCATATAGCGACACAAAGCCTTACGTCGCACCCAGTGTCGCACAAATCAGAACCTTGAAAACACAGATTTTTACTAAGTGTCAAGACTTGAAATTTTATCACCTGTGTTACCTAAATTCAGATTTCAAGTGCGTTTTTCACTAAAGCAATATAGTAGAAATAAAAAATTTTCAAGTGCGTTTATCACCTGTGTTACTCAAAAAAATTTCGACCCCAGCCAGGGGCTCTGCCCCTTGAACCCCGCCATGGGTTGCCACCCCTGGAACCCCGCTTATCATGGGTGCTGCCCCCGAACCCCCCGTCATTAAAGTTTGGAAATACTTTACACTGCGTGTCAAACATTTACAACCTTTGAAGCACATACGATGTACTCGTACATGATACATATATATACTTCAAGACTTAAATACAATACAACACACGAAACATATACCCTAATAGTATACAATGAAACAACACATAATAATAATGATGTAAGATTATTATTACAAACCATCACCAACGGGCCGTACATGTTTTTAAAACACAAACAAATAATCAAACGAACCAATGTATTTGGACATAACTAGTTGGATGAACAACTAGCAATTACATCATATGACTTTAATTTAACATAGTCTGATCAACTATGTATAATTAAGAAAAGATGATGTGTGGTCTGAAACGGTTATGTTGAACAGGGATACACTAGTTGACCCAGACCACGAGATAAACGGGACCATTATGTCGCACCCCCAAAACACGTGGCAGCGGAAGTATGAGGTGTCACGGGGGCGCCGACCAAATCAAATATCATAACACCAAGATTAAAGCAAACGACCTCTATATGAGACGTTTGAAAATAGTTACATTACAATAATTCAAAAGCTTACAAAAGTATTTGGAGTTCGCATAATGAAAGTAGAATTACATAACTATAACTAGTAATATAATAAATGCAATTCAAATTCATTGATGTTTGAAAACAATGCGACTCGAACTAAGCTATCCAAAAGCATCCTACTGTCTTGATTCCTGTGGGTAGTCCTACTACGTCTGTAAACGTGAGAATACATACTAAAAGGGTCAACGTCATTAACAAACTCACCCAACCCTATTTTGTTACCATTTTGCCAAAAATAGTAAGTTTGTTGTTTTTAGGAACCGAGTCCCGTTTTTGTTGACTTGGTCAAACCTATTCGGTTTGACCCAAAACTTTTACCCGAACCTTATATGTGTTTATGGACTATAAAAATTTAGTTTTTCCATTTATAGCAAGCCCGCAAGTGTTGGTTTTTAAAGTGTTACTAAAAACAGTCCACTATCTCATTTTCCAGAAAATGCTCTTGTTTGTCAAATTTTTAATAAATTGTATATTCCGAATTTACTCCCAAGAAAAATACCAGTTATTACCCCACATGTTACCTACTTCCAGTAAGTTTTTCATGAATTTTAGATTAGTCTAAGTATTTATCAAAATTGCATGTGTCCTCTGAGGTCCAACAGTTGACCAATCTGGACACATGCATGAAGATTGAGTTTTTGGGAACAATCTACAATTTTTCAAGAAAAGGATATCAGTATAACTTTTATATCTAACAAAATTTTTTAAGATTTTGGCGGTGGTTTCAAGTTATTTGGAGTTGTGTAGCTTAAGATATGGTCAAAACCCTATGAACAAAGTTTCTAACTTTTCAGAGCAGATTGTTTATATATTTTTATATAAATTATTAAAAATAGTATTCGAGCTCAAAATGATATGAGGTTTGAGGGGTTTGAAAGCTAATTTCTTGAACTTGATTTTAGACTATAAAAACGTCCGATTTCATGAAGAAATGATTTCTCTAAAAATCATGGAAGTGGACCAAACTTTCTGGGCAGAAAGTATTTCTTACATTTGGTTGATTTCAAGTTAAGAAAAATGGTTTTTGAGCATGGTTTGATTTAAATACTTGTTGAGTGAACATTAATACATGTAAATGAGAGCATAATAATGAAAGAAAAGTCCTCACAATGGTGTTTATAAGGAAAGAATGGCAGATTGTAAGTGAGGAACTCTTGTGGTGTTGAAATCTTCAAAGAGCTTTTCAAGGAGATGATTTTTGTGGTGGTTGTTCTTGGTGGTGTATTGGTGGTTTGTGATGGTAAGTAGGGTGGTTGTATGGTGGATAAAGGCTGAGTTTTCTCCAGAATTTTTGAGAGGGAAGAGTTGAGAGAAAATGTGAGTTGAGTGTATGTGAAAAATGAGAGAATGTAAGAGTTGCATGTGGGTTAAGTGGTCTAACAAGGGAATTCTCATGATTTCAAAATGCATGGATGGTGAGTGGATGAGGGGGTGGTGGCAGATTTTTGGGGGGGCCATGGGGTGGGGTTTTGGTGATTTAATTCTTGTTTTCAGACTGTGTTGCGATTGGAGGTCGTTTACTCGTTATTTTCGTTATTCGGTTAAATTGTGTAACGTTATTTTGTGTCGTTTTAATTAACGATATATTTGATATATTTTTCCATTGAAATTATAAAAATACTTTATTTTGAGTTGTCAAAATATTAATTAGGGTTTCGTTTGGTTGTCGGGTTCAGTTTGCGCATTTTCATTGCGTTTGAGACGTTTTAATCGAAACGTCTAGGTTTTTCGTGTATTATTTTAACAAAATAATAAATAATGATAACTACCTCTAAAAAAATAGATTAAAGTTATTTATAGAAATGTTTTCACCAACGTCGTATAGTTTGTCGGACTCCGTCCGGTTATTTTGCGTAATTACAGCTAATTACGTAAGCGTAGTATAAAACAATTACGTAGGTGTATATTCACATAAATATACAAATAGTCACAAGTAATTACAAGTATTTAGCCTAATACTAAACTAAAAACACGTAATTAAGGTTTCTAGTAGGTTAATCAGTAAGCCTAAATCATCGTGTGTCACATTCTCCCCCTGTTAGGAGAATTTCGTCCCGAAATTAGTTTACAGTTATGGTCTATGGTGGGTCTGTGAGAGAGTAGGTGGGTGATTCTAGTGTATCCGAGTTTCTTATCTACAAGTGAATTCGGACCTCGTCTTGAGATTCATCGGGCCCTGATGATGGTAAGCCATCATGGTCTAATTTCTTGGTTTTCTGTTCTAAGGTTTCTGTAGGTTTCTTAACGAAATAATTCTTGTTTTACCTTTTCTCCCCTCGTTAGATCGATGTTCTATTGGTAACAGTAAGAATACAATAGGTTTCTCATGGAAACGATTCGGATGGGATTCTTAGATGGCATCGAGAAAGGAAAGGTAATGGAAATTCCGATGGTTTATTAGGTTTATGGAGAAAAGTTTTGTCTGCTAAGTTCGAAATGAGGTTCTGAATTATGATTTCACAGCTAAAATCAATCTGTTATTTCTGAGTTATTCTCAGCTTCTAAGTCTGTGGGGCGTGATTTCGTAATTTAGTACGTAATAAGATTGAAAACAGTCAAGTTATTGAGAGGTAATGTACCCATAACAATGTTAAGGGTTCTGTCGAGCGTTGTTGTTCTAGTTTTTATTTCGTGATGTAAACACATCCGTTTGTGTACGTTTGGGAAATTATCCCCGTGTACTATAAGTAGGACAAATATTCCTAAATAGTCGGTCGTAGTAAGGTCATTTACTATAGGGTTCGTAGTAGGAAAACATTCCTATGTGGTTCGTTGTAGGAATCGTAGTTGAAATCAAAGAAAAGGTCATAGTTGAGACCATAGTTCAAAGCATAGTTCTAAAAATGGAGTACAAGTCTCAAGTTTTCAAAGTTTAATCATACATGTAATCGTAGTTGGAATCGTAGTTATTATCGTAGTGGGGTGAGTAGTTGCTATCGTAGTTATTCTCATAGTTGTTCTCATAGTTGTTTCATAGTCGTATTATACAATACGTAAAAGTAATTTCACAAAAATAGTTCACAGTATAGTACAAAATCGTTCATAAAGCAGAGTTCAAGTAGTTGGTAAATCAAATTTCAAATAGTTCATAAAACAGAGACAAAGTAGTGATCAAATCTTGATAAAAGAAAAAAAATGAAAGTAGTAATTAGATTCCAATAAATAGTTTGTTAAAACCGTCAATAAACCAGTTTGTAAACAGTTTGCAAGTTATGAGTAATTCGTTGGATCACATCCAATATAAATCGTTGTAAACGTATTTCCAATATGTAAATCGTTAGAAGACCCGCAGGTGTTTCAAAGTATAAGTCGTTATCGTTCGTTAGAAAACATAGATCTTTGAGAAAAATTAAGTGAAAATCAAGTGTTTGTTTATAGGTACGTTTTTTTTTATATGTTAAAAATGTCATCATAATATCTGTTGAAAACTTAATGTCAATCAAAATATGTTAGAAACTCTTGTCAGCACGTTGAAAGACTCTATTTAACAAAAAATTGTTGAAAGCTCCAGTTGTTGAAAAGTGTTGAAAATTCTGTTTTGTCAAAAATCAGTTGAAACTTTACGTATGTGAAAAATCCATGTCGTCTATTCTATTCTCGTGATGGCGTAGCCTAGCAGCTAGTACCAGAATGGTATGATGAGCGGGTTCCTATGCGTATGGAAGGGTATTCATGTCCGAAGATTCTCTGCGTCTCAAGAGTTGTAAATAGCCAAGTTGTAGTTTCAAAAAGTAGTCATGACAATGACCGAGTAGTGTTCTTGAAGTAGTCAATCATGACTATGTTATTGTTTCGAAATGAACAAGTGTTTAGTAAAGATGTTCGGTCAAGATAGTTAGTAATTCCATAGCTGCTAGCATCCATTGCAGTAGTGATCGCAATGATTAAGTTGTTATTGAGATAGTTTGTGTTTAGAGTAGTTGAAGTCATAAACCGAGTTATGCCTAAGTCGTTGGAATCCATCCAAGTGTTGGAAATATTATTTCGATTAGGTAATGTGAATAGAGTAAGGTCTAGTTCGAGGAGGTCTATCTGTCCTTCTAGTCGTGTGTAACGCACGTGATTCATAGGTCTACGATAAAAGTGGGAAGGAAGGGCATGAAGTAGACGTAGTCAATGTGACGCGCCTAGATGACAAATCCTTACGAGGTTCTAATTCCATACGTGTTCTCGAACGATTATAATGAGAGTGGAAGGAAGAGGGTGAAGTAGATGTCACTTGTTTGGTTGGTGAATCCTCAGGTAGATTCTTCTCAAGTGAGTCCTGTTCGATTATGTAGTCACCCTATGCGGTTGGTTAAGTGGTACCGTGGAAGTCTCCTCAGTGGTAAATAAGGGTTGAGTCTCGTTTTTAGAGTTGGGTGACGTAGTTGTGGGAGTGGTTGCCGTGATAAATGGCAAATAAGTTTAGTGTACGTAAGTTTATACATATATATAAACATAAAAGCCTAGAACATAAGCACATATAAAGGTTGGTCCCGTTCTATCCTCATTCTATGTTTGCTACTGTATTCTCGTTCACTACAACTATTTCAGGTCTTGCATCGAATCTCCTTTAATTGTACATAGTTGATCAGGCTATGTTAAATTAAATTCAAATGATCCAATCGTTGAACCAGTCATACTAAACAAAGAATACTAACCTAATGGTTATAGTCTAGGTCACTAATGCAATCCTAGTTCGCTATAACCTTAGGCTCTGATACCAATCTGTCGCACCCCCAAAACACGTGGCAGCGGAAGTATGAGGTGTTGCGGGGGCGCCGACCAAATCAAATATCATAACACCAAGATTAAAGCAAACAACCTCTATATGAGACATTTGAAAATAGTTACATTACAATAATTCAAAAGCTTACAAAAGTATTTGGAGTTCGCATAATGAAAGTAGAATTACATAATTATAACTAGTAATATAATAAATGCAATTCAAATTCCTTGATGTTTGAAAACAATGCGACTCGAACTAAGCTATCCTAAAGCATCCTACTGTCTTGATTCCTGTGGGTAGTCCTACTTCGTCTGTAAACCTGAGAATACATACTAAAAGGGTCAACGTCATTAACAAACTCACCCAACCCTATTTTGTTACCATTTTTCCAAAAATAGTAAGTTTTTTGTTTTTAGGAACCGAGTCCCATTTTTGTTGACCTGGTCAAACCTATTCGGTTTGACCCAAAACTTTTACCCGAACCTTATATGTGTTTATGGACTATAAAAAGTTAGTTTGTTGATATCGCGTAAAAAGTCACATTTTTACTATAGATATCTCTCTCATTCTGGAACAATTCTTGGCACTTTGACTCAAAAACATTACAAATCTGTAATATTATGCCAAGATGGGAAAAACAAGGTTGCATGATGAAAATCAAGCAAAACGGGCAGAAAATGAAGATTCCACGCACGTTTAAAGATTCCAGACACCGGAATGAGGTTTCAAGACAAAAGAGCCCATCACCAAAATCTATTTGACCGAAGATGTTCTTTTTCAAATTACGAATCCAACAGAAGAAGAATCAACTAAAACGGGCGAAGAACGAAGATTTTACGCACGCCGGAAGATCTAAACGATTCGTACGACACATCTAAAGTTCAGAGACATATTTTTGGGATTTCTTTTCATCAAAAGCTTCGTTTTTGAATTACGAATCCAACACAAAAAGAATCAACGCAAACGGACGCGTAACGAAGAAAACACGCACGAATCGAGAAACGCAGCAACCGGTAGTGGACTGGTGCTGCTGGCAGCCAGCCGCCGCTGCCAGCCAGCCAGCCACCAGCTGCTGGCAGCCAGCCACCGCCGACTGCCCGTCACCCGCACGGATTGCGCTTTTTGGTACTTCTTCGTACCTGGTGCTAGACCTTTTCCTACTTTTCGTACCTGGTGCCACTACCTTTTTCGCCTTTTGTACCTGGTGCCACTACCTTTTCTACCTTTTGCTATCATGAGCTTGGGGGTGCTAACTTGAGCCGAATTTCGTCTATAAAAGGCAGCTCCTAGCTCTCATTTCAACACACCAACTCATACACAAAACACAGACACTCATACTTACACTCTCATTCTTCCATTTTCACTTTCTCACTCTAAAAGTCTCTCATATTTTAGTCTAGGGTTATTATAATTAATCTACGAATTAACATAGAGGTTAGAGCGAATGTTAGGAGTTTGGAGATTCATCTTTGTATGTGTGAACGAGTTGTCTGTCATAATAATACGCTGCTGCGCATTTATTTCCGGGTGATATCGAAACCTTTATCATACTTGCTTTATTTCATATTTCAATTATGTATTATTGTCTTGTATGTGATTTGTCTATTGCCCTGAATTGCGAGTAGTCTATTATTGTGATCGTTGATGACGTAGATAATTATAAGTAAGGATGACGTTATATAATTAAGTGTACGACAATTGTAAATGTGATGTAACGGCCCCTATTCGATAGTTTATCTGATATAGTACTGGAAACGTTTTATACGGAGTACAAATGTATGGAAGTCGATAAACGACCGAAGGTAGTTACATCACTGGAATCAGCTCTGGTTTAACAGTTGGAATTCCGAAAGGATAATACAACTTCGCAACTAACTGGTGTATCCTACGAAAGTCAACGCACAATAAGATAATGTTCGAAAACACGTGCAGATAAAATAGGAATTAATGACCTTTGTACCGTTAAGACTTTATGAACCTGAGTTTAATTTATGGAGTACCCTTTCTAGTTATCCACGTGACTGCAACCTAGTAATTAGGACTTGATCAACCTTAATTATGGTAAGTAGTTATCTGTGCCCATGACATGTAACAAGTAAGACACAGTGAACCCACTCATTGTACATATTAGGTTTATATTTCCACATCTCTTTTTATTTAGTTAGCTTAGAGTGTCACATTCACCGTCAATTACTCCTGACCGCATGTCTGATGTAAGAAGCAGTCGAACTACCATGTAAAGTACACTGTCCGATTACTGAAAGGCATGGCCTGCATATGAAACACGTTTTTATAAACTGCGAATAATCTAGGGATGTATAACTGTTTGAAAAGGAGAACTCAAGTCATAAGTTGAAGTAACCAAACCCTAATGCATAAAACAAGACTTAGGAATAAGGACAACATCCTCGTGATTTAAATACCTTAAAACAATAAGCCTTACACAATCAGTGGTCAAAACATACAAAGTTATTAATCTGCGTGCCAATAAAATATTAAACTACTTTAGGGGTTAAGAAAGGTCGGACCTATGAGACAATACGCTACTGATTCATGCACCTCGGCGTTAAGCCAAAATAGGTTGTTTATCTTTCAACTAGATAAGCATTGGAAGTTTGCATATCGCTCCGATCAGAATCATGATAACCTAGTTCCTAGTGACATGCCAATGGGAAATTTAGTTGGTAGGGTTCTGGAGTTTACACCTGATAGTTTAAATCATTATATTAGTATTGCCCCTATTTAATCTGTCATCCTGAAACATTAATTATCGAAATCTCAGCAATCACATGTTTATCTTTATCTGCTTTCCTGTAATTTACTTTTCTGCATTTTAATTACCTGTCTTTAGTTTAAAAACCCCCAAACCTACCTACTTTGTTTCATCCTAAATATCTCCTACCGAAAGCACCAGCTTTAATCTCCCACACGTTTGGATTCATAGAACGATCTTAGGTCATACTTACCACTTGCTAACCAGAGTAGGTAGTACGTATTATTTAAGCCCCGCAAAATATAAATTTTAAAACCCCTGCTGCGCCCGCATCACCATCAGGAATCGCAACGACACTGAACCGACGGTTGCGGGTGCAACATGTTTTTGGCGCCGCTGCCGGGGAATCACAAATGTACGATTCAAAGCTGCCTTAAGTAGTAATATTTAGGAGACCCTTCCGATTGAAATCTTTTTAGAAATCCTTCGAAAGTTAATTTAAGTAATTAGTATTAATTTAGTATTAATTAAGTTAGGATAACTTCAAATGACAACTCGAAAACCCACTTCTTGCTTCATTTCAATGAATGATACGGAATTCTTCGATTACTTAGAAAAAGAGTTAGGATCTGATCTCTTTTCACCTACTTCCTCTAAAACTAAGGAAACCTCCGACACCCAAGAAGAATATAGGACCTCACTTTCAATTCCAAAATATTGCCTGGATTTTGATGACACGGACCAGTTACCTGACCTTGCATCATCTCCAGAAGATCACTCGCCAACTTTACACCTACCTGATTTACAAAATTCTTCCCACTTCGATTATTTTCCTGAAGATAATTTTGAAGAAAAACCTCCGAAGTCTTGTGACCTAATCACCCTCATTCCTGAAACATCGGTGTATTCTAAAACTACGCCCGATTCTCGGAATTACGGCATCTTTCCATTCATTTCACACAAGCACCAATACACCATTTACCGAGTGGTGGACAAGGTTCCATCAGTCGAGCCGGAACAACCTTTTTTTGAAGAACGCCACCTCGGTGCTTCTTTCAATCCTTCCCATAGGGTAGATGTCTATACAGCATTCGTTAGGTACTTAACCTATGCCGATCTCCCGTATTCCTACGAACAACGAGAAACGATTGTCAAGATAGAAAAACAAGTAGAATTCCTTCTTCGCCTGTCAAGTCATGAATGCGAAAGCACTTCCACAAATTTCAGAGACCAAGAACTAAAGTTTATAGCAGATTTAGATCTACTTTTTGAATCATTCGCCAACATGGATTTTCTTCCAACATCTATGATGTTAATCAATCACAGTGTCACCGCAATGATCAACAAACTTGAGTTCTGGGAAGAACAAGATCCGATGATTTCTATCATCATTCCTGGTAGAATTCCTTTCTTTGTTGACCCCGCCTCCTACCTAATCTCAAAATTACGAGACGTTTTTCCTGATTCCACCAAGGAAAGAATCGACACAATTTTCTTCACAAAAAGAAAATACCTTCACGTTAAGCTTACTCGAATCTTTGCCTTTACCAAATACCCTTTCACTTCCGTACAAAAATCCACAATCAGTGAACTCTGTAGGATAGTTAAGTCTACAACCGGAAACCCTGATTCACAGGAAGAGAACGCATTTCTGGAAGTCATGAATAAACTCACTCACGAACTTAATTACAAGGATCAAGGTCCACGCGTCGGTTTGTCAAACCCTAAAAAGATAAGGAAAGCGTACAATAAGTTAATTGGTGATCTTATCAATTTAGGGTACGAAGAACGAGAAGTCCTCGGATTTGAGAATCGTCATTACTATTTAGTTTATAACACCATTTTGGAACTTTCAAAATGTTTTGTGCTGAAAAACGTTCGCTTAAGGGAGAAAATCTCGACCCTTTCCCTATGGAGGGATCGGAACGAATCTTAAAACAATTCCTTCCGAAAAAGGTCGAAGCTCGCGACTTTAAATGAGCATATTTTAGTATAAATATAGTAATATAATAAAATTTTGAAAGTTTCCTTTGAAAAAAAAAAAAACGTTTTTAAATTTTTGCTTGAAAACACGTGCGCGACAACAAGAACGTACAACGTTAAGCTGTTAGCCGAAACATGTACATTCAACAAGTCCACGTCAGACAACTAATTTTAAAACAACCAAAAATAATTTAAGATTAATATCTCAGGATTACTTTTTAATTGTTCCACAAAAATGTACGCGTATCTTAAATTGTTTATAACGTAACGAAAGACTAACAAGTAACTAGTTACAATAAATACGTTTAGGATTTGTAATCATCATTAGTGAGACCTTAGGAATTAATCTAGAGAAGTACTTAGAAGTACATAGGGGACCATGTAAGGAATAGGGTACATGACAAATATTCTCATGGACCACAAGTCTTCCATTTGATCCCATAATTCAAAAATAACATAAAAAAAACTTTTTTTCTCCTTCCTCCCTCACTCCCAAAACCGGCCACCCTAAACCCACCATGGATCACCACTCAATCTTCACCAACCTCTCTAATTTCATGTCTCCTCATTGCATGATATTCTCGATTGTACGTTCGTTTTGAAGCATAACACACTAAAACAAGGTATGATCATAAGAAACCCACTTTAAGCTTAAAGTTTCTCATTTTATGAAGTTACCTAAGCTAGTAACTAGGAATTGCTATTTTTCTTGGTTGAATGCTTAGAAACTACATGCTACTACCACTTACCCATGCGAATTCATACTAGTTTGGACCTTTCAAGAAGATGTACTTTAACTTATTGATTAAGTCTAGAATTTAGCTTGATTAAGTGCTAGTTGTTAGATATTTAAGTAATTATGGTATTTTGAATGATTGCCCTATGTTAATTGCATAATGCGGATAAATTAGGATTAGCAAATTTGACTTTTGAAAGTCAACAAAAAGTTAACTAGTATGCATGATAGTAAATTAAAAATTACTTGAAAACCTTGCTTACTAGGACACTTGTACTTTCTTGACTAGTCAAAATAGGCAATATAGAATTATTACTAGAAACCAAAGCCTTAAATAAAACCAAACACATGGATGACATAATTTTTGTGCATGACCTAGCTTGCTATCTAGTAGGAAAATGCCTAAAAACAATGATTACATGCTTAGGTTATAATTTTGGTATGCGGACAAATTGGAATTATCGTCCGAAGTAAGTTTTGACCTAAAAAGTCAATTTGAAGTATTGCATTTCTTTTTAAAATTTATTGCAATTTTTATTCAAAAACCTTACTTCAATTTGAACTTTTAAAAGTCAAAAATATACAATGAAACTATAAACTGTGAAATAATGACGTTTCGAATTTGGCTAAACACCAGACTTTGTAAACAACATTACTTCACAAGTCAAGTTACCGCCATCCCATGACTATATGTTTCTACACATTGATGATTGCCTCACTATTGTTACTTGGGGGCATTTGATATTTACTGTAATCTTTGGACTGTCAAGAATTTAAAGCCCTCATTTCGAATGTCCCATTAGAAAATTCGAAAAGTGCTTTAAATTCTACCTTTCTTAAGACCTATTACTTTAAATTTCTCGTGTTCTCAGGTACCATGAAGAAAAAGCTAAAACCAGCACGTCCACTTACAGGATCTCTTGCGTTAGTACAACACCAGCATACGACCGGATGGCACGAATATGGAGAGATAAACCTTTTGGCCATTTTAGATATGTAGATTGGGAAAAGCTACAGATATTGGGGTTCAGGCAGAAATTAGAGGGTCTACTCAGGTACTCGATAGAGGGTCAGCAATTTGAGTCTTTCAAGAGATTGTTCAGCATTAACGAACCAGTGTATATGGAGATGATCATCGAGTTCATGACCACCTATACATTCGAGACAGGGAGTAGAGTGGAAGACGGGGTGATCAAATTTAGATATATGGGGAGCCTAGTCACCTTTTCATTGGCTCAGTTTGCACGTCACTTAGATCTCTATACACCAGAAGAGATAGATTCACCCCTGTTTACTGATGGAGCCACCACGATGTCTCTCACGACTACCACCGCAGAGGCATGGAGTCATTGGTCGCCAAAGCCATATTTCTCGGGTATTAAAGCTACCCAGCTCACAGACCCAGTTATGCAGATTTTGCATAAACTGCTGGCTTGTTCACTTGATGGGAAACACACGTTTAATGGCCGAGTGTCTGAATTTGATGTTATCATGATGGCGTGTATCGTCGATAGGAGAAATATTCAGGTTGCCCATCTAGTTGCCCAGCGGATTTTGGAAGAGAAAGAGTTTGGTGCAAGAAGATCATTCATGGGCCAAATAATTACTAGGTTGATTAGGAAAATGGGATTGATTAGGACGACGGAGATAGCACAGTTTAAAAGCCTGCCAGGATGGAGTTCCCAAACAATAGACTATGATTTTCTGAGGAAAATGGATATACTTAGGATTCTGAAGGATGGTACCGTTTACATCAGGGCACGATCATCAGACCCTGAGAGTATTGACACATTGGTAGCGGGTCTAGTCCTACCTAGGGAGTCCAGAAAGAGGAAGCAACCAAAAGAGGCCCGAAGTTCAGATTCTGATTCAGATGAGGGTGCACGAGATTCTGATGTGCCAGTTGCACCGCCACAGCCTACTAGGCCAGGACCTTCTGTCCCTGCCCCTAGAGCCCAAATACCACCTTATATATACCATTACGGGACACCCCCAGGACCCGATTACTGGTACTGGCTGATGCAGATGCAAGTCAGAAGCTACAGAGCTATTAGGCAGCAGATCGCAGGGATACCAGTGAGCCCACTTCCGGACATACCGTGCGGGATGGGCCGAGCCCCACCACATTTGTATCCCCCTGCAGCTCCTACTCCAGCACCTCGCTGACATCCAGTCCATGGCCATGGTTTACCACCTCGGACAGCCCCACTCAGGCCACAGGCACCACGAGCACAGATCTCCCTTCAGAGACAACAGATTCCCTCAGTCGTCGGCTCAGCTAGAGGACAGATTTCGAGTAGCAGTAGGATATCTAGAGCCCCTACTCGAGCCACTTTTGTTCAGAGTCATAAGACTCTCAGGAGCACCAGCCCTGCAGCTGCACCGATTGCTCCAGTATCTTCTCACAGACAGACCGAGCTATTCAGACAGCACTCTCAGCAGGGGATACATGAGACTCCACTCTATAGCTTTGACATGCCCGCAGGGGAGTTTGTTGATCAGTTGATACATGACGGGATATTCACCATGGGTACACCAGACGCAGAGGATGATAGGGATGCATCAGATAAGGGAACCCACTGTCAGCACGATGACTCCTCATCAGATGAGACATCTCCCATAGCATCTTCAACTGCAGTACCACCAGCCGAGCAATAGATTGCTCCGCCTTCTTACTTCTTTCTATTTTCTACCAAGACTTTATTATTATTATGTGTATTTGATGTACTGTGGATGCATAGACATCACATCTATCCAGTTATTACTTTATCATTTTATTACTTTACTTTTCTTATCAGCAGCGATTACTTGATTGAGTTGAGTGGTTTGTTTGAAAAACTATAGAAGACCTAAGCAAAGGAGGATTGTGGACCACACAATGAAGAATGCCGAGAGCCATAAGCTACAAGCCACGGACCAGCAGACTTCCAAAAAGGCACCGATAACGTGCACGACAAAAGCGGTACAACGTTCCAAAACCCTCTACCCGTTTTGATTGCCTCATCCGATATTCCAAACACTAAGTGTGGGATAATAAAAACCACACTACGAAACAATCCAATAATAAGTAGAATCTCTAAGTGTGGGATACTTCAACAAGAGGTACTCAACAAATAGATTCGAACATTAGGGACAATGTTCCTCTAAGTGTGGGATATACGGCCATCGACCGTAAGTTTTTACCCCTTGTCCGTAAGTCAAACAAAATTTTCGTTTAAAAGCTAAAAATGAATAAAATTTCAAAATTTTCAGATTCAAAAACATCGTTCTTTAGAAATCCTATCTTTCAAAAGAATAAATTACAGCAAGGAACGAGTTTTGACAACGAAATAAAACTGTTTTAGAATAAGATACGGACAAAAAAGGCAATACATGGCCAGGCACCGATATATGCATTCGAATTAGAACTTGCTTTCTTGAAATGCATTTCGAGATCACACCGATGAGTGTCATACGTACAACCCATCTTGATAACTTCTAAGGAATCCCAAACAACCTTCCACCATCAAACATCCACCCACTCAACACTCACTCTTCACACCCAATCAAAACCTCCTAACATTCGTCCCGAACCTACAGAAGTTTCATTTTCCAACGAATTCTCAAAGATATTCCAAGACTTCTGCAGCCTAACACAAAGCCATTGGAGCGTTCCCCAAAGGATGAACATCATCCGTAAAAGGAGCTCCAAGAAATGAAATTCAGCAAAAAGCTTACATCGGAGCGTTCCCCAAAGGATGAGCATCATCCGTAAAAGGAGCTCCAGGAAAAAGAAATTCAGCAGAAGCTGCTCAAAAAAAAAAAAAAAAAAAAAGCCCAAGGATCAAGAAAAAGGGCCAAGAAAAGAAAAATTCCAAAGAAAAAGGCTATGTAGTCCTTTCAAAATCTGAGAAATTCTAGAGAAACTCTCTCAAAAAGTTTCGAGAAAATACAAGGAAAAACCTCACACCCTCTTCACACCGAAAACACCCGATTCCTTCCGAGATATCTTGAATGGTTAGTACCGTCCTCATCAAAAGTGATGGAGATTTGATTCTCGATCAAGCCTATGACGAGAATGCTGCATTTGCCTAGTCATAATCATCACGTTGCTCGAAGAAGGTATCGAATTCAATAAACCTTTAGTTTTGGTTACAAAACTCTTTCATAACGGTAACTTTATATCCTTTGAAAAAGGGCATCTCAAAAAACTGATGCAATTAGAATCATTCCAGAAGCTTTTAAGAATGAGTTTGCTTGAGGACAAGTAAAGTTCTAAGTGTGGGATACTTGATATCGCGTAAAAAGTCACGTTTTTACTATAGATATCTCTCTCATTCTGGAACAAGTCTTGGCACTTTGACTCAAAAACATTACAAATCTGTAATATTATGCCAAGATGGGAAAAACAAGGTTGCATGATGAAAATCAAGCAAAACGGGCAGAAAACGAAGATTCCACGCACGTTTAAAGATTCCAGACATCGGAACGAGGTTTCAAGACAAAAGAGCCCATCACCAACATCTATTTGACCCAAGATGTTCGTTTTCAAATTACGAATCCAACAGAAGAAAAATCAACTAAAACGGGCGAAGAACGAAGATTCTACGCACGCCGGAAGATCCAAACGATTCGTACAACACATCTAAAGTTCAGAGACATATTTTTGGGATTTCTTTTCATCAAAAGCTTCGTTTTTGAATTACGAATCCAACGCAAAAAGAATCAACGCAAACGGACGCGTAACGAAGAAAACACGCACGAATCGAGAAACGCAGCAACCGGCAGCGGACTGGTGCTGCTGGCAGCCAGCCGCCGCCGCCAGCCAGCCAGCCGCCGGCTGCTGGCAGCCAGCCGCCGCCAGCTGCCCATCACCCGCACGGATTGCGCTTTTTGGTACATCTTCGTACCTGGTGCTAGACCTTTTCCTACTTTTCGTACCTGGTGCCACTACCTTTTTCGCCTTTTGTACCTGGTGCCACTACCTTTTCCACCTTTTACTATCATGAGCTTGGGGGTGCTAACTTGAGCCGAATTTCCTCTATAAAAGGCAGCCCCTAGCTCTCATTTCAACACACCAAATCATACACAAAACACACACACTCATACTTACACTCTCATTCTTCCATTTTCACTTTCTCACTCTAAAAGTCTCTCATATTTTAGTCTAGGGTTATTGTAATTAATCTACGAATTAACATAGAGGTTAGAGCAAATGTTAGGAGTTTGGAGATTCATATTTATACGTGTGAACGAGTTGTCTGTCATAATAATACGCTGCTGCGCATTTATTTCCGGGTGATATCGAAACCTTTATCATACTTGCTTTATTTCATATTTCAATTATGTATTATTGTCTTGTATGTGATTTGTCTATTGCCATGAATTGTGAGTAGTCTATTATTGTGATTGTTGATGATGTAGATAATTATAAGTAAGGATGACGTTATATAATTAAGTGTACGACAATTGTAAACGTGATGTAACGGCCCCTATTCGACATTTTATCTGATGTAGTACTGGAAACGTTTTATACGGAGTACAAATGTATGGAAGTCGATAAACGATCGAAGGTAGTTACATCACTGGAATCAGCTCTGGTTTAACAGTTGGAATTCCGAAAGGAGAATACAACTTCGCAACTAACTGGTGTATCCTACGAAAGTCAACGCATAATAAGATAATGTTCGAAAACACGTTCAGATAAAATAGGAATTAATGACCTTTGTACCGTTAAGACTTTATGAACCTAAGTTTAATTTATGGAGTACCCTTTCTAGTTATCCACGTGACTGCAACCTAGTAATTAGGACTTGATCAACCTTAATTATGGTAAGTAGTTATCTGTGCCCATGACATGTAACAAGTAAGACACAGTGAACCCACTCGTTGTACATATTAGGTTTATATTTCCGCATTGCTTTTTATTTAGTTAGCTTAGAGTGTCACATTCACCGTCAATTACTCCTGACCGCATGTCTGATGTAAGAAGCAGTCGAACTACCATGTAAAGTACACTGTCCGATTACTGAAAGGCATGGCCTGCATATGAAACACGTTTTTATAAACTGCGAATAATCTAGGGATGTATAACTGTTTGAAAAGGAGAACTCAAGTCATAAGTTGAAGTAACCAAACCCTAATGCATAAAACAAGACTTAGGAATAAGGACAACATCCTCGTGAATTAAATACCTTAAAACACTAAGCCTTACACAATCAGCGGTCAAAACATACAAAGTTATTAATCTGCGTGCTAATAAAATACTAAACTATTTTAGGGGTTAAGAAAGGTCGGACCTATGAGACGATACGCTACTGATTCATGCACCTCGGCGTTAAGCCAAAATAGGTTGTTTATCTTTCAACTAGATAAGCATTGGAAGTTTGCGTATCGCTCCGATCAGAATCATGATAACCTAGTTCCTAGTGACATGCCAATGGGAAATTTAGTTGGTAGGGTTCTGGAGTTTACACCTGATAGTTTAAATCATTATATTAGTATTGCCCCTATTTAATCTATCATCCTGAAACATTAATTATCGAAATCTCAGCAATCACATGTTTATCTTTATCTGCTTTCATGTAATTTACTTTTCTGCATTTTAATTACCTGTCTTTAGTTTAAAAACCCCCAAACCTACCTACTTTGTTTCATCCTAAATATCTCCTACCAAAAGCACCAGCTTTAATCTCCCACACGTTTGGATTCATAGAACGATCTTAGGTGATACTTACCACTTGCTAACCAGAGTAGGTAGTACGTAGTATTTAAGCCCCGCAAAATATAAATTTTAAAACCCCTGCTGCGCCCGCATCACCATCAGGAATCGCAACGACACTGAACCGACAGTTGCAGGTGCAACATTTGTCCATTTATAGCAAGCCCGCAAGTGTTGGTTTTTAAAGTGTTACTAAAAACAGTCCACTATCTCATTTTCCATAAAATGATCTTGTTTGTCGAATTTTTAATAAATTGTATATTCCGAATTTACTCCCAAGAAAAATACCAGTTATTCCCCCACATGTTACCTACTTCCAGTAAGTTTTCCATGAATTTTAGATTAGTCTAAGTATTTATCAATATTGCATGTGTCCTCTAAGGTCCAACAGTTGACCAATCTGGACACATGCATGAAGATTGAGTTTTTGGGAACAATCTACAATTTTTCAAGAAAAGGATATCAGTACAACTTTTATATCTAACAAAATTTATTAAGATTTTGGCGGTGGTTTCAAGTTATTTGGAGTTGTGTAGCTTAAGATATGGTCAAAACCCTATGAACAAACTTTTCAGAGCAGATTGTATATATATTTTTATATAAATTATTAAAAATAGTATTCGAGCTCAAAATGATATGAGGTTTTAGGGGTTTGAAATATAATATCTTGAACTTGATTTTAGACTATAAAAACGTCCGATTTCATGAAGAAATGATTTTTCTAAAAATCGTGGAAGTGGACCAAACTTTCTGGGCAGAAAGTATTTCTTACATTTGGTTGATTTCAAGTTAAGAAAAATGGTTTTTGAGCATGGTTTGGTTTAAATACTTGTTGAGTGAACATTAATACATGTAAATGAGAGTATAATAATGAAAGAAAAGTCCTCACAATGGTGTTTATAAGGAAAGAACGGCAGATTGTAAGTGAGGAACTCTTGTGGTGTTGAAATCTTTAAAGAGCTTTTCAAGGAGATGATTTTTGTGGTGGTTGTTCTTGGTGGTGTATTGGTGGTTTGTGATGGTGAGGAGGGTGGCTGTATGGTGGAGAAAGGCTGAGTTTTCTCCAGAATTTTTGAGAGGGAAGAGTTGAGAGAAAATGTGAGTTGAGTGTATGTGAAAAATGAGAGCGAATGTAAGAGTTGCGTGTGGGTTAAGTGGTCTAACAAGGGAATTCTCACGATTTCAAAATGCATGGATGGTGAGTGGATGAGGGGGTGGTGGCAGATTTTTGGGGGGGCCATGGGGTGGGGTTTTGGTGATTTAATTCTTGTTTTCAGACTGTGTTGCGATCGGAGGTCGTTTACTCGTTATTTTCGTTATTCGGTTAAATCGTGTAACGTTATTTTGTGTCGTTTTAATTAACGATATATTTGATATGTTTTTCCATTGAAGTATTATAAAAATACTTTATTTTGAGTTGTCAAAATATTAATTAGGGTTTCGTTTGGTTGTCGGGTTCAGTTTGCGCATTTTCATTGCGTTTGAGACGTTTTAATCGAAACGTCTAGATTTTTCGTGTATTATTTTAACAAAATAATAAATAATGATAACTAACCTCTAAAAAAATAGATTAAAGTTATTTATAGAAATGTTTTCACCAACGTCGTATAGTTTGTCGGACTCCGTCTGGTTATTTTGCGTAATTACAGCTAATTACGTAAGCGTAGTATAAAACAATTACGTAGGTGTATATTCACATAAATATACAAATAGTCACAAGTAATTACAAGTATTTAGCCTAATACTAAACTAAAAACACGTAATTAAGGTTTCTAGTAGGTTAATCAGTAAGCCTAAATCATCGGGTGTCACACATTACTTGTCTGTGCTAGACACTCTAGGCTATATTATATAATATTACATATATAGGCCTCACTTTCTAAACATTCTTGTCTCAGAAATGGCAAATGCTCCTACTGAAACACCACCTACTTCGTCACGTTCTCATCAACTGAGATCACAAAACCCACGGATTTCTAGGAGGACCACTATGTCACCTCAAACTAACCCCTATTCCGTACCAGCTCTAGCCGCTAGGCTAAACCACCATGAGCGACGATTTCGCGAAATGGACATAGAGCTACAGGAGACTCTTGAGAACTGGAGACTCACAGCCCTTGAACGTATCAACCAAGTCTCCGAAGATCATGAGAACACTGTGGATAACATGGACACACTTCACGACCAGCTGGGAGAAACTATCGAAACCATAGGAACTGTTCACAACCAATTGATCAACAACCGAAATGATATCTCTGTTATGCAATCAAGGTTGCATCAGTGCGAAACATGCCTGCGGGAAACCGAGGAGGCACTCAGGATGGTTAGCCGGCTTGCAGAGTCCGTTGACCACCTCAGAGTGTGACTCATTGCCCAGAGTGTGACTCAAGCCTTAGCTGCCCGACAACCAAGTTCTGGTAGCAAAGACACACTGAATACCAACCCAGCAGCCAAACCCAGTTCTTACAAAGACTTCCTCAACTGCAAACCCTTGTACTTCAAGGGCACCGAAGGGGCCATCGAACTGATCAGATGGTTCGAAAGGATGGAATCTGTCTACCGTATCAGCAATTTTATGGAGGATACCAAGGTTAAACTCTCCACCTGCACCTTTCAGGAAGGTGCTATCACTTGGTGGAATTCATATGCCAATTTTGTAGGCATCGACACTGCTTATCTACTCCCCTGGGAGGATCTGAAAAAGATGGTCACGGAGGAGTACCGTCCCAATGAAGAACTCCAGAAATTGGAGGAGGAGTTTTGGCGCTTATCGGTTCAGGGAACCGACATCATTGGTTATACCACCAGATTTCAACAACTTGCTCTGATCTGCCCATCTATGGTAGACCCCGAGCACAAACGCATCCAGAGGTACATCCGCGGTCTCCCAAAAAATATCCAGGGGAACGTTGCCTCGTCCCGACCAGCAACTATCCAGAGTGCCATCCGTCTGGCTCATTAACTCATGGCGATGATTGTCAGTCGTGAACCATCCACTCCATCTGCTAGTAATAACAACAAGAGAAAGTGGACTGACAACCACAACAACCAGAACAAGAAACCCGACACCATCAAAGCTTACACTTCAAACACTGAACCTAAACGGGGTTACACTGGGATGAAACCCTTTTGTTCCAAGTGCAACCGCCATCACGATGGTCCTTGTGGTACTACTTGCAACAACTGCAAGCGGTACGGGCATCTTGCCAAGGACTGTCGATCTTCCAAGAACAACAACAATCCTAACAACAACACCAACACCAATCAACCCCGAGCCTATTACGAATGTGGAGACACCGGACACTTTAGGAATGATTGTCCGAAATGCAAGAACAAGGGCAACCAAAACAATGCACGAGGTAGAGCTTTCGTACTTAACTCTCAGGACGCCCGTCAAGACCCTAATGTGGTCACGGGTATGTTCCTTCTGAACAACTTAATTGCTTCTGTTCTGTTTGATACTGGTGCTGATAAGAGTTTCATATCGAACGAGTTCAAATTGCACCCACTACTTGATATTACACCTGTTGCATTAGATACTTTATACACTGTAGAGTTAGCTAATGGCAAACTAATCAAGGCCGATAGTGTAATACCAAATTGCACCCTAAACATCGCAAACGAACTTTTTCCCATAAACCTAATACCCGTCGAGATCGGAAGTTTCGACGTCATTGTAGGCATGGACTGGCTATCCAAACACCGAGCCAAAATCGTCTGTTATGACAAAATCGTTCGTATTCCTCTCGCCACCGGTAGTACTTTAATCATACAAGGGGAGACCGGTGGGACGAGATTAAATATCATCTCATGCATGAAAACCCGTAAGTACTTGAGAAAGGGTTATCAGGCAATCCTCGCACACATCATGGAGAAAAAGTCATAGGAGAAGAGACTTGAGGATGTGCCAATCATTTGAGACTTTCCAGAAGTCTTTCCTGAAGAATTACCTGGCCTTCCACTGCCTAGGAAGGTAGAAATCTCCATCGACCTTGTTCCCGTAGCAGCACCCATGGCACGAGGACCTTACCGCTTAGCTCCATCTGAACTTCAGGAGTTGTCTACACAACTGCAAGAGCTCCTGGACAAAGGATTCGTTCGACCGAGTTTCTCACCTTGGGGAGTCCCGGTTCTATTTGTGAAAAAGAAAGATGGTTCTTTCATATTGTGTATCGACTACCGTGAACTCCACAAACTCACTATCAAGAACCGTTATCCACTCTCCCGTATTGATGACCTGTTTGACCAACTCCAGGGGTCGAGTTTTTATTCGAAAATCGATCTACGGTCAGGATATCATCAACTCCGAGTTTGTGACTCTGTAATTCTGAAAACTGCTTTCCGAACTCGCTACGAGCATTACGAGTTTCAAGTGATGCCATTCGGTTTAATGAACGCACCGACTGTATTCATGGACCTTATGAACCGAGTGTGAAAACCATATCTCGACAAGTTTGTCATTGTCTTCATCGATGATATCCTCATTTACTCGCGCAATGAACAAGAACATGCGCAGCACCTCAAAACCATCCTAGAGCTACTTAAGCATGAGGAACTATATGCTAAATTCTCCAAGTTTGAGTTTTGGATGCAAACCGTACAATTCCTTGGACACGTGATTGACAGTCAAGGAATCCATGTTGATCCATCAAAAATCGAGGCTATCAAGTGCTGGCAAGCACCTACTACGCCAACCGAAGTACGCCAATTCTTAGGTCTTGCCAAGTACTATCGAAGATTCATCAAAAATTTCTCAAAAATAACCCAACCACTCACGACCCTGACTTAGAAAGACAAAAAGTTTGATTGGACTGACAAACAAGAGTTAGCATTTCAACTTCTGAAACAAAAGCTTTGTAGTGCACCAATCCTATCTCTACCCGAACGCAATGATGACTTCATGGTATACTGCGATGCTTCTCACCAAGGTCTTGGTTGCGTGTTGATGCAACGAGACAAAGTCATTGCCTACGCCTTTTGACAACTGAAAATTCACAAAAAGAACTACACTACCCATGACCTCGAACTTGGAGCTGTCGTATTCGCTCTCAAAATCTGGAGACATTATCTTTACGGCACTAAGTGCACAATCTTTACCGACTACAAAAGTCTCCAGCACATATTCGATCAGAAAGATCTCAAAATGAGGCAACGTCGATTGGTCGAGTTGCTCACCGATTACGATTGCGAAATCAAATACCATCCAGGGAAGGCAAATGTTGTTGCTGATGCCCTTAGTCGAAAAGAACGATCGCAACCACTTCGAGTCCGAGCCCTTAGTATGACTATTCATAACGACCTAAACATTCAAATTCTCACCGCTCAACTAGAAGCCTTGAAACCTGAAAACATCAAAAGCGAAGCCTTGCGAGGCATGGATAAATAGTTTGACATCAAACCTAACGGAGTTAGGTATTTCTCTGACCGAATCTGGTTACCCAGTTTTGGAAACCTTCGGGACTTGGTGATGGATGAAGCTCACAAGTCCAAATATTCTATCCATCCTGGATCCGACAAAATGTATCACGACATCAAAGAATTTTATTGGTGGCCGAACATGAAAGTTGAAATCGCCACATACGTCAGCAAGTGCCTTACATGCTTAAAAGTCAAAGCCGAATATCAGAAACCCTCTGGGTTGCTTCAACAACCTGAAATCCCACAATGGAAATGGGAGCAGATCATTGTGGACTTCATCACAAAACTTCCGAAAACACCAAGCGGTTGCGATACCATTTGGGTGATCGTCGATTGTCTCACCAAATCTGCACATTTCCTCACCATCAAAGAAACCGATAAAATGGAACGCCTAACACGAATCTATCTGAAAGAGATTGTATCCCAACACGGCATTCCCATCTCAATTATCTCTGATAGAGGTAGTCGTTTCACATCGCGCTTTTGGCAGTCACTTTAGAAATCATTGGGTACTCGTCTGGATATGAGTACCGCATACAATCCACAAACCGACGGCCAAAGCGAACGAATCATACAAACGTTAGAGGACATGCTACGAGCTTGCGTAGTTGACTTTGGTAAAAACTGGGAAAACCATCTACCATTGTGTGAATTCTCGCACAACAACAACTATCATACCAGTATTGGAGCTACACCTTTCGAGGCACTTTACGATCGTAAGTGCCGATCACCCATTTGTTGGACCAAAGTGGGAGACAGCCAACTCACTGGTCTAGAAATCATTCACGAAACAACAGAGAAAATCTTTGGTATACAAAGCAGACTCAAAGCCGCGCGAGATCGTCAGAAAAGTTACGCTGACATGAGACGCAAACATCTCTAGTTCCAAGTTGGGGATCGAGTACTCTTGAAAGTATCACCTTGGAAAGGTGTCATCCGCTTTGGCAAACGCGGGAAGTTAAATCCCAGGTACATTGGACCTTTTGAAATCCTTGAAAGGATTGGTCCAGTGGCATATCAGTTGCAGCTACCACCCGAGCTTAGTAGCGTGCATCCCACATTTCACATTTCTAACCTGAAGAAATGTCTGTCTGATGAGACACTCATTATTCCCCTTGACGAAATCCATATCGATGATAAACTTCATTTCGTCGAGACCCCAGTGGAAATCATGGACCATGAGGTCAAACAGTTGAAACAAAGTCGTATTCCCATCGCTAAAGTCCGATGGAATTCACGGCGTGGTCCGAAATTCACTTGGGAACAGGAAGACCAAATGCGACTCAAATATCCACATCTATTCACAGACTCCACTCCATCCACGACTTGAGCTAAATTTCGGGATGAAATTCTCTTAACAAGGGAGAATGTGACACCTGCCAAATTAGGATTAGTACTTAGTTCCTAATCGTTGTATTAATATATGTAATTAGTTGTGTTTAGGGCTAATTATGTGTATCATTTTGTATATTGTTATATATACACACGTACGCGATTTATTTAAATCGTGCATTTCATTATCGGATGGATTCCGGTACCTTTAAAATACGGATGTTGGTAAACAACTTATTAAATGATGTGAAATTATTTGATTAACTCATGTTTATTATATATTATCAGGCAATCCTCGCACACATCATGGAGAAAAAGTCGGAGGAGAAGAGACTTGAGGATATGCCAATCGTTCGAGACTTTGCAGAAGTCTTTCCTGAAGAATTACCTGGCCTTCCACCGCCTAGGCAGGTAGAATTCTCCATCGACCTTGTGCCCGGAGCAGCACCCATGGCACGACCACCTTACCGCTTAGCTCTATCCAAACTTCAGGAGTTGTCTACACAACTACAAGAGCTCCTGGACAAAGGATTCATTCGACCGAGTTTCTCGCCTTGGGGAGCCCCGGTTCTATTTGTGAAAAAAGAAAGATGGTTCTTTCAGAATGTGTATCGAGTACCCTGAACTCCACAAACTCACTGTCAAGAGCCATTATCCACTCCCCCGTATTGACGACCTGTTTGACCAACTCCAGGGGTCGAGTTTTTACTCGAAAGTCGATCTACGGTAAGGATATCATCAACTCCGAGTTCGTGATTCTGACATTCTGAAAACTGCTTTCCGAACTCACTATAGGCATTACGAGTTTCAAGTGATGCCATTCGGTTTAACGAACGCACCGGCTGTATTCATGGACCTTATGAACCGAGTGTGCAAACCATATCTCGACAAGTTTGTCATTGTCTTCATCGATGAAATCCTTATTTACTCGTGCAACGAACAAGAACATGCACAACACCTTAAAACCATCCTAGAGATACTTAAACACGAGGAATTATATGTTAAATTCTCCAAGTGTGAGTTCTGGATGCAAACCGTACAATTCCTTGGACACGTGATTGACAGTCAAGGAATCCATGTTGATCCATCAAAAATCGAGGCTATCAAGTGCTGGCAAGCACCTACTACGCCAACTGAAGTACGCCAATTCTTAGGTCTTGCCAAGTACTATCGAAGATTCATCAAAAAATTCTCAAAAATAGCCCAACCACTCACGACCCTGACTCAGAAAGACAAAAAGTTTGATTGGACTGACAAATATGATTCAACATTTCAACTTCTGAAACCAAAGCTTTGTAGTGCACCAATCCTATCTCTACCCGAAGGCAACGATGACTTCGTGGTATACTGCGATGCTTCTCACCAAGGTCTTGGTTGTGTTTTGATGCAACGAGACAAGGTCATTGCCTATGCCTCTCGACATCTAAAAATTCACGAAAAGAACTACACTACCCATGACCTCGAACTTGGAGCTGTCGTATTCGCTCTCAAAATCTAGAGACATTATCTTTACGGCACTAAGTGCACAATCTTTACTGACCACAAAAGTCTCCAGCACATATTCGATTAGAAAGATCTCAGTATGAGGCAACGTCGATTGGTCGAGTTGCTCACCGATTACGATTGCGAAATCAAATACCATCCAAGGAAGGCAAATGTTGTTGCTGATGCCCTCAGTTGAAAAGAACGATCGTAACAACTTCGAGTCCTAGCCCTTAGTATGACTATTCATAACGACCTAAACATTCAAATTCTCACCGCTCAACTCGAAGCCTTGAAACCTGAAAACATTAAAAGCGAAGCCTTGCGAGGCATGGATAAACAGTTTGACATCAAACCTAACGGAGTTATGTATTTCTCTGACTGAATCTGGTTACCCAGTTTTGGAAACCTTTTGACATCAAACCATCTACCATTGTGCGAATTCTCGTACAACAACAACTATCATACCAGTATTGGAGCTACACCTTTCGAGGAATTGTACGGTCGTAAGTGCCGATCACCCATTTGTAGAACGACCCTAGGACGACCCTAGGTCATACTTACTACTGGTTTAAAGAACGAACCTAGGTCATACTTACTACTGTAGTCTTATAGTTTTAAGTATACTTAGGCCCCACAAATACAAATTTTAAAACCTCCCTGATGCGCAACCCGATACTGTTGGGTTAGTCCTTTGACAACGAGGACAGTTCTCTCCCTTCACAAAGAGAGAACTTTACGACCTGATGCTTCGGGCGGTATCACCTTGCGAGTTAAAGTGACAACCCCTAATGCTATAACCAAACCACGACCAATTTCGTTGTTGCCTTATGACCGGGTAAATATACGCTCCTCTTTGTGACATAAAGTCGGGGGTTGGCATGACTAACAAATCATGAGAAAGATGTCATCCCGATAGTACTATCCGTATATTCAGTGGCTAGAGTCACCTAGGTAATGGTTATAGTTTGCAGCCATGGGGACTTCTATGCACTACAAGTTGTTCACACTAGGTCCGCACAAGGATTCGTTGTCATGTTCCCAAATTATAGTATGAAAAATCATTTCACAAGTAAGCAGTTTTCAAGTATAGTATGAAAAGCAGTTGCTACTTTTTTACCCGTAGTTTCAAAGCAGTAAAATAATAAAAGTAGGGGCTGTGAACTTACCTTGTGAGCTTGTGAGAGCTAGCATTTGTATAATAAAGTTTTTGTCCAAAGATAGTCTCCTAGCACCCTAAACGCAAGAGACTCGTTAGTGTTATGAAACACCCTGATTTTATTTTTTAAAATATAATATCTCTTCTTTATTTTTCTATTATAGTACTTATAATAACATCTCTAAGAAAGAACTGGACTCAAAAGCCTTCTATTCAAATTCATCATTCATACGCGATCCTAGCACAAGAAGTGGGATCACGTAATACAGAAGAAAACCATCTGTAACAAATTTGTACTATGGTACACGATCCTTGGAATAGTCCGGGATCACGTTCTTAAGAAGAAACTCGACTGAGATAAAAAAATCACTAACTTACGCGATCCAGGAAAGTTGATGGGATCACGTACCAAAGAACAAAACATTATGTGAACAATTTACACATACATACGTGATCCGAGAACATCACTGGGATCAAGTACCAAAGAAGAAAAGTTGACTGTGATAAATTAACACTGGCTTAAGCGAGCCTAGGAATTATTCGGGATCGCGTAATGATGCCCAAATTTTGCAACATGCAGATTTCTAACATTTTAACCAAAATTCAATGAGGTAAAATTTTCAAACCGTAATGAGTTAACTTCTAAAAACTTGCATACATATTCACAATGATAAAATGAAACTTTCTACTTTTACACTTTTTCCAAATCCGCGTTTTATCCAGATTTATGCCGTTGACCAATTTACAGTCATTTTTGACCATTTTACTTGACACATCAAATCTCAAACCAGTAACGATCAGACTTTGACCTTTTTACCACATTCTCAACACTACATATTGAGTCTAATATCAATACAATATTCGTTATATGTGGACTTTAACTAGATTTAGCATTTAGACCATTAGGTGACCCGTTTGGACACCCTAACGATCCGTTTGGGTCTTTGGCCACATTAGCACTTCTCTATTACCATTTTCATATTATGTTGACTATTCAAAGTCAAATTAACCCTTTCCTATCATAAACACTTCGACTCAACCTTTAAGCATCTATTAAACCATACTATCATTTCATTGATCATTAACCATTAAAATCACAACTTTCAAAACTGTCAACAAGCATATAGGAACCCATTGACTACTTTGACATTTCACTTACAACATTACATCATAATGACTTTAACCACTAGTTCCCATTTACAAACATCAAGTGTCAAAACATTGTTTCTTTAACCAAAAAGGGGCGTATGCATATCAAGAGCATGATTCAAAAGATTAAGCTTGTTACCAAAGCCGAGCAACAAGCACCACCACTAGTTCCCCATGGGTCTCTTGCCCGGATTCCTTTGCATCTCCCATGGCACACCTAAAACTATTGAATCATAACAACGTAAGCTAATTGTTTAGTAAGTAATGGGCTATCAATATAATCACCACAACATATATTAAGGATCCTTAATACCATATACATGCCAATTCCTTAGAATTAACATCATCAAGCTAATGGGGTAAGCATTACTTGGCTAGTCACCAAACTAAAGCTACCCATTACTCGGCTAAATATAAACGTCATCAAGCTAGTGACAAACTGATGAACGCCGAAATGTACTAAATTATAGTACTTATTACCCCATGTCCAATAGATTTCTATGCATTATATTTGAATACGATACTTATTTTGTTCATATTTGCAAATAGGAGTTTATTGGAGCTTGAATTGGAAAAGGAACGAAAATCGAGCTTATATTGAAGAAATTGAAGAAGAAAGTCGAATGGTTGAAAAGTTTGATTTTTCAATCCATACGGCGTATGGATTGTGTGAGCCAGATCATCAGTTACACGGGCTTGGCCTGCTGGTCTTTTCAATCCATACGGCGTATGGAAATCCATTCGCCGTATGGATGGTTTCGACAGATTACTTAAAAAAACCCTAATTCACTCCATAAGGGGGTTATCATTTCTCATTTCTCTCCAGCCATTTTTCACACTTTCCGGCACCATTTTAGAGCATTTTGAAGGTAGAAGCAAGGAGAATCAAAGCCTCTTTCGATTGTCCACTTATTATTTCGGTTTCTCAGTTCGAATACTTTAATCTTTTTCATTTGATTATGATTTTGGTATTGATTATGAATATGAGTTTCTGTAACAATATGATTGGCTAAGTCTTTTATGTATTTACTTGGATGATGATACTTAGATGATGGTTTGATTATTGAATTGCGAAAACTATCAGATTTTATGAATGTTTATGCATTTACTTGTTAATTCTTGATTGTTGATTGATTATTAGTGGTTACCTAGCGTGGTTTATGGGTCAATTGAGATTGAATTCCTTTTGATCAATAGATTATTGATGATTGTTGATTTTGGTGAACAATTATTGCTGAATATATTGAATTTGACAGGTTAGGGTTAATAATCGATATTAATCATTAATGAACAAGATAAGTATTATTGGTTATAGACTTTGTTGATTCAAGTCACAAAAGTAAATCACATAAACGGCGTAGGTTTAATATATAATACAATTTGGTGGGCAACGTTACTTGAATGTTAACGTGTTGAAAACAATTTTGTGTCTTTCTTAATTGTATTAGATTAACTTACCTCGAAAAGGGAGTTGTCTTATTTGTCATGTCGCCATAAAATCCATTGTTGAGCAATTCAATAAAGTGATAATCGGATTCTAAGGAAAGTAATCCAAGTGAATACATTTCTACTATCATTTTAATTAAATAATTTTATTTAAGTACTTGTTCTTTAATTAGTTTCTTTTAATTTTCATTTAAATAATTTATTTTTAATCATTGTTTACCAATTGTTCGATTGGAACTAAAACGTCCCCCAATTATTTACTGTTTTATTTACAACAATTTCCAATTTATTTAATATTGACATCCGTTCCTCGTGTTCGACTCGGGCTTATCGGTCTATACTATATTACGACCAGGTATTCTTGCCTGTTTTGTGTATAGTAAGCAGGTACTCCTATTTATAAAACTTAACTCTGTTTACACAGCATCAAGTTTTTGGCACCGCTGCCGGGGAGAGGTTTGATTCAATTCAATAATTTGGAAATTGTTTTAGTTTTATAGTTGTGATTTACCTTTAGTTTGTCGGTTTTAAGTTGTGCTTTTGTTTAAAATTCTGCCCGTTCATACTTTTTCTTTTAACTAAAGTCGGGATAGTTAGTATTACTCTGTGTTACCTAAGTAACCTGTTCTCCTGACTTGGTAAGTTTAATTGCAGGACGTTTATGACCCGGATGTCGGATCCTAATCCTGCCGTTCCATTTGAAGAACCCGAACAAATGTTTCATTAAAGAATACGTGCACATTCCGAAACGCCCCACTCACCGATAATCAACCCATTCCTGAATGAGGCGGAAGGGATATTAGACTGCCATCTTCACACACCACTGGCCTCCAACTACAAGTCGGATTTTGAGGACGAATACAGAGAGTATCGCGAAATACCTCCAACCGAGTATCCCAACGATCAATCGGAACCAGACCACGATATGGCGGACGACATTGCCAACATGACTCTAGAGCAATATTCAAGCCGAATGCGCACCAATCTTGGGCCCGGAGTAGTGAGGCTCGCCATTGCGCGAGAAGTGGAATTCGAAATCAAGGGACGGTTCCTCAAGGAACTTAGAGAGAACCCTTTCCTTGGCGAAGAAAGGGAGGATGCTAACGAGCACGTCGAGAAGATACTGGAAATCGCCAACATGTTCAATGTTCCCAACGTTACGCGCGATCAAGTCATGCTCCGAGTGTTCCCAATAACACTAAAGGAAGCCGCTAAGAGATGGATTTCAAACGAACCAGCTGGATCATCACCACGTGGGAAGATCTGCGTACGAAATTCTTGAAGATGTATTGCCCACCATCCAAAACATCGAAGATGATCGATGAAATTAGAAATTTCAAGCAGGACATCGACGAATCACTTCACCAAGCGTGGGAAAGATACAAGGATTTGATGCATACGTGCCCACAGCATGATCTAAATGATCAAAAAATAGTGATGGTGTTCTACAAAGGAGTGGATCGTGCAACAAGACAGCAGTTGGATGCTCAAGGATCTCTACCGATGAAGATTCCAAGAGACGCGTTAGAAGCAATTCGTGACCAAGCAAAACATTCTCAGCTTTGGGATGATGGAACCAGTCGAAGAAAAAGGTCGGTTAGCAATGAAGATGGACTCGCCGCCATCACTTCTAAGCTTGATAGCATGGGAAGAGATCTAAAGAAGGTAACCGAAACTGTTCATGCAATCCACTCGGATGTGATAACTGTGGAGGATCGCATCTAGTCAAGGATTGCCCTGAGATTGAATCTGGAGAAGCGAAAGAAGAAGTCAAGTTTGGCGAAGCTCAGGGAAACTACCGCCAAGGCGGAGGGACCTTTTTCCGACGACCTTATCAGGAAGGAAATCGCCCGTTTTGCCAAGCCCAGCCAGGACTTTACACCAAGGAGCAACCTGCAGCACCTTTTCCCGAGATGAAGACCAACCTTGAAGAAATGATGGGAAAGTTCTTGACTACTAATGAGCAATTTATTGCTAGCTCTGGACAACGTATGGACACGACTGAAGCATTAGTGAGAAATCAAGGTGCTGCTATTAAGCAGATTGAAGGAAGTATCTCGAACATTGCTAAAGTTCTCCAAGAGAGATTTCCTGGAACTCTTCCCGGATTCACCAAAACCAATCCACGTGATCAGGCTAAAGCCGTGATTACCCGAAGTGGAAAGGTTCATGAAGATCCAATTGTAAAGAAGAAGCCTGTATCTCAACCTCTGCCTGAAAAAGAGAAGGAGGTAGAAGTTGTTGGAAGCCCGAAGGTGAACACTAAGGATGATCAAGGTGCTAGGGATAAGCAATATGCAAAGAATCATGTACCTCCACCACCTTATCCAGCGGCATTGAGAAGAGGAAAGGATGAAGCTCATTATCTCCAGTTTCTCGAGAACTTGAAGCAACTCCACATCAACATTCCGTTTGTGAAGGCCATTGCTCAAATGCCTAAATATGCAAAATACTTGAAGGAATTGTTAACCAACAAGAGCAAGCTGATGGAGGCAACCACGGTGACAATGAACGAGAGATGCTCAGCGGTGATGCAGAATAAACTACCATCGAAGATGAAAGACCCTGGAAGTATTACCCTTCCTTGTCTTATTGGAAGTTTAGACATCACTAATGCACTGACTGATTTGGGAGCAAGCATATCAATAATGCCTTACACTATGTATGCTAGACTCAAGTTAGGAGAACCTAAACCAATCAGAATGTGCATTGAGTTAGCAGATCATTGAATTCAATATCCTAAGGGTGTGGTCGAGAATGTTCTGGTTAAAGTAGATAAGTTTGTCGATTTTGTGATTTTTGACACGGTAGAAGATTCAAAAGTACCTATCATTTTGGGAAGACCTTTTCTAGCCACTGCAAGGGCATTGATTGATGTTTTTGACCGAAGGATCACATTAAGGGTAGGCGATGAATAAGTGGTGTTTGATATTAACAAATCAATGCAATACCCTGCATCAGTAGATGATACCTGTTACTTCGTGAGTGCCAAAGAAATGACAGATGATGAGGAATTTCTACAAGGTCTCATGGAAGATGAAGATATTGATCCAATGATTCTGGAAGGTTGGATAGGAAGTCTTAAAGCTATTCGAGAGATTGAAGAACTCGATAAGTTGCTCGAGGAAGAGAGTGAGACTACATGCGAAAATGAATTAGAGATTGAGGGAGTCAAACTGAAGGAGAGTAAAAAGTCCATTTTGGAGAATGGAGTGTCGATCATCACAGAGACACGAATTGCTATGTATGGTATTCCTTGTTTGAGGGAAGAGGTGTCGATGGTCAAATCTTCATTCGAAGAACCACCGTAGTTAGAATTGAAAGATTTGCCGAACCATTTGGAATATGCATACTTGCAAGGAAAGTCGGACCTACCAGAAATTATTTCATCTCGGCTATCAGCCAACGAGAAAGAAAGTTTATTGAAGGTTCTTAAGGAGCACAAGCATGCTATCGCTTGGAAGATTAGCGATATCAAGGGAATAAGCCCCTCCTACTGCACGCACAAGATTCTCATGGAATCTGATTTCAAACCTGTGGTGCAACCGTTAAGGCGCTTAAATCCTAAAGTGACCGATGTGGTAAGGAAGGAGATCATTAAGTTACTTGACGCTGGGTTAATTTACCCAATTTCCGACAGCCCCTGGATAAGCCCCATACATGTTGTGCCAAAGAAGGAAGGAATGATCGTGGTAGCTAACGAGAAGAATGAATTAATCCCCACGAGAACTGTCATCGGATGGAGAGTCTGTATCGATTATAGGAAGTTGAATGATGCTACGCGTAAGGATCACTTTCCTTTGCCGTTCATCGATCAAATGCTCGAGCGATTAGCCGGAAAAGAATACTATTGCTTTTTGGATAGATTTTTTGGTTACTTCCAAATCCCGATAGATGCACATGATCAAGACAAGACCACGTTCACATGCCCATTCGGGACTTTCGCTTATCGGAGAATGCCTTTCGGTTTTTGATGGTATGGTGAGGAGGTGCGTTCATGGAGAAGAATGCATGAAGATTCTAAGTCAGTGTCACAACGGTCCTACGGGAGGACATCATGGGCCATCATACACAGCTAGGAAGGTGTTTGAGGCAGGATTTTATTGGCCAACTGTCTACAAGGATGCATAAGAGTTTGTGAAGGAATGCGATGCTTGCCAACGAACGGGAAGGATCTCTAAAAGAGACGAGATGCCACAAAATCCTATTATGGTTAGTGAAATTTTCGATGTCTGGGGAATCGACTTTATGGGACCATTTCCACCGAGCAACGGAAATAAGTATATAGTTGTGGCTGTCGATTATGTTTCAAAGTGGGCTGAATGCAAAGTACACCAGAACTGTGAAAATACTGCTTTCCCATTCGAATGCAAAGTACACAGTGACTGTGGGAATAATGTTTTCTCATTGAACGCAAATATTACACTGTTAATAAATTTGGGATTTATTGGGATTTTAAAGTAAGGGCTGGTTTATATCATAGATGGATAATTACTGTGCTTAAATACAAATTTAGTTAAACAAGTCAAGGGGTTAAAGCAAAGTAGGTACCATAATTCGGCTAAGAACTTGGTTTACCCACGGGAAGAGTCGTAGTTACCTACTGTGTAAATCATCATACCTAGACTTTACAAACCCATCGATAGAAAGTGATCAACACACACAGAACCTGATCTTGAACTTAAATGTTTTGTTTAGACTAAAGTATTATTGTGGGGTTAAGAAAGGTCGGACATCGAGATTGGTTTGTCGCCTTATTCATGCACCCAGGATTCATTTCCATATAAGGGTCGCTATACCTTCATAGGTTAGTGTTGTATGGCTGGATAAACTACTCCGATCAGAATCACGATAGCCTAGTTACTCAGTGACATACTGATCGAGGAATCTATCAGTAGGGAACTAGTGCTTACTCCACTAATACTTGGAATGAACGAAATACAAATCTTTTAAGATCATTTTATAAATCATACATCATCCCAGTTAAGAAAGCTATCGAAGTCATAGCAAACACCTCCTCTAGATTATCTTCTAACTACCCATATTTTAATTCTCTTTATTTAAATTTTATGCCTAAGTATAAAAAAACCAAAAACAAAACCTCCAAAAATCTTTTCAAACCATTACTAGTTAGATAAATTATCTCCAACGTCAACGTTTAACAATACAACTGGTTTATAGAATGACCCTAGGTCATACTTACTACTGTACTCTCATAGTTTTAAGTATACTTAGGCCCCGCAAATACAAATTTTAAAATCCACTGATCGGCGTTCGGTACGGTCCGGCCAGTCCTTCGATGACGAGGATGGTCCCTCCCCTTCACAAGGAGAGGACTTCATAAACCTAACCCTCCGGGTGCCATCATTAAGCGAGTGTTTACTATGATAATTACTCATGCTATTTAGGGGTAGTTATTGGGGTAAGGCTTTAGTTAAGATGACAGCTTCAGGATTAAGCCGACGAAATTGGAACTCTCAATTGTGAACAAAGTAATATACCTACAGCCTTTCAGTTGTGGTATTTCCGTTGCTTAATCAAAGGTTCCTTATCTGTCTAACCTGGATCTGGGTCATATATTTCCTAATGAGCCATAGCTCCTAGCCTATTATCTATCTAACGTAGAGTTGTCCGCAATCAGATAAAGAACATGTCACATGGATAACAACTATGGAAGGTAGACTACACCGGAAGTTGTCCCAAATGTAGTAACAAATTTAACCAACGACCAACCTCGAGTCATGTCCCCCAATCTCGGACATTTGAGATATCCGAATCATGACATGAATTGTTGAATAAACAAAAACATGAACAGGGGTTTCCTACCGGGACAAGCTGGGATGGTCTGGTCTAATGGCTAGTTAAATTGTTCATCATTATTTCATATAAATCATCGTAACTATTCTATGCATGTTAAACTGGTGTATGCCATTAATATATATCTGAAAACCTAATCATATATCCTATCAGCATAATTGATACTAGTATGCAGACCCTAAGCAACAATCAAACAAGAACATGCAATAAGGCAACATAGAAGGGATCAGTTTTAATCATGCAGAGTAACAAGATAATGGTTAAGTCACAAGTGCCCCGAAAGTTCTCTCTAAGAAACTTGTTAAATGACTTGAATCTAACCTATCTCTAATCCTACGCTCTGTGTCTCCCTCCGGTTATATTTCAACCAGGAGAACACCGGCCATGTCGAGTTCAACGATCATCAGACATAGAATAATTAGCGGCATACTACTAGCAATTGGCCAAGCCTAGAAGGATGTTACTAACCACAACATAATTTGGATAGATAAACATTTGAGATTCAATTCATCGATTCAAATATATTTCAACAACATACAAATAGAGTAACAACATGATTTAAGTATCACTACCCTAGCATGGCAACTATCATAGCAAACACAAATTTGTTTAGCTTAGCATGACAATAATTCTAGCAAGCATTTCTAATAAGCATAGCAATAGCTTAACATTATTCAAAAATAAAAAGATAGAGGTTTTAATAAAACCTAGCGAAGCGTTACTACAAATCTTGCGTAACCGCAGTCTCGGAGCACCTCCGTTACAAAAGAGCTTAAAGCTCATAACCTACTAGCTTAACTAATCTAACTAACTACTTTATTCTAGAGAGAGAGAGTAGAGAGAGAAAGGAAAGAAAGAAATGAAGTGATTTTTGGTGTGTGAAGTGTGAGGTGTTGGTATGTTAATGAAATAAGCATTTGAGCTTAGTATTTATAGGCAATGCATAGCTGTACCCGTAGATCGTATCCTGAACCTCAAATGCACAACCGTATCGCACAACCGTATAAAAATCTGATTTTTATCACCCAAATGCACCAATACGGTTGTCCTTGGGCAAATACGGCTGTCCTGGAGAAAATACGGCTGGACACCAACCGTATACGGGTGTCCTAGGCCGTATACGGCTAGACACAGACCGTATACGGTCTGCACAGGCCATATACGGTCTGTGCCCAGCCGTATATGGCTGTGGACAGCCGTATCCTGGCCCCTTCGGTTCTTTGTTTCTTCGTTCGGGCGTATCTTCTTCGTCGTTTATCCGTTTTGAGCGATTCTTACGTCCACGCATTCTTATTTTCCTAACGAAGAGAATGACATATGTTAGAGGTGACAACTCAAGAAAAGCAATGAATTGAGTGAACGTGAATGCTTGTGATCGTTTTTGATAGATTTATCGTGTTTTTCGACCAATTTAGTTGATTTTCAAAATGTTGTCTATATTTTAGTCTATGTGATGAGATTTAGTGATAAAGTATCTATTTTGGTTAGTTCAATCACATATTGGGTTAAAAAGGTGAAAATAATGCACGTGAAAACATTACTTTTTGCGTGTCATCAAGGTACATCCGCGGTCTCCTAGAAAATATCCAGGGGAACGTTGCCTCATCCCGACCAGCAACCATTCAGAGTGCCATCCGCCATGAACTTATGGCAATGATTGTCAGTCGTGAAACACCCGCTCCATCTTCCAACCACAACAACAAGAGAAAATGGACTGATAACCACAACCACCAGAAGAAGAAAACCGACACCATCAAAGCTTACACTTCAAACACTAAACCTGAACGGGGTTACACTGGGACGCAGCCCTTTTGTCCCAAGTGCAACCGCCATCACGACGTTCCTTGTGGTACTCCTTGCAACAACTGCAATCAGTACGGGCATCTTGCCAAGGTCTGCAAATCTCCAAAGAACAATAACAACAATCCCAACAACAACGCCAACACCAATCAACATTGAGCCTGTTATGAATGTGGTGACACCGGACACTTCGGGAATGATTGCCCGAAACGCAAGAACAAGGGTAACCACAACAATGCACAAGGTAGAGCTTTTGTACTTAACTATAAGGACACCCGTCAAGACCCTAATGTGGTCACGGGTATGTTCCTTATAAACAATTTATCTACATCTGTCCTGTTTGATACTGGTGCTACTAAGAGTTTCAATCGAACGAGTTCAGCCCACTACTTGATATTACACTTGTTGCATTAGATACTTTATATACTATAGAGCTAGCTAATGGCAAACTAATCGAGGCCGATAGTGTATTACCTAATTGCACTTTAACCCTCGCAAATGAACCTTTCCCCATCAACCTCATACCTGTCGAAATCAGAAGTTTCGACATCATTGTTGGCATGGACTGGTTGTCCAAGCACCGAGCCCAAATCGTCTGTTCTGAAAAAATCGTTCGTATTCCTCTCGCCACCAGTAGTACTTTAATAATACAAGGGGAGACCGGTGGGACGAGATTGAATATCATCTCATGCATGAAAACCCGTAAGTACTTGAGAAAGGGTTATCAGGCAATCCTCGCACACATCATGGAGAAAAAGTCGGAGGAGAAGCGACTTGAGGATGTGCCTATCATTCGAGACTTTCCAGAAGTCTTTCCTGAAGAATTACTTGGCCTTCCATCACCTAGGTAGGTCAAATTCTCTATCAATCTTGTGCCCGTTGCAGCACCCGTGGCATAAGCACCTTACCGCTTAGCTCCATCCGAACTTCAGGAGTTGTCTACACAACTACAAGAGCTCCTGGACAAAGGATTCATTCGACCGAGTTCCTCGCCTTGGGGAGCCCCAGTTCTATTTGTGATAAAGAAAGACGGTACCTTCAGAATGTGTATCGACTACCGTGAACTCAACAAACTTACCGTCAAGAACCGTTATCCACTTCCCCGTATTGATGACCTATTTGACCAACTCCAAGGGTCGAGTTTTTATTCGAAAATCGATCTACGGTCAGGTTATCATCAACTCCGAGTTCGTGACTCTGATATTCTGAAAAACTACTTTCCGAACTCGCTACGGGCATTACGAGTTTCAAGTGATGCCATTCGGTTTAACGAACGCACCGGCTGTATTCATGGACCTTATGAACCGAGTGTGCAAACCATATCTCGAAAAGTTTTTCATTGTCTTCATCGATGACATCCTCATTTACTCGCGCAAGGAACATGAACATGCACAACATCTCAAAACCATCCTAGAACTGCTCATACACGAGGAGTTATACGCCAAATTCTCTAAGTGTGAGTTCTGGATGCAAACCGTTCAATTCCTTGGACACGTGATTGACAGTCAAGGAATTCATGTTGATCCTTCAAAAATCGAGGCTATCAAGTGCTGGCAAGCACCTACTACGCCAACCGAAGTACACCAATTCTTGGGTCTTGCCGGGTACCATCAGAGATTTATCGAAAACTTCTCAAAAATAGCCCAACCACTCACAACCCTGACTCAGAAAGACAGAAAGTTTGATTGGACTAACAAACAAGAGTCAGCATTTCAACTTCTGAAACAAAAGCTTTGCAGTGCACCAATCCAATCTCCACCCGAAGGCACCGATGACTTCGTGGTATACTGCGATGCTTCTCATCAAGGTCTTGGTTGCGTGTTGATGCAACAGGACAAATTCATTGCTTACGCCTCACGACAACTCAAAATCCATGAAAAGAACTACACCACTTATGACCTGGAGCTTGGAGCTATCGTTTTTGCTCTCAAAATCTGGAGACATTATCTCTATGGCACTAAGTGCACCATCTTTACCGACCACAAGAGTCTCCAACACATATTCAATCAAAAAGATCTCAACATGAGGCAACGTCGATGGGTCGAGTTGCTTACCGATTATGACTGCGAGATCAAATACCACCCGGGTAAGGAAAATGTTGTCGCCGATGCCCTTAGTCGAAAAGAATGATCAAAACCACTTCGAGTCCGAGCTCTCAGTATGACAATTCACAATAACCTTATCATTCAAATCCTCACTGTTAAACTCGAAGCCCTGAAACCCGAAAACATCAAATACGAGTCCTTGCGTGGCATGAACCAACAATTTGAAACTAAACCTAAACGGACCAAATATTTCTCTAACCGAATCTGGTTGCCCAGTTTTGGGAACCTACGAGACTTGGTGATGGATGAAGCTCACAAGTTCAAATACTCTATACATCATGGATCCGATAAGATGTATCATTGCAGCAAGGAACTATACTGGTGGCCTAACATGAAAGCTGACATCGCCACGTATGTCAGCAAATGTCTTACTTGTTCCAAAGTCAAAGCCGAATACCAAAAACCTTCCGGCTTGCTACAACAACCGGAAATTCCCAGTGGAAATGGGAGCAGATCACCATGGATTTCATTACCAAACTCCCAAAAACATCGAGCGGTTGCGATATCATTTGGGTGATCGTCGATCGTCTCACCAAATCTGCTCATTTCCTCGCCATCAAAGAAACTGATAAAATGGAAAACCTCACACGAATCTATCTGAAAGAGATTGTATCTCGACATGGCATTCCCATCTCAATTATCTCTGATAGAGATAGTTGTTTCACATCCCGCTTTTGGCAGTCACTATAGAAATCATTGGGTACTCGTCTGGATATGAGTATTGCATATCATCCTCAAACCGACGTCCAAAGTGAACGGACTATTCAAACACTGGAGGATATGATACGAGCCTGCGTAGTTGACTTCGGTAAAAACTGGGAAAACCATCTATCATTGTGCAAATTCTCGTACAACAACAGCTACCACCCTAGCATCAAAGTTGCACCTTTCGAGGCATTGTACGGTCGTAAGTGTCGATCACCTGTTTGTTGGACCGAAGTGGGAGACAACCAACTCACTGGTCCAGAAATCATTCACGAAACCACAGAAAAGATCATTGGTATACAAAACAAACTCAAAGTCGTGCGTCATCGTCAGAAAAGTTACGCTGACGTGAGACGCAAACATCTCGAGTTTCAAGTTGGGGATCGAGTATTGCTCAAAGTATCACCTTGGAAAGGTGTCATTCGATTCGGTAAACGCGGGAAGTTAAACCCCAGGTACATTGGACCTTTTGAAATCCTTGAAATGATTGGTCCAGTGGCATATCGGTTGCAGCTACAACCCGAGCTTAGTAGCGTGCATCCCACATTTTAAATTTCTAACCTGAAGAAATGTCTGTCTGATGAGACCCTCATTATCCCTCTTGACGAAATCCAGATCGATGATAAACTTCATTTCGTCGAGACCCCAGTGGAAATCATGGACCGTGAGGTCAAACAGTTGAAACAAAGTCGTATTCCCATCGTTAAAGTCTGGTGGAATTCGCGACGTGGTTCGGAATTCACTTGGGAATGGGAAGACCAAATGTGACTCAAGTACCCACAATTATTCACAGACTCCACTCCATCCATGACTCAGAGCTAAATTTCAGGACGATATTCTCTTAACAAGAAAAGAATGTGACACCCTCCAAATTAGGGCTAGTACTTAGTACCTAATCATTGTATAATACATGTAAATATTATTAAATTATGTGTATCATTATGTGTATTGATATATTATTATATATATACACACGTATACGATTTGGTTAAATCATGCAGTTATATCGGATGGATTTCCGGTACCTTTAAATACGGACGTTGGTGAACAATTTATTAAATAATGTGAAATTATTTAATTAACTCATTTTTATTATATATTATTTGGATGATATATACAAATGTATTCCGTATCGTCTAAAACTAACCGTACGCGACAAAAATGCAAGAAATGCCCCTGGCAAACGAAATAAACCCAAATTATATTTTATAATTCATTATTAAATATTTTGATAAAATACTTCGAGTAAAAATATTACGATTTCACGCGTATGAATAAAACGTTTTAAAATGTTACACGAGTTAAACAAATGTACAAATACAGAACGCGCAAACCGAGACCCAACAAACATTTTAATAACTTAAAATAAAGAATTTAGGAGAATAGTTTCTATAAAAATATCGTGATTTAAATCGTTATTCAAACACGCGTATTAAACGTTTAACGTCTAAATAAACGTCGAAACGAACGGGAAAACGAACACCGCACGGAGCGCAAACGCAGAGGATTAAAATTGGAGCCAACCGAACATGGGTGGGGCCCATGTGGGCCGGCACCCTTCCCCTCCTTTCCTTTTCCCTCCTTTGTTCTTTTACCAACCACAAATACACACACACACACACACACTTCTTTTTCACTCTCTCTCTACCAACATTTTTCTCTCAACCCTCTCACTAAAAACCCTAATCAAATCCACCATTTTCACCTTCAAATAATCATCATCTTTCAAGACTCGTTTAGGATAAATCGACCACCGCGACACGATCTACACTTCTACCTTTTCAGAATCTTCATCCGACTACTTTGTAAGATCCTAACACTTTCAAAAACTCTTGTATTTTACTTATTTACATGTTTAGTTGTTTATCTAGCAAGATTATGTCCAAATAACTAGTTAAAACTTGTTTTCGAAACATTTTTCGAAAGTTACGGTTTTGTTCATGTTGATGAAACTGACACTTCGGGTTACTCCCGACACAAACCAATAATTTCTGCAAATTCTATAAACTCATCTAAGACTTGTGTAAAAGTTTCCGGTAAAAATGAGGTCGTTTGACCACAAACCTAACACTTGTTGTTTTGGGACAACCTGTTATGTCGCAGAAGGGCTAGACCTTCTGCGACACAAGCCCTTATGTCGCACTACATCACAAATGTTGCACATAGCGACACAAGCCTTTATGTAGCTAGAAATAGGTTACATCGCACATAGCGACACAAGTCACTATGTCACCAAAATTGATTATGTTGTACATAGCGACACAAGCCACTATGTCGCATTGAATTGCGAATGTTGCAGTAGCGACACAACACCTTATGTTGCATTAAATTGCGGATGTCGCACATAGCGACACAAAGATCTATGCCATATTCATGACCTGCGACACAACAGCCTATGTCGCACTATATCCACAATCTCGCATATATAGACACAAAGCCTTATGTTGTACCCAGTGTCGCACAAATCAGAACCTTGAAAACACAGATTTTTACTAAGTGTCAAGACTTGAAATTTTATCACTTGCGTTAGCCAAATTCAGATTTTAGGTGTGTTTTTCATTAAAGCAATATAGTAGGGGCTCTGCCCCTTGGACCCCGCCAGGGGTTGCCACTCCTGGAACCCCGCTAACCAGGGGCGCTGCCCCCGGACCACCGTCATTTGAAGTTTGGAAATACTTTATACACTGAGTGTCAAACATTTACAAAAACCAAACCACATACGATGATACACATATAATTTGACACTTATATAGGATACAACACATAATAATAAGGATGTAAGATTATTATCACAAACCGTCACCAACGGGCCGTACTTGTTTTCAAAACACAAACAAACAATCAAATGAACCAATGTATTTGGACATAACTAGTTGGACGAACAACTAGCATAGGTGATCTTTTGAGATACCTACTCCTGTATTAACCAACGCGCGTCTTGGATGCCCTCAGGTTACAGTCTTCGGACATCACTGCTTGGTTTAGCAACGCACGTTTATTGAAATAAACGCATCAGACTCAGGTGAGTCTCATAGCGCCGCATTTTACTATTTTTACTCCCGGGGTGAGAATACAAGCTAAGATTTGTTTTACATATAAACACAAGTACAAAACATGATATATTGACTGCATGAGTTTGTTTTCACTAATCATAAAGTCCTCCACCACATAGTTTGTTAATATGGATTTAGCGTGAATGTTAGTGTATGGTACCATATGGGATTGACAATCCCTGTCCGGGGTAGTCGCGCTACCTTGACTGTGATGTCCAACGAACACATTATCATTTGTTCACACGAGTGTAGATTAGGCACTCGCTCGGAGGCACCTCGCTCAGGTCCTTAAAGGCGGATCCTGACCCCTCAGTTAAGCTCAAACTATGGATTCATGGCAGTAATATACACATTTATTTGATTAATTTCAAACACATCATTAAATCTAGTGGTTCATACATTGTGGTTTATCATTTACACCTGTGAGCTCACCAGCTTTTAGCTGACCTTTTAGCATATATTCTCAGGTACTCAGCAGTAGGTTGGACTGCCCATCAGGATACTTTTAGCTCGATTCATCATGCAAACATTAGAGATTTTTCTGCATTATTATATTTTGTAAAAGTAATTATGTATTGAAATCTCTCATTTTCAGAACACGAGCTATGGTAATAGCTTCAAAAGTTGTAAACAATTAACTAATCAATGTATTTTGTTAAACGACACATATAGAGTCGTTCACTTTATCTTATGTGCTTGTGATTATCGATTAGTAGCACCCCAAGTATGCTTCCGCCAGACAATAAATTTGGGGGTGTTACACAATGAAGCTGAGAATCTGAATTTCCTGAAAAGAGATGTTGCTAGGATCTTTTTCTGCATTCATGAAGAGCGGCTCGGCTTCAAGCGTCTTGCTATTGGTTTTCTTCTTCCATTATTTCCTTTTGTGAATCAATCTCGTAAGTGTGAACACATTGGTCGTACCAGTTTACAAACTCAAAGTATTTGCAAATGAAAAGACAAATCACCGTCTCAGAATTTGAAAAGATGTTTTCTACTACAAATCAGTTTTATAAAACATGTGTTTTTAAACGAGTTCGAGCATAATGCATAAAAGTAGTATGCAAGTACCTCAAATGCCCGAAACACATGAATCATTTAAAATTATTTTTCCTATTTTCTAAGACGAGTGGTTTGTTTGCAAATGAGTTGTAACATCAGAAAGTGTTTTTCATAAAGCATTTTTGGTAGCGACCAAGTGCGAAGGATAGTCAGAGATTTTCTTCACTTATTGACACTATTCTCTCTACACGTCTTATTGCACGGGTTGCCTCCCGAGAAGCGCTGCTTTTAGAGTCGAGAACTCGACTTTGCCTTCCTTCGTACTCCATCGTACTATAGATAATCCATCGAGAATCCATCGTACTCCACCATCTCACGTTCAGGTCCCGTCGTCTGAGAGAGTCCATGAATCCAAAGAACTATAGGTGTAAGGTTTCGTGATTTGCAATGCTTGAGTTTCCTCTAAGTTCTCGGATTGACTCATGGATCTCTTGAAGTAGGTGGGTCAGGTAAGGGGAAAACGTGAGAGTGGAATTCCTGAAGGTGTTGTTTACTATGTCATACACCTCACGTAATCCATAGTTAAATAACTGCCCATGCTCTTCCTCAGGAACTTCAGCGAAGATTTCCTTAATTCGATCAGTGAGGAAGTTTGCGATGTTAACCATCGAACCTTCAGGTATCGAATAAGGGATGTCACGCGTTCTTTCATCAGAACTCTCATACTCGAGATCATGGACAATCTTGTGAGCATGGTACTCGATGGTGCAGTCAATATAGAACCTATGGGGAGAAGTCTCGTCGATGTGATCATTCCTAGCCATAGAATTTAGAAGACCCTAAGATTATTCATCAATCGGATGTCTATGTCTGCATCAGGATTCCCAGTAGCATTGTACATATTACCGCGATAAGAATTTAAGAACTCATGTTGCTCGGCGGAATATGGAAATGCGGATCTGATCCGTGTGTCATAGATCTTCCTGTACATGCGTCTTTGGTCTTCAAAGAACTCTAGCTCCTCAGGTGTTGGTCCAGTAGTGTGGTGCTCTCGTAGCAGCTGAGCAGGGAGGTCTTCGGCAAAGGCATTTAGGCGGTTGTGGAAGAATATGTAATCTTCGGAATTCTTGGCTTTGTTGACCTCAGATTCGGCTATGATTTCCTCAATTAGGTTCCTCTGGTGTGGAGTGTAATCATTGGTAGAGTTAATGATAATGCTTGTCATCATAGGTATGTCATTTTCGAATTCTTCGATAGCACTTATCATTTCCTCATGGTTGGAGATAATCGGGATTTGGGGAGAAGCGGGAGCAGTTGAAGGTGCAAGAAGTCGGGCAGACCAAATATCTATTGGAACATCAGTGAGATGATGTCATCCTTGTCACTTTCCTCAGCTGGAGTATCCCTAGCCTGGAAATCATGGAACTCAACAGTATCAGACTGTGGAAGGGTGTCATCAGTAATCTGAGATATCGGCTGAGAGGAGTCCATCTCGATGTCTTTCTCTTCCTGAGAATCAGAATCGTGGCTAGATCTGGAGGTACTTCCCATCTCGAACTGACTTCGAGGTGCAGATGTGTCAAAGGTTTGAATCCTTTGGGGAAGTCGGGATGCTTTTTAGGCCGCAATCTTTCTCAAGAGTTTGTCTTGAAGCTCTGGATGTTGTGTGGATAAAGCGATACTCTTTTCAATATTTAGCAGAGCATCAAGTCTGGGAGACACGAGAGGTTTGGTGGGATCAATAGCTGATGCAATGAGTTTCTCTATGGTGAGACCAAATTCTACATCGTGGGAGTAATCAGTCGTCGGGTCTTCATCTAATTCATTATGTGACACAGGGATGAAGTTCTCAAAGTTATCGATCTACATAATCTCTGCTGTCGGCTAATATGAGTCAGGAAGGTACTGATAAGGTGGTATGGACTGATATACTTCCTCGGGCTCTGATTCTTCATGTTCTCCCTCGGATTCTTCCATTTCTTCTAGTTCCGTTTCTTCCATTTCCTTTTCCTCTGGTTCTGTTTCAGGTGGTTCCTCTTCTTCTTCATCCTGTTCTGAATATTCCCCCTCTTCTTCTATTTCTTCCTATGGTTCAGATTCTTCCATCTCCTCGTCTTCTGATTCCGACTATTCAGTAGCTGATATAAGACATGAGTGCTCGTCTGGCCTATATGGTTCTAGCTCTGAATCAGAAGTGTCATCATCCGAAGTAACTCTGCCCATGGATATTGCATATATCTCTGCATGCTCCATTAGTGAACAGTCGGTCTAATCAATCTTGTATGATATTGTCTGTCGGATGTGACCTAAAAAGTCATGTTTTTAGGCACATTATTCTGCACTTATTGGACTTATATTTGGTGAAAACATCTTAAAACATCAATTATTTACTTAAAATTACCAAAGTGGTCCAACTATAGGTGTTGCTATTAAAATCACCAAAAACATCCGTTATTCACGCAAAATGAGGACAATAATGTCACCTTAAGTATTCCATTCTTAATTTACTTATAGAATTAGATCTTAATTCTTATTTTATGATTCCATAGGGAAATCCAAGACCGGAGGTGAAAGAATCAGAAGAAACGGACGAAAGACGGATAAGATGTGCAGTCTGGAAGCTCGCCGATCGTCATCCGGAATATGCAAAAGTCAAACACCTCCAAATTTGGCAAACTTAGTGTCATTAGAAGCATAACAGAAAAAAGAATCCAACGGCGCAAGAATCAAGCCAAACGGACTCCAAACGAAGAAGATAAGGATAAACTGAGCAACCGGGGACTCAGTATACATAAAAATGGAGCACTAACCCCCCTGGCACTAGGTACCGTATACGGTACCCTAGGTACCGTATACGGCCCTTAGGGTGCCGTATATGGGGGTGTTTGTCTTTTAAGGTGCCATTTGACCCCCCCTTGGTCCGCTTGCCCAGTGTGATGCTTTGGTGCTTGTTCTTGATGCTTAAAGACTTGTACCTCAAGACTTAGCCTTCTCCTATAAATACAAGGCTCCATTTCACAATTTGATGCACCTCACTCATCTTACTTCTCTATCTAAGAGCTCTCTCTCTCTACTTTCTCTCTCTAGTTTCAGTTAGTTAGTTAGGTTAGTTTTAGGTTAGATCTTGGTTAAAATTTAACCAAGGCTAACTAGAGGGTAGCTTTTGTAATAGAGTTGGAATTCTTGAAGGGTCTCCTTTGTAATATTGTTCGAAATATTTCGGAGCTCTGTCCGTGTAATCTTTCAACTACTATTCAATCTACGCATTACTTTCGGTTATTTCTATACTTATCTCTCATAATGTTGCATGCTATTATTATGTTAGATTTAGGATACATTGCCATGATTAGTGAGTAGATTAGCTATAGTGTTTGTTATGATGTAGTTAGCTTGTTGATATTTGGGGTGATGTTACTAAAAATACAATTGGGATAATATCGTTATGAAAAAACGGAGGTAATGTTATACGACTTTCATTTGTATAGCACCGGAAACATCACGAATGTGTGTAGTACGGAACGTGGAAGCTATGAAAGTCGTGGGCACAATCCGTTGTGGAATAATAATCCCAATTGTTAAATATTGAAAATCGGTGTACTGTTAACTATACATTTATGATTTCAAACTAAACTATCGCCTTTCCTCTATTAAACGTGGTTAGAACCTTTATGTCAAGGAGTCGTGAACCTTAGTCAAACGGTCACTACCTATCTATGTTTTCGTAAAACTACATGGTCTGATTTTGAAGCAATGGAAATACTGTCTACCTATCGTATAGTACACTGTGAATTAATCAGGGACTTATTGGTTTGGGATTATAATGTGATCAGGTTGTTTAGCTATAATAGATGGTTTTACTGTAATAAAAGCTTAGATATATTGAGTTCAGATGGCTGTAAAGTATGTAGTCCAGTTAAAGCCCTAATACGACTGAGTACCTGGTTTAGCGTTGGAAACACCTATGGTGGAGTACAAACACGTGGAAACTATGGAAAGGTCGAAGGTTGTATACTGTGTTATATCCTAGCTTAGTCTATGATCCAGGAAAGACCGTAATACGGGTGAATACACAGTATAATATTGGAAACACCTTCTGTGTAATACAATTACATACAAACTGTGGAAAACCCTGAGGGTTGAAGACTGTATCACAGCCGAATATCTCTGAACTCCATCACAACCATTAATGTGTATGTTAATCAGTCACCACCTGTCTTAAATCTTAAATGTCTTGCCTAGCTTAGATATCTTTGTTTGTGTTAAGAAAGATCAGAGGATAAATTGTGGACTATCGCCTTATTCCTGCACCCCATTTGGAGGGTCACTTGGTCTCATCACAAGAGACGGTGAGGAGGGTTTCAAGGCAGTCCGATCTGATCAGAATCTTGACAGCCTAATACTCGGTGACATACTGATCGGTTTATCTGATCAGTAGGGTGCTAGTGTTTACACCACAAGGTATCTACGTGAACGCAAGACAAAAATCTTAAAATTCGTTTTCAAATATAAAACCCCAATACAGCATCACCCCACGTAAAAGCTAACGAAGTCATAACAAACACAAGTCCCCTTATATTAAACACAAGTCCCCTTATATTTACTGTTTTAATTAGTTTAAATTTTAAGTAGGACCTAAGTATAAAATCCCCACTCAAAACTTTTTCAAACCATCGCTAATTTGAACTTTTGTCCCGACAAGTCATTTCACAATACGGTTAACTCCTTAGAATGACCCTAAGTCATACTTCAGCTATACAACTCTAGTAGAACTTAGGTCCCCAACTAAATATAAATTTTAAAACTTCCACCGACGTGCTGCCATACGGTCGCGTTGACGACGCATAAAGGTTGGTGGTGCGTCACTGTCCGTGAGCTTGTAGACTAATAACCTGAGAATATACATCAATAATAGCACGTGCAATATTCATGAATGGCCTGCCTAGGAAAATGGGTATGTTAATATCTTCCTGTATATCCATCACTACAAAGTCAGTGGGGAAATAAAATCAATCAACTTTTACCTTGACATTCTCAGCAATGCCTCCTGGGTATCAGACTGATTGATCGGCAAGCTGGACGCTCATTTTAGTGGGCTGAAGAGGTCCTAATTCTAGTCTTGAGTAGAGCGAGTAAGGCATCAAATTGATACTAGCTCCGAGATCGGTCAAGGAGCGTATTGTGCCTGAGTGATAGATGGAACAGGGCAAGGTGAATCGACCTGTGTCTCCTAGTTTTTCCGGTAAGGCATTCTGGATGACGGCTGCACATTCAGCGTTCAGAGAGACTTTAGGAATAGCAGGAATCTTATCCTTGGTTTCTAGCATTCTTCGGATGTATTTTATACTAGAGGGGATTCTAGACACAGTGTCTAGGAATTTTCCATCAAGTTTGAATGACTTAGCATTGTATTTCTTGTGTAAGCGGTTAGGGAAAGGAATCTCAACCTCACGAGTCGGCGTGGGCATAGATCTGTTCTCAATTGTCGGCGGGACAGGAGAATGTTCCTTTTCTGGAGAAGTAGTCATAGAAGGAGTTGGTTTATCAGAGTTTAAGGTCTTCGCTTCCTCGACGTGGGGGTTCTGAATAGTATTGCTTGGTAAGGTCCCTTGGGGTCGAGTATCGAGACATTAGGCTAACTGACCGATTTGGTTCTCAAGGATTTTTAGGACTGAGAGTTGGTTTCAAAGGAATAGATCAGTCTAGACTTGTCAGGCCATAGTCTTCTGATTGAAAGCGGTTTGACCTTGGATGAATTTGTTGAGGTTGTCTTCAGTACTTGTGACTGGAATGATGGTCTTCACAGGTTCAACAGGCTGGATATCTTCAGTGGCGGTTAATGGAAGTGGTCGATTGTATCGGAGTTGTGGTTGTTGTGGGTACGTCGGATACCGTGGCTGAAACCTGGGCTAGAAGGGTGGTTGGTTGTTCCGTGGAGAATATTGGTTCCCTCGAGTTCTGGGTGTTGAAGTTCTAGCGAATCCAGGAGGGTTTTGAGGTCTGACAGGAAACTGGGCATAGTACACTGAACCGTCGGTAGGATCTTCGTACTCAACCTCGTATTCTTCAGTGGGATGGTTGGAACAGTTCTGGCAAGCCAGAACTTGGTGGATCTACTGTGGTTGTTTCTTCAGATCTGCTACCTGTTTCGTTAAAGTCTCAATCTGTTCGCTCAGAGACTTAATGGCTTCAGTTTGGCGGGTGTTATTGGCGAAAAGAGGTAAGGATGAGGATTCTTATCAGACTTCCAATTATGGTGGTGCATTGTCATATCCTCGATCAGGCTCCATGCTTCATCATCGGTTAACTTCATAAGATTACCTTGAGCAACGGCATCAAGGTTGATGCGATGGTTAGGATCGAGACCTTGGTAGAAGGTGCACACCTTGTCAGTCTTCGTCATTTGGTGGTTTGGACATTTCCCCAGTAAACTCTTGAATCGCTCCCATGCTGAGTAGAAAGATTCATCGTGGGCTTGTTGGAAGTTTGTGATGTCATTCTTTGCCTGGGTTTGTTTGGACGGGGGAAAGTATCTAGCGAGAAACTTATTACCCATGTCGTTCCATGAGGTGATTGAGTCGGTCTCAAGTCCCTCAAACCAGGTAGAAGCATGTAAAGCGAGAGAATAGGGGAACAAGTATAAGCGGATGATATCCTGCTCAACCCCATTTTGCTTGTAGGAGTTTGAAACCTGAATGAATTTGTCGATATGAGCGTTTGGATCATCACGGGGTAGACTTTGGAATTGGCAGTTATCTTTTATGAGTTGTACGATGTGGTGTTTAAGTTCGAAAGAAGCTCCGTCAATCACTGGATAGCTAATCGGTCCTCCTTGTCCTTCGATGGATGGTTTGGTGTTGTCGGCGAGAGTAACACAAGCGGCCATTTTTGGAAAACGGGAACGTCTTTCTTTGCAGATGGTACGGATAATCGACTCATGATCGGTTACGAAAATGAGAGATTCAGATCTGGATGATCTAGTCGAATACCGTTGTGGGATATGGGAAAGTATTGTTGGTTGGAACAAGGAAATGAAAAGAAAATTAAGCTAAACTACGGGTATCACTAAGTAGAAAATTCGTCGGGATGCTTCAGAGTCTTACGATTAACTCCCCGGCAGCGGCGCCAAAAACTTGTCACACCTCGATCCGACACGGTCGTCAACGCAATGGAAGGAGGCAACGACAGTGGGTTTTAAATTTATAAAGTTGGGGACCTAAGTGTAAGTCCCTAGTACGTGGATCGATAACGAGGTTATCTTAGGTATTAAGGCGCGGAATTCCTCAATACTTGGTTCACAGTATGTGAACGGTTTGTTTTGCAAGATAATAGCGAATTGATTAATCAACAAGGTTTTGTATCGATTAATTAATGTTAATCGATCAATACCTAACCTTATGAATGCTTAAAATCATTTTAGTTCTCTGGAAAAACGAATTCCCAAAAGTTTTTTTTCTTCGATTTAACCTATTATTGTATATATAGGTATCCATCTGATCTCACCTCGCAGGTCTATGGACTCTACGAGTCGAGTCATCTCACAGCCCAGTCAAAGCCCAGAAACTGAACTCGCTTCGCTGCTCTACGAGCCCAGATCTCATCTCGCAAGACTAAGTTCTGCGACTTGAGATCTCATCTCGCAGACTTTAGTTTGTAACTTCGTATTCGATATTTGTCTAACACTTTAACATACTAATATATTTAACGAATATTAATACCAAACTAGTATCATTTACAAATCCAAATCAATTATACAAACTTGATTACAATAATCTCTAGTACTATTACAAGCTAAATCTGTTGTCACACATACATGTCCCAACAGACTCCCCCTTGACAATAGCTCTAGCATCTATGCTATCATGTCTTCAAGTTGTCTTTGATCTTTACTTATAAATCTTACTGCCAACATAAATCTTCAATTTAATACAAGTCTTAACCATCATTTGATAATCACGTGCTAAATCACCCCATGCTACTGTCGTCAAGATTCTATTTTCATTCAATTTTATCAAATCATTCTTCGACATGTTCATTAGATGTCGATGGTCATAAACTCTGAAGATTTCTCTCTCACCACCTTCAACCTCATCATCAGATTCAACCATGACAGCTTCTCCAGTCTCTGAATCCACATGCCAACTCTTCATATTTTCCAAAATATCTTGTGGCATTGTCTTCAATGGAATCTGCTGTAAACACTTAATAGATGGATAAATCTTCTTTCTTATTCTTCGTCCTGTCCTTTGACTTCTCTCTGCCAGTTTAATAGTCTTTCCTTTTCTTGGCTTAATCTTTTCAAATTTATTAGCTCTAACCTTAGTCTTGATTATGTGTTCAACATATTTTCCAACAAAATCATCACTTGGGGGTTATTCAAAGGTAATCGAGCCAAATCTCGAATCTCAAATCTAGGCAAAGAACTAAATACTGCAAGCATTCTCTCAAAATATTGAACTCCGTCAAACCTTTTAATAGCAAACAGCTTCAGCTCAGAGTCAAAGTACCAACCAATAATCCCTCGTTTAGGTTCCCGTTTCCCAGTTATATCAACTTCAGAAACTCCAACCTTCTTTTTCTGTTTAGGAAGTTTTCTAAGAAAAACTGCTGGATTTTTGGTAGGAATCAAGATTTCATCATTTTCAGAATCAGTTGAGTCATCGATTTCTTCATCTACATCGATAACTGTTGGACCTTGATTATTTTCAATAATAACTTATGTCTTAGATGGACTCACATGGTGTTCATCAATATTAGCATCTGGATCTACACCAATGTCTTGAACATTCTCAGGTACAGCAGTCTAATCTTCAGGTAGTAAAAATTCTCCTTCTTCAAGATCACTCAATTCTAGCATTTCCATATCTACACAAATCAAATTAATAATATAAATTCTTTTATTGATTTCTCTGAATCAATCTAAAAATTTCATTATTCATTTCAATTGTGTTAATATAACCAATCTATATAACTTATTAATTACCTTGAATCAATCAAAGAATTCTTAAGTCTTATAAACATTTAACAAATATTAATTAACTTTAAATTCTAATGCATTGTGAATAATCACCAAGCATTTAAATTTACTATTAATTACCTTATATAATTTCCAAGACTTAATTGAACTATTATATTGCAACAATTTAACTTTCAACTATATCTTTAAATTATATATCATTTGTCTAGTTAAAAATCATACATATTTAACTTGTCAGTTATAAAAACTCTCAAGTCTAAAATGTCTAAGTTAAAATAAACTTTGACCGCTGAAATAAATCAGAACACGCCGCTCGACTTCTCAATGAGTCGGAAGACTTTCGATCACTAATTTATTTAACTTTTCAAAATCAAATAACTTAAACAATTTATAATATATCTTACTTGTAATAATAATAATCTCAAGCTGAATATATTACAAAAACTATTAAGTTACAATTATTCAATTACAATTATAAATTACAATTATAATTCAACTAAAATTCTAAGTACAAATATCTACACAAGTCTAAGCTATCTTACCATCTTCACTTGTACCCGCAGCACTTGTACCAGCACCATCACCACTAACACCAACACATGCAGACTCCCCCTGAATAATTGCTTGCTCACCAGTCATTGAAGGACCATTCGGCTCACCATCTTTCTGAGCATCGGGATCATCATCTTTATCATCTCTTCTCTTCTTAGCTAACTCATCCTCTTTGCAAGCTTCATGATATATCATTATCTCCCCCTGAGCAGACTGTCCTGAATGCACTCTCAACACCAAACGTTCTAAGTGTTCAAGCTTCAGTCGCTGGGCAGTAAAATCAGCAAGCAAAGTATCATGAGTCTTCAGTAGAGTCAAATGCGATTCACTGATATGAACCATCTGCTGAGCAAGAGAAACATTCTCAGCTAACAACCATGGAATCCTGGATGTACTATGTTCCAATTCCTTAACTCTTGACTCTAAGGATGTAATCCTTTCAGCATCAGTCGTTGGAATAACAGAAATTGTTGATGGTCCAGGCAATGTCACTGAAGCAATGTATGATTCACGTGTAAGTGGTGGAATAGCTTGAGATAACGCTTCTTTGAGAAGACTAGCTGCAAATTTACTAGCTTTATTGGTCGGAAATTAAGCATCATGCACCAGTTCTGCAACTCCCTCCTCAACAGTCTTGGAAACCATTTCTGGTTCCACTGACTCAAGCAGTTTCTCAGCCTCTAAAGTTAGATATAATTAAATAAGTAATTGTTACAGATAACTCTATCTCAATCTCTAATTAAATATCTATAATACTCGTAGTACTAAACGTTTATCTCATACCTCAGATGGTACAGATACTGGTTCAGTAACCACCGGTATCATTGTCTCTACCTGGGATGTATCTTGAGCAACTGTCACAGAACTAACTGTCTCAGTTTAACTCCTGATAAACAACAAGTTAAGATTATCTAACTCTAAATAAAACATACCATCCTGAATGAGCAATGTCCTGGAACGCTTACGGCGTTGAGGAATAAGAGGTAGATCCTCTTCCTCAGGACTTTCGTCAATAATATGAAAGTCTGGATCGACTTCCTTAGCCTTTCTCTTTTCCTTCAGTGCTGGATCTGGAATCATCCGAGATCGGTATCTAATATAACCAGCATCTGGAGGTGGAGAAGGAGTACTATCATCATCATCCGAAGCCGATTGACTATCACGGCCTCCAGATGGACCAACATCAAAATCCTTAGAAGGTAAACCCTCAGATCTATCAAACTGTCCCTGCTCACCCTCAGGTCGAGTGACCTCTGGGTCTGCAGTCTCAGCTCCCTGATCATAATGATATTTATATTTCATAATCAGAAATAATATCTAATTAACTAAATATCTATATCATTTGCATTTTATATATAATAATAATGTGATAATAATATAACAACTAAGTACCGATATTACTATATAATTATAAAATTACCTCAGGTTGTGCAACATAACTATCAATATCCCGTAGCAAGGGATCTGTATCATCATCAATCTGTATTAAAACCTCATGAAGAACCTCAGCAGCTAGCTCGGGCACAACTTGTTGGCCTTGATGTTCAGCCTGATGTAAAACATCCTCAATGAGTTCCTGTGACTCTGCTGCTGGTTGAGGTTGAGGTTGAGCTTGTTGTTATTGTTGAGCTTGAGCTTGACCATGAGCTCCGGCATCCGTCCAACCATTGTTTGGTGGAGCAACATAATCAGTATCAAGAAGATGCCCAAAAAGATCAGCTGCCTCAGGCTTAATCTCATCTTTACGCTTGGATAACAAAAAGCAAGCGTTGTAACCTCGCAATCCGATGGTCTCAACTTGAAAATTAGCTGCATAAGCTGGCAAGTTTGGAACTTGAGCTCGAATCAGGAGCATGCAGAATCTAGGATAAAGAATAAACAACGTCCTAGCAGCTCCGGTGATCTGTCCTCTGAAGGACTGAAAGATATACGAAGAAAAACGGTATGGTTTATTATAAACCAGTGACAGTACAGCTGACATCAACTCAGGACTAAGCTCATCTAATCCTGACTTCTTGTTTCCAAAAATAGATACTACAACAGTAAAAAGAAATCTCCACTGTCCTAGTACGAATGCCTTGACAAACTGGCGTCCTCTCCTAGGTCCTGAATAACCTGTACGACCTAGAGCTCCTTCTATAAAATCAGCTGAATAAGCAGCCGGACCAGCTTCTTGGTCAGAAGTTCCTAGTTGCAGTAGCTGTCGTAAATCATCAGCAGTAAAAGAAATCGGATGCTGATTTACCATCGTACGTATTGTAGGAGGGTTAGCAGCACCATCATATTAAATATTCGTCCAAAACTGCGTAAGAAGGTCTTTGTTCAGTGGAGGTGACTCGGTAATAGCATATCGAATTCTCGAACATGCTAAGTATGTCAAAATCTGCTCAAAGCGCTCAGCACCACGCTCGTTGACATCTAAATTCACCAGTATGTTGTGACCCTTCTCAAAAGATCTGTTAGCCATATCTGTAATTCAAAATTACACAAATAGCAAAAGAATTAAGTTAACGAACATTAGATAATTTACACTTTAACGTATTATGATCAAAAAGATCATCAAACGTCTAAATATACTATTAACTAATAACATAATTTACTGAAACTTAATTGAATTAACAAGTTCAATTATATTCTATAAATTATATATAAAGCCCATTAGCTATGACAAAGAATTCGAGTTAACATACCGCCGATAAATATCGGAACACGCTGCATGACTACGCTATGAGTCGGAAGAATTTCGATATTATAAAAGTTCTTAAGTCTATATGTATAAAAACAGATAACTTGTTAATTATTCGTAACCAAACGGTTCTCAAATCGAAAACAAGTTATAATTGAAAAATTATAAAATTTACTTAATTTTACATAGTCAACTGAAGTCAACACAGTTAATTCAGTTCTCAAAGTCAAATTAAGTCAATTTTAAAAATAAAAATAAAAATAAAATTAATTAAATCTTTCAACTCGCTTCGCAGAAATCCTGCGAGTTAAATTTGAGTCGTTGTGGTCAACCCTAGTCAAACGAGGTGAACTCGTCTCGCTTCGGTCAACTCAAGTCAAACGAGGTGAACTCGTCTCGCTTCGGTCAACTGAAGTCAAACGAGGTGAACTCGTCTCGCTTTGGTCAACTCATCATCTCAGTTCGTTGGAGCGGGCTGTGAAGCGAGATAGATCTCGGTTCGCAGGACCATCTGCTCAAAGAATTCAATCATCAAATTAGCAATCTAATATGTTTCAAAGCAGTTAATCGATTATAACATGTTTATTAACCATCGATTAAGCATTATAAACATGTGTTAGGTTTTCTAAATCACTAATTGGTACAAAATCCGTGATAAACTAAACCGACACATTCGAAGACGTAAACCAATCAATATCTCACAAATTACACAGTGAAATCTCATGAAACTTACTTCAAAAGATGCGTAATCAAAAGTTGTAAAAGTTCCACGGATCGAAAATTCCTTCCTTGTACTAAAAATCAGAAAATCAATCGAAAAGTATAATCGATTCGTTTCGCCAAATTTCGAGTCGCAGAGGATTTTGGATTCGGTTTGCAGGGTAAATAGGAAAGTGTGGTTCGGTTCGTTGGACTTGTTTCTTTTATACTATTTACTCGATTTGCATGTTTCAACTCGGCTCACAAAGATTGACTAGTCAAACTCGATCTAAATGAAAAGTATAAATTAAAACGTAATTAAATAATTATCTTCGTAATTATGTAGCCAAAACAATAAATGTTTTTGCATAATCAACTTATACCACTATTAAAATGGCCTTAAGTCAAAATTCAAGTCAAAAATAAATAAATCATTTTTCACTTGAAGTTGAGACATTTATTCAACACGGATATAAGATAACTAGATTAATTTAATTTCAAAGGGTAAACACTAAATAAAACAAGAATAATAACTAAAATGTTTATTAATTTTAAGAAATAATTACAAAACTTAAAACTTTAAATAAAATAATAAAACTACTAACATTCTAAGAAAATAAACTAACTTAATATAGAACGCTTAAAGTTTTAACTACTTAGGGATCATATTAGAAAGAATAAGCGGTACATATCAGATTGTAATAAGCCTAAAACGATTGTTAGTATACATACCTCATGAAATTCATATAAGCACAATAAAATCACAACTTTAATCAGTAATAAACTTATATTTATAAAATTATATCTTATGTACCTTTATCCACATGATATAATACTTCATTGAAAAATAACTTATTGTTTCTTATTATTCACAAAGGTGAATGTTTGAATATCATAGACAGTTCAAGACGATTACCGATATTATGGTCCACATAAACAAATTACACACAGATTTCTGAGCAAAACTTTTATTGTTAATGTGCACAATATCTAGTGTTTTCTACTATACAAGAATTCAAGTACAACACATAACACTGTATCTTGTATTAACAAGGTAGAGATTACTAAATTATGTTCTTTAGAAGCATATAATATACACTTGACACTAGATAGTTTGTATCTTTCATATGTAAGGTAGAGGTTACTAAATGATGCTCTTTAGAAACATAAAACTCACCTTTTGACATTATGATACTTTGTATCATTTTTTTTTTAATTTTAGATCACAGTGCACGGCAGTACTATCATTCAACAATTAAGACATATGTCATACATTATATAGCAGATCACATAAGATAAGACACATGAAATTTATACTTCTTAACTGCTCGGAAATCTTAGCATAACCTGCCTACCAATAAATCATATGATGAAGCTGACTAGACTTAAGTTATTCTTATCACTTGTTAAGTAAAAGGACAAGTTATAATCAGTGAATATAGGTGTATAATAAGATAAATATAAGTGTAATCCTAGTTAAAAATCGTTATTCTAGTGCAACTTATAGGAATCTACTAACACATCGTACTTAATACTTAAGGTTATTATACTTTAGGCTTATTCTCCTAATGTACTATCATCTCCCAAGTTTTTACAGCTAAAAACTTAAAGCATTTTCTAAAAGAACTTCTTTTGTTCTTTTATTGGAGGCGATTCCCCGCAGATAACAAGCACTTGAATGCTATACGCCCCCCCCCCCCCCCCCCTTTTTTTTTTTTTTAATAAGTACACAAAAATAACTACTAACTATTACAAAAATACCCTTGGAAGACTAATCACTTTGGATTTCTCATTCCATTCAGTTGAACCAATGTCTCAAATCTTGCTCTGTCGAACGTCTTCGTGTAGAGGTCTGCTAAGTTATCCTCAATCGGAACCTTAACTAACCTTATCATTTTCTTCTCAGCACAGTCTCTAATGAAATGATGTCCCGCAGTTATCAATCATCATAGGAGTATTGGTTATGATTAACCCATAATCCCGCAGTTGTTGTTGTATCCAAAGAACTTGAGAACAACAGCTGCCAGCTGCAACATACTCAGCTTCACATGTAGAAATGGCTACCAAGCTTTGCTTCTTGCACTGCCTGGATACTAATCTACCTCCTAAGAATTGACATCCTCCGGTCGTAGATTTCCTATTTTGATTGCATCCTCCATAATCTGAATCAGTATATGCTACTAGATCTAAGTCTCCATCAATTGGATACCAAAGTCCCAGCTTCGGTTGCCCTTTGAGGTAATGAAAGATCCGTTTAACAGCCTGCATATGTGACTCTTTCGGATTGGCCTGATATCTTGCGCACAGACAAACAGCAAACATAATGTCAGGTCTAGAGGCAGTCAAATACATTAGTGATCCAATCATGGCCCTATCTAAAGTAGGATCCACATCCTGATCACTTGATGTATCCGGACCTAGTTTGTGATTAACTGGAATTGGAGTATTGTAGACTTTACTTTCATCCATCTTGAAGCGTTCTAATAGCTCATAAACATATTTAGATTGATGAATAAAGAATCCATCCTTCTTCTGGTCAACTTGTAACCCTAAGAAGAATTTTAACTCTCCCATTGCAGACATCTCAAACCTTTTTCTCATGACTTTCTCAAATTCTTGACACATCTTTTCATCAGAAGATCCAAAGATAATGTCATCAACATAAACTTGTACTAGTAGAAAGTCTTTCTTTTTTCATTTTACAAACAATGTACTATCAATTACTCCTTTTGTAAATCCCTTATCAAGTAGATACGTTGATAGTGCTGCATACCACATCCTCGGTGCTTGATGTAATCCATATAGAGCCTTATTCAAACGATATACTCTATCTGGATACTCATGATCAGCAAACCCTGGAGGTTGAGCAACATACACCAATTCTTCCACTTTGCCATACAAAAAGGCACTCTTAATATCCAACTGATAAACCTTTATATCATAGAATGATGCGAATGCTAAAAATACTCTAATTGCTTCTAGCCTAGCAACTGGTGCAAACACTTCGTTGTAATCTATACCCTCTTGTTGATTAAAACCTTGAACCACTAGATGAGCTTTATTGCGAGTAATGACTCCCCGGTCATCTCTCTTACACTTAAATACCCATCTAGTTCCAATTGGATATTCTCCCTTTGGAAGGTTAACCAACTCCCAAACTTGTAATTTTGAGAACTGTTGCAGTTCTTCTTGCATAGCTTCAACCCACGATCTTTCTTTAAGAGCCATTTGCACATTTTTAGGCTCAACTTGTGAGATAAAGCATGAATATAGACATTAATTAGGAATCCCTGTCTCTTTCATAGCAGTATACAAGCTTTCTAAATTTTCAGATGTACTAGCTTTAGATTGAGTCCTAGTTTGAACAGGAGTATTAATATCACCGATGATGTTTTCAACGGGATGATTCTTACTCATTCTTGTAACCGGTATATGGTCAACTATTAACTCATCTCCTAAGTTAGTACCAATCTCTTCTAATGAAGGCATCTCTTCTGAACTTGCTGAGGAGATCTTTAAATGGTTCAAAGAAGTAAGTACATCATCAAACGTCGTTTGAAGATCCTCTTCAGAATCTTTTGTTTCTTGATACTTATCCTTTGAAAATTGTTGAGACCCACTTGAAGAAGCTTCATTTGAGTCATCTGTTGTCCTGATTCCAGATTTCGGAACACTCGATGTTGAAGACGCACCATTGTCCAAGTCTCCATTCAATAAGTGATGTGAAATCTCTGAATCACTGACAAAGTCACTTATGGGAACTTTAAATGGCTGAAAGAGATCGGAATAGTCAAATTGCCAATCTAATCCCTTATGCACATCTGGTGTATAACTTGTAACTTCAATGATATAAACTATCTCCAGACGACTAGTGACTTTATTGAAAACCCCTTTATTTGGAGAATTAGGCATATAACCCAAGAAAAATCCTTCGTCGGCCTTCTTACCAAATTTAGCTTGATTCCCAGTTTTCAATATTGTACACGCAACTCCAAAGGGTTCAAATCCTTTTAAGTTTGGTTTCTTATTGTTCAAAAGCTCATAACAAGTCTTGTTATGCTTTTTCACCGTAAGAACTCTATTCAGAACATGACATGCTGTATTCACTGCTTCTGCCCAAAAGATGACCGGAAGCTTTGAATCTGCAAGCATTGTTCTAGCAGCTTCAATCAACGTTCTGTTCTTCCTTTCAGCCACACCATTCTGTTGAGGTTCATATGGTGCACTGAATTGATGAATTATCCCTTTGCTTAAGCAATAGATATCTAACATCGAATTCTTGAATTCGGTTCCGTTATCACTACGAATATGCTTAACTCTCGTTTTGTATACATTTTCAATTTGATCTAGAAACTCAATTAGAATACCTGGAGTTTCATCCTTAGATCCTAAGAAAAATACCCACGAGAATCTAGAATAGTCATCTGTGACAACTAAACAATACCATTTGCCACCTATGGTTCTTTTGCTTATTGGGCCGAAGAGATCCTTATGTAGCAACTCAAATGGTGAGAAGATTGAGTTCTCAGTCTTAGATCTGTGTGGTTTCTTACGCTGCTTTCCTTTCATGCAAGGAACACACTTATCCTCAGACTCGAAACATTTTTGCGGTACACCCAAAACTAAACCATTTTTGGTTATGTAGTTCATCTTTCTCCAGTTTAGGTATACCATTCTCCTATGCCATAGTAGCGTGTCTGCTTCCGAAGCCTTGGATAATAAACATGTAGATACCATTGAAGAATTAGGAACACTCATGTTTATCGCATAGATATCCTTCTTCCTTGGTGCCCTCATCAATATCCATTCTTCAGGGATTGTGAATCCTGGCTTCAGGACTAAAGCCTCCTTTTCATTAAAATGAACTGGAATACCTTTATCGCAGACTTGGGAAACACTCACTAGGTTATGAGTTAGTTCTTCAACATAATTCACATCCTCTAGAGTCAAAGTTCCATTTGAAACTTTTCCTTTCCCAGTAATTACTCCTCCTTTGTCTCCTGCAAAATTTACTTTTTGCTTGAAACCTTCTCTGAAGTCCTTCGGTAGACTTCATTCACCTGTCATGTGTCTTGAGCATCCACTGTCTACATACCACCAGCTGTCCTTATTCACAGTCTGCTCCTACACATAACAAGTTGTACACAGTTAGTTATCAAGAGGGACTCAAGCCATTACGGTCTTGGTTAGTCCCTGATCATCTACAATCTGAACATCATTAAAGTAACC